>JAOEGL010000003.1:157882320-158498820 GCA_034509955.1 Urosaurus nigricauda
GTCCGTGCCTGTAAAGGAGTGAATGTGGCATGATCCGATAGTGAATAGAAGAAACACCCTTTAACGCTCACCCCTTTCCTCTTCTCCTCAGGTTCCTTCGTTTTCCTCATCTTTCTTTGAGTCACAGTCCTGTTAATAGAAAAAGCAACGCTCCCCTTTAGTTTTCCCTTCTAGTATTTTACTATGGCTCCACTATGCTGCTCCATTGCAAGTTCCTTCATCTGATCTCTTTCCTTGTCCTCCCTGGAGGATTCTCCTCCTTCCTTTCTCCCAAAGGCCATTTCCCTTTTTATTTATTTAGTTCCAACCCTTTTATATATTCAGATGGTGCCTCCTCCCAAATTGCCTTTTCTGCAAGCTTAAAAAGCCAGAAAAATAAACTGCCAGATCATATCAGCCGGCTAATTTGTGCAGTTGTTTTCACAATAGCCTCAAACTGAAGATGCCAGATATGGGTGGGACAAGGACTTCCTCTGTATTAGATCAACATCAAGCTTCAGAATTTGCCTGGCTTTATTCCTTTTCCTTGCATTTTTGTCCTTTGCTGAGATTTTTGTCCCTGGGGACCAAAAGGAAGGAACGCTATGGATCTGCAGCATTTCTTCTCTGAACTTCCCTTCAGCTACTGTTTTTTTGGACGACTCCATCTCTGGGACTTCTGATCTTGGCACGTGTTCCCACTTTTCTTTCAGATCCTTTCCAAGCATATAGAAGTGAGCTGCGATGGGAACAGCTGCAGAAAATATTCCGAAATAGTGTATTGGACAATCACCAGCTTTTCCTTTTTTAAAAAAATGATAATAGTGCCTAAATACTCTAAAGGCACCAGATCCAGTCTGAGTGGGGTCAGCCTTGGTTAGTACTTGGATGAGAGTTGACCGACCAATACTAAGCTATATTTCTAAGAAAGGAACTGGCAAAGCCAGTTCTGGCTATTCCTTGCCTAAGAAAACACCAAGAAATCCATGGGGTTGCCATAAATCAACAGATGACTTGAAGGTATACATGCATACACAGAGAGAGAGAGAGGGTAGTGCATTTGTTTTGTTCATTTCCCCCATTTTTTGAGTTAGACAGTGCCTGGATATTTAGGGGTCATTTATTTTTATGTATCCTTTTGGCTAGAAATGGTTTTAACAGTGCACATTTCTTCTAAGGATTCCAATGCTTTTCTTATTGCAGCCCAGCCCAAACTGGGTAAGTCCTTCTTGCTCCGTCAGCTGAACATCTGACACACATGCTCTTAAAATACATCTCTTAGGACAACACAATAATTCAGGGCTCTGATGCTTCAAAACAGTGCTGTGTGTTTGTTTGGTACAAGGAGACAATAGGATATTTTTGGTTGGCTGCATTTTTATGGCACCAGAAACAATTATAATAGTAGTTTCGTTTCTGTGATTTCAAAACAATATTCATCCGTGAGAGTAATAGTTCAGTAGCCCCTATGCGATAGTTCTTTACAACTGTGTGCAACACCACTCTTTTTTTCTTCTTAATTACATCATGTGTTGCATTTGAGAGCCAGTATTGTGGCACAGTTGTGGTTTCCGTTCTTTTCCAACAGTTTCTACGATAGCTGTTTTTTTTTTAAAGGCACCTAAGTCATTTTTCCCTAGCAGGAAAGTTGTGAAAACCAATTTACTTCCCCCTTGTGGTTGTAGAGTTGCTTTAATGGCGCGTCAGTACAGGGGAGGAACTTCCCCTCCAGCTTGCTTGAAGACGTCAGGTTTTTAAAATCACGCAGGAGGCTGGGTTGCACTGTTGCCGGCATGCTGTCGGGGTTGTTTATTTCCGATCAGACGTTGAGGTGATGTTTTGCAGAGATGTGTTCTGTGGCTAACTGTGGTTCAAGTTAAGAAATCAATGCTAACCTCTCTGAACGCAACCCATGCTGAACAGATTTTTTTCACCCATATGCCAGAATTTAAGTTAGGAAAGAAATAATATTTAGATTCTATATTTAATTCAAATGAAGGAGTGTGGGGGGGGGAGTTATGCATCTAGTCGTTTGCTATTCTCAGATGTACAACTTGCGCAGGAACTCCTCGCATTGGATGTACCATGTGGGTCTCTTTAGGATGTTAGTAATGAAAATTAATTCTGTTAACTACAAGTTTGCAATAAGAGAGAAGTTTGTGCTTTAGCTCTTGTGCTGAACTGTATCTCAGTTGTGATGATGTAAGGATGAAGTTAGCCCTTTCAAAAAAAAAAAGACATTATAAGTGATACAAAAGCTGGTAATAGTGCATTTTTCAGCATGTGACGCTAAAGTAAAGCCCATTGTGCTCAGGGGCTTACTCTCCTTGTGAATTTCTTACAAGTGCATTTCAGAGAGTTTAAACTGGGAGGTCCTGGCTCAAAACTCACATTTGCTATGATATCATTATGTTGCCTTAAGTAAATCAAGATTTCTCAGACGGCCATTGCCTTATTTAGAAAGATTATATGGTATGTAAGGACCAGAGTGCTGATATCGACACATCCAGTTTTGTTAGAATATTGAAGTTGGGCTTTATCTTTAAAAATTGTATTTTAATTTGAAATAAGACTAAAGCACACATACATATATCCAGTACAAAGTAATGTAAAGTGTCTGGGTAGGATCCATATTAAATTAGTTTCATTTTGTTCCTGTTGAAATCAGTGGTATTTCACTTAGTCGTAAGGAAATTTCACCTTGGTTTCAGTGGAATATAACTTTGTCTAGATCCAATCCTATAATTAAAAAAAACATTCTAAAAATGCTTACATGCATAATAGATGCATTTTACTATTTCTCCAGAAATGTTTGCTAAATGTTTGGCGTCTCAAATAGTAAATCTGGACATAAAATGTTAGAATATATGGTTTTAAAAAGCAACAACATCCCAAACGGTTATTTCTTCTACTAGCACTGAT
This sequence comes from Urosaurus nigricauda, assembly GCA_034509955.1. NCBI lineage: Eukaryota > Metazoa > Chordata > Lepidosauria > Squamata > Phrynosomatidae > Urosaurus > Urosaurus nigricauda. The sequence goes on from JAOEGL010000003.1 coordinate 157,885,222, forward strand.
TATTTGGCAAGAGAATGGGAGCAAAATTGAACTGTTTCAAAACTTTTTTTAGTTGCTCAGATGTGGTTAATATTAGAAAAGGCTTGCTTGCATTGACTTGCCTGTTAATTTTAGATGTCAAGCCCCTGAAATCCTGTATCTGCTTGGGGTGGTAATCTTGTACACATTCTTGTATTGTGTGAAATGGCTGAAGCTATCTATCTAGCTATTCTTTTGGAAAGTGTCAATTGCTTCTAGTGCACTCTGATAATGTCTTCTCAGAAGTAAGTTGAGTTGAAGCACTTCTTTCGGCTAAATGGGTATTGGATTGCTGCCTAAATTGCAGTAAAGTATTCCTTCCTTCAGGGCACATTATGATGGTTCTCTTTAATCATATAAGCTGTAAATTAAAATTGGCATTTTGAGTGGAATCCAAAGTAACATGACGGTGATTTGCTTACACAAAGGGATTGATCTTTCTTTTCATAGAAACAGCCAATTTTTTCATCACCACAATCACACTGGGGAATGCTGCTGAAAAAAAATGTTGTGTCTTCCTTTGTACATCACTAGAAAAGACTTCAAATTCGCAGGGGTTAGGGCTGAAGGACCCCCATTAATGGACAATACCACACATTTTTTAAAAAAATATTATTTTTACGTAAGAGAACACCCCTCTAGAAATCTCCAGGTCCCCAAGTGCAACTCTGTGGTCAACATCTGCCAGAAGTTGATCACAGAATTATGCTGGAGGACCTACAGATGCCTAGAGAATTGGTTTCTCTAGGAATCTCTAGGTTCTCCAGTGTGTCTCTATGGTCAATTTCTGGCAGAGTTGCGCTGGAGGGTCGAGAGTTTCCTTGAGAGAACATATTAACCAAATCCGTAAATAATCGAATCCGCATAAGTAATAGATTTTTGCAAATCCGCAAGAATCAAAGCCGCAAATGTGGAGAGATAACTGTATAATGTAACTGTAAAGCGCAGGGCAATAGGAGAAGAGGCAGATTGCATTCCAGAGTGATAGATTCAATCAGAGATGCCATGGCCATGAAGCTGCGGGAGCTGGGCAAGGTGGTTGAGCATAGGTCTTTCATACATAGGGTCCCCATGAGTCGAAGGTGACTCAAAGGCAGTTAACAACAACAAAACCTTTGTATGTGCAATGAAGTTGTTCCCCACTCAAGCATACAGTATTGGAAGTGGATCCTTATTATTTAAATATTCTTCTTAGAGGAGTTAGAACAATACGTTATCAGCATAGAACAACCTGACACAATAACTTCAAATCTTAATAGCAATGACATATGGAAATAGAGCTGTCCTGGCTGTTATGTTTCTTTGCTTGACCTGATACTGGTCTTAATTCTCTTACATTTAGTGATTGCCACCTGGAGTTATTGGGTCCAATGCTGGACAGGAGAATTGCAGTGAAATTAAATTTTGGCTCTTGTAAGTGAGACTGGATGAAATAATTTATATGTTCTTGTTGGGAGGGATATCTAACTACTCGGCTACTTAGTGCAGTGCTATTTCAGTGTCTTTTGTTAAGTACCAGTCAGGCAGGTCTTCAGTGTTTTTGTTTTGTTTTTGTTAGGTTACTGTTCTGTCTCTAGTGTCCTGTTATTCAGAGAAAAACAGGTCTTTCCAGTTTGAGATGAGCTTTCACTCTAAGCATAGGTACAGGTCTTTCCTTCTCAACATGGTGTCTGTATGGCAAAGTCCTTGATCACAAACAAGTGGAAGTAAACTGTATCGCTCACCCTGGTGCAGCAGCTTGGATCACAAAGTCTCCGATGGGAAAAGGGAGAGGTTTTAGTTCCTGAGCAGGAAAGAGGAAATAGTCTTTGAACTAAATTCCTAGGACAAAGGCCTTCTGGAGCTGTACAGCTTATTAATCCACCACCTGCTATAACACAGATACTGCTCTGTCACCAAGTTCCTGAAGCATTAGTGAGCGTGGTTCTGCTGTTCCCCTCTTCATCTGATTCACTAGAGGACCGAAGTAGATGCAACAGTGGTAGCCAAATGTGTTCAGTAGCACATTTCATGTATCCGTTTCATGTATAAAGAAGGGAGTGGCATCTAAGGTTTCATTGGAACACTCCTGTAAGTAAAAGTCTACATGGGTTTCTGAGAAACAAGTCGTGCCAGCCTAATCTGATCTATTTTTTTGATAAAATTATCAGCTTGGTAGACAAAGGGAATGCTTTAAATATAGCATATCTGGATTTCAGTAAGGTCTTTGACAAGGTTACCCCATGATATTCTTGCAAACAAGCTAGTAAAATGTGGACTAGACAATGCACCTGTTAGGTGGATTTGTAACTGGCTGACCAATTGAACCCAAAGAGTGCGCTCAGCAATGGCTCCCCTTCATCCTGGACAGAAGTGACTAGTGGGGTGCCACAGGGTTCTCTCATGGGCCCAGTGCTGTTCAACATCTTTATCAATGACTTGGATGAAGGAGTAGAGGGCATGCTTATCAAATTTGCAAATGACACCAAATTAGAAGTAAATACCCCAGACGACAGGACCAAAATTCAAAATGACTTGAATAGATTAGAAAGTTGGCCAAAACTAACAAAATGAAGTTCAACAGGGAGAGATGTAAGATACTGCACTTAGGTAGAAAGATTAAAATGCATAGATATAGGATGGGGGACTCCTGACTTAAGGAGACTACATGTGAAAGGGATCTAGGAGTTGTAGTAGACAACAAGTTGAACATGAGTCAGCAGTGTGATGCAGCAGCTAAAAAGGCCAATGCTATTTTGGACTGCATCAATAGACGTATAGTGTCTAAATCGAGGAAAGTAATAGTGCCACTCTATTCTGCCTTGGTCAGGCCCCACTTGGAATACTGTATCCAATTATGGGCACCACAATTCAAAAAGGATGTTGACAAATTGGAGCATTTCCAAAGGAGGGCCACTTAAATGAAGAAGGGCCTGGAAACCATGCCTTATGAGGTAAAGGCCTAGGGAGCTGGGTATGTTAAGCCTGGAGAAGAGACGGTTAAGAGGTGATATGATAGCCTTATTTAAATATTTGAAGAGATGTCATATTGAGAATGGAGCAAGCTTGTTTTCTACAGCTCCAGAGAATAGGACCCAGAAGAATGGATACAAGGTACAGGAAAAGAGATTCCACCTAAACATTAGGAGGAACTTCCAGACTGTAAGAGCTGTTTGATGATGCAACACATTCCCTTGGAGTGTAGTGGAGTCTCCTTATTTGGAGGTCTTTAAGCAGATGCTGGATGCTCATCTGTTGAGGGTGCTTTGATTGTGAGTTCCTGCATGGCAGGGGGTTGGACTGGAAGGCCCTTGTGGTCTCTTTCAACTCTATGATTCTTCCCTGCTTGCACTTCTCCCTAGCCTACTTCAGATGCAGTTGGATAGATGGGTATCCTCCATCTACCCTATTGCATCTGAAATCCTCATCTCTTCCTTGTTGGAAGCTAGCTATGGTCCTGCACCCAGATTCTAGTATTGTCTCTGCACTAATTTCAACACTAGCCATTGGTAGCTCATAATTAGACAAGTTCTCTTTAATAAAAAAAAAAAATTAACAACAGTAACAATAGCCAAAGGTCAGATTTCACAAACCTGCTTCCAGTTATGGTTACAAGCCAGTAGAAAGCTAACAATTAGCATCATCACTGATGCCAGCCTGATGCTTATCCATGGTTAGCTAGTGTAAAGAGAAGTTTTGCATATGGGGAAGGTCTTTCATGTAGAGGTTTACAGGATGAGCCTGCTTTCTAACCAGAGCTAGTTTCACTGCTAGGTTTGGCTATGTTCCTAAAATCCTACTGTGAGTTAATCTGAGGAAGAGCCTCTTAGAAGAAGAAAGTCTTCATTTAACGTTAATGAATAATAAGATGCCAAAAATTCCTTAAAGCACGATAACAAAGAAATATGTAAAAAAATCACTCTATCAGATTTGTTTTTAGTTCTCATCATTCTTCATGCATTAAGATTTATGTTGGAGAGTGATGAGTTCTTGGGATATTTCATATAACAAAAATTGTGTGTGGGGAGTTTTGCCAGTTGTGGTTTGACTCACAATCACAGTTTAACAATTAGGGCATGCTAGACTGCAATTCTAGGCACCCTAAATGCAAGTTAAGTCCTTTGACTATAGGGTGGCTTATTCCCGATAAAGATGCATAGAATTAGATTGTTAGGTAGTGAGCTTCTAAATAGTACTTTTTCCCCCTGGGTAGGTGAGTTGATGGAAGGTAATAATATGATGATAAAGATGTAATCATTTTAGTAGTATCCTCTGAGGTTTAATAAAATGGATTTGCCAAACAGTTGACTTTCAGTAATTAATTTATGTTCACCCATTCCTTTTGTCCAGAGAAGCAAATGCAAAGTAAACGCAGACTTCCCAGATCTGAAGGGAAATTTCAAATAAGAATGTTGGTTTTTTTCTCTCTTTGTTTAATTGCTTTGAGAAATACCGTATTCTGCATTCTAATGACACTATGGGGAAAGAAAGGTATCTTCTTAAAGAGACGCATGTACTTTTTGAATTAGGTCACTAATTCACTGCCTTTGTATTCTGAAAAGCTAGCCGTTATCAGGAACAAATCTAAAAATAAGCTTTGTCATATTGAGTGGGTTCTAGTCATGAACTTCTGACATTACAATTATAGCCATCAAACTACTGTGCAACATTTCCATCTGTTACTAAAAGTAGGGCAAGTGATTAATACCTTCACATTTCTTTAATGCCACCCCCACCCGGCAGTCAGTACAGTTATAATTCCTTAACAACCACAAGCATGGGCCAAAGGTTTATGGGCTCCCTTCCCTCTGAAGTGTATGCTTTCTCCATAATTTTGAGTCAGGGTGCTGTTGGTGGCAACTTTAACCACGAATGACTAACACTAACCAGGTCCTGTCTTAACTACAGTCCAACCTGTTTCAAGTAGCATTTTGGTTCATGCGTATTGTATCTACTCCAGTGTAATCTTTAACTTAAGGCACAGGGTGAAGGGAGAGTAGGGGGTCTTTCCATGCAAGAGGTGGAGGTGCTGGGTGCCGTTCCTACAGCTCGGTATCAACACTCCTCACTACCTTGGTGATGAGATGGACAGCTTTTATATTTCTTCTAGTCCAATGATCCCCAAATTTTGATCCTCCATGTGTTTTGGACTTTAGCTTCCAGAAGCCCCGGCCAGCTAGGCTATCAGTCAGAAATTCTGCGGGGTGAAGTCCAAAACATGTGAAAGACCAAAGTTTGGGAAACACTGCTCCAGTCCAAGTAAAGCTCTTGGTTGAAAACTCTCTTAATGTCATGCACCACAACAATCCTTGTGAAATATAAACAAAAGTATGATGCATTTGTCCTATGTGTGCAACATATAAACGTGGCACAACTATGAAAATAAAAGTATGATGCATTTGTCCTATGTGTGCAACATATAAACGTGGCACAACTATGAAAATATATCAGCATGTACATTCTCCTACTGTTATTGCTCTTTCTGTTCTTCTGTATTCTCTTCATTCAGTCAAAGGCTGGTCATGGTTCTATTGCTCTTAAGAGCTTGCTTCAACCACCATCTTGAGGGGAGAGAGATGCAGGCCACCTCCTGCTGGAAGCAAGAAGAGCCCTCCCTTCAACCACCATCTTGAGGGGACTTAATTGTCTAATTAACAAATTGTAAGCCGCTCTGATAGCTTTGGCTGAAGAGCGGGGTATAAATAAAATGTATTATTATTATTATTATTATTATTGCTTGAAAACTTGTGCTTTCCGTGTTGCCTTTGAGAGGTCCTAATTTGGTCAGTTGGTCTGGAAATGAGGAAGCCTGAGGGTTACATTTTTTCCCTTTTTAAAAATAAACAGTGAAAACCGGAAATGTTGGCTTGCACAACATATACTTATTGCATTGTAGCAGAGGTGGGGAAAATGTGACCCTCCAGATGTTGTTCAATTTCACCTCTCATTGTCCCTAGCCACATAGCTAGAGATGGGGTGCGATGGGAGTTACATTCCTATTGTATTGGGAGGGGGGCACAAGTACCTAGATGAAGCTAAAGCTGTCAATTAATGTTTAGTGAAATGATTAAGAATAGCAATTAATCTGTTGATATCTTAAAGGATTTGCTTTAGATCAGTGGTTTTCAACCTTCCTAATGCTGCAGCCCTTTAATTTAGTTCCTCATCTTGTGGTGACCCTCAATCAATGGTCTTATGTGTGTTATTTTTTAATATGTGTTTTCAGATGGTCTTACGTGACTCCTGTGAAAGGGTCGTTCGACCCCCAAAGGGGTCATGACCTACAGCTTGAGAACCTCTGCTTTAGATGGAGGGTTGTGGTTTTGTTTTTTGGTTGATAAGAAACTGATATTCCGTTGTAAAGCTTACCTTAAACTTTGGGATGTGAACTTCATCTGAACACTGCTATAACTCATACTGAACAGTGCTATAACTCATGCCTACTCTATCTTTCTTTACAAATGTACCATATATTCTCTACTATGCAGTTTATCAGACGACGGAAATTGGAAGTATAATCTAATGGCAATCCGAACGCAATCATGGGGTTTCACGTTATTACGTATTAAAGTATCTCACGCAATTTCGGGCAAAAGGGAAGTCATTCCGAACGCAATCATGGGTTTTACGTTATTTCGTATTAAAGCATCTCACGCAATTTTGTGCAATGGGAAGTCATTTTCGGGTAATGGGAAGTCATTCTGAATGCATTCCGAACTCAATTGGAATTCATGTAAATTCGCTAAACTATCGAATTCATGTGAATTCAAATTGGCTCCAATTGGCTCCATTCGAAATAAAGAGAAATTCCTCCCATCTGATAAACTCCTATGAGTCATTCTGATGAGTGAGTTTTGGGACAAAAATTAGGATTTTGCTATGACTCATGGATAAGTTGAGGGTAAAACTTAGGAGCATATAGCAAAGGATCTAAAGGATGAAGCAAAGCAAAACAATGTCAAAGAACTTACAAAATTCCAGCAGACATAACTCTTTGTACTTACTGTATATACTCATGTATAAGTCTAGAAATTTTAGCCAAAAAATAGACCCCAAAAACCTGAGTCGACGTATTCCTGAGTCAATGTAAGCACTGTACTTTAACTCTTATTTTAAAAAGGAATCATCCTCTGGTGAAAGGCAAGAGTGTAATCTGTCCTGGAAGCACTGACTCTACTCTATTCACTCATCCATACAGTCTTTAGTATAAGCACAAACATGCCTGCTGGAATTTTGTAAGTTTTTGGGCATTGTTTCCCTTTGCTTCATCCTTTAGATCCTTTGTTACATGCCCCTAAGTTTTACCCTCGACATATCCACAGGTCATCTCAAAATCCATAATTTTGGCCCCCAAACTTGCCCTCAACTTTTACATGAAGTCGACTTATAGTTGAGTATATATGGTAGTCTTAAGAGAGTAGAGTGGGTCAGTGGTTCCAGGACAGTTTATACTCTTGCTTTTCACCACGGAATGGTTCCTTCTTTTAAATAAGAGTTAAGATACAGTACTTACATTGACCCATGGATAAATTGACTCATATTTTTTCAGTCAATTTTTAAACCTAAATTTCTAGACTTATACATGAGTATATACAAATAAATTGCTTCTGAGGTATATGTATTTGCAGTTATAATTCTTTATGTGTTGATGGTCTGTGTTGTGAGAAAATAGCCTTGTCCTACATCTGGGCTGTGTTCTCTTAATTGAAAACAAAGTTTCAGTTTGTCTGTATGGTGTTATATTTTGGAAATGCTGGGCAAATGAACTGATTTGTTGATGGACAGCAAATATAAATGGTGAGTTCACATGTTTTGATTTGGCAAATTAAAATTATTTACTCAGGAAAATCAGGCGGCAAGTATGAAGTTTTTCATTCCCTGTCCTTAAAGAAAACTTTTTAATGGTAGTTGAGCACTTCTTCCTTCCACTGCAATCCCTTAATGGAGAGACTGCAAGGCCTAAATAGCATAAAGGCACCAGATCCCATCCAAATTTGGAAACTAATCAGGGTGAAACCTGGTTAGTATTTGGATGGGAGACCAAGCAATACCAGGTGCTGTATACTGTATTTCAGAGGAAGGAACTGGCAAAACCACCTTTTGAGTATTCTTGCTTAAGAAAACTATATGAAACCAATGGGCTCACCATAAGTCAACAGGCAACTTGAAGGCACATACAAACACAAGTGTAAACTAACTTGGTTCCTAAATTGTAACTGAACCATTTCTTGGTTGATTTGCTAAGTTGTAATTACCAGCGTACCTGTTTTGTTCATTGGAATTCGTTTAAAAGTAAATATGCATAGGACTCTGCTTCACACATCTCACTGTTGTTGCTATTTCCACATGACAAGAGTGTGTTCTGTGTGTGTGTACAAAGTCCTATAATGCAGGCTGTAACTAGTTGGTAATGTGTAATGATGGGGTGTGTGTGTGTTTCATTGTCTGTAAACACTAATGAACTGGGAAGTGTATAGATACAGAATTGGATGCATTTTTGGAGTGTGCTTTATAGGTGGGAATGGAACAAGGTGAGGAATGCTGGGGATTGCAGTCTAGCAACATCTGGAGGGTCGCATGATTTGAAACTTCTGTTGAATTTGAATTCTCCCCCAAACCCCATGTTTAGTGATCTTCAGACATATTTTTTGAATTTTAAACCACCCATATGATCACAAAATTGTGTATGTTTTGATGGATAATAGCCCCAAAAGTGTAGCAATGGAAGGCCACATCTGTGTATTTTAATTTTCTTGAAATTATTTATACAAGGGAAGATTTTTTAAAAAAGCAATTTATGATTTTGTGAAGGAGGGAATGATAGTCCACTTTGGTTTTCAAGTGGGTGAATGATCTCTGACCTGTCCGTTATTTTCGCTTCAATTTGTTCTCTTCACTTTGTCTTTAATAAAAATAGAGCCCATTTTCTCTGAAGGGAAAAGTGGGTAGTATTGGCTGCCTTAAACATTATGCCAGTAGCAGTGGTATCCTGCTTTTTATACCTTTATATAATATTCCTAGTGGTTAAGTGTACTGCAAATGTGCTCTGTGGGAAAGATCTGTAAAACAAAAATTGCTTGTGGATTTAGGGTAGCTTTGAACTGTAATTTATGTAGGTATTCCACAGTGTCACCATACTTTAATCATAGCAACAGCACTTGTGGTTTCAAAGTCAGGGGAAAGGGGGGGGGGGTCAGCCAAGGGTACTGGCTTTTCACGTTTTACCTTAAAACAATATTTCACTCACCATGCCTGTAGGTTTTCGTACCTAGAAAATCTGCTCTTTACTTTGCCTTTGACCAGAGATTTAATCAGTTCTTGCCAGGGGATCGTATGTTACTGCCACCAGTTTGCAGCTTGCTTAATGGGGAATGTATGCTGGATCATGTGAAGGTTGATATGTGGTATTTGTGGTTTGTGACTTGTTCCCCTTCAGAGACAATCCTGACAAGTATCTGCATTGAGCAAGTACCAATACATTTAAGCAAGAAGCTTTGTTTTTCGCTGGATTGTGAGGAAGTTGTTTCATTCGGATTGTTAGATGTGCATGGAATATTCAAGTCACGTTGGTCTTATTGCTAAATCTGGGAGCCTCTTTCTTGGGAATGAAATTATGTTGCACAGAATATCATGAGTAAAGTCTGATGCACAACAGAAATTGTGGAGTGCTGTAAACAGGACTGGGCAGAATATAGATCTGGATCTACCACTGATTTCTGACTGACTTGTGGGGAATTGACAAATTCCTCATTCCCAGTTGTTAAACAAAAGCAGAAATGAGACAACTCTTCATACACTGAAATATACTTCTAAATTTAGAAAGCTTGAGGTAACCAGGAGTGAATTTTTGGTGGAAAAAACATAACTTTCTGTTTTGTTCGGGTATGCAATATCAATTTTGGGAGTCTTTAATTCTAAATATCATGTAACCCTACAAGTGTTGTGGACTCCTACATCTGGTACTGTATTCCTTACCATTGGTTGGGGCCAGTGGACCAGTTCTAGTTATAGTTAATGAATTTTGTGATGCTAGTTTAAAAAATGAAGTAGATCTTGCAGACCTAAGCCCACCAATTCCTGCAATAAACCATTTCCAGAGGTTTATAAATTCTGGTTTGCCTTGAAAGGTGGTGATTATTTTCAACAACTATAAGTTCCAGTCCCCACAATGAAAGTTTGCACCACAATATGTAACTATATTTTTGTGCATTTTCAAAACAAATGAAATGATGCATTAATTTACGGCTTTTTCTCCTCTATTTTTTTTTTAAAAAATATTCTTTATTATAATTTTTTGTAGAGCTTTCAGGCTATGTGGCCATGTTCTAGCTCTACAAAAAATATGGATGCCGGCCAATTATAAAAGTATATATAATATATATTATATATATAAGACGTTAATTTATCTGCATTTTCTTTTTTACTTTTAATCTATGATTAATTTCATGGTTCATTACATTTTTTTCTTTCTGTTTTTTAAGATTTATTTTCCCCCCTTTCTACTAATTTTATTAATGGCTCCAATATACTTTTCTGATACAAAAGCTCAAAGGTAATTAAAGATGAACTTGGGGCTGATAAGCTCCCTATCAGTTTCCTGTGATTTATAGATGTAGCCTTTTCAGTGGTTGTACTTCCATATATTTTTTGCATGTAACTGAATTTTTGAAAAAAGCCTTTGGTCATCAGTGGTAAGAGTTTGACCTGACCTGAATTAATTCCCCTGGGCTTAAAGAAAATACAATACTTCAGAAAAAATGGGTGGTCTCCCCCTTCTTCTCCCAAAGCAGAGGTCAAACAGTTTTTGAAGATAAAACACCTTTTCTACATTGGCTTGAATTCGTATAGATGAGAATCAGCTTCTCAAGTGCTGTTACTCAGGCTAAGTCATTATTTATTTATTTTGCCTACTACATTTGGAAAAGCTATTCTCTTACGGACTGGGCTGACCAATTCTACCTCATATCCACACCTTGGTCTACAAACCACTACTATCTCTGGTTTTATTTTTATTTCGGTTTCACAGTGCAACAAGATGTTTGCTGCCTTGTGCATTGCCATATTGCATCATTAAATTTCATTTTTTGTTAACTGTCCTTGAGTCTATTTTGACCCATGGTGACCCCGTGGATGAGACATCGCCAAGAATCCCTGTCCTTCACTGCTTGGCTTAGTTCCTGCAGAGTCATACTCATGATCTCTTTAATAGAATCCATCCATCTAGCATGCGGCCTTCTTCTATTGCTACTTCCCTCCATTTTCCCTAGCGTTATTGTTTTTTCCAGGTGCTTTCTCATAATGCATTCAAAGTACAATAGCCTCAGTTTTGTCATCTTAGCTTCCAGGGAGATTTCTTGGATCTCCTCTAGGACCCATTTGTCTGTCCTTTTTGCTGTCCATGGCATGCTCAGAACTATGTATAAAATACATAGATTATTTGCTGAGTAGAAGGCTTTCTGCCATTTTTGAATTTCCCACAACAGGTTAAATGATTTTGCAAAGAACAATTACTGTTTCAAAATTCTTGTGTCATTCTTGTGACATTTTTAAACTACCTGAAACGTCACCAAAGAAAATAATCTGTCCTGCCCTTTATTCCTGATCTTCCTTAGCCTGTAAACTGAACAAGGTGTGCTTTTTTCCCTTGCTATTTGTCACCTTTGAATACTTGCTGGTTTCAGGTGGAGAATATATGATGAGTGGTCTCACCTGCAAAACATCTTCCCAAAGCATGCTTCCTCTTCCTCCCTCATTGAAAAGTCAATGAGGTGCCAGGTGGCTTTTGGAATCTGGAATTTGCTACTGCAAGATGTAGGGTTGATCACCAGCTTGTATGGTTTTGTATGAAGAAGGCTGTCAGTGGCTAGTAGTCACAGTAATTGCATACTGTATTTGCTTTAGCTATCAGAGTTGAATAGTACCATCTTAAAGGAAGAGCAAGGAAGTGGAAGAATGATGTTGTGCTTGCATCCTGCTTGTGAGTTTACCATAGGCATCTTTTTAATTGGTCTATGAAGACAATGCTGGACTAAATCTGATCTAGCATGAATCTTTCGATCCAGGAATCCTCACATCTGTTGCCCTCAAAATGATACCAGTTTCTGTATATTATCAGAGGGAGGAGGCCTTTCCTTAACTGAGAAATATAGAATTGTCCAACACGATGGCTGGTCTTGATTCTTGAAACTGTTCTTCAGCTGTTTTCATGGTGCACTAGTCTTAACCCAGAGTAGGTACTACTAGCAGATAGCCTTGTCCATCTTAACATTGTTTCCCAACACTTAAAGCATCCTTATTTCTCTGAGTCTATGTATACTCAGAACCCAGGATAACAAATTTTCTACAAACAGGAATGTATCTTTGTGGAATCTCCTTCTTTGTAAGTTTTTAAACAGAGGCTAGATGGTCATCTGTCATGGGTGCTTTGATTGTGTCTTCCTGCATGGCATTGGGTTGGATTGGATGGCCTTTGAAGTCTCTTCCAACTCTCTGTTGGAGAGAAAAAGTCATGTGGCTTTGGTTTTTCTGGCAGTTTGATCCTAATTTCATGTCCGACCAATTATGTTTTCTAGGATATGTATGCAGGAAGTAACTACAGCTGCAAGTTGTTAGACAAAAAATGTTGGATCCTGGAAAGAAAGAGACAGTTGGTTGTTTGGGCAGCAGTGGAGATCTGGTTTAAGTCAGGGAAACTAGATTAGCTGCAATGACTAAAAGCTTCATTCCAAGGACTGTTTCCCCAATCAGATTACTAGACTGCTGTCCACTGCTTTGAAATAAAGGAAAAAAAAAGATATTATGAGATCTCATCACAGATCTCTGGCACATCACTCATGCTTTGGCCCTGAGATTCTCTCTTTGGCTCATTTGCCATTTCTTCATGCTTCATCTAAAGTGGGAACTGATTGAGATTGTCTGGAGACACTGCAGCTGTTCTCTTGTTTCACTGCTCATTTGCTTCTTAGGACCAGATTTACCCTCTAGTTCTGATGAATAGGCTGCAGTAAATTTTCATGGGCTATTCCAAACTTCTTTTTCCTCCTTGCCAGCACAAAGCAGTACAGCTCTGCTGTACCAAACAGTGTAAACCTTTGTATTCCAGGCTAGCAGTCTTGGCAAACTGCAGGAAAAGCTCATGGTAATACTTAAAGAGCTAGGCGTCATTGGAGGACACTTGCCTTGTAAAGATCTGTATGGGAGAAGATAGGACCTAAATTTGTATGTTTTTAGCAAGCATCTGAAACTAAGAATAGTTGCAGCAAGCCCCTTTTTGCAGGGATGGAGGATTGTCATGATCCATTCTTTTTAATATTCCACGAAAGATTGCAGGTACGTATATAATAAATCTAAGTGAAAGGTTGGCTATAAAAATGTCTAATGGCGGGGAGGAAGGAATTTAATTAAACCAGGCGAAGCTTTGCTTTTTGACACAATTATTAATATGTTTTAGATTAATGATATCTGAGTGTCACCTTGAGTTAACAATGCACTAATAAAGAAGAGGTGTTCTTAGAAGCAGTAATTTTGTAGCTCTCATGGATTTTTGGTTTTGTTTGCCTTTTCTTTCCTTATTAGAACTGGTGCTGTATGACATGGGCCTTGTCAGTTAGAGAGGGAAAATGTCATCTTCTTTATTTCGGTAAAGTTTGCCCCTCTGTGCCTTCAGATCACTTGCTGACTTATGGCGACTCCATGAAATTCTTGGAGTTTTCTTAGGGAAGGAGTACTCAGAGGTGATTTTACCAGTTCCTTTCCTCTGAAATATAGCCTATAGCACCTGGTATTTGTTGGCAGTCTCCCATCTCTAACAGAGTTGATGGTGCTTAGCATCCAAGAATAGACTGGATCTGGTTCCTTTAGGATACAGCTACTCAGTTGGAAATGAAGCAAGATAGTATTTACTAGAAGGCAATTCCTCAAGGCCCCTTGGCTAAAACTCAGTGACTTCTAGTACAACTGAAACAGGCAACAATAATAAGCAGACAGCTAATACCTAGATATCCAGTCACCTCATCTTGTGTATCATCTGGTTCCCCATTAAGTCCGTCAGAAAAGTGTGAAGCTAAAACACTGAACTGCTGGATCGTAATTATTCTAGGAAAATCTGCATGAACCCTTGTTGGAAGGAAAACATATTTTAGTTTAGCTGTAGACATGTTGAGCATAGGTATGCCATTGTATTTGAACCACTAATCTCTTCTCTGTAAAATGGACACAATCATATTGTTAAAAATAATACCTTATACTTCACTAAGTAGTGAAGCTTTAGACACTCTGAACTGGTGTGATGATAGGGCATGTTTAATGTGTCATGCAGCTTCAGTACAGTATGAGCATATATGGTAAGATAAGTGATATCAGCATAAAATCAACATTAACAACTAAGCAGTCCATAAAACTGGGCCGTGGTCACTGACACTAAAAGCCAGGGGTAAGTAGTTAGGCTTAATGTGATCCTGAAAAGAGTAGTGTCGATGCCAGTAGGACCTTGGAGCAGTTTTTCACAGGTGGGGCACCATTATGGAGAAGACTCTATCTTGCTTTGTAAAATAATGCTCTCAGTTACTGAACATACCGTGTTTCCCCAAAAATAAGACAGTGTCTTATATTATTTTTTGCTCCTGAAGATGTGCTAGGTCTTATTTTCAGCAGATGTCTTCTTTTTCCATTAAGAAGAATTCACATTTATTGTTGAACAAAAAAATGAACATTTATCATATGCTGTATATATATTTATGTACAAAACCTTTGCTAGGCCTTACTCTTGGGGAAGGCCTTATATTTAGCAATTCAACAAAACCTCTACTAGGTCTTATTTTCAGAGGATGTCTTATTTTCGGGGAAACAGGGTAGACGACAACCACTCCCCTTCAATATCTCTTCCTACTTGGGCAGATGTAAAACAGTGAGTAGTTTAAATATTTTATCATGTCAAAAGAGCAGTTATATAAATGTATGCATCGTTTATAAGGATAATCATCCACACACAAAAAAGTAATTCTGAAAGTTACCAGATTTATAGTTTCATCTATCCAGCTTGTCACTGTTTCATTTGATGAAGCAATGCACTTTTGGAAATACACATTTTTTTTCCTCCATAGGAAAATATGTTTTAAATTTGCAGCCCCACTATTACTGGTCCCTGGTCCTACAGAGAAGGGGATTACAAAACCAGGTTGAAGTAACTGTACAGTGTAAGGCGACAGGAGACAGAAGGAATATGAAATTTGGAGAAAATAGTAGAGGAGAGTGAGAGGTGAAGAAGGTAGTCAAAGAGATGGTTTTGAATAAATTTGACATATTTTAAGGTGGGGAACCTGTAGGCTTTGGGGGGTGATGTAAGCAGACAGGAGTGTTAAGGAGAGGAAGGTAAAAGAAGTGGTTGTTAGGTCTTGAATCTAGACAGGAAGAAGAAGAACCTGTGGGTCAGATACACCCCTTGAAGCCTCCTAAAGCTTGCAGAGGCCCATTTTTAAAACAATATCAGGTGACCCCCAGCTTAAAATTGCTGCAATATTTTTCCCCCTCCCATGTACCCCCCCCCAAAAAAAACAACCAAAAGAGGCTTAAAATCAGCTGAAAATAAAAACAAAAATGACACAGTATGATTTCCAGTTGTGTCAGAGGACACGGGGGAAAAATTGGCTCCTACACCTGATTTGGACCTTGAGAAGGGAGATCTACCAGCTGCGTTTTTTAACTGTCCCAGCAGGGTTGTTACCTACCATCTCAAAAGGGATGAAGAAAGCAGAATAAGAAAATAGGGAAGGTTGGTTTGTTTTTAATTTTAATTAAATGAAGCAATTCAGCTGCATTTGTAATAGAAACAGGAGCTATAGGGCCTTCATAATGTAGTGGTGAGCATTTAAATAGTACCATGTTTCCCCAAAAATAAGACAGTGTATTATATTAATTTTTGCTCCCAAAGATGCACTAGGTCTTATTTTCAGGGGATGTCTTATTTTTTCCATGAAGAAGAATTCACATTTATTGTTGAACCAAAAAAAAAAAAAAAGAAAAAAAAGAAAGAAAGAAAGAAAGAAAAGAATATTTATTATATAGTGTATCAATGTGTATATACAAAACCTTTGCTAGGTCTTACTTTCAGGGGATGCCTTATATTTAGCAATTTAGCAAAACCTCTACTAGGTTTTTTTTTTTTTATCAAGATGTCTTATTTTTGGGGAAACAGGGTAGTAAAAACATATTACTGGGATTACCAAGGATGCCTCTAGACAAGGTTTATATTGTGCAACGTCTTATTTTTTTTGGAGAGAGGAGTGTCATCATGGCAAGTGCTTTGTAACACTTGTTACACTCCCAGGCTTTCCCACCACAGCTTTGGCCTTCTTTCTTTCCCCAAAAGTTCTGCCAAGGAGGAAATGGTTTCATGGTGACTTTTGATCAGTAGTACTAGGAGCTGTCCATCTGGAAACACCTCAAGATAGATAGTGGTGTTAACCTGGACAAAGTGGATTGCTTTACTCTCTGAATCTTTACATTTCCTTTGCTTCCAGCCTAATATCAGTCTATTCAGATGGCATCAACTGGATACTTATATCAAAAGTACCATCAATCTCTCAAGACAGTTTTGAGGAAACTGCAAATAAAATACCAGTTCCCTTTTGGAAATGCTGTGCCAAAGGCCTAAAGCCAACTTAAATTGGAAGGCTGTCATGGGAATGTTCAATTGCCTGACAAATGCCTCGCTTCTGTTTTCCCTTCACAATCAAAATGAGTATTAGAGATACAGTAAAGGTAAATTATACTGGAGTGGCTCAGAGGCCATTTAACCCTTAAAGATAAAAATGCTGTGAAGGATTTGCAGTAAGTTGCAATGTGGCCACTGTAGGGCTAGTGGCTCTTTCCACGTGATAAGTTGTTTTTGGCTGGGATGTTAATCTTCAACCCCACATTGCTCATCTTAGCTATGTTGCCTAAAACTGATAGGAGGTACACTCCAACAACAGTAAAGTTTGAGCAGTCAAGGTGGTGTTTTTCTAGCAGATGAAGTTTGATGTCATTGGCCTGGCTTATATTTCATATTTTCCATCTGTGTTATTAAGGAGAGATTTTCCTGATACCTGGGGAATGGGAATTTTATTTGAAACTTTATATGGTATTTAGGACATAATGACTACAAGAAGAAAGGCTGAAGAAAAATTATACTGTAAGAGCTTCATGAAAAGTGTTTCAATAATCTTTAAAACAATTGCAAGGCACATCGGTAGTACTATCCACCCCTTGTTGAAAGTGTGAATGATGCCAAGAGAAAAGCCACCCCAGTGAGCATACAGCAAAAAAAACAGATGAGATACAAGTGTGGGAGTTTCCTTTTGGGTTTTACCAATATGTAATATGCCAATTAAACTGTCCCTTCCTTGCTACTTAAAGACTCAGGGCACTTCCAATGAAGGCAAGTGTGTTGGGAGGTTGTGGTACTTGGTGCTGTAGTTTCTAGGCTTTTAAAAACATCAAAATTGGCCAGTTTTCTTGCAGTTCCTCTTCTGAGACATATGGGCACAATATGTTCCCCCTCTTCTGAAAATTAGGAGCATGTCAGCACATCATGTCTTCAGTAAAAACAACAACAACTCTTTGAAGAGCCCCAGGAATTTTTAAAGAAAGTACCCTCCATGGAGCAAAGAGATGCGGAGGTGACAGTGGCCAATGAACCCCAAGAAACTGTATCAAGGGAATTGAATCTGTAAGAATGTTCAGACTAACTTCACGTTGGCAGGCTGGACTGAAATATTCTAGTGAGTGCCAGATATAGAAAGAGAGATAGACCAACTAGCTGAGCATGTGAGTGTTCATTGCTTTCCATAATCTACAGTAGCAACAACTCTATAAGCATCTAGCATATGCTTCCTGAGTAAAAGTGTATTTTTATATACTTAAAATATTGTACAAAGAATCGTGAGATGCTCAGATTCAATAGGAAAGCTATATGCAAATGAAGAATTCTGAAACAAATAATTTAATTCTTTAGGTGCTAATAATTTTTTATTATGTATGCTTATTTAATTTTAATATGCAAAACAAATTAAAAATACAACACAAAACCACTGACCTTGTAACTTGTATACAAAGAAACATTCCTTGATGTTTGAAACCCAAAACTATTAATTCATAACTCTTTTACTCATTCATTCCACATTCCTTACTTCCTTAGTCTATGCATACTTATCAGGCAGGGGAGACACCTTGATCAAATCAATGATTTAATTTTGATCTAAAACAGTGGTTCTGTTTGGTGGAGATATGTATTGGCAGCAGAATTAAAATTCATTACATTCTTCAAAGAGCTTTGAATCTTGACCTTTATTATATTGGCCAGATTTTATACCTTAATGAGCTAAATGTTGCTTCCAGTGTTTATTACATTAAACCTTCTGTTAATTGATTTGAGTTGAGTATCAATTATCCAGAATTCCGAAATCCAAATTTCATGTTTAGACTTGGGTCTCATCTCTAAGACATCTCCTTATGTATATGCAAATACTCCAAAATCCAACACATTTCTGGCCTCAGTTATGTAGAGAATCTTGAGACTAACTGAAAGAAAGAAGTTGGCAGCATGACCTTTTGTAGACTTCGGTCTACTTCCTCAGGTGCTTTTGGTGGAGTGGAAGCCAGGGACAGATATATATATGCCATAGGTATGTGAGAATGTCAGTTCAATTTGAATTTGGTTCACCACCAACCATTCTGGCCTGGCAAGGAATGTGAGAGTTACAGTTTTTGAAAAGTGTGCTGAGAATTGTTTTGAAGACCTCCATCTCTTGCTCAGGTGACAGAGTTCCTGGTCTGGAGAAACAGGAATGACCACAAAACAGGGATGGCCCACGGAAATCTTGGACATTTGTCCATGTAATACAATTGTACAATTGTACACAAAACACCCGTATGGAACAAAATGCCTATCTAGTGACAAACATACTCTGCTTTATTTTTCCATGAACTTTGCAGTACTGATTTTGCCACCTGGTGTGCAAAAGCCATTAAAAGGACCTACCCTCATCTTCCTGCCATTCTGAACAGCAGTTACTTTATTTTGTGTGTGTGTGTGTGTGTTGTTGTTTTTTTTGAAGTAATATAGAAATTGTAGCCTTGGAAAGGAAGCCACTGTTGCTTCTGGAATTTATTTCACACATACCAGGAACTGTGGACCTCCCTGGACAAAGGCATGCTTCAGTAGATGCTCTGATCTCTGGTCTTTTGCCCACGAAAGCTAATGATACTGAAGTATAATTGTATACTCTGTGTAATTGTTTTGATGTAACTGTTGCTGATTTTCTTTTTGTTTTTTTTAAATATTATGTAAATAATTCATAGATCCCTTGTAGGTAAAAGGAAATTTAGAAATGTATAGGTCAGCAGAATTCATGAGCAGGAGATCGAAAAGTGTAGGCTTAGAAAAACAGCAGTTACTATAACAAAATTTGAAAAAATGTGAATTGATAGCCTTAAAATACTGAATTAAGGGAGATAAATATATAGTTTATTAGTGCATTGGTATGGGTAGGGTTTTCTCATGTATTAAATGGTGCATGATTGGTTCTTTAACTATTACCGTATATACTCATGTATAAGTCGACCTCATGTATAAGTCGAGGGAAGGTTTCAGGGTCAAAATCCTGGATTTTGATATGACCTGTGGATAAGTCGAGGGTAAAACTTCTATAAGGAAGGATGGAAAGGGGGGAAATACCACTTACGTCCTTCCTTCTCTGGACCTCTCCCAACCGATTTAAAACATTGAATTGAGAAAGGAAGCAAATGGATTAGGTCTTGCAATAAACAAGTGGATTTAAGTGGAGAGGCTTTTCCTGGGGATGGGAAGTCAGGTCTTGCAAAAACAACAACAACAACAAGGAGATTTAAATGGAGGGGCTTTTCCTGGGGATGGGAAGTCAGGTCTTGCAAAAACAACAACAAGGGGATTTAAATGGAGGGGGTTTTCCTGGGGATTGGAAACCAGGTGTTGCAAACAACAACAAGAAGTGGATTTAAGTGGAGGGGCTTTTCCTGGGGATGGGAAATAAGGCTTGCAAAAAACAGCAGCAGCAGCAACCACAACAACAACAAGAAGTGGATTTAAATGAAGAGGCTTTTCCTGGGATGGGAAGTAAGGCTTGCAAAAAAACCCAGCAACAACAACAAGAAGTGGATTTAAGTGAAAAGGCTTTTCCTGGGATGGGAAGTAAGGCTTGCAAAAAAACCAGCAGCAGCAGCAGCAACAACAACAACAACAAGAAGTGGATTTAAATGAAGAGGCTTTTCCTGGGATGGGAAGTAAGGCTTGCAAAAAAACCCAGCAACAACAACAAGAAGTGGATTTAAGTGAAAAGGCTTTTCCTGGGATGGGAAGTAAGGCTTGCAAAAAAACCAGCAGCAGCAGCAGCAACAACAACAACAACAAGAAGAAGTGGATTTAAGTGGAGGGGCTTTTCCTGGGGATGGGAAGTAAAAGGCTTGCAAAAAACAGCAACAACAACAACAAGAAGAAGTGGATTTAAGTGGAGGGGCTTTTCCTGGGGATGGGAAGTAAAAGGCTTGCAAAAAACAGCAACAACAACAACAAGAAGAAGTGGATTTAAGTGGAGGGGCTTTTCCTGGGGATGGGAAGTAAAAGGCTTGCAAAAAACAGCAGCAGCAGCAACAACAACAAGAAGTGGATTTAAGTGAAGAGGCTTTTCCTGGGGAAGGCAGGTCTTGCAAAAAAAGCAAGTGGATTTGCATGGAGAGTTTTTTTTTTTCCTGGAGAAGGCAAAGCTTGCAAAACGGACCAAGAGAGAAGTAAGTGTTTTTACATGGGGAATTTGTCCTCTGTGAGGGAAAGGCTTGCCAAACGGCGCTGAGAGGGGGGGGGGAAGTGCTTTTAAACGGGGAGTTTTTCTGCTAGGAAGCCAAGGCTTGGAAGTTGGAAACGGAGCGGAGGGGGAAGGCACGGGTGCCCAAGGGAGGTTGGGGCGACTCAGGCTGGCTTGCTTTGGGACCCTACTTAGCACTGCTACTCAGTTGACCCTTCTATAAGTCTACCCCAAGATTTTAGGGGCAATTTTGGGGCATAAATTTCTCGACTTATAGTCGAGTATATACGGTATTTTCTTCATGGTAAGCAATGAATCATTTTGATTAGTGATTTATTTCTTAGCAGGTATGAAACTGTCTTGAGGGTAATTTAACTGTAAAATAGGAGACAGTCTCCTAATAAAGGCTGATTGAGCAGATTTCTTTATCTTCTTACCTATTTCTTTATCTTCTTACTCATTTCTGCAACTTCATATCTGTGTTGTACAGATAGCATCCATTTGTGAAATATATATTTTAAAACATTGTTGGAGACACACATCAGTTCTGCTCAGAGATGCGCTGACTTGTCCTGAACTCATGTGCACTTGCATCTTATTTTATTTTCACAAATGGGGCAGATATTCAGGACTTTTATGTAACATTTCTCTGGTTCAAACTGTATTGCTCACAGAAAGATCAGGATTATAATATGATCACTATCTCTCGGTTGTATAAAGTTCTTCCTTTAGTCCCCTTCCCCACCGTAGAATAGCATACAGTTGTGTTGAAGTGGAAAATGATCTTAAATTTTGAAAATGAGCTAAAATTATAACAGTCACTAGTCAGACTCAAAGATACAATCTAGGCTACAGTCAGACATCTATTCAAGATGAATCTGAATTTAAAGTGTATCAGCTTTTATTGTTAATGAAGTTTGGCTTCACTAAATCGTAGAGGAGAAATATCACATGGTTTGAGTGTTAGCTTGTGCTATATCTCATGCTGTGTTGTGGATATTGGGACAATTATGAGATAGACGGGAGGAGAGCCTTACCTATTTCAGGCAGCAGTTTATAGCACTCAGCTTTTAAAAAAAGAATTAAAAAGCATCTTACGTTTGAGAAGAGTTGCTTTTAGACAGAATATGTAGACAAATTATAATAGCAGCCAACTACTTGTGGATGCTTTGGAACTATAACTGTAGATAATTAATCAGTAAAACTCCACACTTTGAAATAGCTAAATAAGTGGTGTCTGCAGTTCAATGTGATCTGCATTTGTACTTAGCAGTTATAGCATAATAATATTATCTGTACGGGAACCATAATGTTCTGTGCATGGCTGTATGATGAAAGACAGGATAACACTAGTAAATATATTACAACCTAGTAATGAATAGGCAGGCTTTTTAAAAAGGTAAATGTACTAGAGAGAGAGTGAATAGGGCAGCAATGATTTTAGATCAGTTACACTTTGGGTTGAATTAAGTAAATCCCAGAGCAAAGGGACAAGCCTCAAGGGACCAAAGCTCAGTACTGCTTCAGCTGTGAATACAAGATGGCAAAGTGTTGACTTGTCTGGAGTTGAGCAACTCACACATCTGAGCTGAGAATTTTGTCTATATTTATACTTGCTAGAAAAAAAAGCTCTGGCATTATTTCCCTTCTGATTGTGTTGTGGTGTAACTGTGTGTATATAACACAGAACAGTCAGAAGCCTTTTTAGAAAGAATAAACCCATCAACTGAACAGATGGCAGCTTAACAGATGTGGGTAAATCACTAATGTGATCACTGATGGAAGCATTTTTTTTCTTATTAAAAAGACACTCAGCTTTGTGTGCGTGCGTGCAATGGATTCTTTATCACTTGGCAGGTTATTTGTATGTCTGAAATGTCAAGGTGACGAACGTATATCTGAAAAGGTTAATAATCTTAGACTGTTGTTCTATTCCTGCGGGTCTCCTTGCCTCCTGCTGTTCAGATTGCCAAAATGGCAGCAATATATAGTCATCCCTTTGGTTTTGCTGACTTCCCGTTCATGGTCTTGAATTGCTGTGGATGGGAAACCAGGAGGGAGAAAATGGCGTGCATACCTGCGGTGCATGCACAGGGCTGCGCATAGGAGCATGCTGCTATTATTTTCAATGGGGGCTTGAATATTTGTGGTTTTCTAATTTGCGGGGGTGGGTGGATCCAGAGTAGACCCCCCATGAATCGGGAAGGGACAACTGTATATTTATTTGTTCATTAGAGGCAGGAACCTGTAAAAAATGCTAGTGTATCCAGATCCCCTGAAAGAACATAAGCATTCCTTCCTTGGGGCCCTTTCACACTACATAATTATAGCACTATGATTTCACTTTACCTACTGTGGCTTCATCCAGTAGAATGCTGGAACTGGTATTCTGGTCAGAGGAACAAGAGCTCTGGTTGATAGTTGTAAATGCTGTTATACAGTGTGCGTGCCCCATCCATGGGTTTGCCATCTGCGCTTTAAGCTTATGTGGACGGTAAGCACCAGCTGTTACAATGGTGTGCACGCCCGTGGCGCATGCCCATTGAAACAAATGGGACTTGAGGTCCTGCGTTTTTTGCCCTATGCGATAGGGTCCCGAACAGATCTCCTAGGTATACAAAGGACCCACTGTAATCCCTGTCCTCCACTGCTCTGCTTAATTCCTGTAAACTCATATCTAGAGTCCATCCATCTAGCCTGTGATGTTCCTCTCTTTCTACTACCCTCTACTTTCCCTAGCATTATTGTCTTTTCTAGTGAGTCAAACCTCTTCATGATGTGGCCAAAGTATGACAGCCTCAGTTTTGTCATCTTGGCTTCCAGGGAGATATCCAGCTGGATCTGTTCTAGGACCCATTTGTTTGTCTCTTTGGCTGTCCAGCACCACATCTCAAATGAATTTATTTTTTTCTTATCCACTTTCTTAACTGTCCAGCTCTTGCATCCATCACGTGTAATAGGTCATACAATGGCCTTGTACGATTCTGATTCTTTGTTTTGACTCTTAACTTTCATTTTGGTACCTTAAGAATTTTATGCTGATAATCTGAAGCTAGCAATGACAAAAGGAAACCCTTTCTTTTCTTATTCAGGTTGGAAAAGAAACTGTTCAGACAACTGAAGATCAGATTTTGAAGAGAGATATGCCACCTGCATTCATAAAGTAAGTAAATCAAAATGTGTCTGAAGTGAAAATGTGGGAGATCGATTTATGTAGAGAAGCATTTATGTAAGCGGTTCACCAGTGCATTTTGAAAAGATACAAGAGACCTACATGCAAATCTTTCATATGTGCCAGCTTACTTAATGAAGAAACTTCACGTCGATGTTCTCAATTTTGCTTGCTTTATACTAGACTCTGTAATGTTGCCATAGCTTTCTAGCACCTGGCCTCTCCAGTTCTGAGAGTTCATCTGAACAAATCATCTTTTTCTCCCATTGATAAAATCCTTGAAAGCTCAAAAGGTGTAGGTGGGAATGTCAGTTGTAGCATTTTCAGTATTTTTAGTTTCCCCCCAGCTCTCTCAGCCCTTGGCTTGGCTCAAATTTCAGTCTTGACCCCTGAAAACTAATTGACTAACATTTTACATAGTAATCACTTACTTTATCATTAAAGTACTTTCCTTGACAATGTCAAATGCCTCCTCTTTATTGAAAAAAGTCATTGTTGACCATCCTCTCAATAGTGCACATTGTTGTTTGTAATGCATATCAATAATAATATAATATAATAATATTTATTTATTTATTTATACCCCGCTCTTCAGCCCTAAAGGCTATATTAAGTACAGATAATGACTGAGGCATGGGGCTGCTCCAGATCTAGGACATTGTGACTCACCAAAACAGATGTATTTTCCAGAGAGCAAGATTAGAGGAATGAAATAGTTGAACTCTATTTGCATGGCTGATTGTTAGGCATTGCTTAGTGCCCACATATATTTTCTAAAGATTAGTTAGATTGCATTATGATTGTTCTGAAGTTTTCCTTTAAGGTGCAGGAAGAGCTGCTTCTGTTTTGGGAATAATAGGAAATGAGAGGAGATGGTAAAGCTTATGCGGTTTCATTTTTTTGTGTAGACAGGACTCCTGCTTTCACTTAAACCTGATTAAAGTAGCTGAACGTTAACAGAAGGATGATGTTTTCTCTCCCGATATCTTCCATTCTGCTGCAGAAATTCCCCCTCCCACCTGTTTTACCCATAATTTGGTGTTAAGAGTTGGTTATAAGGGGCATTTGAGATGCATTCTGAGAGTAATTTTTCAAGTGTTGTTCCATTTTATTGATCCTAAGGTTTTCTTTAAGGAACAAAAAGTAAGGAAAAAGCAATGAGCAATAAAACTTACTTTTGAGATTTTGGAATGATGTGCCAAGTCTTTTTAGGTCTTCAGATCTAGCCTAGGCTGTGTTACTTGTGCCATTGTCCTGGTTCTCATTATGACAAAGAATTTGACTCTGGACAGTAGCACACCAGACTGATGGAGGGCTATCTTATTGAACGCCCCTTTGTACAAAAAGTTGTTTGCACATAGAAAATTAAAATGTCAGGAAAGACTGCAGCACTTCCATTTTATGCCATTTTCTGTAGGGTGGCCATCTATTTATTTATGTTATAGACCTATTATGTGAACCCTCCTCCTGACACACACCTCAGACTGAAGAACTATAGCCCAGAACTAGGTTGCCGGTTGTGAAGTATTACACCTTCACTTTAATCGCTTTAATCGCTGGTGGGTTTTTTAGATTTTAGTAACCATGTCAACTGTAAAATCAAATTGGCAGAGTCAAAGAGCTCTGCCAAAGTCAAGATCTGTATAGAATAAATAGTGAGGAAAGTAGCATGTAATAGGGGAAAAAAACCCAAGGATAAATTTATTTGCACCAGGGAAATGGTGTTTGTATTTAGATAACTGAGATTATGTTGTTTAAAAAACGATTTTGAAAAAATATGGAAAGAACAAAATATGGAAGGATGCTTACTATTTTAAAGTATATTTTAATGATTGTTCTCACAAAAAGTGGGGTAGAAATAAAAGTTTTATTTATTATTATTTATATATTGACACACATATAATTGTAAATATATAAATCATATAACAGCAGCACAAGATACTGCAACCCGCAACAACATTCTGCAACCCTCTCGAAAAAAGAAAACAATAAATAAATAAAAAAGGTAACCAATATTGACTTCCCATTTGCCAAGAGAAACAATGTATCTCTTAAACTTTACCTTGTTTGTTTGTTAATTGTGGTTGTTTCCAGCCTCGATCCATGGGGAAAGGTGGATAAAAAATTATTAATAATAATAATAATTTCTCTAGTACTTTTATATTTAAATGTTCTGTATTCATTTAACTATTATTTTTAACTTCTTATAATTAAAACAGGAAAAAAGAAACGCCACCCTTTCCTTATAACTTCTATTTCTTAACATAAGTAAAGATTTCAAAGCCTGCTGATGCCATGGATGCTTTCTAACACATAGAGTTCTAGTGGCATTTACAAGACCCTTCGCTGGTCTCTAAAACTGGCCAAGTGAATTATATTTAATCTTTTGCTAAATTTGGCTTGTAAATATGATGTGTTGCTCTCATCTGCATTACAGCTTAGTTTGCACGTCTAGCAGTCTGCTGTCTGTAACAGTCATCTGTCCAAAATATAATTTTAGGTTGTTCGCAACAAAATTAACAGATTTATATATATTGGTCTTGGCTCGACTAGAACAATGCTCTTTTGCCCTTAAACTTTTGTCTAAAAGAGAATTATGTTGCAGTTATGAGTCCCTGACCTACCAAAATGCTCAGATTAGTGTTGCAGAAATTAGACTGTGTTCATTGTGAGAACATGTTGTCTGATTCCAGACTTGGCACTTTGGGAAAGTGGCTGTGAATACAAGGAACAATCATCTCATGAATTGTATTTAAATAAACTCAGGCATAGAGTTTGTCATATAAGGTAGCGGTTTAAAGCAGATATGGATGGCTTGCTCTAGCAGATAGCCTAAAAAGGACCATACAGTATGTTTTCACTAATTAAAACACACATAAATAAATACCAAATGTTTATGACTAATGATTCATTCAAACATGACAACACCTTTTTTAAGTTAAAAATTCTTGCCTTTTTCAGGAAAGCATGATTAAATAAACCTAGAGTTTTGGAATTGGGATGGTGGCTTTAGAGCAGAATGGGCAAAGTGTAACCTGCAGGTCAAACTCTATAACTGTATGATAGGTAAATAATAGATGAATGCAAATGCAGATCTACTATAGGCCTCTTTACTCTTAATATTGACAACATAGGGAAGTAAATGAGGAACATTTTCTACTATCCTGTTAATTTTTCTTCCCTGAATTTGAAATTACTGTAAAATATGCCATAGATGCCAGTGATTTCTGCTCTATTTTTATCTGCCTGGCTTCTCTTGCATTTTCAGTAAATAGCTTTTGAACTTTTCCGCAATTCCACTCAGTGATTCCTTTCTTGATTTCCAGGTATTCACTACGATAAAACATGCAGAATGCTTTATTGTAATTATGCTAATGTGTGTTTTATAATTGCTTGACAGGTTAATTGGATTATAGTTCTGTGATATATTGTATTTGGTTTTTTTTTTCTTTACTTTTTCCGGGTATTATGTTATTGTGTGATGAAATTGCCTGGCTAAGTATTGATTATAAAAAACCGAGATAGTTGATAAGGATCATGCAATTTGAGGTATTGATGAGTTTATCAAAGGAGGGAGTGTAGTGGACAGATTTTTATAATCAATATTTATTTTCCGTTACAATATTGGTATTTAATTTGTTAATATTGTTTGGATTTGAACCTGTGTTGATGAGGGACTGGGATAGGGATTATTTATGAACTTCATTTGATTTGTAATGCTTTTATGTTTTCCAGTTGACTGCCACTGTATTTATCTTGTTTATTGATTTTGTTTTCAATATTGTTCAAGGAATTGGGAGAGGGTTGTTTGTATTTTATTGCATTTCTTGTATTGTATTTTCTTACTGTTGTTAGCTGCCCAGATTCTCTGTGATTGGGCGGGATATATATGTAAATCTATATTATATTATATATTATATTACTTGTGCTTGTGTATGTTTGCCCCCCACCATGGCCTCTTAACAATAAATTGCGATAAGCAAGGGTACAATTAAAAAAGAAACAACAACCCTCAAGCAAAACAAAACAAAAACACAGTGAAAACTGAAAACAAGATGGGATCACTTCATCTTGTGTTAGAGTTCTTTGGACATTTTTTCTTTTTTGCTCATCTCTTTTTTTTATCAAGTGTTTTAAATTGTGTATATGTAATTTTGGAGAAAAGTTTGGCAAGTAAACTTAGAATCATCTTTTCTGTTACAGGATTAGGTACTCGTAGAAAAACAGAGACACAGTGAGTTTAGTCAAGTTGTATTAAGCATCTCCCCCTGTCACATTTGTGGTATTGATCCCACCCTCTGAAAGCAGCCTTTAAACCAAAAAGGGGAATTAATTGGCAGCTACGCACGTTTGCATGTAGTAGGAAGTTTTCCCTAATGTTGTTGTTGTGTGCCTTCAAGTTTTTTCCGACACATGGTGACTCTAAGGCAAACCTGTCAGGGTTTTCTTGGCAGGTTTCTTCAGAGAGGGTTTGTCATTGCCATCCTCTGAGGCTGAGAGAATGTGACTTGCCCAAGATCACCCAGTGGACTTACATGACTGAGCCAAGATTCAACCCTGGTCTCCAGAGTCATGATTGAATGCTCAAACCACTACACTATACTGTCTCTGTCCTAAGTACTGCATGTTTAAATGGTAGTTAATGGTAGTTAATCATTTGAATGAAACAATATTACATCATCTTTTTTTTTAATTTCATTTGATAGTCAATTGAAAATGCTGCTGTTGGTAGTTCACATTCAGCAGGCTTGAAGAAGACAGTAAGATCTCTAGTGTTCCAGGTTGCATATCCTTTGTCAACCTGTTCCCTATGGGTGAGAGAACAAACATTAATTTGTTTCATAATGATTTTTCACAGAGTGGAAAATGCTTGCACCAAACTTGTCCAGGCAGCTCAGATGCTCCAAACAGATCCTTATTCAGTACCTGCTCGTGACTACCTTATTGATGGATCAAGAGGCATCCTCTCTGGGACATCAGACTTACTTCTAACGTTTGATGAGGCTGAGGTGGGCTTTCTGTTCGTAGTAAAACTACATTTGTTTATTAGCAGTTGGGTATTTTGCCCATTCATTGGAATGCAACTTTCTTCCTTTGCAAATATTGACTGTTTTAGAAACTGTAGAACTAATAGTCACTTATCTTGTATCATTGTTACCATTCCACTCTACAACTATTTGATTTCCTCTTGGCATTAATAATGAAATTTACATTTATTCCTGTTGGATGAACACTAGCATGTTGTCCTGGAGTGAGGATATATGCTAATTGTTTCTTTGCAGGCATACTCTCTATTTATGAGAGATAGTGGTGTTGGAACCAAGTTTATCAGCCATGTTATGAGAACCCTTGGCTCTTGGTTTGTTAATAATTACTGTACTGGCAGCCTACCATTCCTTAATGGTATCATTCAGGATAATAGATTTTGTTATTACACAGTAGTTAATTTGCCTTCTAGAAAGCTAATTTCTAGAAAGTATTCACTCCTTTAGCATCTTTGTGATCTGATACTGTGTTCTCTAACTAGCGTTATCATACTGGATATATACAAGAATCCACAGAGAATCAGCTATCCATTTTTTTCAGTACTTAAAAGGGCAATATTTTATGGCATGGTGTAATTCATTTTACAGATTCGAAGTGTGAAATAATTGCTAGGGAGTTCTGCATTAATTATTGCTCAGACTTTTGCTTTGGAAGAACATTATGGAAAGGGAATTCTGGAATTGCAAAATGTATATTACCAGTAATTTTAGAGTGATGTGTATGCATGTAATGTGTAACAAATTAGATACTGAATGTTCATATCAGAATGACAAAATAATGGTTTCTACATGGAAAGTAGATGTATTGTAAAGCGTAGTGTTTGTTACCCTGAAAACAAATCCTCACAGTGTAATGAATGTTAGTACAAACCAATGTCACATCCTTACTATAGTTAATGTTTCAAGTTCTGTTTTTCATTATAAGCAGACCTTCTAATTTAAACCATTTTGGCTTATATGAAAAGTCTAATTCTTACATTTTATTTTCAATTTAAGGTTCGTAAAATAATCCGTGTCTGCAAAGGAATTCTGGAATACCTAACTGTGGCAGAAGTGGTAGAGACTATGGAGGACTTGGTGACGTATACGAAGAACCTGGGGCCAGGTTAGACATACCTAGTATTCCTATATTGAGCTGTTTTTATTCAGGACCTTTAAAATGTAGACTTTCTGTATAAAGCAGTTTCATATGCTGTAAGTGTGACCTCCTTGTGAGTAAAAAAAGTAGAACCTATTGGTCTGAATTAGAGTTGGAAAGAAATTGCAAGAACAGAGTCGGTAGTGTGGTGTTTCCTCATTGTAATGTATTTCCAAGGAATTTTGGTAAGGCATGTGATGTACAGCCTCTTTTAGGTTACTTGTGTGAAACCTTTGAGGTCTGTATGATTTCCTCCCTGTTTTGGAAATTGCTCATTGCTGGCCAGTGGTAAGTAAAAAAGGGAACATAGTATCATAATGTTTCTGTATGACACCTTGAAGCTGTAGCTTTCTGGAGGAGCACTTACTCTCATTTTTGAATAGTCTGATAAAGCAAGAAATAAAGCCACTGATAAAGCTGCTGTTTGTGGACTGGTGACAAAAATTGGGGATCAAACCATATGTGCCTGTGAAAGTCATTTTGTAGTACAAATGCTTACTCCATATGTGTGTAAATCTTTCTGGGGGTGGTTGGGACACACTGGAAACACTGAATTTTAACATTTAAAGAGTAACTGAATGAAATGAGTGGAAAGCCCCCTGGCCTTATCTTCCCATAGTGAGAGATTGCCTTTGAGAACTTTTCTTTCATCTTGACTTGTTTCCTGAAGCCCTCTTCTGAAGCATGGCTCCTATGATGTTTAATTTTGCTCCTCCACACATCCCTCAACTTGAATGGGGCAGGTGTACACATAAACAGTTGTGGCTGCCACAGTCACATTCACGCTGACCCTGAGAAATGGCTGAGGGGAATGCAGTGAGTGAAAGATTGCTGTACTGGAGAGGAATCAGGCTGGAATGTAAAAATGGTGGTTAAATAAAAATAAAATACAGTAAAACTTTTATTTATATCGCACTTTTTGCATGCGCAATCAAGGCGGCATACAACAATTAAAAATACAATTATATACATATACAATCTCCCCTTATGTGCAAGGTCGTTACAGCCAGAGCTACATCGATCAGGAGAGATAAGGGGGGGGGGGGTTCTTTACATGGCCAGGGGCTGTTCTGGGAAGGCCTGCTGGAAGAAATCCGTCTTGATAGCTTTCTTGAAGCTATCTAAGTTGTATATTTGACGGATCTCACCCAGTAGGCCATTCCATAAGGTAGGAGTAACAGCTGAAAAAGACCTCTGGGAGGTCGCAACCAATCTGGTCCGGACCGGTTGTAATGCATTCCTCCCAGAGGATCTGAGTGCACGGGGCGGATTATCTGGAAGGAGGCAATTCCTTAGATAAGTTGGGCCTAAGCCATATAGGGCTTTAAAGGTGATCACCAACACCTTGTACTGTGCCCAGAAACTGATGGGCAGCCAGTGAAGTGACTTCAGTATAGGCGTAATATGGTCACTCCTAGTTGTTCCTGTAATCATTCTGGCTGCCATATTCTGTACCATTTGGAGTTTCCAGACTAGGCACAAGGGTAGCTCCATGTGGAGTGTGTTACAAAAGTCCAGTTGTGAGGTTACCAGTGCATGTACTGCAGTTTCAAGGTCTCCCGGTTCCAGGAAAGGGCGCAATTGGTGTATCAGCCGAAGCTGATAACAGGCACTCTTGACTGTCGCATTCACTTGATTCCTCATGCGAAGCGACAGATCAAGAAGCACCCCCAAACTGCGAACACAGTCCTTTGAGGGGAGCGTGAACCCCTCTAGGACAAGAGGTTGCAGCCCAATACCTGGTTTAGGAGCCCCTACTATAAGTACCTCCATTTTGTCTGGATTCAACCTGAGCTTGTTTTCCCTCATCCAGTCCATTACTGCTACAAGACACTGATTGAGGGGAGAAATGCCATCTGTCCTCATCGCTGATGCCCGAGACATGGAGAAATATATTTGGGTGTCATCAGCTTACTGATAACACCCCACCCCATGTCTACAGATGATTTCTCCCAACGGCTTCATATAGATGTTGAATAGCATTGAGGACAGAATGGCTCCCTGAAGGATGCTGCAATTAAACTCTGTTTTTGAAGAGCGACTGTCCCCAAGCATCACCCTCTGGTTCCTTTGGTAGTGCGTAGCTGATTTACTGTTTATTAACATTACCCATGGGGGAATAATGAGCAAAAGAGTAGGGAGCCAAGGGTTGGGAAAGAGACATTGTAAGTTTAAAACACATACATGGATCAGTTTTTTTAAAGGAAGCTTCAAGGTAGCTGTGGAGTGAGACTGTCACTTGGCAGTCAGATGCAGAGTAAAGAATTGTCCACTGAAGCTGCTTCAGATATTGCATATTATCAAAAGTGCAGTTTATTCTTAAAGACCTGAGAAACCAAGACCCTGGCTAAATCCAAGGCTTGATTCTGTCTGTCATCCTGGTGGAGTTCTTTGTTTAAGTAATACTTGAAGCAGCCTCTTTTATCAGTGGATACTGCCTTTTCACTGGTAGACCTGCTCTACTGACTTCTAGGGGGAGGGCATCGTCTTTCTGCAGAATTGTGACTAATCCCTGAAGGATTGATGGTGAACAGATCCTTCACTTACTAAGTCTTCTCCAAATTCTCTCTTGAGCCTTTCTTGCTTGCTTCTCTTAATCCTCAATTCTCCTACTGCACATATTGAAGAGACTCCATGGTTGGAATTTACAAATTAAGGTCTTAGGTTTATCCAGAACAAGAATACCATTCTAATTTTCTAGATCTATGCTCTGTTAATATTCATACATTGCTATGAGATGTTCTTTTAATATCCGTTCATATTGATATCAGTTTGTACTATAGTTGCGTATACTGACCTATTGCAGCAGATATCCACCTCATATTGTTATTTCTCTTTCCTTCCTAAAAATAGAAGTCTTGGTTATATTGGATTGCATTTCTGTTTCATACACCAAATTTACTGGAGTGTTTAGAAGCATTTCATATAGAGGTACATGTGACTTAACAAAGCCTCTGACAAAAATTCTCCTTTATACCAAGTCTTTTTCTGTCTAACCAGCCCTTCCTCATTTCCTCCTTGTCCTCTGTCTAGTTGAAATGTTTTTTTAACAGTGACAGCATTAGGAAAGGTGGTGAAGGACTGGAGAAGTACAGAATTTCAGTTGCTGGGTTGCAGCGGCATGTCTACAATAAACAGTGCAATAAAGCTTGAGCTGTGGAAAAAGGATACTCCTCAACTGATCGTATTCTCTGGTAGATGGTGCCTTCCAACAACAGGCAAAGTAACAGCAGCTTCCTTTAGAATCCCTTACTGAGGATGTGTGAACAGCAAAAGAGAGAAAAGTGGTGGGCGGCGGGGGGAGGGGGAAGCAAATTTGCCTGCCTCACCAGCTGCCCAGATCATGTTTTCTTTTTAAAAAGCATAGATCTATATGCTTTGCCACCAAAATGAAAATCTTAACAAAATAGGCTGGTGAAAAATTTTTTGGAAGAAGCTTTTAGATAGTCTGTAGAAGATTCAAAATGCTTTTGCTTCCTTATGCAAGGCTTACCTGACATGGTTATTTCATTTCACATGTACATACGTTAGTTTTGAATAAAAAGTTTGGTGAAACATGTTGAACAGCTCTTCATTTTTGTGATGCAGGAAACTATCCCTGTTCTTTCCAGGCTATTTCTGTCTCTGCTACTACATTTTCTGTTAAAGAAACATCTCTACTTTGTTAATTGAGGTATACCTGTATCATATTTTGTCTTCCTCAGGTTTTTTGGGTGTACTTTCCTGGAACGCAATTTTATTTGACTAGAGAATACTTGACTAGTGATTTCCTCTGTCTCATTCATACTGCCACCTTATTTCATGTGACCTTGTCTGGCATGGAAGTCAGTTATATTTTGATTGCTATCTCCTTTGATTGCTGCACAGTCATTGGTTCAGAAAATAAATATAATCAATGTACTAAGTTGGGAATAGACTATGCCTGCTGGTTTCAAGATGTAGCCTTTCTACAGTCTTGAAATATTTTCTGTGGCATCTTCATCATGTTTCTGTCTGACGTACTGTTTAATGTTGAGACTTGAAACTGATAATTTATACTTATGGACAGTTGCTGTTGTTCTCTTTGAGCAAGAACTCATAAGTCTGATTGGAAGCTGCTCTCTAAGGTCTCTGGGAGGCAAAAGTCTTCAGCACAGGGATCCTTTTAACCAGAGATAAGTAGGATCAGGAGCTGAATGTGATCCTACAGTGGGGCAGTTGAAACAGCTGGGATCTGCTTCAGGATTGTCACAATCTGTGTAATTTGTAAATATTACATGTATGGAGCACTTCACTTGACAGCTAAGAAAATTCTCCATTTGGGAGTACTGCCATTTATAGTAGGAATCAGATCTAATTGGAATGATCATTGACCCAAGTGAACAATAAATAATGTATCACTGTTTCTTCACTCTCCAGGAGCATTAGGACTTATGGTAGTTTTTCCTCATTCTAAATCTGGGCATCATATGCTTTGAATGTCTTTATTAGCTCAGCATGCCTGCTAAATATTTTTGTTTGGGGAGAGTGTGCGTGAATTGTGTTGTTTTACTGGGAGTTGTGAAATGTCACCAGCAGAACAGCTGAGATATCTGAACTTCAAGAGTCTCTCACTCTGAGACTTTAATCCTACTTACATTCACTTAGAAGATCAGTATCATCTTATTGATAGAAATAAGTCTGTTTCTAAATAAGTATGGGAAGATGGTTGCCTGAAGTCCAGTTCACACACAAGGCAGCTCCAGTGCCACAGCCTGGGCAGAGCTGCCATTTGGTTTATGTCTGGGCATGTTCAAGGGCCTTCCTTGATGTGACCCGGCATATGAACAATTATGTGAAATGGTAGCCGCTCCAGAATGGAATCTGGGAGCAGTGTCATATGCTTCTTTGCCAATATTCTGGGGTTATCTCCTATATAAACCCATGGTTTCATTTACAGCTCAAGATAGGATAGCATACATGGACTTGCTCTTCTCTAAACAATACAGTGCATGGGAAATTAGAACTGTTCTTCTGACACTTAAACTCATTGGGAGACAAGCAGTTACTTTACATAAGAGCACAGAATGTAGTGTAGGTCTTTCATAATGCAGCTATGTGTTTTCGGGCTGGGTGAGTTTTTCCATATATTTGAATGTTTTGTCGTACAGAGATACCACGGTTGTAGTCAGCTGGAACGGAGAGAGAGAGAGCAGTTGCCTCTCAGGGCTTTTTTGCTTATTCTTGTCCAAGATGACTACTTACAAAAGATTTTTATCCAAAAATTATTTTAAAAGTGTGCAAACTGAAATGGTAATAGATGTCTAGCATCTTTTTTTCTGTGTAATGTGAACAACAAGACTAGAAATGTAGGTAGGTCTTCTAAGTGTTATGCTTCACATGGCTAACGTTTTTAGTTTTGTTTGCAGTAACACTGTGAAGCCAATTTTATCATCTCCACATTGTACAAATAGGTTTTGGTGAGGGTGAGGGGCTGGGAGAGAAACTCACTTGCCAAGGAGTCTCTACTAAGCTTTTAGAATTTGAATCATGGACACCTAGATCCACACATATCTCTTGCATTTTATCTCTGGGATATAGGAATATGTGACATCGTAATAGGCATGGGTTCTAGAGTGCCCTGTTTTTCATAGTGTGCCAAACAAATGCACAGTTGGCATTCTGTACTGGCATGGCTCTGATCTGGGCCCCTGCCACTGTGGATAGTAAAAAGTGCGGGACCTCAAGTCCCATGATTGTCAGCGGACGCACAATGTGCATGTAACTGTGTAAGCACTTACATTGACAATAATGGGGCAGGGCCATCTGTGGATACTGCACACTGCAGATAACTAGCATGCCAATATGGAGGGCTGAATAAATACTTCTGGTACAACATGTTTGTAGTATCTGTTTCCATTAAGTAGCTCTTTAATCAAATTCCCAAAGGGCCAGACATTATTGAACTGGTTACTTTCTCTTAATTGATTTCTGGTTTTAGTGTATTAAACAGCAGTTGCTTTCTAATTCAGAGGAAACTATGGCTGTGGTTCAAATAACCCTAGTGTTTTAAATTATTATTTCGTTATTCTAGTTCTACTGTAATTTACTGTCTGATAAACCAGATGAGAGTAATAGATGAAAGTTTTATCTAGATAAGACATATATGCACCTGAACAGTAATAATTGAAAGATGATGACAAAACAGAGATTCAGCCTGTGCTATATGAGGTTGTGGGTGGAATGTTGCTTATGTCAGAGAAAAAGCAATGTCAGCTGCATGGTTTAATAGACTTTCTCTACATAGGAATGACCAAGATGGCCAAAATGATTGATGAACGACAGCAAGAGTTGACTCACCAGGAGCACAGGGTTATGTTGGTGAACTCCATGAATACAGTGAAAGAATTACTGCCAGTTCTCATATCAGGTAACTTTCTGCAATATGATGTCTTAGGTACTATATACTCTTGTATATGTCGACCTTATATATAAGTTAAGGGCAGGTTTGGGCACCAAAATTACGGGTTTTGATATGACCCATGGACAAGTCGAGGGTAAAACTCAGGAGCAGGGGGAAAGGGTTTTACAAAAAAGAGAGGGAGGTTAAAATCAAATTTGCACAACAAAATTAAAATCTCAGAACTTAAGGGAGATGGAGGGGAAAGAATGTGGAGCTGTGCAAGGTGATAGGAGAAAAGTGCATGGAGTTGTGGGGAGAGAGAGACTGGTTGGCTTAGTGGCAGCAAACCCACTGAGCATACCAGCCACCTGACTGCAGCGCTTCTGCTGATTCCTTCACATGGCAGTAGCGGGTAGGAGAGCTTTCTGATTCCTCCCCAATGAGGTGAGTGGCAAGCAGCCCAAGCCTGCCAAAATTGTAAGCAGGGAGAGGTTCAGGGAGGGACCTATGTTTACCCCACACTGAAAAGGCTATGCTCAGTTTGTCACCATTGCTCCCCCACTATCTCTGTCTGGCTCCAGCAGTGACTCACTGCAAAGGCAATCATGGAAAGGATAAGATGGGAGGAGGGGAGATAATTCTGTACATGCTCGAATGCACCCTTTAGTCATTCTACTGTCCAAGACCTGAGTCTTAGGAACAAAGTTGGCTCTTTGGCCTGTAAAATGGGGAATATCTGTGTCTAGTCCACACTCAAAAATAGAAAGCTTCCCCATGAGGAAGGAAGCAGATATTCACCAGGCCATCCCAATCTCAGTCTGCTTCTCCCCGCCCTTCATGTTCATTTCCATTGGATTGACCCATGTGAATAAGTCGAGACAGGTTGACCCATGTGGATAAGTCGAGACACGTTTTTTGAGGGTGATTTTTTTGACTAAATTTCTTTACTTGTGCACAAGTATGGTATGTTCCAACTGCATTGCACTGTTTATATGCTTAAAAATGTAAAATGATATGTGAATAAAACTTAGCTGGTAGATGGAAATTGGGAGCTTTTTAGTGATAGCAAGTTCTTGTGTGTCTTGTCAACCACCTACAGATATTAAATGTGTGATTTTATTTGTGGCTGTCTTAGAGAAAAAGTTGTGCCTCTCAAGTCCTAGCCTGAATAGCCTGCATATCTCCTATTTATGTTTTGTGAGCTGAAGACACTGAGATGTGTGAATTAGTGGGCTATTTATATTTGATTATATCTGTGATGCTTGCCTGTAGGTAGGGGCTATATTTAAGGATGAGATTTAATATGGCGGTTGTACCACAGGCTGACTACCTCAGTGAGAATAAGGCTTAAACTGGGGTGGACAACTCTTAGCCTTAGGGTTGTACCATAATCACTTGCTGTCCTCAGTCTGATTTCAAAAGCTCTGTGTTTGTACTTAGTTCAGAATTCTGGCAAGAGCACTTGGTTCGTCTCCTGCTATCCCATTGTAGATGGGGGGGGGGGGGAGAGAAGGTGATATTAGGATGACAAAGAAAAGAGTGGTGGCAGAGTGAGAGAAAGGTAAGGGGCTGGTCATGCTTGGAAAAGTTACTTTTAAGCACTGTAGTTCTCAGAGCTTTTAAGCCAGCATGAGGATCCTGGGAGTTATTGTTCCCAAAGTAATGTTTCCAAGCTCTGGCCCCTGCTAACTTGTAGTTCTGGCTCCCATTACTGGCTTGAGCCCCACCAAATTGTGGAATATTATTTCTGTACACCCTTCCCCAGTTTTACCCCAAGGAATTTGTCCCCCAACAGAAAAATGTTGCCCACTCCAGCCTAAGTAAATATTCAAAAGCAAGTCCTGGTCTGATGGTCCAGATATTTTTGGCAACAGGGCAGCCCTGTACACAGTATCATTCCTGTCCTCTCTCTGCTTTGCTTCCCTGATGATGTCCAGAATATAAGCATTACAGCATTTGAGTTGGTGAGAAAAGGACTTTATTTGTTTCTGTAACAGTTGTCTAGAAGAAGCAATGCTTAAAAAGTATGCTGATTCTCATTTAATTTCTACATGCTTGAAGTTAAATTGGATGTCACTAACTTTATTGGCCTTCAAACCTCCTTCTGCTTGCTAAAATAGAATGGGTTTATTCTGAATAGTAAGTAACCTGCTCACCTGTCCCCTTTGTTTTTCTGCCAAATGTGTACCCCAGTGTACAAAATAAAATTTAGCAAAGAAGTGAAAACAAAACAACAGTTATAAAAAATGAAACCTTAAAGAAAAGGTAGTCAGCCAAAACTGACTTAGTGTTAGCTGTCTGCCCTTTCAAATAATGGCAGGAAAGGACTGATAGTTTTGGAGAGCAAAAAATTGATCTGGCAGATTTCTTTCAAAAGTGAAATTCTACAGACAAGGAGTGGCTATTCAAAGTGCCCTGTTCCTAGTACAAATCAGATGGCAGGGACATCTGCAGAATAGCTTTTCTGATCTGTTTACTTTCACTCCCTACAGATTGGAGAAGAATGCATCCCCAAGTAATTTGGGCCTTGACCAGGCTTAAAATCTATTATGACAATTAATGTTCCAGAGTTAGGACCAACCTGACCTCAGGCAAACCAAGCAGTTGCTGTGGAGTTCAGGGAGTATTTTTAGAATTACCAGTGAAGCAGTTGAATGTGATGTGGCAGAGGAACCCTGTTGTATGTAGTGAAGTGGAGAATACTTGGGTGCAACTCAACATTTTGGGTAATCTCCAAATTTGAATTCCATCATCTTCCTTTACAGCAAGAGACTGAGGTGCAGATCTGTGAGGTTTTGTGTTGTCAGTTCTTTGATGGCCAACTTCATTGGACCTAGGTTCCAGTTTTAGTCTCACTTGCCCTTTCCTAGATGGAAGGCAAATCTAGGAAATTAGATGTGTCCATCACCTAAAGGAGTGTTTCTTAACTTCCTGTTTAGCATTTCTAATCTGCTGTGCAATTTTGCAGCTATGAAGATCTTTGTAACAACTAAAAATTCCAAAAGCCAAGGAATAGAAGAGGCCTTGAAAAACCGCAATTTTACCGTGGAGAAGATGAGTGCCGAAATAAATGAAATAATCCGTGTGTTACAGCTGACTTCCTGGGATGAAGATGCTTGGGCCAGCAAGGTACATGCACTGTCCAGTTTGAGAATTGCATTAAGATTTTTACTGTCTGGATTACTATAACTTCAAATACATAAAAATTCATAAGTTAATGTGGATCTGTATATAATTCACCTTTAAAATAATAACTGCTTTATAAGTAGCAAATTGGATGCATTGAGACTTTATTTTAGCACTGCTATGCAGCTTCTCTACAATTTGGATGGGCTTTCATAAACAATCTTAGCAAGACAAATGAAATAATTCACTCTGAGTGCTCCTGCAAACCATGATTTAGGGGAAAGGAAATGAGTAATTGGCTTGAGTGTTTCTTCCTGTACTCTTCCTTATTAATAGCATCATTCTCCACTTCTTGTTTAGCACTGACCTTAGTTTGTTCTGATGTCCAAACTGGCATGTGGGCCTAGGACATGTTTTTGTGCAAGTTAATTACGGTATTCAAACATGATATTTTGAAAGCATTTTGTAGAAAACTGAGTTCTTTAATTTCATGCAAAAGCACTGAAATTGTATTCATACTAAAGCGTCTTTTAATATGCTCCTTACTCTCTCTACAGATTAGTAACCAAAAGGAATCAGGGCAAAATAAGAAACTCCTGTCTTCAGAAATTATATGAAAGACTCTTGGAAACCTGAAGTTTCTGAATCCCATTTTAGCAGACTAACAAATGCTTAACGTGCTACAGATTTGGAAATAGTAATATAGTTAACAAATAAGTTAAATGTATGGAGAATGAAAGCCTGGAACATTTGTAAAGGGGATGAATAGAGTAAGAAGGGTTGCATCCTCACTGCAGAGATAATCCTGTTTGACATCCCTTTAAGTGCTATGATTCCATGCTGTAGAATTCTGGGAGTTTTAGTTTGTTGTAGCAACAGAGCAGATCTCTGAGAGGATTCCTTGAGATTTAGTGCCACAACAAACTACAGTTCCCAGAATTCCATAGCATGGAGCCATGGAAGTTAAAGTGGTGTCAAAGCGGATTATTTCTGCACTGCGAATTGCATCTCTTTCTAAAAGGCAAGAGTTCTAGACTTACAGGGGACTGGGCCATCATATAAAGTCCCTTTGGCTGAATAATGCTTAGCTGTCTTGTCAGTCTCCATTCCTCGTTGAATAAGATGGCATCTTTTCAGAAATAGGGATGACTACAGGAGTTTAACCACTGCAGTTCAAGTATACCAAACTAGCAACATTGGATAGCTGCTGAAACAAGCACAAGAAGACACTTAGGAATGTAAGAACGTGCCAGTCGTTTGGCCTGTCTAACCCAGTGGTGTCTGCTTTGGCTGGCAGTGGTCCTTTTGGGTTTGAGACCAGCATCTTCCACTGTCTTTTCTGGAGGTGTGTTGGACTAAATGTGGAATGTTTTGTGTGCACCACTTCACTATTATTATAAAAATGGATTTGGAAATCAGGGCCAAAGTCCGGTTGCTAGCCGCTATTAATGTAGATCCATTGAATCAGTGTGATCTACATAAGCATTGAATTGCCATTCAGCAGTCAGCTCACTGGGTCTGTACTAGTTGGGATTAGTGATTGAATTTAGGCAGAGGAGTGTTCCAAGCAATTTTCCTTGTCCTTCCTACCCTTATCATGGAGTCAATTCTCCTATCTACTTGACCATATCTGAGTAATGTCATACGGGCAAGAGCGCCTTGTCCCTCCACTTCTGTACAGGGCTCATACATGCTCTGGGCAGGGAATGGGAATGTTATGGTTCTCCAAGTGTCATTGGACTGCATCTTCCAGCATTGTGCATTGTTGGATATGTTAGCTAAGTCTCTTGGGTCTTGGAGTGCAACAACATCTGGAGGGCTACATGATTCCCACCCCTTGCATTAAACCTATTCTGATATCTGTGTTTAAAGCCTGGTTTTCATAGAGAGACTAGGAATGTTTCAGGCTGGCTTCATGACACACTGCTCTCATCTAATGATTGTTAAACTTGGGTTCAGTTAAGTCTGAACTATACTTGACGTATGAAGTATAGATTAAATACATTAAATTAAAATATCCATAGACATTTATTTGTAGCAAGTTTTTTTTTAATTAGGGTTGTTTAGGTTTCACTCTGTTGATAGCTTTAAAGGTATTGTATGTGAAGAAAAATATTATAGTTCCCAAATTGTGGAGAGTTTGTGATAGTGTTGTAACTTGTGAAGAAGTGCTGTCCCAACCTGTGTACTTATGCCCCCTTACTCTTACTGTGTAATGACAGTTTACTATTTACCATGACTTCTTCATGCATCTTTTGTTTTTCTGTTTTGTTTCTGTTCTTATTCTTTTTCTCCCTTTTTAGAAGGTAAGAGTTTTTCTTCAATCCCCAACTTTTATATTTTCTACTAAAACAGAAAAGCATGGCCATGGGATGTTGTGCTGTGTGTACAGATGGTGTGTGGTGTATTTTTCTGTGTGCCAGTTGTTACACTGAACTCACTTCTGAAGGCAAGGATATTAAAATGTACTTTACAAACTGCCAGCCATGCTCTGAGGGATGCAGTTGTTTATGAGGCCGTGACAGCCATCCATACTATCTATCTATCTATCTATCTATCATCTATCTAACGTTTCTTGACATTCAGAAGTAGATATTGGTATTTACTTCACATTTCTTCCCACTCAAAATAAATTTGATAAATGTTTTAGGTATGCTTTGGCCAGTGTTTGTCTTAATTTTAGCTTTACAGAAAAGGAAATAAATGATCTGTTTGTAAAGATTAGTTTTGCCCTAGAATGTAATTAGAAACAGTTGCAAGTAAATATTGATTTAAATGAGAAATTCATAGAAACATAGAATCATAGAGTTGGAAGAGACCACAAGGGCCATCCAGTCCAACCCCTTGCCATGCAGGAACTCTCAATCAAAGCATACCTGACAGATGGCCATCCAGCCTCTGTTTATAGACCTCCAAAGAAGGAGACTCCACCACCCTCCGAGGAAGTGTCTTCCACTGTCCAGCAGCTCTTACTGTCTGGAAGTTCCTCCTAATGTTGGGGTGGAATCTCTTTTCTTGTAGCTTGCATCAATTGTTCTGTGTTCTAGTCTCTGGAGCAGCAGAAAACAAGCTTATTCCATCTACAATGTGACACCCCTTCAAATACTTAAACAGGGCTATTATATCACCTCTTAACCATCTCTTCTTCAGGCTAAACATACCCAGCTCCCTAAGTTTTCCAGGCCCTTCACCATTTTGGTGCCCCTCCTTTGGACATACTCCAATTTGACAACATCCTTTTTGAATTGTGATGGCCAGAACTGGATACAGTATTCCAGGTGAAGCCTGACTGAGACAGAATAGAGTGGCACTGTTACTTCCCTTGATCTAGACA
Organism: Urosaurus nigricauda; assembly: GCA_034509955.1. Taxonomy (NCBI): domain Eukaryota; kingdom Metazoa; phylum Chordata; class Lepidosauria; order Squamata; family Phrynosomatidae; genus Urosaurus; species Urosaurus nigricauda. The sequence continues at coordinate 157,928,211 of JAOEGL010000003.1, forward strand.
CTATAGTTCTATTGATGCAGCCTAAGATAGCATTGGCCTTTTTAGCTGCAACATCACACTGTGGACTCATGTTCAGCTTGTGGCCTACTATGACTCCTAGATCCCTTTCATACATAGTCTCCTTAAGCTAGGTGTCCCCCATCTTTTTCTATGCATTTGTTTTGACATAGCTTTCTAATTTATTCGGGTCATTTTGATTTTTGATCCTGTCCTCTGAGGTATTAGCTACTTCTCCTAATTTGGTGTCATCTGCAAATTTGATAAGCGTGCCTTCTATTCGTTCATCCAAATCGTTGATAAAGATGTTGAATAGCAGTGGGCCCAGGACAGAAGCTTATGACCACCCCACTGGTCACTTCTTTCCAGGATGAAGAGGAGCCATTGTTGAGCACCCTTTTGGGTTCGTCCGGTCAGCCAATTTCAAATCTACCTAAGAGTTGCATTGTCTAGCCCACATTTTACTAGCTTCTTTGCAAGAATATCATGGGGGACCTTGTCAAAGGCCTTGCTGAAATCCAGATGTGCTGTATCTATGTATTCATATATCTATATGGATGCAATTGCAGTACATGAGAAGTACTCATTTTCTTTGAACAGTGCATTATAATAACTCATGATCCAATAAAATCAGTTGTGTGTGTTGGATGTTATATGCTGACAAGATTTTGAAGGCGATTGGCTATAGCAGCAGATGTTTGTACAGATAAATCCACACCCTGAATCTCAGAAGCTTGTGTTGGGTTTTCCGTTGCGTTTTTTAATAACAAAATCCTCCCAGTTATTCAGAGTTTTCTACTGGGTGGGTTTTTTTCCTTTCCTAAACTGCCCACACTTGGAAATAATTAATTCCTGCATTAGAAGGAATTTACCATTTTGGCATCACAAGTGGATGTGGTTTCTAAAAATGTGGAACCATAATCTTTACCGGAATGGATTTAAAGAGAGCAGATTATTTATAAAGACTGTCAGAAAATGCAGTGCTGAAGATGCTCCTTCCATTACAAATTATTGGATCACCCCACAAGTATAAATTGGGGCACTGCTTCAGATCAAAAGATCTTTTAGATTGAAAGCCTTGTTTTGAAAGAACAAATCTGAGTGCAGATCTTGCTTCCTTTTTATCTCCCATGGTCTCCTTATCAGATTTATCTACTGGCTGTTAATGTTACTATGGAAATAGATTTATTGCTGACCTGTCAAAATCCTTCTTCAACTTAATTATATATTCAAAGACATAACTGAGTTATGCAAAGGGATTTTGTAGCACCTTTGAGACTAACTGAAAGAGGAAAAAAAAGGTAGCATGAGCTATCATAGATTTAAGCCTGCTTCCTCAGATGCAGTCTCAAGTCTACAAAAGGTCATGCTACCAACTTTTCTCTTTCAGTTAGTCTCAAAGGTACTACAAGATCCTTTTGCACATGTGCATGCATACACACACTAGATTAAGGGAAATAATAGTGTCATGCTATTTTGCCTTGGTCAGGCCTCACCTGGGATACCGTGTCCAGTTCTGGCCACCACAGTTAAAAAAGTATGTGGAGAAGCTGGAGTGTGTCCAGAGGAGGGCCACCAAAATGGTGAAGGGCCTGGAAACCATGCCTTATGAGAAGAGACTTGGGGAGCTGGGTATGTTTAGTCTGGGAAAAAGATGGTTAAGAGGTGATGTGATGGCTAAATTCAAGTGTTTGAAGGGGTATCACATTGAGGGTAGAGCAAACTTGTTTTCTGTTGCTCCAAAGACTAGGAAACAGAGTCATGGAATGAAATTCCACCTCAACATTAGGAGGAATCTCCTGACAGTAAGAGATGTTTGACAGTGGAATACAGTCCCTCAGAATGTGGTTGAGTCTTCTTCTTTGGAGGATATTAAACAGAGGCTGGATGGCCATCTGTCAAAGGGGGTGTTTTAATTGTGAGTTTCTGCATAGCAGGGGGTTGGACTGGATGGCCCTTGTGATCTTTTCCAACTCTCTGATTTGATGATATGGTAAAGCGGGGGCTTTGCAGTTCTTTCCTGGAAGCTCTCGACTATATAAAGGAGGAGCATTTTGTGGCCATTGAGTATATATATCCATTTAGTTTCCCACTTGGAATCTGTGTTGCCTAGTCTAAGAAACCTGTAAGTGTACTCTCTGCTGTCTGCTCTCAAGGCACAGTAATAAACACTCACATCTTCTATCTTTAAATGCTGAGCTTCAGTCCAGTGGCAGAGGCCCTGAGCTCACTCTGAGATTTCCTTTAACTGCTGCTGAATGATACACATACACAGTTCTGCTTTTTCCATGAGGCAACAGTGGGGCTCGTTTTGCTTGTATGATTCACTGGGTCGCAGCCAACCGTTCTTTGTGCAGTATTACAATATTTAATCAGCATTTTTCTCTTCTCTTACTAAGCTTTGTCAGTGAGTTGAGAGGGTAGTGCTCTCTCCATCTCTCATTTTTCTCTGTCTCTCTCCCACACACATTTTTAAAAAACTCATGTCGGTATCTATAAGGGAGCAGAGTGAATTGAAGGCTTGTGTCTGTCCTTTCTCTTCTCTGCTTTCTGCATGTAAAGGAATGTCTGATTAGAGTGCATGGCCAAGTGTGGCTGTACCCCAGATCTCTCTGAACTCAGTATTCATCATCCCCTGCAGATGGTCACCATAGCCCACTTCTTCATTGGCCAGACACTTTTCTCTCCCAGGGAGAGCGGACCAGATGTGTGCTGTGCATGTGTGAGGCAAAGGCATGGTCCTATCAGGCACTAAATTCAGGATCTGAGCATCTGAGTTGTATCTTTAGTCACAAGTGGTGTTTTTTAAAATCCCTTAGCTAGGCTAGCAGTGGTATACAGCTTTAGTTTTTGTTGTCTGTTACTTTCTGGTTTAGGCCAGAAAGAAAAAGAAGTTTCCTCTACAAAGATGATGATGAAAATAAGTGAGAAGGCCTTGAAAAAGAACTGGACATCTTTAGGGAGTTTGTACAATCCCAGTGGGCCTCTTCGATTTCTTTCCTCCTGTCTTTGAGTGGCAGACCTCCACATCATATTTCAAAATGCTTATAAAGTTACCCTGAGGCTCCCCTAAATTTCAATCATATAGAGGTTTGGCATGGAGGACCACTAAGAAAGAGAAAACTATTGTTGCTTCAAGCACATGGGATTCCTTGCACAATTCTTGGACCTTGGCGTGTACAATGTAGATGTTAGAATAGTCAGAGACATGACCTCTTATACAAATTTTCCTTTTAACCATCTTTATTTAATCATTTTTGTAACAGCATTTTAACATTTTGCTTGTCAGGTTAGAGAAGGTACGAGTACGCTGAAAGTTTCCACATGAGAGTTAAAATCCTTAAATTGCACAAGAGGCTGTGGGCTGTGAGTGCCATTCAAGTTGCAATCAAACTTGCACACCATTTAGTGCCCATACCAGCACTTTATTAAATCTTAGCATTTATAAGAATAAAGAGATATCTTGAATCAGGCCTAATTTGCCTATTTCTCACATTCGGTTGCTGTGGCACAGCTACTCCACTGTCTTCTCCCATGCTGTTTTGTTAAAGGGTTCTGGAGGCCCTGGTAAAGCTGCTATAGAAAGTATGTGTGGAATGTAGAAATTTTATACATACCTGATGTTATATAGGAAATGAGTTCAGGGAGCAAGGCCAGGCCAGAGCAGCCAGAGATATTTAAGACTACAGCAGCTTTTAGATTTGCATTTAGATTGCTATCAGAGTATTTAGACCTTAATATTTGAAGGAATTAGTGGTATCTTGTCCTTGCAATCAATGCAAAAAGCACAAGATAAATGTTACCAGGACTTATTTTTTCAGCAAGCAGGAGTGTGCGTGTTGGGGGGGTGGGAGGGAGGAATTGTATGTTTGAATGTGTTCTCCCATGCCGGATAACATTAGTATGTGAAAAGCCAATATGTCAAGGAGAAGGCAAGATAAGAGCATATTTTGCCTCACTTGTTAGCATGTGTTCTCTCTTTTCCCTTCCCTTCCCTTCCCTCCCCTCCCTCTCTCCTTAGGCGTCAATGCATGTGTGTGTGTTTTGCCCTAGAAAGGCAGTAAAATACACAGTTTCTTATCCATGTTTAGAAATTCTGGGGGCAGGACTATGTTGTACTTTTTCTGCATGGTTGATTCTGTTTTAATTCTCACTCCTCCACTGATAATCCCAGGTACTGGTATTGGTACTGGTACTTTTATGAAGCTGCAAATGGAATAAGATGTTTTAATGTGTGTATTAATATTTTTATTAATAATAATTAATGCTGGTTGCCCTTTGATTAAAGTAGATTGGTTATAACTGGTAAGCATTTGAATGCTGTGGAGAATGTTACAAGACTCTTCACTTGTGGGGTTTTTTTTACATTTAAACCTAAAGAATCATATATAATCAGAGACTTTTACAGTATTTACCTCTCTTTGGTCATTTGCTTTTTGAGGCAATGAAGCTTTGAGCATGGTGACTAAGTTAACAGTTATGTCAGAAAATTGGCCTTGGTGTGTTTCTTCCAGCCTTGCCTTCTTTGGTAATGAAATGCAGATATGGCTCAGGCTCTCCAGGCTATATCACTTCATAGGTATTGCAGCCTGGTAGGCAAGCAATCTCTTTAATAGGGGGCATATTTTTACACTAAGTAAGGGCTGAAAAAACAAATTGGCTGTGTCAATATTGGCTCTTAAACTCCCTTCTTACCCACCCTGGGTGACAAACACATGCTTTTAAGGCTCATTGTTACTCACTTCAGTTGCTTCCCACCAGACGCTGGCTGTGGACAACTTCACCACTACTACCACCAGCAAACAAATCACAAGCTTGTTGCTGTTTTCCTCCAGGCCACTTTGTATGATGATCCTAAGGCAAATCTATCATAGGGATTTATTGGCAAATTTCTTCAGAGGAGACCTGCCATTGCCATCCTGAGGCTGAGAGAGTATGACTTGCCCAAGGTCACTGAGTGGGTTTTTATGCTTGATCAGGGATTTGAATTCTGGTCTCCAGAGTTGTAGTTCAATGGTCGAATCACTATACATCAGATAGATAAGATGCATTGAGGCCAGGAGTTACTTGATTGCTGTGTTTTTTAATGGGGGGTTGGGGAATTATGTTTAATGTCATTGTGATATTTTATGATTGTTACCCACCTCAATCTTTCAGGGAGAGGCAGGCTAATAATAATAATAATAATGGAGGAGGGAAAGTGTTGCCAGGCTTGTGCATGGAGTCCCAATACTTTTGAAAACTTTGTTAACTTTGGGGCTATGCAGACTGCCCCTTTTACGCCAGATTGGGGTTGTGGCAACTGCATGATGCGACCCCGATCTGATCTTTGCAGGGCACAAAAAAGAGTGGATCCTTTTTGTGCCCTGCAAAGGGCGCAATAGTCGTGGCTTTACGGAACTCCTTTGGTGCTGCATCATGTGGACGCAGCACCAGAGTGCTGTGATGCCACGCACCGTGTGGTGGTGTCACGCTGCCCTGGGGGTGGAGCTGGGGCATGCATCACAGGTCGCTACTTCCCAGCTCTGCCCCCAACCTGGCCTTTCCCGCTGGTCTGCACAGCCCCTTCCTCTCTAAAAGGGCTTCTTTTCATTACCCTTAATTTTAAATGCTTTTTATAGCTTGTGGAAGAGTCGTCATGTGTTTGTGTTTTATTATTTTGTGCTGTGTTGCTCAGTCAATATAGCCTTTCCTTTGACCATACTCATTTTGACACTATACTGGTCCAGTAAAATTGCTAACCCTGAATGCTAGTAGGTAAGCCCTATTGAGTTCAGTGTACTTTACTCTCAGGTAGGGAAGTATATTATTGCTATCTTATTTGCTGTCCTCACAAGCCAAAAACCCCGTGTTCCCCCCAGCCTTGCATTGTCCTATTTGGACAATGCAGGCCAAATCCCTGGGGACAGGATTGGGCCAGATCCTGGCAGTCCGGACATGGAACTGGTGGATGTGGGCCAATCCCTGGGTAAACAATCCTTTGTGGAGTCGAAGGCTTTCATGGCTGGCATCCATAGTTTTTTGTGGAGCTTTTGGGCCATGTGGCCATGTTCTAGAAGAGTTTCTTTCTGATGTTTCGCCAGCATCTGTAGCTGGCATCTTCAGAGAATGATTCTCTGAAGATGCCAGCCTCAGATGCTGACGAAACGTCAGAAAGGAACTCTTCTAGAACATTCTTGACTTCCAGGGAGGTTTCTGGCTTGATCTGATCTAGGACCCATTTGTTTGTCCTCTTCACTGTCCTCAGCATTCTCCTTAACCCTTGACATGGGCTACAACCGTTAACATGTTAACAGCCCTTAACATGGGTCAATTTGATCCCCAGTTTCCTGTGCAGTTTCTTGGAAAGTCCACAGCAAACCCCAGCTGTTTAAACATACATGCTCCATATCTTTCAGTGCCAATGTTTGTACAGGGAAGTCCCCTGTTGCCATGTTAGATGTGAAATGGAGTGTGTGGCCATGTGGCTGTAGCCAGGCGTGCAGCAATGGGGGCTTCTCAGTTGGTGTGATGGCACTGAAAGGTATGTTATGGTAACAGGTTCTTAGGCCGGTTTGGGGATAGGCATCCCTGTGCTGGCTCAGGTGAGCACATGGGATAGAACTGCATTGGCTCAGCCCATATTTTCCTAACCTGTCTGCTCAAGGCCTTAATTGGTAAGATTCCATGTATTTCACAAGCTAATGCTACATTTGAGCAAACAGTAGTAGTTTCAATTGGTGTGGTTTTTGCAGTACTGTTCAGTGTAAGCAGCAAATGAGATGGGCTAAATCCTCTTACAGAATCCACCTTCAGCTCAAACACTTTTAAGAGGCAACACCAAGTCGTCTTGCCTGTCATGACAGGGCCATAGAAGTCCCAGCAGCTAGTCAACAGGAGCAAGACACATACAGGAACAGGAACAAAAGTCAGGAGCAAGTCCCACTTCACTGGACAGAACAAAGGCAGTATGGATTGCCAAGACTGAACATTCAGCAACAATTTTGGGTACCACCATATTGCTGGTTTTGCACAGTCATTATTTTTTCTTCTTCGTGGTCTCTGTGCCTCACACAATAGGGTTTGCGCCTGCGCAGAAGCTCCATTCGGAATGCTGAAAAGCTGAGCAGATTGGCGGGAGCCCCGCCCCTCCCATTCCCTGAGCATGCCCAATCCCGCCAATCTAGCTCCTCCTTCAGTTCAAGTCCGCCGCAAAAAAGGCAGGGACCTGACCGAGGGGAGGTAGGGCGGGATTTGTGTGAGGGCACAGATGACCACTCGAAGAAACACAGTTACAGGTAAGCAACCTGTACTTCTTCTTCGTGGTCTCTGTGCCTCACACAATAGGGTGACTGAAAAGCTTACCTATGGAGGTGGGAAGGTACTTCTCTGGGAAGAGGACAGTATTATTACTTATGGTTAATCCACATGAAGCTACATCTGCCTATTCTTTCTCCTGTTCCCATGAATTAGATTGCAGTAAATGGAAATAGTCCTGCCATCTCAGTAGTGAATGAACCAAGAAAAATAGAGAGTGCATGTAGAGAATTGTGTGGTTGTGATTTCATCTTTAAAATATGTAATATTTAACCTAAATAGTCCTAAAAACATGTTTTATTCTTTATTGTTAGATTGCTGTATGCTTGGGAAATGGTGAAACATAATAAAACCTAAAACAATGCATGTTACAACTTCTGCATTCTGACTGACAGGAATGTGTTGATACTTAATGCTAAATTGCTTATAATTCTGTGAATTGTTCTGGATGCAAGAAGATTGTGTTTCATTTTGTCTTTTGCACTTTTGTGAAAATCTGATTTTGGCTGTGTGAGCAATATGGATAAATTACTCTCCCCTCCCCTTCCCACTTTTTAAAGGACACTGAAGCCATGAAGAGAGCATTGGCCTTGATAGATTCAAAGATGAACCAAGCTAAGGGCTGGCTGAGGGACCCCAACGCTCCTGCAGGTAATGTCTTTGCTGATGTTTCTGATGGTGATGATGATGATGACCAAAATATGACACAAACATGCAAAGTTCCATGTGGTGTGCAGAAGGAAAATGAAAAATTCTGCACCAATAAACCTCAGTTGTTCAAGCTATGTAGATAAAGCACAATTTAATTTTGCATAATACATTTTGCTTTTGTTAATACAGTAGTTGCACATTGATGTTCTTTCCCAACTACTGTAAATTCTGCTTAGTCCCATCTCTTCTCCCAGGTTTTAAGTGTCTTTGATATTATCTCAAGATTATCTTTGAAACCCTAAGGTCTTGAGGCTTTTAAAAATTTATTATCAGAATGAAAACAGAGATTTATTGGGAGACTGAATTATAAGATCAGCATGAAATTCCAGTCTAGCATGGTATGATTGCCCAGTTACTGCATCCACATGGCCACGATTTACCTTTTTATGTTAGAAACTTAGACTGGTAGCTTTTAGAATCTATTCTTTAAAATATTAATATAAAACAAATTGACTCTATGCTAAGTGGTTTGGAAAGCTTTGCTTATTTTATGAAGTCATCCAAATTATTTAGTTGAGAACTTCCTAAATTAGTATTCTGGCACTGTTCTTCTTCTTAGAAAGGTACTGCATATTTATTACTGTACCAGCATAGCTGTGATGTTAAGAAACATGTCATACATTAATAAACATACAGGAGTGAAACTGTGTAAATTCTGTAATCCCTGCTGGCTCTGCATCTTGATTTGATTTTGTTGGTTTTTATGACTACTTAATTTATAACAGTATTTTGCTCCCTGTAATCAGAAATAAAACATGTGTCATATATACGCAGTACAGTGACTTAGTGTTACTAGGAAACAGTCTTGGTGCGGGATAGTTGACGACTTATTACTTATTTTCTCTTCCAGATTCTGCTATCTAAATTAAAAAGAAAGAGAAGCAAAGCTTTGGATAGAATATACTAAAACATTGCTTAGAACGTGTATCTTTGAGACATGGTTATGTTGTACTTGCCCAAAATATTCCATCTTACCATATCAACAATAAGAAGACACACCTTTTCTCTGTTCAAACAAATCTTAGCTGTTTATCTTATCTAAAATTTATTCTTTTTTAAACATTTTGACTACAGTAATGAATGTAATACAATCAATAGGGCCAGTACACATACATATACATGCTCTCTCTGTCCTCACCTCTTAACTGGGTGACCAGGATCCAACAGAGTTGCTCTTCTAGCTCTGAGACTTAGTACAAGTAGGTGCTCTCAATATCTAAGTAGCATGGAAGGAGAAGCAGAGGGCTAGCCCTACCACCTTCTGTTGCCCTCCCATGTGGTGGGTGATGGATTGACCCGATGGCTCCAAACTACGTGGAGAATCTCCACAGATAGTGAAGGCTGTGCTCTTCAGATTGTTGTCCTCCGTGTGTAGTGGGCAGTTTAAGAGTGGTGCTAGTACACTCCTCTTTGTGTGTTGACTGGGGAATTTTGAAAGAGGTTTCTTTAAGCTTAAAAACTTTGTGCCTTTCTGGCTTTTGGTGACTCTGATTGTCAGAATTGGCAAGTGCCTTTATACACAAATCTTTTTGAGCAAACATGACTTTGTTTTTGAGATCAAGTAGTTCCTCCCTACCTGGTGAATTACAAGCTAGCTGCCAGGGTTTTGAGTCAGGGATTACTCTAGCAAGTTTCATGGTGCCAAGGTGGAAAAGGGAGGTATGGGGCTATTAGTGAGAAAGGAGACAGAGAGGGGGAGGAGAACAAGGAGGACAAAGTCCTGTCATGTGGCTGCTCCACTGTAGGGAAGAAGTGGGCTGAGGAGCCTTCAAGCCTGTGAGGACATTGTGTCCCCTCGGTGTCCCTGGACCACAGATTAAGAACTATTGTTCTAAAGGACAGTCACTATTCCTAGAACTTCCACGAGCAGTATCTCTCCTTTCCCTTTTTGGTGGGGGCTCAGGAAGGGGCTTGGGGTCCACAAAAATGAGTGGGTGTACATGTGATCCATAGGCCTTGCAAGCCAAAAGGGACTTCATTATTCATGATTTAATTTGGCATTGATATCGCACTGCTCCTGGACTGAAACTTGGCATTAATTAAATCCATGCTTGTTCTAAGAAAACTGATACAAGGTGCATGTGAGGGGGAGGCAGCAATGCATACTTACCGAGGCAGGAGGGGGAATGTCAATTTCCAAAGTCCCTCGGTTTTATAAAAATATGTTGGGGTGGGGAAAAAAGGTTCTGCAAAACTCATTTGAAGCATAATGGAGCATTGTTCTTTTGCTACGAAACATAAAACGAGTAACAAATGCGTATTTTCCAGTCCTGCCTATTCCTAAATGTGTATATGAATTGAAATCCTGAATCATGCAAGTGCAGCTTTGTTCTTCTTTCCTTACCTGGCACCTGTCAAATCCCAAAGAGGCACTGTTGCCACCATTCACTGGTGGTGGTGGGGGATGCAACTCATGTGATCAAGAAGCTGCCCATCCCAGCTATGAGCGGAGGAAAAATGAACTCACTCCAGGACGAGTTTATTTCTCTTTTCCTTGGCTGCAGATGCAGCTGAGATGGCTGCTTCATGGTTTCCTAAGTGACTGTCCTCTCCTGATCAGCAGACATCTACAGTGGTGCTCTCTGCACTTGACAACTGTCTTGGGGAGAGGTTTTAGACAGTGCACAAAGGATTTCATGAATAGTTTGCTGTGCACCATCCACAAGAAGAGAGATGCTTTACATGGAATCCTGCGCCCGCTGTCGCTATTACAAATGGATTGGTTTGCAAGCCCTGAGCTCTCTCATTTGTAGAGTCACCATAAATTGAAGTCGACTTGACAGAAGCTATCATGAGCAGGATTCCAGCCCTTCAGTCTTATAATCCTGACATTAGAGGCTTTGGGATGCTAGATTTTTGTGTAGAATAAGGGATATGAATGCAGGGGTGAGTGACCCTCCAGATATTGCTAAACTACAACTCTTGTCATTCCTTACCCTTGGCTATACTGGCTAGGGCTACTAAAATTTACAATCCAGCAATATATGGACTGCTTGATTCCCAACCCCTTTTAAATACCTTCTGCAAATTACTTCAAACCAAGAATAGAAGTTATCCCCATTTATACATGCAAATGCATACATGCTTATTTTTAAAAGTAATTTTTGACATAATCCCAATGTCAGGATTGTTTGGTGTGGAGAAGGTTCCATTCATGAACCTTTTGAATGAGAGAGTAGACACCCAGTAGCAATTGCTTTAAAAATTATCTGGCTTCAGCAGCCAGGCAACTCCTTATCGTGCTCTTCTGGGAAGGATGTGGAACTCTTTCCTGCAGATGGCCTATCCATAGAAAGTTGGTTTTTTTTTTTTTAATTGCCCTTAATTCTCTAAAATTGCACAGAACCAAGAATATTTTTAAAGCCATATTGCATGGGATATAACTTGCCATCATAGTATTAACTTCCAGTGACATGCATCATGCTTAATCCTCTGTAATGATATGCCTGTTACTAGAACAATATTATTGTCTGCAGGAACACAGTTTTATTAAGATGGATTATATTTCTCTTACAGCTCATTCTTTCATTCCTTTGTTGAATGTTGTATAGCTTTTGATACGAGTGGTAATTCCCTGTGAGTAAATTATGTATGAGTCTTATTGTTTGTGTCCCCACACCGTCACTTTCCAGGAGACTCTGGTGAACAAGCCATAAGGCAGATCCTGGATGAAGCAGGAAAAGTGGGAGAGCTGTGTGCAGGCAAAGAACGCAGAGAAATTCTAGGAACCTGTAAAATGCTAGGCCAATTGACTGATCAAGTAGCCGACCTTCGAGCTAGGTAAACACCCTCTTACTACTCAATGCATTTAAAGCTGTGTTTATGAAACAGGTTTTCCAGGAGTGTGCGTGTTTGTAAAAGCCACACAAATGAAGAAATCTATGTATTTTTACTTTGCTGGTGTGATAGAATTATTTCTCCTTTCAGTTATCTCTGCCCTCCTCCAACTTTCAAAAAGAGATATTCTGAAATTAAATTCATACCCATCTTGATCTTACCAATGCCCTTATTCTCTTTATTACCAAGACTACACCCCTTCTGCCCATTTTAGGTGTCCTATATGATTGTATATCTGTCTTGGATTTTCACAGTTACATTACTATACTGTTTAAAGAGACATGGTGGACAACAGCAAACTTTTTTTATACTAAAGGAAGAGCAAATTTTGTCTTGCTATCTTTTGGCAATTTTCAGGACCACTGAGTCCCTCTCCAACCCGGAGTTTTCTGCATATTCATTGTAGTCTTTGGATCATTACAGAAGCAGCACCAGCTTCTTCAAGAATCACACTCTAAGAAAATTCTGCATGCTTGATCTATGCTTCAAAGCCCACTGTAAGGTGGCCCTTTTGCTCTCTTGAGTCTAGTAGGAGGTTCCTGCGTCATGTTGAGTGTCAAGGGAACTTGCCATTGGTCAGCTGATGAGTGACAGGGTTTGTGGTGGTTCTATTGTACAGCTCAGACAGGTTTGCCTTTTCATCTTTGGTGGTTTGGAGGAAATACGAAATACCTGTAGCTTATGATCTCTTCATAAGCAGTCTTCTAATTAAGTATTTGTGTTTGCTTGAAATATTATGTTTGAATTTGTGACCTATTGGCTCAGTCTTCTCTGACAAATAAGTTAATCAGTAGGTGATTCAGCAGCATTGTGTGATTAAATACTAAAGTTCTACAAGGAGAGGGCAAACCAGTATCTTGCCTTAATTTGAAAGACTGGGGCATAGTCTTGCAAACCCTTGTCTTAATCTGTCTGCTCAGTTGTATCAAATGGGCACAGTATTCTTATAGTTAGTTTCTTTAAGGAAATTAAATACAATAACCACATATTCTTAACCTGAATAAAACTGTTGAATAGTCAGAAAGTTGGATCAGGTATGGACAACAACAACAACAACAACAACATAAAAATCCCACACTAGTTACTGGTGTCTGGAGTGAGGCCAGATGTGCCTCCTTTTAACTGTTCTTGCTGGTATCCCACGATACTTCCAGCTGTATGGATCTCTGGCTCCTTGCTGAGTTATATGGGATCATGTCAGCAGGCTATAATTTAACTGCTATGTCTGACTTTATGTTCTTCTCGCTTGCCAACAGAGGACAAGGTGCTACACCACTAGCCATGCAGAAGGCCCAACAAGTGTCTCAAGGGTTGGATTTACTAACAGCAAAAGTGGAGAACGCAGCTCGCAAGCTAGAGGCCATGACCAATTCTAAGCAAGCGATTGCAAAGAAAATTGATGCTGCTCAGGTACTTGCACTGCTGAATTATGGTGGAGGCTAATAAACTGAAGTACATTATTCTTAAATTAGTTTCTACTTTGGTTTCTTGGATGTATTTTAATCGGAACACCATACAATGGGCACTTGGTATATGCTTGGGTTTGGTTCCAGGAGCCCCCATGGATACCAGAATCCATGGATGCCCAAGTTCCATGATAAACAATGGCTTAGTAAAATGATGCCCCATATATAAAATTGAAAAATCAAGGTTTGCTTTTTGGAATTTATTTTTTTTTAATATTTTCAAATCATGGATAGTTGAATCTATGGATTAAGAGAGCCAGCTGTGTTTTGTTTTATTTATAACACTGAATTTGACCCTTGTGGTGACCCTTTGCATAGTTTACATCTATAACACTTGCAGTGAAATTCTCTGCTTTTAAAACTACCAAAATGTCTATAGGAATGTGTGTGTAAAATAAAATGCGGTTAGAAATTTGTTAGAAAGCAGTTAGAAAATCTCTTAGCACACACGTGTGCGCACACAGGCAAGCACACATATAAGAAAGCATTCTTCTTACAAAATTTGCTGATTAATGCAGAAGCAAGTCCTGGACCTATGCGAAATTGGCATGGGCTGGAAATAGTCTGGTCCCTGATTTGACCACTGGCTGAATATAAGGGACTTTTCTTGGCAATACTTTGAAAGACTGGAGTATGCTGGCAATTCCTGTCTTAATCAGTTCTGAAGACTTTTTGTTTGTGGAGGAAAATGTTACTTAAACAGCTTCCATCCTGGAAAGAGTTCACATGACTGTCTAAAGGCTCCAGATGGCCTTTTTGGCTTCTGCTCCCAGGCTATGGAATGGCCTGCCGGATGAGATCCATCTTATCACAACGTTAGACTGTTTCAAAACAGCTTTAAAGACGTATCTCCTCTGGCAGGCCTTCCCAGAAACCGTATAATCTTCCCGGCTCCTAAAAATCTTCTAGCCACTTCCCTGACCCCCTATACCTTGAGGTTAACCTACGGTATGGCCAGCATTATGGGTTTTAATATGTGTAATATGTTTGTTTTATTTGCACTTGATGTTAACTAGATTTTAATTTATGCAAGTTTAATTCTATTTTAAGGGGTGGGAGGTTGGGGATGGGATAGTTGAATTATTTTAACTGTAACTGTTTTTAATTTCTGCTCTACCCCGCCTCGATTGTTTTGACAGAGGGGCGGGTAAGAAATAATAGTAATAATAATAATAAGAATAAGAATAAGAATTAAAGTCTATCTGAACCTGGCTGAACCTGAGCATGAACCTGATAGGCATGTTGTACCACTCTCCTGGGGAAAAAAATGGATGTATAATTATTATTTATTTATGTGGTATCATCACTATATATAGTGCTTTACTAGAAAAAACAATTCTCTGCCCTCAAGGTTACCATTTAAAGGCAGGACACACAAGGAAAAGAGTATGGCAGTGTGGGAGAGAATTAAATTCAGCAGACAATGCCTTTTCTTCTCTCCCTCTGTAACCAGAGCAGTGGCAGCTAGGATGGAAGGAGGGCCTTTCAGCTGTTTCAGGGCCTAATTTTGTGTCCTCAAATGCCACTAGGAGTAGGGATGGGTGATTTTGTCATTTTTTTAAGACCCCTTGCTGTTTTCTGTCATAATAGGGAACTGCTTGGTCAAACTATCCAGGTCATTTTCTGGGTCTCTTCCTGTTGGAAAAAAGAACTTGGTCTTCATGCCTCTCAGTGGGCATTTAGAGATTCTTAGGTGTACAGTACTTTCCTTACTCTGGTCTATGACTTTATCCTGGCTATGAGAGTTGTGGTCTGAAAGATCTGGAGAGGGCCAGGTTGGGAAAGATTGCATTAAATCATAGAGAATTAGTATTATAAATAGACCTTTTAGTTCTGTATTGATGCTTGTTTCTTTACATGAAGAGCTGGCTTGCAGACCCTAATGGAGGCAGTGAAGGAGAAGAACACATCCGAGGCCTTATGGCTGAAGCCAGGAAAATTGCAGAACTCTGCGATGACCCCAAAGAGAGAGATGATATTTTACGGTCCCTAGGCGAAATCTCTGCTCTGACTGCTAAGTTGTCAGATCTCCGGAAACAGTATGTGTTGCTGTGCTTTTACTGACCTAAGTACCCCTGTTATGGCTCTTTAGAATGCAGTCCTGAGCATGGTTGCAGCCATATATGTTCCCCTGCTTTATACTTTTCTTTGTGCTTTCATTGATGAACATGATATCTGTTTTGCCAAACAATAACATAGCAATGAGAATCTGTGGGCATAATCACAAAAAGACATTTAGTTTAGCTTGATAGTCATTCTCTTTTTCTGATAACCATGGGAATTGTACAGGGAGGGATTTTTAGCGTTGTTCTTTGTGCTGCACTAAGTACAGTACTTTCTGATTTTTAGGAGGGATACTTCACACTCTGTAGTGTAGGTTTAAAATATCAATCAGGCTTTCTACAGATGAGGTTGTTAGTAGAATTCTTTTAAAGATGTTGCCAGTGGTCAAGTCAAATGTAGACCCTTACTAGGTATGAACTTTTTCTGCCATGTTTTGTTTCATGCCCTACGGTACTTGATTTCCCTGAAAATAAAGCACTTATGAAAATGTAATCCATGAGGCTTTGTTAGGTATAATTAAAAGGATTGCTTCTAATTATATTTAGAAACACAATGATTATATTTAAACCTTGCCGTTCAAATAGAAGCTGGTCTAATTTTTAAAAAGTGCTTCAGTAAGGACTGTCTAACAGTTTTTCCTCTTTCCTTCAGTGGGAAGGGGGATTCTCCTGAAGCTCGAGCCTTAGCCAAGCAGATAGCCACCTCACTCCAGAATTTGCAGTCCAAAACTAACAGAGCTGTGGCAAACAGCAGGCCTGTCAAAGCAGCTGTCCACCTGGAAGGAAAAATTGAGCAAGCTCAGAGATGGATAGACAATCCTACAGTGGATGATCGTGGAGTAGGTAAGCTATTGAATGTCTCCCTGTAAGACATTATTAGTCATGAGCATTAGACATTGTTAGTCATGAACACAAAATGACTTAGCTGACTTATGATTACACTACAGTGGGGTGGGGCATAATTTCATTCACCTGTAAAATATTTCTCCCTGTAAACATTCCCCCTTGTCTTTTTTCTAAGCAGAAAAAGCCCCACATATTTGGGACCTTTCTGTGTAGGAAAACTTGATTGGGATTGGGATTGTAGGGCAACAATGGGATATCTCTTTTTTCATGGATATAGTGCTGTCTGTCTTTCCCTTCTTTCCTCTGAAAAAGTTTTTGGAATACAGTCTGAAAGCTGGTTTGGTTTAAGGATCTTGTATTCCAAGCGGCAGTTATGGAAGCAGCAGATATACTTGCTAACATCTATGGAGTTTATCACATGGGAGAAATTCTCTCAATTACGAATGGAGCCAATTCACAATTAGGTGAATTCCCTAGTTTAGCGAATTTACGTGAAATCTGATTGCTCTTGGAATGCGTTCGTAATAATAATACTATGATTTATTTATATGCCGCCCAATCACAGGGAATCCGGTCAGCTTACAACATAGGGAAATACAAAGCAATAACAATACAAATGAAATAATAAGCAAATATAACATAGCAATATATTAAACAATGACAATAAAATAAAATAACAATTAACTATACCAGTAAATAACAACAAAAATACATAGCAAATCAACAGAGCAAAAACACATACAATTAACAAAGCAAAACAAGTAAAAAGAATAACTAACAGTAAATGCTCCTTGCAGATTAAGATAAAAAATGACTTCCCATTTCCCCAAAATGACCCCCCCCCATTGTCCAAAATTGCGTGAGATATTCTAATATGCAATTACATGAAACCCCATGATTGCGTTTGGAATGACTTCCCATTGCTCGAAATTGCGTGAGATACACTCATTCGCAATAACGTGAAACCCCATGATTGCGTTCGGATTGCCATTGCATTATACCCCCTAATTCCGTCGTATGATAAACTCCTATGAAAAAAGGAGAGTATTTAAATATATTTATTCATATATTTTGTTAAGGGGAGGTATGGGTACTTCCCACTTCTCCATTTTATGATCCATCATTTGACATCTTAATTTCTGAGCCTCAATCCTTTTTTCATTGTTTCTTCATTGCTTTTAAGATGTTGAGCGAAAGACTGTGTCAAATTATGAATCCATACTACAGAATTACAGCAGTGTGATTCCACTTGAATAGTCATGGCTGTATCCTGTGGGATTCTGAAATGGACCCAAAGAGCACTTTGGCTACGAATTCTGAATGTTCATTCCTAAATTGCAAATTCCAGAATTCCATAGGATGGTGTTCTGGCAGTTAAAATGAGATAACAGTGTTATAATTCTGTAGTGTGAATGGTCAGCTAACCACGTCTCACTTTTGCCAGGGCTTGCTGGCTGCCAGGCTAAGTGGAGACTCCAGCGACAGCTCTAGGCCTGAGAAGGCTGAACATATTTTAGATGCTCAGATGCTTGAGCTGGTGCCACTACTACTTGTGAATCAATTACAAAGACACTTGCTCTTCTTCAGAGTAAAAACAGTGGATGAGCAGCCCAGCAAAGCAACCCAAGAGCTACTGTTTGTTTATTTATTTCATTTCATTTATTTATATATTAAAACATGCTGAAAATTGTCACATAAAAATAACACATTAGAAAACAATATAAAATCATTAAGAAGTATACAAAAGTTTCAAAAAAACAAAGCACCCTCCCCTCCTATAAGAAGCCTCCATGCAAACAATTACTTATTAAAAGCCTGCTTAAACAAAAATGTCTTTATCTGTTGACAAAAGGAAAGCAGGAAATTTAGCTTGCTGTAGAAAGGAGTTTCAGAGGGTGGGAGCAGCCACTGAGAAGGCTGTTTCTCATGTCTTGTTGATAGTGGTGGGACCAACAGAAAGCCTTCCTTTGTAGATCTTAGGACTCTGGAAGCTTCATACATGGAGATACGGTCTTTCAAATAGTCTGTTTAGACCCTGAACCTCATAATACAGTTGGAAATACAACTAGCTACCTATCTGGTAGGTAGTGTTGAAGCCAAGAGTAGTTCTTGGCTTAAACGTCAAGTCACCAAAGAAACTCGCTAGGTGTTCTCAGACAAGCCATTTTCCTCTTATTAGTCTAACCATCACTCAGTCTGCAATACAGGTGTATGAGTATTAGTCTGCTTATGACAGCATTGTTGTAAAGGTGTCTGAAGTATTGAAAGTGCACTACTCTGAGAAACGGCCTTGTTTGGTCGGGGCTTTTTACTAGGGTAGAAGTTACACTGAAATTTTCTTTTGCCTTTTGAGTGGTGGAACTACTTGCCTGCTTTGTCTTACTTTGTAAATAAAGCACAATGAATCACTTTTGATACAGGCCAGGCTGCGATCCGGGGACTTGTGGCTGAAGGACGCCGTCTTGCCAATGTCATGATGGGACCTTACCGCCAAGATTTGCTGGCCAAATGTGACCGTGTGGAACAGCTTGCTGCCCAGTTAGCAGATCTGGCAGCAAGAGGGGAAGGAGAATCTCCTCAAGCCAGGGCAATTGCTGCTCAGCTGCAGGACTCATTAAAGGTAAATAGAACAAGACACTATTCTAATATGGAAGTACCACCAATGGATAATAAAGAATGACATACTACAGGCATAGATTGATTTGTAAAAGACAATAAACTATAACAACAAAGACCTGAGCCTTCATCTATCATCCTTTACTGCTGTACCATCCTCTCATATTAATAACTTTCCCTCTATCTTCTACTTGCTTCTGTCCCATCCATCCTTGCAATTTCCTAGCCCAGGTTGTTCTTGCTGAAAGTCTAGGGAGGTGAAATCCTCAGCCCTCACAAAAGTGAGATTCCAAAAAAAGAGAATACTTGCCCCTTCTTGGCAGGTTTGTGTTACAAAAGTACTCTGGCTGCATAGTGATCTCTCCTGAAGTTAGCTATCTTGTGTCCTTTTTAAAAAAAGGCTAAGGACTTTTTGGTCATTTTGATGTGGTTCCCCCCCTTCACACAAAAGGCTGAAATGTCTCTTCTAAGGCTTCATTATTGGCAGTAAGAGCCTTGTTTAAATTAACTGGTATATTTGTCCCACCTTTTAGCTTTTGTCCCCATCGACCACTGCGACCTGGCCTCTGATAATTTCTCTAACATTGTATTTGGCCATTCAGAAAAAAAGAAGTTTGACAGTTTTATTTTAAAAAGAAGCTTTCATCTTTCCTAGTCTCCTCATTTGTGTTAATAGATTGAGACTATAGATTAAAAAGCAAACCACAATAATGCTAAGTGGGTGAACTGGGATAAGGGGAGCATTAGTGCCATTGTTCATTGCAGCGTTCATCACTACTGTAGTCCTCTTTACAATAACATCCAAAATCCACAAAACAATGATACTTTTATTTGGCCAACCAAAATGCATAAAATAAATGATGCAAGCATTTTATGTATTTTGGTTGGCCAACTAAATGTATCACTGTTCTGTGAATTTTGGATGTTGTTGCATTTTGCCATATGGATACCCCTGAATATGTTTTGTAGCCCTCTTTAGTTCATCATCTCATTTCTGTAGAGGCAGCTTGATGGGGCAGAGAATGCAGATAACAACCACCTCACAGCAAAAGTGTTTGTTCTGCTCACATCACCATCCCTATGCCCAATGTTGGGCAGATGCTGCTTTCTGTATCTTAGAACTGATTCTTACTTTTGCTTTGTAACCTTAACTTTGTCTATATCCAGATCTGTTTTTTCTGTTTCTGCACCTGGTTTTGTAATGCTGAATTAATGTCTTTATTTTGATGTGGATTTCTAAATTTCTGCTAAGGATCTTAAATCAAGAATGCAAGAAGCGATGACCCAGGAAGTATCTGATGTGTTCAGTGACACAACAACTCCAATCAAACTGTTGGCAGTAGCAGCCACTGCTCCTCCAGATGCACCCAACAGGGATGAGGTGAGTCCATGTCCCGTATCCTTCTGTATTCAGCTCCAAAAACACTTCATTTGTGTTGTTATTTTGACCATTTGACATGCATTCCAGTATGTTATGGGGATCCACACCCAGCTTGAGAGGCTGCTTAGGCCAAATTAGTTGAAGAGTAAGGAACTTTGGAAGTGCTGTTTAGTAGTACAAGCTTACATTTTTTAACCTCTGCAGAAATAACATGTGGGCACATTTTAAAAGTTGTTTCACTTAATTGGTATTATCTGTGATAATCACTTTATAGCTCAGGCTAAAACAAGTCATATGTAGTCAGTGAGCCAAAACAGGCAATTGCCAATCTTGTCTGTGATACGATGGTGAGCTTTGGCGATGCTCTCTACACCTTGGAAAAGCAGCATAAAGTTGGGGAGAAGGCCCCTGCTCACTTTCACAGCTCCACGCTCAGCAGAGTATGGAGCTCATCCAGACTGGGATAAAATTTGTAGATATTCTTAGCAGCTTAGCACCCTGTGTGATTTGGACTTTCCCTCTTCTTGTCCTTCTCAGCTGCTTGTCTTTCCAGGTCCAAAAGCACTTCTACAGCCTCAGGTGGAAGGGGTTTTCCTTTCAGTGCTGCTGTAGTGCCCCATGAACTTGTGTTGCTCAGGAACTGCAGGAAGTAAAAGAAGGACAAGAAAGCTTAATGGTGCAAATGGGCAAGAGGCAAAAGAAAGGGCTAAGGCTGGGCAAGCTGATACGCAGACTTCAGCATCTGAACCCAGTCAAGATACAGAAACCAAAGCTTACTCTAAACACTGAGCTGGTATTTTCCGTGTGGGGAAATTGTGTACACATTTGCTCATGTGCCAGAATTCACAGGACTAGCCAGACTTGGGCCTGGTTCACATGTGTATGCTGCTTGATTCCTTTTTTTTATAGCCCTTGTTCTAGAAGACTGGAGAACAAATATGTGAACTTAATTTGCTGGAAAGTATTGCATGATGAGTTTGTGTCATACTAAACTTTTTGGTGATTTAAGTTGCTACAGGGCTCTTTGTATTTGCAGCAGACTAAAAACCTCTGGAAGACAGAATGGCTAGCAATTATAGTTCAAGTTTCGGATAAATTTCCTAAGAGTTCTAAATGTGTCTTTCCTTGTTAATAATAGCGATGATGATGATGATATTTCAACCTGCAGGTGTTTGAGGAACGGGCAGCCAACTTTGAAAACCATGCTGCCAGGCTTGGTGCTACTGCTGATAAGGCAGCTGCAGTTGGAACAGCCAACAAAAGCACCGTGGAAGGCATACAAGCAACTGTGAAGTCAGCAAGAGAACTCACGCCTCAGGTCTCACTGTCTTTCAACATTGCAAATGCATACATTTACATGAGTTGTCTTGTGGATTAGCTCTGTTTCAGCCCCAGTTCATCTCTGATCCTTCCTGAGGGAAGACAATAATTCAGTTAGTTCTGACTTGAAAATAGCCTTTCTGGATGTTAATATAGGTCCATCTACTTAAGTCAGAGTCAGATGGTTCTAGAAAGTACACAAGCATGAAGGCAGTGTGTGTCCTTGGTGCTTGAGGTAGGCAGCCTTTATGCATCTCCCATAAACATTGCTTTTTAGTGAAAAAAAGGCAATGTGTTTCCTTGACATATGGTATACTGCCTTTAAATTAGCACTATGACTCTGGAGACCAGGGTTCGATTCCCATCTTGGCTATGAAACCCATTGGGTGACCTTGGGCAAGTCCCGTGCACTCAGCCTCACGTGAAGGCAATGGCAAACCCCCTCTGAACAAACCCGCTATAGGGTTACCATAAGGTGGAAATGACTTGAAGGTGCACAAGAAGAAGAAGAAGTTACTTTTTGAACTACAATTTCTGGAATTCCCTAGGCAGCATGGCCTCTGAACGTGCTGACGGGCATTCTAGGAGCTGTAGTATAGAATAATAATAGTATTTTCAAACTCTATGTTTTGAGGTTATATTAAACTATTGTAGCTAATGGTCATTGCTAGAATTTTTCTCTAGTAAATATATTGTCCAAGATTGTTGGGGAATTTCTATCATATTAAATGTACATCCATATATGGTAGCTTTCAACTGAAATGAAGCACAAAGTGAATGAGAAAACCCACTGTATTGATGTGAAAGAGAGGGAAAGCTTAAGAATAAAATTACCTTTGAAATCAGGAGTGTGGGGGAATGTAAGTCTGAAGCTGAGAAAATGAACATTGCATTCAATTGTATGGCAGTTTTGCTGTCTTGAGGCAAATATCAGGGCAGAGAATTGTCCCCTGTAAAATCAAAATAGCTGCACTGAAAATCAGAGGTTACATTTGTCTTGTCAGATTCTTCTGATCTAATCTAAGGCACAAGCAGAAGTTGTATGTGAAGACTTAGAAAATAATGAATATTTTAAAATTTTCTCAAGCAGTATAATCCTTCTTGTAGTTGAAAATCCACAGCCTGCTATTTGTTTCCAGTGAAATACTGAACTTTCAGCTCATCAGGAGAAAAATGCTGTAGATTCCAAGACACTTGTTCAGCATTCCTATGCAGCAGTATTGCCATCTTATGTGCTGTCTTTATATTGGCAGGTAGTATCTGCTGCACGTATCCTTCTAAGGAATCCTGGAAATCAAGCTGCTTATGAGCACTTTGAGACTATGAAGAACCAGTGGATTGATAACGTGGAAAAAATGACAGGTAAAATGGGAGTGTTGTGAATTAGGTAGCCACATGATTGGCAATGACTGTGTCGTGTATTTGAATGGACCCTGAAACAAAAAGGGAGAGGAATGTCTAGGTTTGCTTCTTGTTTGAAAGTAATAATAAACATATTGACAGAGTGATTGGATAGATGTTGTTTACAGAAAGCAAAGAGTAGGAATAAATGATATATTCCTGTGATAGTGTTCTGCTGTAAGAATATTTATTAGGGATTATCCCTTAGAAACAATATGGAATTAAGGACAAGAAGTGAGGCGGCCACATTTGCTGACAATTCCTAATTATTTAAAGAAGTCCGAGCAAGGATAGATAGTGGAGAAGGACGACCGAAAATGACCGCTCTAATCTGAAAGAATGAGCTTTGAGATGGCAATGGTGATTCACTGTAAGTGTAGTATATTTCTGGGGCAAAAGATCACAGCTCACATATATTCAGATGGGATCTAAGCTTGTGGTGATTGACTAAGTGATCTGCCACACAACAGAAAAAAGCATTTCGGCACCACTTTAACTGTCACAGCTCCATTCTATGGAATCCTGGGATTTGTAGTTTGGTGAGGTATTCAGCCTTGTCTGCTAGAGAGTTCTGGTGCCTCACCAAACTACCAATCCCAGGATTCTGTAGGACAGAGTCATAGCAGTTGTGTCAAGCTGCTTTATTTCTGCGGTGTGGGTACACTCTTAAGAAATAAATCCTGGGGTTTTGGTGGATAGCTTAGCTTAAAAATGTCAACCCAGAATGTGTATCAATGAAAGACAGTTAGAAAAGGGATGGAACATGAAAGTGCTAGTGCTTATACAAATCCAAATTCTAAATAAATAAAGAACAGGTGAAACCAAGCTTGGAATACTGTCTACAGTTCACACTACACAGTTATAGAACTATGATTCCACTTTAACTGCCTTGATTCCATCGTGTTGGCATCATGGGAATAGAAGGTTAAAGAGTGGCATTTAAATTAAATTCTCAGCCAGAGAGCTCTTCTGGTGCAACTCCAAACTACAAGGTCCAGGATGTAGCCAGGATGTAACCATGGCACTTAAAATTGGATCATAATGCCATAGCTGTGTAGTGCGAAAAGGTCCCAAGTCATCACACCTGAAAAAGAATATTGTAGAGCTGGAAGAGATGTAGATAACTGGAATGATCAAGAAACTGGAACAACTTCTCTATGAGTAAAAAGTAACATTTATGAGTCTGTTTAACTTTAAAAAAAAGAAGAATGAAGGAGGACTTGGTGGGGAGATAGAAAGTTCTGCATGACATGGAAAGAGCACATGCAGAAATATTTTTCTCTTTCTCTCAATCCGGGGTTATTCAGTAAAGCTGAATGGTCGGATATTCAGTAGAAATAATGTATTTAAGCGCAGAACCCATTTTAGTCTTGCGAAAATCACCCTTTCTTAGTACTGATTCCCCATCTGGAAAATAAATAAACTGGAAATTAATAGTGATATGCCAGCACATGGATATTTGAATACAGTATTTAATAGAGTTTGTGGAATTGGGTGCCCCCTGGTGGCAACAAATGAGTGGTAAATGAGAGAAGCTGAAAATCTTCAAAATCAAAATTTGGCACTTCGTTCCCACCCAGGATTTAGCCAGCCAAGGTAGCAAAATTCCAAACACCCTGGCATTTAACAACATAGAATGTAAAGTATATTTAAGTGTAAGTATATTCATTTCAGGCATCATGTTCCCATTGCCATGTACATAATGACATAATTTCTTTCTCCAGGCCTGGTGGATGAAGCAATTGATACCAAGTCTCTACTGGATGCCTCCGAGGAAGCTATTAAAAAAGACTTGGACAAATGCAAAGTGGCAATGGCCAATATTCAACCACAGATGTTGGTTGCAGGAGCGACCAGCATTGCACGGCGAGCAAACCGGATTTTGTTAGTGGCAAAGAAGGAAGTTGAAAATTCAGAGGATCCCAAATTCCGTGAAGCTGTTAAAGCTGCCTCTGATGACCTGAGCAAAACCATCTCACCAATGGTGATGGATGCAAAAGCTGTGGCAGGCAACATATCTGATCCTGGTAAACATGAAATGAAATTGCTGTTTAAGGTTCTGGTTTTCTCTCACTTAGTGGTAAGTTAGAATGAAGAGCAGAGTTAGAATGACACAGAGAGTGACTGAAGATGATTGCACTCCACAGTCTGTGCCCACACTTTTTTTTTAACATTGTCAAATGATTTGTGCGATAGTTTATCCTTTTTTAAAATTTAAAAAGATTTTATTTTAACCCTCTCAGCCCACTGAAAAATGCTTCAACACAAACAAAACATGGGTGTCTTTTTTCTCTCTCTCTCTCCCTTTCTTCCAGGTTTGCAGAAAAACTTCTTAGATTCTGGATACAAGATTCTCGGAGCAGTTGCCAAAGTTCGAGAAGCCTTTCAGCCCCAAGAACCTGATTTCCCTCCACCACCACCTGACCTTGAGCAACTCCACGTAAGTGATGCACTGTCACAACCAGAAGACAGTTTTGCGAGGTGCTGAAGCAGAGACAACAGTAACAGTTTGCCTGGGCTCATTTTCGTTAGTGTAGATTGGTTATGAAAGGCACTGCCGTTTAATCTGAAACCAATTTAATCTCATACCGTGTTCTGTTCCTTTGTATATAATTTTGAGCAGGCTTTTGGCCTGTAGAGTTCTGTACAATCTCATTTCTTTAGCAACTGCTGAATCAAAGTGTAGACTGGTCCAGTTGTCATAGTGACAAAACACACATTGGCCATAGGGTTCATCAGTGTGGTTCTCAGACATGTGTTGTAAGCAGAACAATACTTGATCAATTGATTTATGGGTGAGTAAGTTCAGAGATTCCAGACAATCTTGTTGATGAAGACTGACATGGAGTGATGGGCTTTTGAATCCGTGGATTGCCTGAGGCCTCCTTATAGTTCTGACTAGAGTTGATCTATTCAAACCATAGGCTTTCCCTATGTGTTGACTCACTGTTGAACAATTAATTGAGTCTACTCTAGTGAGCACTGCCACTAGGCCTCAGGGCCCAATTTGATAGTTTGAGGGATGATCTGGCCTGCTAATTTCTGAATTTGTCCATCAAATTTTGTCCCTCATTCTTTCTGTTATTGGTCATATAGAATCATAGAGTTGGAAGAGAGCCCAAGGGCCATCCAGTCCAACCCTCTGCCATGCAGGAGATTTCCATCAAACCATACCCGACATATGGCCATCCAGCCTCTGTTTAGAAGTAGGTGGCAGAGGCCATGCTCCCTCTGGTGAGGGCATGAAACCATTTTCTGCTTTCCATTTAACTGAAGTTTAGAAATCAATGTAAACATTATTTTTACTTACAACCAATGCAGTGTTAAAATTTTTGATTTGCTGAAAGTGATACAAATTTTTCTAGAGGAAAACTTTTGATCAGTGTATCCCTCTTGCCACACTGGTGATATGTCTTGGCTTATTTTTTTAAATAAAATCCAATTATTTATTTATGTCTCCAAAATGCTGACGATCAGTTCTTTCTCAATGACAGTAGAAATAATGAAAATTTCTCCAGCAGATGCTAATTAAAATAAAACAAACATAATTAGTTTTAGTACAGTAAATAATGTTCTTAAGCAAATATTTTAGATTTCACTTTCTTGCCAAATGTTATAACAGTGAGTCATTCGATTTGGAAAATGGGCCCAGCACAGTGAGAATTCCTACTGTGTGGATTGATACAGAACTTGGTAATGTTTATGTAAAGCTGTGCTGTTGTGATGAAAGCCATTTCCTTTCTTTCTCAGCTCACTGATGAGTTTGCTCCTCCAAAGCCACCTCTGCCAGAGGGTGAAGTTCCTCCCCCCAGACCACCACCTCCAGAAGAGAAGGATGAAGAATTCCCAGAACAGAAGGCTGGTGAGGTGCTTAATCAGCCCATGATGATGGCTGCCAGGCAGCTACATGATGAAGCCAGAAAGTGGTCCAGCAAGGTAAGAAAGTAGTCCGGCAAGGTAGCTTATCCATCCATTGCTACTTCGTTGGTTAACTCAAAGCTGTACCTTGCAACCAGTTCAAACAATAAAATATCACTTATAGGCAGGAATCATCTGCAATCCATTGTTCATTCCACAGCCTGTGACCATATCATTTTTCGTGTATTTTCAGCCTTATTTAACGGAATAAATCGGGTCCAAATTCAGCTCATCAGTGATGAGGATTTAGCATTGTATAGAACTATTCCTTATTATTTGAAAGACAGGGTAAGCTATCTATGGGGCTTTCTAGATTGGCAGGAAAGTGTGACATGAAGTTGCCTTTTCCTTAAAGGCTTGCAGCCTTTAGATAGAGCTGCGCTGTTCCGCAGTTTTTAAAAAAGAAGCTGGGAAAACCAGCACCTTTTTAAAGGTGCTTCTTCTCCCCTAAAACGCAAAAAAAGCGTTTTCATGGCACACTTTCCCTTTTTCTCATCTAAAGGCTAGACTTTCATGCAGCCATGAACACACTTCTTTTTGCCAATCTAGATCAGGCCTATAATTCCATTTTCCCTCTTCTGAGATATAGAACAGAATGAGTAGGACTTCTCAATTATATTTGTTGACTATGGACAGCTGCAATTCATTTGTGTTTGCTGTTGCACAGTAAGAGATGCAAAACAATGTGATTATACTTTTTTCACTTGTAGGATTACAGTTATGACATGTGCATTTGTTGGCAATGGGGAGACAAATAAAGGAGAGCAAACAGCAATATGCTGGCTGGTGTAGGGAATGGTATTACAAAAATGCCACAGATCTACTACATGCCACCATGTTCCTGTGGGTCTGTGTATATACGTGGCTTCAAGTTGCATTTGGATTTGTGTCAATCAACTGTATTAGTCACTGGAAATGAGCTATGACAACCCCCATCTATTGATAGAATGATAATGAGAATATGGGATAAAACTATTAGATCTAAAATAAAAGTAAGGGGAAGGGCACCAACTTGACAAACTTGTCATTTGAAAATGGGAGGTTTTTGTTATTTATTGGAATCATTTATTGGTTCAATATGCAGTGCCACCTTATTTATTATTGGGGTAATTTAATAATAGGTCCAGTGTTTTGGTGGGTTGAAGGAAGAAATGCAGCCATTAACTCTGGATATTTAAAATACTGTTTTCAGCATCATCGTGATTATGGATTAATAGACTTCCTTTCATTTGTGTGTGTGTGTTTCTGGCACTTTTTCTTGTTTTCTTGTGTTTTTGTAATACTGTGGTACAGTTTAAACCAGAGGTTGGCAACTGCCTGGAGGGTAGGGGCTAATCCTTTCCACCATGCTCATCCTTTGTGTGCTGCAGCAGCTTGTCACAGCACATTGGGCATGACAAATTTGGGGTTGAAAAAAAAAACCATAGGGAATGGTATGTTCTGAGGTGGTGGAAATGCCAAACTGTCATATTCGTGGGTGATTTTCTTGCATTTCAGGTGAAAAATTGCCCCTTCAAAATTGAAGATTGGGAGGGGGTTCTGGGTCTTGGGAGAAATCTTTAATGAGTCTTCATGGGGTCTTCTTGGGTCACAATAATGGGGTTTGGGGTCTGCAGCCCCAGTTCCAATATTGAAGTTGCTGATGTGCTGCCTTAACTGTGTAACAATTCATCATGCAGTAGTGATATAAATAAAGACCTAGGGGGAAACCAAAGAGAAGGCAGTAGAAATTTGTGGGTGAAAGTGTATCTGAAACCAATTAAAGTGAGAAACTGCAAAGGTTTAATTTAAGAGAGGGTATTTTACAGTAACATGAGTGGTGGTGCTTCTTCAGAAATTAGTAAAGTTAATGAAGTGGTGTCCTAGAATTTGGTTTTTGTTGTTTTGGGGCATACAGCATTTCTCTGTAGAACATTTGTGCTGCTGCCCCTGCAGCAACAAAAACAGAAAAGCTGACAGGAGGGTGTGACCAAACCACATAAAGGCATGGAAGGTTATTCCTGTGTTGCTCTAGATGCCAATCCATGTTTAGGTGGCAGCAAGCTGGGGCATGTATGTCCAAACCATAGAAATGTTTGCTTAGAGCAGTACTGGAATGGCATTCTAGGTAGGGGTGGGCAAATTATGTTAAAGACTACATGTTGTTAGTGTGTGAACCTAAAGTTTTTGGTGGATGGGTCCAAAGCCCAAAGTAGGCCATCCATTTTCTTCCTCTAATCCTCCTGATTCCCCAATCTCTCTCCCATCTGTGAATTTGTAATGTAAAGTAATGTTGGTCATCAGTTCTACTCGAGGAACAAATATGTAAGTGCCTCATTCAAAGTATCACTGCCATAGGAAATTTTGGGGGTTGATACTACGAATTAAGGACAAGCTTTCTTATGGTACCTAAAGAAAAATGCCTGGACTTGAAGCACCTCCTGCAATCTGAGCCTACTTTTCAGAGTGTTGTAGAAGGCTGCCACTGGCTGCGATGCCGTATCTGCAAAAACCAAGCCATAATGAAAAGTTGTAGGAGGTGATTCATCTAATTTTGTGGAAATTAACATTTTTTTCCCTTCTTAATGCTCTTCAATTTTTTTTTTTCCTTTTCTTTCTGAGGTCTTCAGTGGACAGTGAGTTGATTCCCTTGCATCCTTCTGAAATTCTCTTCCCAATCCTGTTTTCATCTTTGCTAGTAGATAAAATTATGGTTGGCTGTTAAAGATTCTCAAATAAAGAGGAATGACTTGGAAATAACTATATAATTAGATCAGCACTCTCTGAAAAAATGTATAGAATGAAGAGTTTCTTGTAAGTCTTCACTAAGTATAATAGCTTAGAAAAGTAGCAAATGAAACTGTATATTAATGCAATTACCTTTAGTTATGGAATAGATGAAGTGTAGTTTAATTATGTGGTACTTGGAACTACTGTTGGTTACAGATACATTAATGGCCCCAGAAAGAGATTTCTACCTCTTGAGCAAATTCATACATCTTTCTTTGCAGACTTTTTTTCACCACACAGTTTTTTTCCTAAGTTTATTTTAGGATAAGGAAACAGCAGTGAAGTAATCACATCGGGAGTGAATCTTCCTTACTATAAATGCTTTATAGCTCTCAACATGTATGTCAGGTTGACCGACAGAGGGACTTGATCATCTGGACCTCATCGCAGGCACAGCCACCAAACTCCATTTCATTTCTTTGTTAGCAGGAAAAGATGAACCTCAAGCTGTACCAAATTTATTTGGGAGCATAATTGCATAAACTGAGCAATTAAAAAACACACAGTTAACACCTGAGGCAACAACTCTGGAAGAAGTTGCTGAGAAGAATTCAAAGGAAGCTTGTGCAAGAACAGTGGCAGCCCAGAGGGAAATAAAATATGGCAGTTGTGTTGGTCTGGGTTGCTCCCATATGTTCTTGATAAAGAGGGCATTTGCCCACACTTCCTTTTCTTTCTGAAATGGAATTGTACGGTGAAGTTTGACTACGATAATGCTGAGCTATTTAAATACTTCCATCTCACAGGTTGTGACCTAGAATACTGAAGTAAATGATTTAACGTCCTTATTTGGATGTTTGTAGAACAACATTGTGGCAAAACAATCTGGCTCCATCTCATTAATTTTCTGCTAACAGAAACATTCTGATTGGCTTTGTTGTGTGTTGCTAACATCACTTTCTGTCTAACGATTAACACGTGGTAATGTCTAATAAGTGGCCTGTCCTGTTACTTCCATAACCCATTGTTTTGTTTGGTTTTCTTGCCTTGCCTTCTGCATTGTGTTTTGCTCTTAACAATGATCTTTTCAGTGGTTGGACAAAGCCATTTTCATCTCTGAGGTGGAGAGTTCAAACGATATATTTGCCCCATCCCTTCTTCCTTCACTGCACACTAATGAACGTGGGGTACAATTTGCCAGTAAGGCCTCATGAAAAAGAAGAGGAGTTCATTTAAATAAGCAAGAGCACTATTTATAAGCTGTAGTGCCATGCTACCCTTCATTTTTGCATGGTTTCAGTGGGGGAGATGCCTAGCAAAATGTGCCCCATGGCTCACATCTATCTTGCCCTTGATAATGCCCACAACCTGCCTCAGGCTAGGACTCCTCTGACCTTTACATCTCTTGAGGGCACAGAAAGTGGTGTCTCACACCTCTGCTCCATGACCATTATTTTAGCATTCAGTCCACATCATTGGAACTCTCATGCTCCTCTATGTAATTTCTTCCGTGTTGCGCTTGCTTTGTTTTTGATTTTGTTTTGTTTTTTTGTCCCACTGGTGCTATTGTCTTGCCAGAAAAGAATGTTGTGGTGAAATATAAGACACTTACAAATGGCTCAAATGGAAAAGTATCTGTCATTGTGTTTCCTCAAACATGTCGCTTTTGTCCCTGAAGGCTTTGTAGATTTTCAGATCAGTCCCCCCTGGAGTTGTGTGTCTCCTCTTCCATTCCTTCTGTTGTTGTCTCCTCTTCCATTCCTTCTGTTGTCAAGTAAAATGAAGATTTTACTAAACCAGCTCAGTTCTTGCTCTTTGACAAGATCCTGCTTCTTGTACTAACTGTCCCTGTTTCTTCATCCTCCCCTTCATCCTGCAAAGCCCGATGTGACTGATGAGGTTAAGGAAGCCCCTGAGGCTGGTGTAGATGTAGATCAGGAGGAGGAGGAGGAGGAGGAAGAGGAAGCAGATGTTGAATTCACTCTCCCCTCTGACATTGAAGATGATTACGAGCCTGAGCTGCTGTTAATGCCAACCAACCAACCTGTTAACCAGCCCATTCTGGCCGCTGCTCAGTCTCTGCACCGGGAAGCCACCAAGTGGTCTAGTAAGGTACTTCCTCCCTTTCCCCCGGCGACTGATCCGCGTTGCATCCAGCCATTTTGGAACGTTGACACATTTGCATCACTCTTGATCCTTGCCGGGTCCCAATTTCTTTTTCTTTTCTTTTTTCTTTACTTTTTGAATTGGAATGTATACAAGTTTGTCTGCATTTCATTGTTGAGGATTGAGAGTGGCTTCACAAGTTTGATTAGGCCTGCTGACAGCCAGGCTAAAGCTTAATTTGGCTCACAACTTCCTTCTTTACTCTCCTTTGTAATAAGGCTTTCTTTTCCTGTTGTCCTTTGCCTTACCTGTCTCTTCATGGCAATGGCTGTTGAAAAGGAAAGATAAAATAAACGAATGAAAAATAGCTGACTACCTGTGAAGCCATGGTTCACAGTCTCTCAGTGACTTCCAGATTGTAAGGGAGTCGTCGTTGTCATTCTCCAAAATCATTTAACACGCATCATTGTTCTGTTTTCTTCTTTTTTAATCAATGGCTTTCACTAAAACATTGTATGGTCAAGGAATGGCTTTTGTATGGCAGTGTTGCCCAGGAGTTGGATCCGCTGTTTTGCACATGGCTGAATTATAAAAATGTGGCTGTTGTCAGAGGATTTTTGTTGAGAAGCTGTGCTGAAGGTGTTGGTTGCTATGTTCAGACTTTGCTGCAGATAGTGGAAGTGGAGTCACTATACTTAATGGAGTCCTCTGACCTGTGCCTCCCAGAAGTTAGCTTACTATCACTAAACACAATAAATTAGTTTGCGGAGCCACTAGGATCACTTTTATGCTTTTGGAATTAGCATGTTGCAAGGAGTAAGTGTGTGTGTGTGTGTGTGTGTGGTTGTGCATTTATTAAGAATTAGATATGTGGGTGGAAAACTATAAGCGAAACCATACTCTCTCTCTCTCTCTCTCTCTCTCTCTCTCTTTCCAGTTGGTACTTGTCATTTGGGTCAGTCTAAAACATTCTAATGACCCAGCACCAAATATAAATGAGATTTCCCTGTGTACAGGTTATAGTGCAGTCCTTTCCAGCGTAAGGATCTCATGTGCAGGCTCCACTAAAATGAGTGGAAAAGCTCCTCCATTTTAATGGTGTTTGTGCATGAGAACGTCCTGTTGGACTGGGCCTCTTGGACCAGATCTTTCTCAGTCCTCCTCTCCCCCGACCCCTACTCCTCCCCTTTCATGGCACTCACATTGCAGTTGCTGACACTTACCTTATGTTGTGTTGCTCTGTTTTTAACACAACCTTCTAATTTGGCTTGCTCCTTTTTTAGGAATCGGTTGAGAAGGTGCATGACCTGGTCTTTATTGCCCATGGAAACTGGCAAACTGCACTTAGAGTTGCTTAGCACCTTGCATAGCAGTAAACACATGTTCATCATCCTGGCTTGTGTTCTTGGGGTGAGGTTATACAGTATGTATGGTGGTACATGCACGTTTGCCCATGCATATATTACAGTTGTACAAATGTATGCACAAATCATTTTTGGGGTACCGGTTAACATGGATGTGTGAAGACTTGTTGGATCAAGGAGATGGTCCTCAATTGGGACTCCTCAGAATTCCACGGAAACAAAGCCTGGAGGGATATCCATAAGGACCACAAGTATTATAATGTGTGCCTCTTTGTTTACACAGCCACTGTGTGCATGCAACACAGCTACTTTCTGCATGCAATAAAATAAAATAAAATTCACTAGGCATTCTTTCTGCTTTTAGCAGCATTAACTCAGCCCTTTACAGAGAAACACAGTTCACTGGTTAAAAACTTAATAATGAATTATACTGATTTGTATGTTCTTACAGCTGTCATATTTCAGTTTCAGTGGGAAAACACAGACCCACAGTCTTGGGAAATGCATGCATATCCCTAAAGATGTCCCAGGGTTGGCTGGCATCTCTGCTACCTTTGCAAAACACCATGCCAATTTTATACAGATCACTCCTTTACTGGTTGTGGTCCTGAGGGAAAAAAACCACAATCAATGTGAAGCTCTTTAGGAAGAAACAGGGAGCCATATTTCTTCTTGCAGAAATCCCTATGCAGATTGCACTCAGTGCTAAGAAATACAGTGGAGAGAAGATCCTCCATTCGGTCCCATCAAGCAAAAAGGATCACTGGTACATTTATGTTTGTGTATGTGCATACAGACCTTGAAGTCCTTGGGACTGAAACAGTTGTGTGCCCCTAAAATATACCCGTTTATATAGTCCCTGGTTAACCAGAGAAGCAACTTTCCAAATATCTTTCATGGAAACAATCTACAGTGGTCCCCCGGCTTACGAATCCCCCAGGGTACGAAAACCGGCGGGACCGCTAACGTATCTCCCGGGATCCGAAAGATCCCCCGGGATCCGAAGAAAAAAACCGCGCGGCCCCTTTAAATCGGCCGCGCGGTCCGTCCGCTAAAGTGGTCCCCCGGGAAATGAAAGCTTCCGGGTTACGAAAGGTAATCCGGAACGGATTACCTTCATAACCTGGGGGACGACTCTATTTAGGTAAACAAAAGATGGGGAAAATGAGTCTTGTGGTATCTTTAAGCCTTAAAGATGCCACAAATTCCTCCTCTCATGCTTCTTTTTGAGAACAATAGCTGATAAAGACTGGATTAAAAGTTAAAATCTTAATTTAACTATTGACTTTAGATGTCAAGATAAACCATGGTTTATTGTGATATGAACAGACCATAGTGCAACTTGGTCTTGAGTTCTTCACTCCTTTTCCAGTGTGGCTGCAAGGAGAACATTGGAAGGTTTCACTTTGACCATAGTTTGGCATCTTGTGTGAATATGACAAACTTTAGGTAATCTTAACTATGGTTTATTTTAAGCAAGGCAGCTTCATTAACCTTGGTCATAACATCTGAATATAATCCATGCCTTTTTTCTCATAGAAAAATTAGTTGTATTCACAGTGAAGGAAAGGTGTTCATTCTAATAAGACTGTTACCTGGTGAAAGAAATAGTTTTATAAGGATTAACTAGGAGATGGATTCAATCTACATATGTTTGTATACAAGAAAAAATGATTATGAAAAAAAAAAGCTTTTAGTGAATGCATGCCTGTATTGTTTCAGGCACCATCTCCAAAGCAGCATTAGCTTCTCTGTGAAGGTGGGGATGAATCATGTAAGAGGGCCTCTGCCTCTATTTTTCAAACATCATTTACTAAAATTTTTAAACAGTTAAAAAAAAGATGCTGTTTAATCAACTCTTATATTTAAAAGTCTAATGAATCAAAAGGATGAATTCGTTATAGGCATGTTAAGACCCCCCCCCCCCTTCTGAGAACTCTTCCTTCTTATCTAGATTGACTGCATAAACTCCCCACTCTTTATACGGTTTGGATGCCCCAAGTTCATCCACATTTGGACATTAAAAACATTCACCATTGCAGATGAATGCTTTAAATTTGTTTCAGTCATTGTCTTTCGCCATTGTTTTAAACAATATATTTCTAACTAGTAAAAGTGACAATGTCTGAACTTAGTTGCTTTCACTTCAGCAAAAAAAAAGTCCAAACTAACATGCTGTGTGTCCACAACATTTTTTTCCCTTCTGGCCAAAGCTTGATTTCACTGAGATTTGGGAGAGAAGGTATTTCACAGCTGGCCTTTGTGCAACGATCTTCAGTGCTCTTTGTGGAGTAGCATCTGCACCGCACAAAATGTCTCCTTTTTGCCCTCCCTTAATGAGGGCTTGCTGACAAGTTAGTATGGGTGATGGTTTGGTCCCAAGCTTTTATGGTGGCTCTTTTTCTCTTCCAGGGCAATGACATCATTGCAGCTGCCAAGCGGATGGCCCTTTTGATGGCTGAGATGTCACGCTTGGTAAGAGGTGGCAGTGGGAACAAACGGGCCCTCATCCAATGTGCCAAGGATATCGCAAAAGCCTCAGATGAAGTTACACGGCTGGCGAAGGAGGTGGCAAAGCAGTGCACTGACAAGCGAATTAGAACAAACCTTTTGCAGGTAGGGGCAGTGAGCTATGCCTGGAGAAGGGTGTGTATGTGCCTGCTCTGAGTGTGTAATGGGTCCATGCTGATCCATTTTAAGTGATGATCATTCATGAAATTTCATGGTATTGATCTGCTAGAGAGATAGATAACAGCAAGTTCAATTTATAATCATATTCTGAATAAACTATACATTTAATACATTAAAGAGGATGGTTTTGTGCCCAACACTGTTAAATGTAATGAATTTTATGTTGTTAAATGAAACAAGATGACTTGATTTGTAAGGTAGGGGGTAATATTGCATTTCTTATTGTTTTTCATTGACATCAAAATTTACCTCTACATTTATGCTTGTCACTTTACTATTTTTAAAAATGCCTTGGAGGATAAAGAGCAGTGGTGTTAGTTTTTTATATATAAAACCTAGCAGATGCTTTGAGCAGTTTTGAAATTTTATCTTTGTGTAGGTTTGTGAGCGAATCCCAACTATCAGTACCCAACTCAAAATCCTCTCAACTGTCAAAGCAACCATGCTGGGCCGGACTAATATCAGCGATGAGGAGTCAGAACAGGTAATGAATACACTTGCCTGACCGGCATGGATTTGGCAGTATGCTTCAAACATGACACTGTCCATTGCATAGGCAAATAATTTTCTCTCTTATAAAATGTGGCAGTTGTTATCTTAGGAGCTTGCACAATGGTGAAATTATCTCTCCTAGGAGCAGAGTCCTTTCTTGTTAAAAGGTGGAATTACTCCTCTGGTTCTGTTCCACATTTAAAAACTAGCTATCAGTTGTGCTTATCTGTAAGGGCTAAATATAGTTTGGGCTAACTGTATCTATGTTTATAGTGCATTTTTGAGAGTTGGGGGAGGTAATTTTACCATTCACAGACCAAAACGTTAATAAAGCATACTTCTGTAGCAGATAGAATGTACTTGTGTCCAGTGTTTGTGGGCTTCTTGGAGTTCCCATCAGCCAGAATGGCCGATGGGCAAGGATGACCAGAGTAAATAGATCAGCAACATCTGTAGGAGGCACATGATCTCCATCCCTGGTCTGAACCCAACCTTGTTTGAGAGCTACGATTGTGAGCATGCTGCCAGTTGAGAGTGAAAACAATGAGAAATGTGTGTGTGCTTTTGCTGTGTGATATGCCACTATATTAAGGCTGATCTATATTAACTATATTAAGGCTGATCTGGGTTAGATCAAGGGAATTTCTTTAACCAGCATTGAAAGTTATTCACTAGCACCCTCTGGTGGGTAAAATAAAAAGCACCTGTGAGCCGGCACACTGAGCAACTTAGCTCTTTCATTGATTATTGATTATTCTTGAATGAAAAATAGAGATACTTTCCCTATAGATATTCAGTGCACCTGTTCCTTTTCTGCTGCAGTTAATGGTTATACTGACCCCCTTTTTAAAAAAAATGAACCTGTCAGATTTACTGTACACCAGGGGGAAAGGATGCTGTGATGGCTACTGGTGTTTAAAGGTTTTTATACCTGTTTTTGGAAGAGATCTGTCCTGGATGTGTCCATGTCAGATGAAGGAACTTCCATATTTTCAGGGGCAGTGTGCCTCTATATTCCAGTTCCTGGGGCAGGAGGCAAAGGAATGGGCTGTTATTGGGCTCCTCAGGAGCACTTAGCTGCCTACTTTAGGATGCAAGATGTTGGAACAAATGATCCCCAGTTTTGATCTAGCAGACATCTCCTCACACACACTTGCACTCCTTCAAAATATAGAGCAACTGTATGGGCAAAACATTAGTACAGAATTAGGCGAAGAGAGGTAAGAACAGAAGATGAACCATCAACTGAGGGCAGGTGTCTGCCACTATGCATTACTTTCTGTTGGATGTGAACAACTAGCATAATTACAGTTGACACTCCTTATCCACGGATGTTTTTATCCACGGATTTGAGGATACACGGCTTGAAAATATTCCCCCAAAATATAAATTCCAAATAAGACCATTTTGTTATGCCATTATATTTAATGAGATTTGAACATCCACGGATTTTGTTATCCACGGAGGGTCCTGAAACCAAGCCCCAGTACTTGTACTGTACACTGTACTCACTGTACACTGTACTCACAACTGCAACTGGTTCACTGCATGCATGGGCAAAATCTAAGGTACAGCATAAAGTAGGAGAATCGTTTGATTTTTATAGCTGCTGCTTTCCAGGATCATCTTTGCCCATCTTCTTTCGGTACATGTTGTTCTTCTCCAGTGTTAGCATATGTGCCTATATCGAGGCAGCAAAATGCTGCTGAAATACCACAGCCAGCAATATTGCAGATACACTTGTGCTTTGGCATTCATTTATCAACATACAACAGTAATAACGAACATCCATTTGTACAGCCACTATCATCAGAAGAAAGAAACAACTTCAGTGTCTGTTACCCAGCTAGAATAGATCTATTCAGTCAGTTTTTAATGCTGAGTCAACAAGCAGATAAATCTCATTGATTAGCAATAGGATTCAGGCCCACATATACTTTAAATAGCTGGAGAAATCAGGCTATTTTAATTTGCAATCTTTTTGTGGATACTGCACAGCATGGGGAGGCTAAATGGAAAATTCAATTCAAGCAAGTGGAAAATCCCTCTGAAATCTTTTAAAAATAAAATCTCTAATGAAGGGGTTGCTTAGTGAACACCTTTGGGCATGGTGGATAGTTTGAAATGGTAATTTTGAGATTGCTTTGACCTCCTCAGCAGACTTGGTGAATTGATGCTATTGAAGCACCTGCATTCAAATAGAGTTCCTTAGTAGAAAGCTGCGTTTCTACTCGTGCGGTTGCTTCTGTGCCTCATGTTGAATGCTGAGGAACTGGAAAGGGCCTCCTGGAATTTGGCCTTTTTGCTTGTTGTGCTTCATTCTGGATATGAGCAAAGATGACTCTTCTGTTAAGTGGCATGTCATCAAAAAAGGACAGTAATGGTCTTCCAAAAATACATGTTAATGCACTCTTTCTTCAACCTGTCTCTCTGTTTTGCAGGCCACTGAGATGTTGGTTCACAATGCTCAGAACCTCATGCAATCTGTGAAGGAGACGGTTCGAGAAGCGGAGGCTGCCTCTATTAAGATTAGAACAGATGCTGGGTTCACTCTACGCTGGGTCAGGAAAACACCTTGGTACCAGTAGAGAACTGCTCCTCCTCAAAGCATTGTCTTTTTTTTACTTACTTACATACATACATACATAATTTGTGAAGCAAAAAAGAATTTTGTAAGCAGCCAATATGGTGCCGCAAAGGTTAAACCTAGCCTCCAGAAGGCCCATTTTAAGGGCTTTTAACTGTGTGTTGAGCTACCTTTGATATCTAACATCACCAGTGTCCGCAATGACTACTTGTTTTATCTCTCTTGCTTCTGAGGGGTTTTTGTATCTGTGTTTCCATGAACACTATAATATCAGCCCCCCCACCCCCCATTATGCACTATACATCCCAGTGGTTTCTGAGGCAATATATGAGAATTTCACTTTAGCATGGATTGAAACGCTGGGACACTCTTGATTTGCTTAGCTGTTAATTGTGAGGGGCAATCAGAAAACAAATGCAGTAGTCCACAATTTGTTTTCCACTCCCTTTTCTAAAAAACGTTGTGTTGCTAATTTCCAAAATCTTCCCTATGGTAGTGGGAAGAAAGGCTCTGCTCAAAAGCAGCTGCTATGCATTTTTCCTGCTTAATAAGCAATCCTTAAAATGTCAACATTAGGGAATAAATTTCCCACAGCTACCCAATCGGTTCAGTACCTTTGTGGTAATGAAACTGATGGGTCATGATTGTTCAGACTATTTATTTGCTAGGGCCTAGGGAAGAGAGCACAGAGTATTCCGCCGGACCTCATTTTGCTGAAGAACAAACAGAGATTTTCTGAATGCTGGGCTTCTTTCAATAAGTCAGATTGTCCCTTGCTTATCCTCTGTCCTGAGTTTTTGCTCAAGAAATTTGTTTCTGAAATTTTACATTTCTTGTTCGACTCATGATCTCTTCCAGCTGATAACCACAGGGGGAGACATTAGAGGTACGATATAGAACGTTGGCCATGGTATTTGAGAAATATTGCTCACTTCAGGCTTCACACAACTCATATACAATACTGAACACATGCTTTGCACACCTTGGTATTGTGCTTCATAAATTCAATTCCTGCTGGGCTGGCTGAATTGTCTGTCAATCATGGTAGGAATACTGGAATTTGGAAGATTGTTTAATGCTAAAATAGCATGGCCTCATTTTAGCATATTTTAGGATTAGCCAACAAGTAGTTGGCTTTTGCATTTGCACAGAGCAAAGAATTTAGGGCACCAGAAGTTTGTCTCCCACAGAAGCTGTATTGACACTAAAGGAAGGAGCACATTTGTCTTGCACAGATGCTCCAGCACAAGTCTTTAATTCTGCTTTTGATTTACCAAGAAATGAAGTATTGAAGCTGCAGTATCACTATGCGATCATGCAGCAGTTCATGTTCAGGTCAATCTATGCACGTGCCCTCTAAGCTGATGGATGCTCTGTAGCACTGGTTTACCTGTTAACATTTTTTTACACTTCACCGCTGTGTCCTTTTCCTGGTGCAATTTAAAACTGAAAGTCAGAATATAGAAATTTACTTTCTAATACTACTTCTTCCAACTGCCAAGAACAAGCAGCCTGTTTGTTCATCCTTTGACTACTTGTGCCTAGTGATTGTTAACAGCATGGTACTCAAAATTGTTATTTCATATCTGGCAGTAAATAGCCACAACCAGAATATGAAAGGGAATATCACAGCCTTAGCTTGGGGGCCTTGCCCTTTGCTTGGTTTATATGAATTCAGTAGGAAGAGGAAATTCCAGTGCAGGGTAGGGAAGATAAGGCCATCCAAATGTTGCTGGGCTGCTACTCATTAGTCCTAAACATGTTAGCCAATGTATGTAGAGAGATTTTGCAACACTTCTAACTGAAAGCAAGAAGTTGGCAGCATGGGCTTTCATAAACTTATCTATGAATGCTCATGGTGCCAACTTCTTTCTTTCAGTTATTCTCAAAGATGCAACAAGATCTCTCTACATACTGATTCTGCAGACTAACATGGCTATATCTTTGAATGATAAGCCAATGGTGAGAGATGGAGTTTCAGTCCAGTAACATTTGGAGGGCCACTTCTACTCTAGAGGCCTTTCAGCTCTTCTGGAATATCTTTATCAATTCAGCCTTTCATTGTGAGCTTTTAAAGTCACCACCATTTAATAGCTTAACTTTGTATTAATGCAATATTACTGATGCCTTTAATTACATGATGGTTTATACCAAAGACTGTTTTATTTGTTAAGGAATGTTTGAAGGAAAGCTTTGAATCATATTTGCCTTGGATATTTCTTCAGAATGTCTGATATGCTGAAAGATCGTTTATGGAAGTTAATATCCTCTACACCTTATGCAATTTACGCTTTCCTGAACACTCTTGTCCATCAGGCCTAAGATCAAGTAAACTTGAATGTTGGTTAGGAGCATTTTGCCACTAAATACCTTTGTTTATAAACCAGAATTTTGTTCTATTCTATATGCTAATATTTTCAATCTTTGTTCTGTTCAAACAAAATAAAAATGCATTTGTATAAAAAAATTATCCAGTGCAGTATTTCCAGTGTTCTAAATATAAAAAGTTCCCCTATTTCTGGGTATCTGTTAAGACTGCATTATATAACAAGAGTACATAGAATATTTGCACTCCCCTTGTAGGATGTAAAATGTTAAACTGTAGATAGTAATAAAGAGGTGCATCATGTAGTTGTTGAAAGTGATCACTTTTACAGTGTGAGTCACTTGTAGTTTTATAATATTCAGCTTTTAGATGACATGCTATTACCATGGAGGTAATACATACTGATTACTAAACTAAAACTAGTTTAGTCTTGCCTAAGCAGTGTTAAATGTAATATAACAAATGAATAAGTTCACTCGATCTTCCTATTTTGTTGTTATTCATAGCCTTATACACTTGTTGTGTAGCTACATTGCTTTCAAAAACACTTCATGCCTGTCTACAGTTATTGTTCAGAATTGTTAATCAGCCCTCTTTTGGTTTCCCTTAGGCAAGAATCAGCTTGCCATCTCTCTAATTTAAAAATTAACTACCGTATATACTCATGTATAAGTCGACCTCATGTATAAATTGAGGGAAGGTTTCAGGGTCAAAATCCTGGATTTTGATATGACCCGTGGATGTCGAGGGTAAAACTTCTATAAGGAAGGATGGAAAGGGGGAAAATACCACTTACGTTCTTCCTTCTCTGGACCTCTCCCAACCGATTTTAAAATATTGGAAGCAAATGGATTAGGTCTTGCAATAAACAAGTGGGTTTAAATGGAGAGGCTTTTCCTGGGGATGGGAAGTCAGGTCTTGCAAAAACAACAACAAGTGGATTTAAACGGAGAGGCTTTTCCTGGGGATGGGAAGTCAGGTCTTGCAAAAACAACAATAACAAGTGGATTTAAATGGAGGGGCTTTTCCTGGGGATGGGAAGTCAGGTCTTGCAAAAAACAACAACAAGTGGATTTAAATGGAGAGGATTTTCCTGGGGATGGGAAGTCAGGTCTTGCAAAAACAACAAGTGGATTTAAGTGGAGAGGCTTTTCCTGGGGATGGGAAGTCAGGTCTTGCAAAAAACAACAAGTGGATTTAAATGGAGAGGATTTTCCTGGGGATGGGAAGTCAGGTCTTGCAAAAACAACAAGTGGATTTAAGTGGAGAGGCTTTTCCTGGGATGGGAAGTAAGGCTTGCAAAAAAAAAAAAAAAAAACAAAAAAAAAAAACCAGCAGCAGCAACAAGTGGATTTAAGTGGAGAGGCTTTTCCTGGGATGGGAAGTAAGGCTTGCAAAAAAACAGCTGCAACAACAACAAGTGGATTTAAGTGGAGAGGCTTTTCCTGGGGAAGGCAGGTCTTGCAAAAAAGCAAGTGGATTGAAATGGAGTGGTTTTTCTGCAAAAGCCAGATCTTGGAAAAGGCAAGTTTTGAATAGAGAGATTTTTTTGAGGGAAGGCAGATCTTGGAAAAGGGAAGTGGATTTGAATAGAGAGATTTTTCTGGGGAAGGCAGGTCTTGCAAAAAAGCAAGTGGATTTGCATGGAGAGTTTTTTTTCCCTGGAGAAGGCAAAGAGAGAAGTGTTTTTACATGGGGAATTTGTCCTCTCTGAGGGAAAGGCTTGCCAAACGGAGCTGAGAGAGGAAAGTGCTTTTAAATGGGGAGTTTTTCTGCTCGGGGAAGCCAAGGCTTGGAAGTTGGAAACGGAACGGAGGAGGAAGGCACGGGTGCCCAAGGGAGATTGGGGCGACTCAGGCTGGCTTGCTTTGGGACCCTACTAAGCACTGCTACTCAGTTGACCCTTCTATAAGTCTACCCCAAGATTTTAGGGGCAATTTTGGGGCATAAATTTCTCGACTTATAGTCGAGTATATACGGTAAATGTGCATTGAAGCCACCAGTACTTTGTACAAGTCTCTGTGTACTTACTACTGGGCCACTTCCTACACATCCATACAGTGAAAGTTTATGTCTAGATATTTTAGTAATTGCTGTGAGACCTTAAACCCAAAAAGTAATTGAATGAAAAGATGATACTGTCGAGTTCCCTTTTATTTTATTACAAATAAGCAATACAACCTTTAAATTTTGCTGTGCCTACAGTGAGCTACTCTTGAGGTATGAATGGCACACAACGGGGTATAAAGTGGAAAGACACTTTCAGAGTGGTGGTACCTTTTAAACTGTGCAAAGATATCACTTCCATACATTTTTGTCACCTTCAAAGTAAAGCACGTTATAGGGAATCTAGGCTTGGCTACAGATTGTCTGCTGAATTCACAAGCTGATAAGGCAAACAGTTTGGACTGAAAAGGCAGCATGTTGTAAACAATGCAGGGAAAAACCTTTTTTGTGCCACTGAAGAGACATTTGTCGGAGAACTGGAAAAGACTTCCAGCCCCATCTTTTCCTACAAGGCCTTGAAAAAGTATTACTGAGTAACAGCAATTTCTAGCAGGCATTAAGTTAGCACATCAACCTCTTTCCATTCAAAGCAGGGTCCACTCTATGTTCAGACATTCCTGCATTCTTGTGCTTTGGTAGTTTGCTTGGCAGTGTGTGGTGTTTGCTGGCTCTGTGGACAGTCCCAGGTTGTACTTACTATTTATGAACCAAGAGGTCCACCAAAAAGAAATTATTACAGAAAATTGTATTTCTATTTCAAAGCCACATATAAAAAGACCTATTAAACTATGATTTAGTTTGAAGAGCTGCAGTGCATGGGAATGATTAATTGGCATTTAAGTATTTTAAATCAATAAGTCTCATTTCTCCCTCAAATGGAAAAAAACCCAGTAACATACAACCCCCCTCCAATATTTATCTGCCAGGAACACTGGGATCCCGTGCTTCATGTTCGTACTTGGAATTTCCCGGCTTTTGTGACGTACTTCACACCTTTAAAGGGTTTGTATTTTTCTCCATACATGTCTAGGCGATTTACTTTCAATCCTGAAATGAGAAAAAAAGTAGATGTATACCTATCTCAAAACAGAACACAGCAGGCAAAAAATGTACAATTCTGGGCAGGTGCCCCCATGAAGCAATCAGTTCCAATAGAAAAATGTAAGTTCAAGGCAATTGTTAATCCCCACCACCACTTTGAAAGCTCAGTCATTCAGTGTTAGAACAGGCCAGTCATACCAGGGGTGGGAACTGGATGCCCCTTTAATGTTACTAGGCTACCACTCCTAGCAGTAAATTAAAATTAGTATTTGGAACATAAAATAATCCAGTATTCAAACCCCACAATTTGCATAGATTTGCAACCCTCAGCTCCTTTGGGAAGCCCAAAGAAAAAGCAAAGTTTATCACCTCCATGAACTGAATATAGCCTCACTGAAGCTTGTTGGGTTCACATTCACAGAATAATAGAGTTGGAAGATACAACAAGGGCCATCCAGTAACACACAATCAAAGCACATTCAAGTCAGGATAGGATACATGCAGTTATCAAAGAACCTGAAAGCCTGCCCCCGCATGCCCTTCTTACCTGAAATGGCTAGCTGCTGTATCTTAAACTGAATATTCAGGCTGGGATTTTCTTCTGGTTTGGGAGCTCCAGACTGCAAATTCACCATCCCTTTAAGACTAGGCAGCTTCTGAGGGGCGATTTTGCCAACATCCCATGTTAACACCTAAAAAACA
Organism: Urosaurus nigricauda; assembly: GCA_034509955.1. Classification (NCBI taxonomy): domain Eukaryota; kingdom Metazoa; phylum Chordata; class Lepidosauria; order Squamata; family Phrynosomatidae; genus Urosaurus; species Urosaurus nigricauda. The sequence goes on from JAOEGL010000003.1 coordinate 157,973,088, forward strand.
GCCACACAGACCATGCTATTATTTGTACAATACTGACTGTGTTTCAGATTGTTTCAGTGGTCTGTAAAGATCATCACTGTAAAGAGCAGGGGCACACTGATTTGTACAAATGGGCAGCATGTGTAAGGAGAGTTTCTACCTGTCATACTTCCAGAAAAATAGTTCATTCAAAAAAAGTTGGTAAGTGAGGGATTGATTGGTGGCAAATGTATTCTCTGCATTGGTGATCGATGAAATTTGCTACAACTTTTACAGGAACTGGAGAAATTCAGAGCAAAAAAAATCTACCAATGGCAATGACTTTATTTCCAATTTCTATGTATGGCTGTGTAAGCTGGACAGTAGTAGTAGTAATAATAGTAGTAGTAATAATAATAATAATAATAATAATAATAATAATAATGTTTATTTATAGCCCGCTCCTCTAATAAAATACTCGGAGCAGGGTACAATAGATTAAAAAGGATACAGAGTAAAAACAACAATCAATAACAAGTGAATCAAGCCCTACAAGATGTGGTGCTGGAGTTCTGTGGATACTCTGGCCGGCAAAAGGACAAATAAATTGGTTCTATTTTATTTTATTTTATTTTTTAGAATATTTATACCCCACCCTTCAGCCTTAAAGGCCATCAGAGCAGCTTTAGCGGCCAAGAGGACTAAATTGAGGCTCTCATACTTTGGAAATAGCAGAAGACATGAATCATTAGAAAAACCAATAATGCTTGATAAGTTAGAAGGCAGTAGGAAAAGAGGAAGATCCCAATCCAGATGGATAGACTCAATCAAGGAAGCCAGGGCCCTGACATTTCAAGACCTGAGAAAGGGTGGTTGCTGACAGGGGGACTTGGAAGTCCCTCATTTATAGAGTTGTCATAAATCAAAGTTGACTTGACAGCAGTTAAGAACAATCATACCTTACTCATTGAGTCTTATGCCTTACATATGAAAATTACTCTCAAGAAAAGCAAACGACTGTTTATAATGTAACAATTCTGTTCCACAAAGTGGTCCTAAAAATCCTGATGGAATGACAAAATGGTGTACTTGTTAGCAATGTCACACAACACAAAGTCAATGAAAAATGGCTGCACAACACCTGGATGATTTTTACCTCCTCTCCAGATGTTATTGGACTGCAACCTGCAGCAGCTTCTCTCAGCACAGCCAATGGTGAGGAATACTGGTGACTGCAGTCCAACAACATCTTGATTCCCAAATCTAAAAGCAGAGGCTTCTCTTTATGTGTGCATAACATCCATCGATAGACAAAGCTGAATATGCTAAAGTAATAATTCACCATAATATGGTGGTCTTTGAATTCCAGTAATATTCCAGTAGACATGACAGGCAAAACTGCTCAAATATTGTAGCCTCGTGTCATTTTAGTAGAGCAAATCTTTCATTAAATGAAAGAAGCTTGATGGACTGAATAGGTTCAAAGCAGGACTTACTTTAGTGACAGGATCAAATGTGTAGTTTCCCTGTGTGGCTGTAAGATTCATATTGAGTACAGCTTTTGGCATATGAACTGTCATTATGACTCCTTCCACGGTCTTCCCCATGTTCTGTTTGGGTCCAATTGTAACATCAAATCTTCCAGTCGATGAATTTTCTTTGAAACTAATTGTATGTTTTACATACACTGGGATGGCCACCAAACTAAAAAGAAGAAAAGAGAGGGTAAGAAAAGCTAAATGCAATGATTGAGGGCTATTAGAAAATGACTGTAATTGTTAGCAGGACAGCAGGATTTTTTCCTCTTTCTCTTAAAAATATTTTAATGCAAAAGGAAATCTATTCCCTCCCTCAACCGAAATGGATGTTGGGGGCAACCAATAGGAGAACGTCTATATATTGCAACTGATGAACCCTCTCATCACCAAAATATCTTCCTCACCATTTGACATCTGTGAAGAGGGTAACAAATTCAGGGACCATTGCTTGGTGGCGCAGTGGTTAAATGCCATAAGGTTGCGAGTTCAATACTAGCAAAAGGGCCTAAGCTTAACTCAGGCTTGCATCCTTCCGAGGTCGCTAAAATGAGTACCCAGATTGTTGGGGGCAAGTAGCTTACAGCTTAGACACTTCTTAGGCAGTATGAAGTGGTATATAAATGAAGCTGTTTGTTTTTGTTTTTTTGTTTTGCCCAGGGTTGTTCCCAAAGCAACACTAGGGTATATGAGAGCCTTGGGGTGCAGAACTTTTAACAAGAATGGATTCTTCTTTATAGCACAACACCTGCTAGTCTTGTCTGCTGTAAACCTGTGCATAGGGCTTTCCATAACTACCTCTGTATGCTACCTGGTTTTCATTGAACACATAAATAAATGCATTTATGGGACAGAGAAGACCCTTGCTATGGAAGCTATGTTAAGACCTGAGAAATAACAGTGTTTTTAAAATGTGGATGAACAACAGTGATTTATATCCATATCCCTGGCAGACTCTCACAGACTTACTTTTGTGAGCTAACCCGATATGAAATCAATCTGAAGTTTCCATCTGGAGGAATGAAGGAGAGAACTCTTTCCGACTCCCAGCGTTTGAACCGAATGCAAGGATGAAAGCTAACATCATCCAGAAGTCTTGGGTTCTACAAAAAGTGAATCACATTATGATTTCTCTCATCATATTTTGTAGGCTCTTGTAACATTTGGTTCTTCATATAATTTTCTCTCTGAATGTAAGTTGGACTAAGCTAATGCTTATACACTAGAAATTCATTCAGAATTAGGTGGCCTCTAGCAAATCAGTCATGTCCTGCCTCAAAAAACCTATACACTTATCCAGGAGTAAGGCCCACTGAATATAACAGTATGGATTGCACTATTTATTGACTGATGCATTAGGAAAATTAGTATCTCTTATTATTCATCCATGCAAAATAAAACAAAAACAATATACCACATCTCCTCACGTTTCTATTGACTTAATATCAAAGCCAGCTAGTGAAGCATAACCTCAAGACCCCTTTTCTGTTTAATTTCTGGTCTTTCAAAGAATGTCAAATCTCTTCATAACAAATGCCCCTCTCCCTATGGTCTATGAGAGGATTTAAAAAAAAGAATACCATAAACTACAATGTTTAGGAAGACAGTAAGAGGCCATTCACTCACACCCCACCACTTGTTACATAAGATTGGCTAATTCTTCTGAATGATGGGCACATATGGAAGAAGAGATTCTTGAAGATATATCTATCTCTCTTCTGAATGCCTGTTAATGTATTTAAGTTATTACCAGTTTAGGTTTTCGTTTTACTAGGATGTATTGCTGGTCCCTAACCCTTGAGGTTTGCTATTGCTCTCAGTGCCATCTGGGTATAAGAAACACATCTTCAACAAGCCTTGTCTGATAACTGATGGCAGAGGGACATCTTAGAGAATAATGAATCTGTCCTGTCTCCCTAAGAACAGAAATCTGGGAGAACATGAAATGTTGTCCAAAGATATCTGACTATACAGAATATGTAGTTTATGCATGGTCATCTTATCTTTTCTTACTGTAAGGTAAAGCCAAGAATTTTATAGGAAATCATGGCCTTAGTGACAGTGCCTGGCAAAGTACAACTCTCCAGAGTCAGAGCTTGACTGGGCCAAGGCACAGGAATGAAGGGATGGCTTGCTAGGAAGGAACTGGAGTGCCAGAAAGCATGCATAAATTTTGAGGTGGGTGTAAAGCAGCGTCTAATGCTTTTTGGCCATTTAGGTTTGTTGCGTCCAACTCCATTACACACAGTTACACATACAGTGTTTTCAAGAATCAGCAGTATAAAAAGTTAAGCTACAGTCGCTCAGTTTACCATAAAAGATAGGGACAGATCAGGCATCCCTGAAAGCTTGATGCAGGCATCAATGACACCTTGGATTTCTGCAAAGACTGTGGAGCCTGGTGGAAAGAAGAGATGGAGGTCAGGTGTCTTAAATGAAGATGACATTTAAAAAAAAGCTATTTTGCACTACTTAGATGAGTACACTACTAGAAGTGAGTTTCAAAATTTCCTATCAGGCTTTTCCATATAGTTTTATTCTTGATACCATCTACATTACATTAATAGGGCACTAAATCCTATTGAATTTCACTGTGATCAGCTGGCAAGGCACTCTGAAGGTAAAGTGACTTGTTTTTGCAATATCCTTGATGCCACTGTTGTAGGACTGGCTGCAATTTCTGAAGCCTGACAATGCGGATAAACTGCTTGTAGCGACATGGCCAACCACATCCCTTGTTGATCAGGACTGCTTCAATTCATCAGGTGGGTCGAGAATGTGGTAAATGCTTCTTTGCCTGAAGGAATGATTGCAATTCTTAAACAGGAGTTGGGCATTCACTCCTGAAAACCTAACTTTGGACCAGTGGTGTAGGATAACTACTACCCAGTTGCAAATACCTCCCTTCTGCACAAAGTATTCAAGGGGTGCTCATTCCAATCTGGTTTTACACCATGTTTTGGAATACCCTGAACCTCCCCAATGGATGATGTTTATTAAAAGAGAAACAAGGAGTGTAATCATGCTGATTCTCCTCGATCTCCCAGCGAAAGACATTTTATACTACCAACAACAGTATCTTCTTGGACATTCTTCACAACAGAAGATATTGTGTAGCAGTGCTTCTATTCTTATCTGTTGATCAATTACATGGGATGACACTATGCCAGAAAGTTTTACTCGGTGACACTGTGTCATCCCCCTAGTGTTTATGCTAGCCTGATTTCTATTGGTTAGTCCTAACTGGAATAATTCCATTGAATCAATTACTGAATTAAAAATTAACATTTTGATAATTCATTAGTTCAATAGTGTAATCTAGTTGGAATTAACAATAGAATTCACCACACTGTGAGATAATCCAGGACACCCTCTTGTCACAGATAGTCTTATCATGGAGTAATCAACATTCTGAATATATTTGGCTCTATTTTTCTGTGACAGCTAAGTCATGGAGGACTGCAGAAGTCCTAGATCAGCACCAGTAAGGAGTGGTGATCTAGGAGATATCAAATGTGCTGAATCCTGACAAGACATGGCCTTATGAATTTATGAACAGTTAATGGAATCACAAATTAGATAATAATATCTGAAATTGCTTGTTCTGGGTAGAGTTGTGTTCCTTTTGAAGAATCAAGTTGGCAGTCAGAGATGCTCCCTGAACCATTATGGCTGGAGGCCGAACTAGGTGCCGGGGGTGGGGGAGAGATACAGATGGGATCTTTGCACCGTCTAGCCAGGCCAGATGGGGGCTGGGCATTTACATGCCCAGAAGCTGTAGTCTGTGGGGGTCGCCAGGATGACGTATGCACAGTGCCGCATCCAGTGTCGCGCCGCATGCATGACATTGGGCGCGCAAGAGCACTAATCGTGCCCCTTTCCGGAAGCTGCCAAAAGCAGGTTCTTTGGGCTAGTGTGTTGGTGCTGCAGCGTGCGGATGCTGCAGCACCTGCGGCAAAGATGGGCAGCACAAAGTCGCCCATTTGTCAAGCCCCTAGGAGTGCTTTTACCAACTTCAGCAATACGCTGCGGGCACTGTAAGTCTCCAGACGGCATTACTGCAATGGAGTCAGTATGGGGTTTCATTTGAGACTGATCTGGAAACTAACTAATGCACAATGAGGTAGTCAGACTGACATGTGGGGTAATTATATATACTGTTACTAAAAGAACTGAAATTGCTGTCAATGTTGTTGTGCCAGGTTCAAAATAATTGTTAATTGCTTATAATTAAAGTATAAGGGTTTCAACCTAGGACCACACAAACAAATACATAAATAAAAAAAATTAGATGGGTCAGAAAGGGGTTTACCTGATTTATCTATAATGGCATCAATTTCTTCAATCACATCAAAGTAGGCTTCATTATTTGTATATTTCACCCCTGCTCTTCGCCATGGAATGTTTGACAGTTGACCCGTTGGAAGAGTATCACCCACATTACTGCTGCCTTGGAAATACAAGAATAGTCTGAGAAGGCAGAAATAAGTCAGTATCCTAATGCAAAACAAGAAGCCTATCACAAAAATCTGCCTGCTTACTGAGACATCATAATACAGCCAAGAGAACGTTGATTTTTTAAAGGGTAAAGTAACATGGTTTAAATTTTGGTTTTAAAAAAGCCGACCAATATCCAAACCTCTCTCCACCTGCTATCTCTCATTTTTACATATCTCTGCAGCAATTTTGATCCAAGACGTTATAGGCCAGTAGATCTTAATGTCTGCATAAGATAAACTGATGTAAGCACAATTGAAAACAGTACGATCAAGAGTATAGAAGAATTAGCCTTGCTGAAGAGAAATCAGTGTATTTTCTAAAAAGAAAGTAAGCTTTTGAGATAACTGTTCCCCAAAGGTTCCTTAGTAAATTTAGTAAGCATGGGATAATAATAGGTTAGGTCCTCACACAGATCAAGAATTGGTAAGAGAAAAGTGAGTAATGAAATATTCAAACCTCTCCATCCCACTCTCCATTTCTTTCTTTCACATACCTCACTACCATTTTGAAAAGCATAAAATAGTTAACTTTTGGTGTCAAGTACATGTTAATAACTAAAGAAACAGTTGCATTTGGAAGCTGTCGTGATACCTGTAATGGAATTGACAACAGAACGCAGGATCGTGGGAGGTTTAATGAGCTCTTTTAAGATATTGGATTCCGTTGCCAGTGGAAAGCCATTGTCCAGCATTTCTTCAAGAAGCTCATATACAATAACAACATTGTCTTTAATTGCAGTCTCGGAACATTCTCCAAAGTAATCCTAAACCAACCAGAGAATGTAGAGAAGGCAATTTATTCCTGTTAAAAGCCTTACAGACATCTAAAAATCAGGCTTATGAAAAAATATCTTTTTATCTAATTAAATATACATTAGGCAACTGCTTTAGCAAATATTTCTTAAAATATTCTGGACCATGTTTAGGTTCTTGATTAGGCATAAAAAGACTGATCTCTCTCACTCTTTATGTATTCATGACACGGAGACTGCTTTTATGCAGGGGAATGGTATATATCATGCAGGCAGAGCCATTTATGAAACATTAGCACCAATCATTCCATCACAGGTAGGTGTATAGTAAAAATTTTTAATAAAACTAAATAAATCCAGCTGACAATTCAGGTTAGTCGTCACATTTACTTTACAGTAAAGGGGCACATACAATTTCTTTTGAAGGAGAAATATCTGTGTGTCTTAGGTCACACCTATGAAGTGTGCAAAGGAAGCTTCAATCTGTGTTTTAATAAGCACAGTATAATTTGATAAGCCTTGTTTAAAGAAATGCATAAAAATATGATTTTTAGTTAAGTATTTTCCAGTCCTAGTATTACAGGGGTTTTCAGTGAGCCCTTATATATTTGAGAAACAGATTAAGTGGAAACCAAAAGATACCAATATATTGCTTGGCTGAACTAGCATCACACCCCAAATGCTTTATTTACAAATTCAGAGATACTACTTTAAATGTATGAACACATAAGATAAAATGCACCAAGGCCTGATTTTATGTGCCCAGTTATGACATGAGATGACCCATTTCTATGTATCATGAGCATGTCATAAGACACAAAGTGATGTGCAGTACTCAGAAAAAGCAAATTTTTCTATAACCCTCAGTATATGGAGATACGTTTGCCATACTAATTTTGGAAGCCTGAACTGTGGGTGTCCTGGAAATCTCCTGAAAAGATTTAAGATTCTCTTTTAGATTTGAGCTTGTAGCAAAGGTATGTTCACAAGACTGGGCACAAGCAGAATCCCTCCATGGACAAGACCGTGCATCCTGCACTATTCTCATAATGCAATCTCTCTGAAACCATTCAAATGATGTACAGACCAACCTGGAAAGTATCTGCTACACGGTGAAGGAATTCAATGACAAAGAGTGGTGGCACCTCTGACTGTATGACAGACACAAAGAATATTTTATCTCGGTAAATGCTGATGAGGTAGTGATGAGGCGTGGGGATGACTGGAGGCACATTTTCAACATCGGCTGCTTTTTCCTGAGCTTCAAAGAAATAATCACACACAGACTGTCCAACAACGCTCTTCCAGTGTTTCTCCAAGAATATATCACCAGAACAGTTGATAAGAAACAGGCTGTGGATCATTTTCTGTTGGAGACAAATTTACAGATATTAGTAAAAAGAAACTGGTGGTATTAAACTTTAGGCTTGCCACCCTTCCTCAAGCCTTCCTTCAGTACAACATTTTTTTAAAATCATGTGCATGACAATAAGTAATTTATACTACACATAAACACAACAAACCTTATACAGTGGTCCCCCGGCTTACGAATCCCCGGGGTTGCGAAAACCCCGGGATCCGAAAGCCACCGGACCGCTAAAGGATCCCCTGGGATCCGAAAGATCCCCCGGGATACGGAAAAAAACAACAACCGCGCGGCCCCTTTAAATCGGCCGTGCGGTCCATTGAAAATAGCGGTCCCCCGGGAAACGAAAGCTTCAGGGTTACGAAAGGTAATCCGGAACGGATTACCTTCGTAACCCGGGGGACCACTGTATGCAGTTTGAAAATGGGACAGTGGCAGAACAATATATTTTGCAGCCCAGAATTTGGAACTCAGCATTTTCTGCAAGAGTCAAGATTATTCTGGTATTACTCCTGCATTTGAGGAAGTGGATTGTAATGCATGGAAATTCATGCTAAAATCAATCTGTTATTGTTAATGTTTTCACACAACTGTTTGTTATTTTGCTGCAAAAGACTGGCATGGCTACCTGTTTGAAAGATGAATACTTAAAACTAATTCTACAATGAAGTATTGCATTATCGTAGTTATAAGCATGAACTGCAGACCACATGGCTCATACTGGGAAAAATGCTAATTTCAAACCAAGCCATCAGTATAGACAACACAGCCACAGAAAGCTAGCTAGATTGGTAACAAAACATTAAATAAACTTCAGTATATTTTGGGAAAGACAGAGATGGACAGACAACAAACAAATATAATAAAAGGAAAGCCCTCTTGCATGTTTGGATTATAGCTGGCCCTCTGTATCCATAGATTCTGCATCCATGGATTCAATCATCCAGGGCATGAAAATATTTTTTTTAAAAAAATTCAAAAGCAAACTTGATGTTGCCATTTTATATAAGGGACACAATTTTACTGTGCCATTGTTTATAATGTGAAGTGAGCACGCATGAATTCTGGTATCCATGGGTGGTCCTTGAACCAAACCCCAGCGAATACAAAGGGCCCACCATACTTGGTAAAAATGACTGGAAAAACATAACAGGACAAGAGATTTCGTAAACTGCTATTTCAGAAAAGAAAATATTTGCATACTGTAAGTTCTGAGATCTACAGTGTTTCTACATTCGTCTTCAAAACTCTATTATATCCCAGGTTTCTCAAACACAAACAGGGACTGATGGTGCTGTTATTTATAATGACAAGCTCCAAAGCTATGCTTAGTTCCCTCGCATAACAGCAACAGCACTTGAAAGAATCAAGTCACTTATCAATAGTGAAGTGAGTGTTTCTGCTCCTAAGTAGATTCCTGGGGTTCTCGAATCATTTAATTTTACTGTCTGCTATATAGTGTTATTTTCTACCTTACTATATTCTTACACAACTCCAATTTAATTTAAATTTAATCCAAGTTCTGGCCTCCAGTAACAGAATACAAGCACTTTATTCACAATTGTGAAAATGTACTTATAATAATTTCCCCCAGTCAGGTTAGAATATAAATCAGTTTCCAACTTTCCAGGCAAGAAACAACCCACCTACCCACCCACCCCCCTTCCATTTTCTTGGTTCAATTCAGACAGCATAGCCAACGAAGCTGGCCAGTAGGGAATAAGATTCACGCTCAAACCCTCTTAATATTTAAAAATACTAAGAGCACCACTTGCTTAACTGTTTTGCTGCTATTATTTCACTTATCTGCCTCTGCCCCATCCTAGCAAGCAAATATTTCTGAATGTCACCTCCCTGAAGCAGTGACTGCAAATGGATATGGACTATGGTTACTACTAAACATAGCTTGCTTCCGGATCAAAAACATAAAACATATATTGAACTGGTTTTCTAGCCCAAGTATGTAGAAAATTAGATAAATTTTGCCCAGGGCAGACACCACTGCAGATTATAGCTACCAAGGACCAGGAAGAAACTGAATATAAAGAGGAAAGGAACTGGAAAACATGTCAGCAACATTCCTAATGCCCAAATCAGTTTGGTATTGATGTCAAATAGAATCCAAGATAAGATCCTAAGTATTAACCTAACCCCAGGGCTCTTTCGCACTGCAGAATTATAACACTGTGTTTTCACTTTAATGATCGGGGTTTGTAGTTTGGGTAGAAGCACTAAAGGAATTCTGAACACCTGTCCCTAAACCGAAAATCCAAGGATTCTATAGGATGGAACATGGCAGCTAAAGTGGAATCATAGTGCTATAATTTTATACAGTAGTACGAAAGCCCTCTGGAAGCAAAGGCCTCAGTGGTCTACAATGGATTAGAATAGTCACCGCAAAGATGTTACCAAACAGGGTTATTATATAAATAATACATATGCACAGAATATTTTTAATCTTATTTAAGTTGCCAAATGATACTTTTTGATGAGTCATTTTATATCCAGGAACTAACTGTTACTATGCTGGGAAAAACACATACTCAGATACACCCTTCTAATTAAATCCATATCCAATGTAATATAATATCTCTTAAAAACATGCAAGAATAATTCAATTCCTGCTTATGATTTGTAATCTGGCTTCCAGATCTGTACCTTTTAAATGTGCTCATATGGAACCAAACTCTCTCTCTGCCCTCCAGCCTTTGGAACTGCCTACAGAGTGCAATGGCAGGAGCTTCCTGGAGAGATAACAGTTACATGGCATGCACCACTGCTTGGTGAGATGGATTTATTAATGTCTAATTCAAATGTCTATTTAACAAATTGTAAGCTGCTCTGATAGCCTTGGCTGAAGAACGGAGTATAAATAAAACATTATTATTATTATTATTATTATTATTATTATTATTTAAGACCTCTCTATATTATGGACCATTTGTTTCAATAATTGTTTTTAACATCCCAGTTTTCTAACTTAGGTCAAGAAATGTTTCCTTTTTACCTTCTCTCCCACACTCCTTGTTCTTCACCACCACCACAAAAGCCCCTTTTCTTGTTTTTAACCTCTCTAATAAGCTTTACATCATTCTGTGCTTTAGCTTTTGTGATTTTCTCTTTACATGTGCTGGCTATTTGTACAAATCCCGCTTTGGTGATTTTCCCGCCTTCCCATTTCTTTTTTAATCTTACCTCAATTAAAGCACATCCATCCTAATTTCTTTAGACACCTCCCAATTTTCCTCTTCAACAGAACTGTTTGAAATTGTGCCTTCAAGATTTTATTTTTAAGAAACTCCCCATCCAACATGAACTCTCTTTTCTTTTAATATCCCACCTAAGGATCCCACCACTGCCACCCTATTAACCAGATCATCATTGTTGGTTAGGCTCAGATCTAAAATTTCTGATCCCCTTGTTGTCTCTTCCACCTTTGTTAAGAAATAAAGGGGAGAGAAACAACAGTGATGTCATTGTGGGGGTTCACTACAAACCTTCAAGTCATACTGAGGACTTGGATGAAGCCTTCCTGGTATAGATGACCAAAAATTCAGAAAGGAGAGATGTAGTCGTACAGCAGACAATTAAATTGTCCACAAGGCAAGTGAGGAATTTTTGGACCCTACATTCTAAGCAGAGTTTAACTTTCAAGAAATATCAGGATAGCTGAAATCTCCCATTGATTCAATGATTCATTACAGTCGGCTCTCCGTATCAGTGGGCTAGCCATCTGCGGATTGGGGCATTTGCAGATGGCTCTACCCCATTATTGTCAATGGTGGCATGTGTATGCAACCATGCTGAAGCACACGTTGGAGTACATTAACAAACTATTATTTTTTAATGAAATGTTTTCAACCTGGCTTCGAAGATTTAAGCTATGGATCTCTTTACAGATGTAAGCATCTTGACAAATAATGCTGCTGCTCCTCCTTTCCTGCATGGTCTATTTCTCTAAAATAAAATTGGTTACATCCTGCTATACTATATTCCAGTCATGAGACCCATTCCACCACATTTCAGTGATGCTTTTTCTATCGTATTTGCTTTACTGTGTTAAGACTTCAAGTCATCTTTTGTGCATTAGTGTAGAGACATCTAAAACCATGGGTCATTTCCTCTATCAGCTTACAGTACTGTATTTAAGTTTTTTCTCTCTCCCACTATCAGGTTCATGCCCAATTCTCTCTATAACATTTAGGCTATTATAGAATCATAGAATCATAGAGTTGGAAGAGACCACAAGGGCCATCCAGTCCAACCCCCTGCCATGCAGGAACTCCAAGTCAAAGCATCCCTGACAGATGGCCATCCAGCCTCTGCTTAAAGACCCCTAAGGAAGGAGACTCCACTACACTCCGAGGGAGTGTGTTCCACTGTCGAACAGCCCTTACTGTCAGGAAGTTCCTCCTAATGTTGAGGTGGAATCTCTTTTCCTGCAGTTTGCATCCATTGTTCCGCGTTCTAGTCTCTGCAGCAGCAGAAAACAAGCTTGCTCCCTCCTCAATATGACATCCCTTCAAATATTTAAACAGGGCTATCATATCACCTCTTAACCTTCTCTTCTCCAGGCTAAACATCCCCAAATTATCTCTGGTATTTGATGAAATCCAGTCCTCAAGAATACTGTCCCCATGCCCAACATAACTCAGGGATTGTCCAAATTTGTTATCATACACACACACAATTTTATATGATATTCTTCGATAATGTTTTATGCTGTTTTAATTACTAGTCATTGACCATAATATTGATTCAACAGGTCTACTGTAGTAGAGGCTATCAATAGAACTTGGGTGGGTGATGCCTATTAAACTGCAATTTACAGCATTTTTCACGATTTGCTATTCTGCCTAGGGATAATCAAAATTGTACAAGATTATGGAGGGCTTAATGATTCTCACCTCTGATTTAGGCCATACATTCCAGCATTGTATGTTCCTAATCAATAAATTTGTTCCTAAAAGTAACAAGAATTCAGTCACAATATCATAATACAGCATGGGACTCAGCAGGTTTACTTAGAAACAATGGAATTGGTGGTACCAAATCCAGAGCATACAGTGGACAACAATCTTGTCACGGGATGCAGCCCAAAATACTAGTTCTATATTTATACCCTCCATGGCAGCCCTTCTGCCCAGCATCTCAACCTCAGTAAGCCCTTGAACAAGTCAATACCTGGCTTTTCATCGACCATCTTGAAAACATATTTTATCATTCCATATTGTCAAGAAAATATTATATAATTATCATGATGTTAACAACAATCAATCAAGTTTTATTTGTCTGTGGCACAACATCCATAACCTTTGATGACTCTGGAGAATCTTTGCATCTGAAATGCACCCACTCAAATGAATTTCATTCTCTACCAGCATAGGGACCTTTACAGACAGAGACAATTTACATGTTTATTGAATTAATATCATGCCTTTCAACATAAAAGGGACCTTGCACCCCAGAGACCTACAGTTCCAGGGGACCCTGATTTAAATTCTGATGTTAATTCTTTCCATCTGATGAAAATGTTACAGTCCCCAAAAGCTTGTATCAAACAAAACTAACCTTGTGCCACTGCAGAATAACACAATTATTAGAAATTCTTTTCACTATGCCCGCAGCCTAAGAGACAGGCAACTGGAAGCAGTTAATCAAATGAGAAGAAAACAGATCAGTTACTTCTTTTTAAAGAAAGAATCTCAGCCTTAGTGGAAGTAAATTATATTGCTTTTATCAGCTCAGTTTTCTCATAAACTGGTACTCAAATCTGAGAAAAGGTCCCTGTCTCTGCAAACATGAGACCACTTTACAAAAGGTAACGGAAACAACAGTATTTTTTTTCCTTCAGGCAGAATAATAATAATAATAATAATGTGTAAGAAACCGAGTGTCTATTCTGTTTCTGTTGGGAATACACAAATTTGGTGACTCTGCCCAAGTCACTGAGAGGACCGCAGTCTTTGGCTTAAGCATGTTTTCAACTGAAACAAAACCAAGGGGCACCAAACTGCATTGGCACATGTGTGTTTAAGACTGGGTGGAAGAATCCGTACCATTTGCTTTCCATGTTAGTGCTATTAACTCCTCAACAGGCCTTAGTTTTGGATCATCTTGCTCTGCACCACACCCTGCTCTATGTCCAACAAAAACAGTCATTAGACCCAGTAGCCAAACATGCCAGCCTACCTTTTTCCTTTTTCTCATTGCCTCCCCCGCCCTGCTTGGGTTAAAATGTAGATTGTATGCCCTGAGGGGAAGGGACTCACTTGGGCTCCCATTTATTGCAGTGTACAAATCAAGAAATAACAGGACTAGAAATGGGAAAGGCAGGCATGAATATCCTCAAGAGTAAAGCCATACAACTGAGCCCTGAAATTAGAATCATCCAAGCCACTGTGTTCTCCATCACCATGAACAGAGGTGAGAGCTGAACAGTGAAGAAAATGGACAGGAGAAGAATCATCAGCAATGAAAAAATTAGAAAATATCAGAAAATGTAAATATATACAACTGAGCGTGGAAAGTTAGAGTCATACAAGCCATCGTTTTCCCTGTTACAGTGTACAGTTGCAAGAGCTGGACAGTGAGGAAAGCTGATAGAAGGAAAATCAATTCATTTGAGATGTGGTGCTGGAAAAGAGTGCTGAGGATCCCATGGACAGCCAAAAAGACAAAACAGATCCAACTGGAAATTTCCTGGAAAGCCAAGACAATTAAACCGAAGCTGTCTTACTTCATCATGAGGAAAAATGAATACATTCATCCCTCCATATTTGCAGCTTCGATATTTGTGGGATTTGAGTATTCATGGATTTGATCAATGTGTTCTCTCTAGGAATATCTAGGTCCTCCAGTGCAACTCTATGGTCAACCTTAACTAGAGTCAGGGGACAAGGCCCCCGTGAATACGGAAAAAAAACACAATTAACAAAAACACCACATTTTTACTTGAGAGGACACCTCTCTAGGAATCTCTAGCTCCTCCAAGGAAGCTCTGTGGTCAATGTCCAACAGATCCTGACCATAGTAGAACTGCACTGGAGGAGCGACAAATGATAGTAGAGTCTTCTCTCTAGGAATCTCTAGGTCTTTCAGTGCAACTTTTAGATAAGTTGACCATAGAGTTGCACTGGAGGACCTAGATATTCCTAGAAATAACATATCAAATCCGCGAACAATCAAATCCGCAAATATCAAAACTGCAAATATGGAGGGATGTGTGGTTTTTAATTGGGGTTTCCCCACATTCACGGGGATCCTTCACACCTAACCCCAGCCAATGTGGAGGGACCACTGTACACACATGCTCAGTTCCAAGCCACACTGCAGAAATGGTCCAGCTTGAGACTGCTTTAACCGCCTTGGCTCAGTGCTGGGGAATCCTGGGAGATGTAGTTTATTGTGGCACCCCAGAGGAGGCTTCAATGCCTCACAAACACTACACTACAGTCTCTCAGGACTCCCTGGCATTGAGTCAGGGTGGTTAAAGAGGTCTCAAAGTGGGTTGTTTGTTTCTGTGGTGTGTGTTTTGGACCTGAATCCCTACCCATCTTAACCAGGGCAGTGGTTAAGTTGTGAGCCCACCGGAGGGCAGTTAAAAACAACAACAACAAAAGCAGCAACGTATTCGTGGGGACCTATTAAAGCCCAGGACAGTACTTGTCCATAGGGAAACCATGCTTGCCCATAGGGAATCATCATCGGGATTACTTGCCCAAAGGAAAACATAGGAATTACTTCCTCATAGAGAGTCATGGGGAATACTTGCCCACAGAGAATCAAGTAACACCCATGATTCTCTATGAGCAAGCAATCCCTATATTTCCCTATGGGCAAACAATCCCAATACTGTACAGTATTTCCCTATGGGCAAGCAACCTCTACATTTCCCTTTGGGCCAGCAATCCCTACATTTCCCTTTGGGCCAGCAATCCCTACATTTCCCTATGGGCATGCAACCCCTACATTTCCCTTTGGGCATGCAATCCCTACATTTCCCTTGAGGCAATCATTCCCCACATTTCCCTATGGGCCAGCAATCCCTACATTCCCCTATGGGCATGCAATCCCTACATCCCCCTATGGGCATTCAATCCCTACATTTCCCTATGGGCCAGCAATCCCTACATGTCCCTTTGAGCCAGCAATCCCTACATTTCCCTTTGGGCATGCAATCCCCACATTTCCCTATGGGCCAGCAACCCCTACATTTCCCTATGGGCAACCAATCCCTACATTTCCCTATGGGCCAGCAATCCCTACATTTCCCTATGTGCAACAAATCCCTACATTTCCCTATGGGCCAGCAATCCCAACATTTCCCTTTGGGCCAGCAATCCCTACATTTCCCTTTGGGCATGCAATCCCCACATTTCCCTATGGGCCAGCAACCCCTACATTTCCCTATGGGCAACAAATCCCTACATTTCCCTATGGGCCAGCAATCCCAACATTTCCCTTTGGGCCAGCAATCCCTACATTTCCCTTTGGGCCAGCAATCCCTACATTTCCCTATGGGCATGCAACCCCTACATTTCCCTATGGGCATGCAACCCCTACACTTCCCTATGGGCATGCAATCCCTACATTTCCCTATGTACATGCAACTCCTACATTTCAGTAGGGGCCAGCAATCCCTACATTTCCTTATGTCCTTTGTTTTAGCATTTACACTCTCTTTTGGTTCTGGGCCCCACAACAACAAACTGCAACTCCCAGAATCCCATAGCAGCCACCCCCCCCCAGCCCCTGTGAGCCAGCCAAAAGAGTTAAAGCACTACCAAACTGGATCTACATATCTATATATAAATATAATTATTATTAATCCTCCAATGTGGATGCAGCCAATGACCCACCCACCCACCCTCCAAGAGGTCTCAAGTTTGCCCCAGAGGCTGACACTACTAGGCCTCCTTCTCTCTCTAATAATAATAATAATAATAATAATAATAATATCTCTCCTCTCCTATTAATATTAATAGTCCTCACTACTAGCAGCCCTTGTGGGGAGTAGTAGTAGCAGCCACTCACCCCTTCAGTAGCAGCAAAGGAGGCAAAAGATGGCTGCAAAGGGCAGTAGAGATTAGAGAAGCAGAGGGAAGGCCTCCTCCAAGGCTCTATAGTTTCTCCTTCCTGGCTCAGGCCTTGCTGGCTGCTGCTGCTGCTGGGCCTGGCTTCAGAGACTGAAAAGGGAGGGACTGCCTGGATCTCCTCCTCCTCCTCCTTTTTCTTTCTGTTTTTTTTTCTCCTCCTCCTCCTTCTCTCTTTCTCTCTCTGCCTCCTCCTCCTCTACCAGGATGATGGCAGCTGAGGAGCCCCAGGCCAAGAAGCCCAAGCTGGAGCCTGCCAGGCTAAGGTAAAAAGGCTGGGGACTTGGAGCAGGGAGAAAAAGGAGGAGGAGGAGGACATTACAGGGTCAAAAGCAGTTCACAGAGATGGTGGGAAGCCAGGCTTCAACTCATAGCTTGGTTGGGTGCTGCTTGTAACTGCCATCATGGCTCCCTGCTGTGGAATTCTGGGAATTGTAGTTGGTTGTGGCTCCTCTGGAGCCACAACCAACTGCAATTCCCAGAATTCCACAGCAGGGAGCCATGATGGCAGTTACAAGCAAGCACCCAACCAAGCCATGTCTGCAGCATTGCTCAAAATGGGAGGACATTATAGAATAATAATAATAATAATAATAATAATAAAAATGTAGAGAGAGATCTTGTTGCACCTTTGAGACTCACTGAAAGAAAGAAAGTGGCAGCAGGAGGTTCCTTAGACTGAAGTCTGCTTCCTCAGATGCAGCTGGATATAATAATAATAATAATAATGTAGAGAGAGATCTTGCCCCATTGAGGCTCACTGAGAGAAAGAGGTTGGCACAGCAGGAGCTTTGTTAGGCTTCAGTCTGTTTCCTGAGATGCAGCTGGATATAATACTAATAATAATAATAATAATAATAGTAATAATGTAGAGATCACCTTGTAGGACTCACTGGGACTCACTGAGAGAAAGAAGTTGGCAGCAGGTGCTTTCCTAGACTTCAGTCTACTTCCTCAGATGCAGTTGGGTATTATAATAATAATAATGTTGTGGCTTTGATGGAGAGTTCCTGCATGGCAGGGGGTTGGACTGGATGGCCCTTGTGGTCTTTTCCAACTCTATGATTCTATGATTAATAATAATAACACATGGCGAGATCTGGCTGCACCTTTGGGACTCACTGAAAGAAAGAAGTTGGCAGCAGGAGCTTTCTTAGACTGAAGT
This sequence comes from Urosaurus nigricauda, assembly GCA_034509955.1. Lineage (NCBI taxonomy): Eukaryota > Metazoa > Chordata > Lepidosauria > Squamata > Phrynosomatidae > Urosaurus > Urosaurus nigricauda. The sequence continues at coordinate 157,991,458 of JAOEGL010000003.1, forward strand.
CTACTTCCTCAGATGCAGTTGGATATCATAATAATAATGATAATAATGTGGAGAGAGATCTTGCGGCCCCTTTGGGACTCACTGAAAGAAAGAGGTTGACATTTAGGAGCTTTCCTAAACTTCAGTTTGACATTCTCACATAACAATGGCATAATAATATTGCATATGTATGTCTGTCCCCCTGGTTTCCACTCCACTATATGCATCTGAGGAAGTAGACTTTGACCCAGGGAAGCTCCTGCTGCCAACCTCTTTCTTGCAGTGAGCCTCAAAGGTGCTGCAAGATCTCTCTCAACATTATTATTATTATTATTATGTCCAACTGCGTCTGAGGAAGTAGACTGAAGCCTAGGAAAGCTCCAGCTGCTAACTTCTTTTTTTCAGTCAGTGAGTCTCAAAGGTCCTACGAGAGCTCTCAACAGACTGATTTTGCAGACTAACACAGCTATATCTTTGAATTGTGCCATCATGAGGCAGGAAAAGCCTTGTTAGCTGCCCTCAAGTCGGCCTCGCTCATGGCAACTGAGGCATCTCCAGGACCCCCTGTCCTCCACTACTGTGCTTAGGTCTTGCAGATTCAGGTCTGTGACCTCCCTGAGTCTAACCACCTGGTATGTGATCTTCCTCTCTTTCTACTTCCCTCCACCTTTCCTAGGATTACTATCTTTTCTAATGAGTTCTCCCTTCTCATGATGTGGCCAAAGTACAAAGTATCATCACCAGGGAGAGTCCAGGCTTGATCTGTTATACGATCTTTTTCTTTGCCTTTTTGGCTATCCATGGTATCCTCAGCACTCTTCTCCAGCACCACATCTCAAATGAGTTGATGTTCTGTTATTTATTTATTATTACTTTATTATTATTATTAAATCTTTATTTATCAAACTTTTAACTATTTATGAAAGATCTTGCACATCCAGAAAGTATAACTAAAACAAGCATGTATTTGCAAATATGGATTGTGTAGCTACATTAGGTGGGATCCTAACTATTTATACATGTTTATGCAATCCTTAGCTCTTCACCAAACATGTTTAGGAAACACATGGAGGTGGGCAAGCTTTCCGTGTTGGGATGCACCTTCCATGGTACATTACAATTTCATATGCTGAGTAGTGTTACAAACAGCATCTGGAGGGCCAACAGCCTGACAAGTATTTTTTATTGTTAACCATCTTCAAGTCGATTTCAACCCATGGCGACCATGTGGATGAGACATCTCAAAGACTCCCTGTAATCCACTGCTTTGCTTAGTTTCTGCAAATTCATACCCCTGACCTCCTTAATAGAGTCCATCCAACATGTGATCTTCCTCTCTTTCTACTTTCCTCCACCTTTCCCAGCATTGGAGTTTATCATACGATGAAATTTGGGGGTATAATGCAATGACAATCTGAATGCAATCATGGGGTTTCACGTTATTGCGAATGAGTGTATCTCACGCAATTTCGGGCAATGGGAAGTCATTCCAAACATAATCATGGGGTTTCACGTTTTCGGGAAATGGGAAGTCATTCTGAACGTATTCCGAACGCAATCAGACTTCACGTAAATTCGCTAAACTAGCGAATTCACATAATTGCGAATTGGCTCCATTCGCAATTGAGAGAAATTCCTCCCATGTCATGAACAGGATTATTGTCTTTTCCAATGAGTCCTCCCTTCTCATGATGTGACCAAAGTATGACAGCCTCAGTTTAGTCATCTTGGCTTCCAGGGAGAATTCTGGCTCGATCTGCTATAGGACCCATTTGTTTGTCTTTTTGGATATCCATAGTATCTCAGTACTCTTCTCCAGGACCACATCTCAAATGAGTTGATTTTCTTCCTATCTTCTTTCTTAACTGTCCAGCTCTCGCATCCATACATAGTAATATGGAATGCGATGGCCTGTATCATTCTAACTTTTATGCTCAGTTGCATATATTTGCATTTTAAAATCTTTTCTAGTTCTTTTATAGCTGCCTTCCCCAGTATATTTGTATGCCAAAGTGTTTGTTTTTAGGTGTGCATATACATGCTGAGCCTCCCTTATCTGGAATGCCAACATTTGAAATATTCCAAAAACCAAACTTTTTTTCATGGGTGGCTGAGATAATGACACCTTTGATTTCTGATGGTGCAGTGTATATAAATTTCATTTAATACACAAAATTATTTAAAAATATGGTATAAAGTTACCATCAGGTTATGTGTATAAGGTATATATGAAACATATGATACATGAATTTTGAGTTTAGTCTTGGGTCCCATCTGCAAGAGATCTCAATTATCCACATATATGCAAATACATGTATTCCAAAATCCTAAATGAATAAATAACCTAAAATCCCCAACATTTCTGGTCCCAAGCATTTCAGATAAGGGAAACTCAGCCTGTACAATATCTTGGATATTTGAAAAATATCTCAGAAACACTCTTCATGGCCACTGGAATAATGGAGATTAAGAATGGCCTAGAAAATGGGAAGGGTCTGAAGAGTATAGCAAACTGCTCTGAAAGAAAGGCTCTGCTTTGAGTTTGATGGTTCGAGATCTTAGAGAGGCAAGATAATGAAAGCCTGTCAGAACTGCAAACTTTATCCTCTTCCATAGGCTGATAATTCAGAAAACTTTACTGTTAGAGGAGTCCAAACGGGCAGCATTGACATCAGATGAATGGAGATTTAGTCAGATGATTGGAGATTTCGTGCAGAAAGATGATAGAATCCAGTTTGTCTCTTCATTTCTAATTGCTGCATTCATCCACATCCAAAATATAATTTTAAGATTGCCTTGTAAAGCACTGAACATCAGTGTATGCTATAGTCTACGTACTAATGCTTGACAACTACTCTTTTTAAAGAGAGGCTTGCTACTGGATAAGCATACAGTTTTGCACAGTTAGCCATCAGTTTTAGTTTTGCTTGTTGACCTTTTCATACAATAGGAATTGCCATTTGAATATAAAGGGAGGTGATGGTGGTGGGAAAATGGAAGGTAAACTTCCCCCATACTCAGTAGATATATCCATGGGCATGTTTACAAAATGCCTGTGAAAACATATGTGCATAGGCAGTAGTCAGTGCTGATTGTTAGACACCCTCCACACATTTCAGCAGCAGAAGAAGGAAACATGTATCAGCGGATCATGGGCTCCTTGAGCCTTAAAAGACCCTGTGTGCATTAAGCTCCACCTGGTGACCTTGGGCAAGTCACACTCTCTCTGCCACAGGGGAAGGCAATGGCAAATCTTTGAACAAATCTTGCCCAGAACACCCTATGATGGGTTCGCCTTAGGGCTGACATAAAAATAACTTTGAAAGCACAGAACAACAAAGAAGCATAGAATGTGCATTGATAGCACTTTTTCAACTCAAGCAAGGTCTCGCTTTTAATTTCTATTTACACCAGCATGACAAAAGTCTTTGCAGTTCTGATTCTCAGTATGTTTTGTGGAACTATTCATACTTTGTTTAGGGCATGAAAATCTGGAAAAAAATTGAGATTATTTGTAGGCTCTGCAAGACTTTTAAAATGTATGCTTGATTTTTTTTTAAATGGGAAGACAACTAATCTTGTCTGCAAATACATGCTTAAATGCTACCGCAATTGTATAAGTAGTTGATTAAACTGGTGCCTGTAACTAACAGGTGCCATAGTTGTGGCTTTTGAGAAACCCTGTTTTAAGAAGTGCCTGTATCTTTTGCCATGTCTAAAGTATAGCAGGAGGTAATGGAGAATATGGAACTTGAGCACTTCAGAGAAAAAGAAAATATGTTGGAGTGCTGGAGAAATGCTAGCTTAGCATTTTAATTGGTAAACCAAAGTTCATGTACAAATAAAACTTTGCACCCTCAGGCACTGATGAGGCTGAAACCAAAGGGCATAACCTTACAATATAGATTTACTGGATTAGCCTTGTTGCGTCATGGAAATTTTTTAGAAGTGGAATTTTTTAGAAGTTTTCCTTTCACTTTTCATTGCTAATAAATCATAGACATTACTTCAGTTCAGTTTCTTTTTGCTGACAGTGTTAAGACAAGAGGCACTGGAAACTGAAACTAGAACACAATTACAATTTACAATGAATAGTAGTCATGCTTCAGGCCAAAATGGTCCATGCACAATTAAAGCCAAGATGTTGTATCTCATTAGGATCTTCTGCAATATTATTAAGCTTGCAATGTGGTGATTTAAAAAAAATAATCAAACTGACTCTGGTGAGTTAATATATAGGAGGTTCAAGTGAGGACCCATGAAACTTCACCGTCGGAATGGGGAATGGGAATTTTTGCTTCCAAGAAAGAATATGATTATTTATTAAATTTGTCATCTGCCTTTCCCCTTAAAGTGGCACTCAAGGTGGCTATATATGTCCCTGGGGGATATTACTCTTGTCTTCCTCCTTAATTTTTTCAGACTAACCCTCCCACATTAAAAGCCACCCACTTCTGTCCTCTCCTTTTCTTCAGTTTCTGCATCCAGGGCATCCACTTACAATACAGCCACTTCCCTAGGATAAGGTATCATTTAGTTTTTCAGCTAATAAATGTAGTAGCTTTTTGTTCGCACAAGATGATTGTTTCATTCTAATAATATTTCATTATACTGCAAATAATTTCTTTACCTATCCTGTTGGTAGCCTGAGAGAGAGAGAGAGAGAGAAAGGGGAGGAAGAAACAGGTGCACATAGGACTTAGTGGTTTTCTGTTTCTGCATATGGAAGGCTACCGTCTCAAATGGTGGGTACAGAAAAAGAGAGATGAAACTTTCTGACCTAGTGCAGTTCTCTTTATTGTGCAAAAAGTGCTTGGCTTTGGGACAGGTGAGTTCAAGACAGATGTGTATTTGCTGCTCTATAAAATGTACCGTAGCTGCCGTTGTAGTCTGTGGGTTTTTTTTTTGTTTTCCTTCTGCTCCATGGAAAGCTCAGTAACTTGATATGTGTGTGGTGAGTTTGCCCTTTTCATAGCTAATTGAACAACCTTACAGTTGTGAGAAAAGGTTTGCTGCGTTTTGAATAGAACTGAAGTTTAAATACGCTCATGTTTCTGCAGGGTGAAATGTGATACGTTTTTTTGAAAATTAAACAAATAAATGCTTTTGTTAATTCTGTTGTTAGATGTTAGATACAGAGATTTTATTTGCTGTCCAAAAAGTACTTAAAGAATAGCAAAGATAAGTTGCACAGAGTTGTGAATTATTGCAAGTTGTGGTTGTCGTTACTTTTGCGTGCCTTCAGGTAATTTCCATCTTATGGTAACAAAAACATCAGGTTTTCTAGGGCTGAGAGTGTGTGACTTGCCCAAGGTTGCCCAATGGGTTTCCATGGCTAAGTGGGGAATCGAATCCTGATGTCCAGTGTCATAGTCCAACACGCAGACCTGTTACATGCTGGTTGTGTAACAGTGTTATTGTAGCATTTTCTTGCATGCTGAAGTATGACACATGCCTCAAGCCCCATTTGTTCCTTGCTGGCAGGGATGGCTTCGTGGAGCCAGATAAGCCTAAAGAAAGCTCAAGGGGCATGTAAGCATCCCTCACTGGCATGGGAAGTATGCAGCCCTTCAGATGTTGTTTAGCGGCAAAGCCCATCAGTCCTAACCAGCAATGATGGGAGTTTCAGTTCAACAACATCTGCAGAGCCCCAGAATTTCCACCTCCACCCTACACACTTTGACTCAGGGATGCACATGCTCCGAGAGTTACCTGACAAGCGAGCGCAGGAGGCCTTATCCCACTGGTAAATCCCAATGAATTCCTTGACAAGGGAGACAGAAGATTTGTTATTCACACTTTGGTGAGTGGGCAAAGAGTGCATTGAGAGAAGTAATAATGCAGTCTTGAACGTGTTTTCTCGGAAATAACATCCTTGGCTGCAGTCCTTTGATGCACAGGATTATGCTGCCAACTGTGAAACATTTTGCATCATTCCATTGACAATGTAAAGCTTAGCAGCTTTTTCTAATGACTACTCATTCTTGCGTTGCTTCCCACAAAGTGTTTATGCATATAATTATTGATTGGTAACTTGTAATCCTGTTACGCCCTAATCCATGCTACCCTGTTTTGTTCTCTTGTATTTTATTTAGCGTATATCCAAACTCAGGGAAAACTACAGGAGTGTTGTTCTGTTACCAGTTACTTAGTGGTTAGTGGAACAGCTCGAGCGAGCAGTACCTAAGTGACTGAGCCGTATTGACTGTTATGAAATGGCTTGTGTAAGTGGTGTCAAAGTACTAGACGTTGGCATTTGGGCATGTGTGGAAATGGATTTCTGTAGTGGGAGAAACTTGGTGCTAATGTAATGACACCACTGCATACAATCCATAGATCAATGGCTACTTTTAAAGCTTGGTTGATAAGAACACATAGATGTGGGGTTTCTTCATTGTGACATAAATAGTGCGAAAGAGAGATCTGCTCAGCTCTCTCTTCTTTCTATTTGATTAAGAGGTTTTCATTTAGATAGGTCTTATCTCAGTGTTTACAACCTGGAATTTTATATATATCCTCTTTGACTTTTCCACAGTTTGTTGTATAACCACTTGCAGTGAAATGGATTTAATTGGCATTGTTATCACTTAATGTACACAAAAATTTTCAACACAGTGAAGGTGGCAAATTTTTATTGTGTTACAAATGTTAGTAAATTAAAACAAAGTGGAACTTGTTGGCTTTAGTTTTAGTTGCTTTTGTTTTACTTGGGTGTCTCTTACAGGTTTTTATTATTGATTTAGAATTTGTTTTATAAGATGCTTTGAGTGATTTTAAATGATGAACTAGAGGCAGTATAATTAATTTCTAATCTGTACAAACTGACATTTTATAACTACTCTTAGAGACTTCCAAAATTTTGAGCTAGGATTCGTGGGGAAATCCAGTGTCCTAGAAACAGAAAGAGCTTTGATATTGTGCCCTGCTTTCTCTTGCCTGCGTAAAGGGAAGTCCAGGGTCTACGTAGCATTACCAAAAATTTACAAGCTACTTGTTGCAAAACAAGTCTAACTAGAATACATATATAATTTCTATCATGATAACAATCAAAGATCCTGGTCAGAATGACAGTTTCCTTTGTGTATTTAGGTCAGGGGTGAAGTATAGAGCCCTCCAGATGTTGGACTGGCACTCCCAGCGTTCCTTAACATCGGTTGGCTAAGGCTGCTTAAAATTGCAATCTAGTGTCATCCAAAGGGCTACAATATTCTTATTTCTTCATTTAGGTGACCATTGTTTTTAAAACTATTATTTAACAATACCCTCTCCCATGAGGATCAAAAGGTAGGAGAAGAGAGTGAAAGGAACAGGACGTTCTGGTCTTGGCCTGCAACGATTTGGGGATATAACCTGCATTTTTGGATATCTTGAAAAACAGTTATGTGAATTGTAGTCCTATCATATGGGTTGGTTTGTATGTACAGTGTAATGATCTGCATAATCAGACTGCTTTGAAGAAGAGAACTATTGGCACATATACATTTTATACAAATTCCAGTTGTTTACTAATGAAGCTTGGTCGCTGAATGAAAGAAGTACATTCATGGCACTAATGACATAGCAACAGAGAAAAACAACCAAATGGGTGCTAGTGAAAATGTGTTGCTTTCAGATTTTTTTCTTAGTCTTTATTTTGTGTAAAATTCATCTCTTCATACTCATCGGTGTTGTCACAATCACTGTCTGTTAGAAACTTATGATAATCAGCCAACCATATTCCACAAAAGGTGACCAGGTGCAAAAATTATGTGCAGAAGACAGATTTTCAACGTGCAGTTTGTCGTGCAAGCTGCATCAGATGCCATTTGTGTATTAAAAAATGTCTTGCAGACACAAAACGACAACAGTAAATATCAAAGGTCCTCCTGAAATATCATGTCCTCCTGAAACATTGTTTGTAGCGTTTGCGAATGTGTGTGGCTTCATTGAGTCCAGAAGGATTTAATCCTTAGTAATCATGCTTAGAATTGTACTTTAGGTTTAATTTCAGAAGTAAACCCCATTGAATTTGATGAGACATTTGTTCAAGTCACCATTTTCATGATCAGGCTTTGTTAATGTTTGATGAGGCAACTGGAAATTTTGCAATCTTTGGATCAAGAATGCTCTGTAAATATGTTACACAAACTTGTACAGATCTGTGCAGGCTTGACTTTTTCTCTGTTTGCATAAACAGTATTAGCTTTTCTGGTGCCAAAACCCTAAATCAATAGTTAGTGTATCTGATGGATAGCTACTGGCTCCAAGGAAACGCAAAAGAGACAAGGAAGCTGATAGTGAAGGTGAATTGGCCAGAAGCATGTGCAGCTTTATTACCGGTAGTAATAAGATTATATTGCATTATAAGAGTGTTGTTATAGCTGTAAGAGAGAATTTCAGCATGGTAAACTATCTCTATTGAAAATGTCTTCATTGCCCACGTGTAAACGGTACAGGAGGCCTTTTCTTTTCTTTTCTTTTATTTTCTTTTCTTTTCACTTGCCATCCCAAATAAAAGAGATGATAAAATAATTCTGGCAAGATGAGCCTGATGGTGCCCACAATATTTCAGAGGGGGGACTTACCATTTATTCTAGATTCTTAAAACATATCTTTGTAATGATGAGGATATTTGCTCTAGCGACATGGCAGTACTTAACATGAGTACACAATAATCAAACAGGGATGAAATAAATCATTGCTTTTCCTCTTTGATCCCATGCATGTTTGTTTCTTAAAAAGCGTCACACTAATTTATTTGTGCCAAGTAAACATTGCCTAAGATAAGGGCCATGCACATTTACTCATGGGATGAAATTGGTACTTAATTTTCAAGTGAGAGTAAACAGAAATGCAGCCTTAAAGAGGTTAGCTATTAGCTGCCCCTTAAGACTTGACTAGATGAAAACAGTAATTATTCTCTGATAAGTGATCTCATAGGTTGTAGCCATTGGTCCTACCATTCCAAGGATAAACCTGATCTTGTGATTACCGTATACTTGATTATAAGTCGACCTTGTGTATAAGTCGAGTGCAAGTTTTGGTGCCAAAATTATGGATTTTGCTATGAACTGTGGATATGTCAAGGGTAAAACTTAGGGGGCATATAGCAAACGATCTAAAAGGATGAAGCAAAGCAATACAGTGTCAAAGAACATACAAAATTCCAGCTGACATAACTCTTTGTGCTTACTCTTAAGACTGGATTGGTGAGAGAGTAGAGGGGGTCAGTGCTTCACATATTATACTCTTGCTTTTCATCAGGAGATGGATCCTTCTTTTAAATAAGAGTTAAGATACAGTACTTACACTGACCCGTGGATAAGTCGACTCAGGTTTTTTTTTTGGTCAATTTTTTGACCTAAATTTCTAGACTTACACATGAGTATTTACAGTAGCTATAGCTTCTGTTGTTGGATGCTGAGACTCAGAGAGCAAAAGAGACATATAGACCAAAAAACCCCAACAAATAGACAAAACATGTATTATTTCTGTGCCCATTGGGACAACCCAGCTGTACATGCAGTTGTTATTGTGAAGTTCAGCCATAATGGCTCTTAGATGTACATTTTGGTGGCATCATCCTGGCACGAGGTAGGCAAGCTGGTGACTCACAGATAGTTTGGGCTACAGCTCCTGTAAGCCCCAACCAGAATGGCCAGTTATGAGGAATTATGGAAGACTTGCAAAGATTGAAGGAATCATAGAATCATAAAGTTGGAAGGGACCCCAAGGGCCACCCAGACCAACCCCCTGCCATGCAGGAACTCATTTCTAAGGCTCTATGGCTATACTCAATACAGATTACTGTCAGATTGCCCTACCACTCCTCTAGCAATTTGCCTAATAGTTCGTTTCGGAAAAGGCTCTTTGGGCAAGTGACTTGTGCAGCCAGCGGTAAAAGGATCCTGATGGTAGTATACGAGGTTGTTGCTGTTGTGGTGCCTTCAAATAGTTTCTGACTTACGGCAATCCTAAGGAGAAACTATTATGGGGTTTCCTTGGCACGTTTCTTCGGGGGGGGGGTTGTTGTTGCCATCTTCTGTGGCCGAGAGAGTGTGACTTGCCCATGCAGGGCCAAGCTGGGATTCAAAACTCTGCATACTGTATATACTCATGTATAAGTCTAGAAATTTTAGTCAGAAAAATGACCTCAAAAACCTGGGTCGACTTATCCACGGATCAATGTAAATAATATAATTTAACTCTTATTAAAAAGGGAACCATCCCCTGGCGAAAGGCAAGAGTTCAATCGGTCCTGGAAGCACTGGCCTCCTTCTACTCTCTCTTTAGTGTGAGCCAAAACAGTTACGCCTGCCATAATTTTGTCGGTCCTTCAGCATTGTGTTTTTTCCTTTGATTCATTTCCCCCTTTCCTATGTATGATTCTTAACTTGGACAGTGGAGCTTTGATAGCTTGCGAGATGTGCGTATGGCGTTTTTTTGTTTTGGGTAGCCCCATAAAGGTGTCGTTCATGTTTGGTGGGTTTTTGGATGATGTTATTGTGTGTGTGTGTGTGTGTGTGTGGTCATGCTTTGGAGCCCTTGGTGGCGCAAGGGTTAAGCGCCTCTTACTTCAGCCGCTCCCTCATCAAAAGCGAACAACCCAACGATATGAAAATAAATAGGCGAAGGACTGGAGAAATTGTGGTACTGTATTAAGGATGATATAGATGCCGTTTTAGTTGTTGAGGTAGATTTCCGATGGTATGTTAATATCCTGATGTTCAAGTTTCCGAAAATACTTTTCTTATGGATTACGAAGTAAAGTACATAGAGGCTGCGTCCACACTGGGGAAATAACCCGGTTTGGCACCACTTTAATTGCCTTGGCTCAAGGCTCCGCTCTGGGCCCCACAACAAACTCCAACTCCCAGAATTCCATAGCCTTGAGCCAAGGCAATTAAAGCGGTGCCAAACCGGGTTATTTCCTCAGTGTGGATGCAGCGATACTAGTTCTTTTTGTCTGTGTACTGTATTGTCTTGGATGTAAGACACACACAAACACATACTGTATATAAACACACACACACACACACATATATATATACTATATATACTATTTATAGTATTTATATAAATCATAACATATATATATAATGTTATGATGTATATAAATACTATATATATAGTATATATAGTATACATATATATACTATATATAGTATATATATATATATATATACTATATATAGTATATATATATATATAGTTTTTTCTTTTTGACTATTTACTTTTTTCGCCACTGTCTTGATAAAAATTATATATATTAAAAAAGCAAACCCATAAGGTTGCAAGTTCAATACTAGGCAGGGCTCAGGCTCCAGTCAGGCTTGCATCCTTTTTCCCAGTGGCTAAAATAAATGAGGACCCAGATTGTTGGTTGGGGGCAATTAACTGCTCTTGCTCTTACACTTTGTTAAACTGCTTAAACCAGTGATTTCAGGCAATCAGCAGCACCAGCCAGCCACATGCAAATTTCCTTTGTCCCTCATCATCATCATCAGGATTCTATTCTCCCAGGAGCCTCAGCCAATCACTAGCCACATGCAAATTTCCTTGTGAGGGGAGAGTTCTCTTCCAGGATTCTATTCTATGGACTTGGCTTATGATTCTATTCCTTTATGGCTGCCCTGAGTGTATGTTTAAATCAGTGGTCTCTTCAACCTTTGGGCCCCTCAGAGTCCATTGGCCAAGCTGGGCAGGGAGGGCATTATGACGTAGGAAGGAAATTTGCATGTGGATGTTGATTGGCTGAGGGGTAAAGAGGAGGGAAGGTGTGGGTCTCTGGAAGTCTAGTATTCAGATTGTAGGTAGAAAGGAAATTTGCACTTTTGGACTTCAGTTCCCAGAAGCCTGTAGGCGCCGTGTGCCCTCATCAAAGATGGCGGCATTCCCTCCCCAAACCTAGAGCGCAGCGCCGCCTCCTTTCCCTCAACAAAGAGGGCGGCGTTCCATTGACTCCTCCAGAGAGGGAGCCCCCTCTCAGCCAATGGCGGAGGGGAGGAGGCGGGGCTTGCCTCAGGCGCCTCAGGCACACAGAGAGAGTAGAAGAAGAGAAGATAGACAGACACACACACATACATATAGAGAGAGTCAGGCTGCTGCGAGGAAGAGCGGAGGAGAGACTGCACTCGACGAAGACGTTCTCTCAGTCTCTGCATTGTTCATCATCCAGCGCTATGCCAACCCTCAGGTAGGAGCCCCTCAGCAGCAGCAGCAGCAGCAGCAGCAGCAGAGCCAAGTTCCTTTGAGGGATGGGGATGATTGACGGGGAGCTCCTCTCTCTCTCAGAACCCTCCGCCATGTGCCCCACTCCTCCTCCTCCTCCTCCTCTTCCCAGTGCTAAAGAGCTCCACCTTTCAGGATAATAATAATGATAATAATGATGATGATAATGATAATAATAATAATAATAATAATAATTTAATAATTATATTGACAATTTTAATAATTTAATTCAATAATTTAATTTAATGATTTCATAATAATAATAATAATAATAATTTAATAGTTATATTAACAATTTTAATACTTTAATTTAATGATGTAATAATAACAATTTAATAATTTAATTTAATTTAATAATGATTTAATAGTTATATTGACAATTTTAATAATTTAATTTAATGATTTCATAATAACAATTTAATAATTTAATTTAATAATAATAACGATTTAATAGTTATATTGACAATTTTAATAATTAATGATTTCATAATAACAATTTAATAATTAAATTTAATAATAATGATTTAATAGTTATATTGACAGTTTTAATAATTTAATTTAATGATTTAATAATAATAATTTAATAATAATTTAATAATAAACAATAATTTAATAGTTATATTAGCAATTCAATAATTTCATTTAATAATTTAATAATGATAATAATTTAATAATAATAATTTAATAATTATATGAACAATTTAATAATAATTACATTAATTTAATAATAATTTAATAAATAATATATGAAAAGTTATATGAACAATTTAATAATTTAATAATGATAATAATTTAATAATAATATAAATATATGAAAAAATTAATAATTTGATAATAAATTTGATACTTTAATAATTTAGTAATATTTACTATTACTATAATAAGAATAATTTGATAATTTAATTTAATAGTAGTAATAATAGTTTAATAAAACAATTTAATATTGGATGAACAATGTAATAATTTAATTTAATAATTTGATAATTTAATAATAATTTTATTTTTATTATTTAAAAAGCAATTTAATAAATATGAACAATTTAATAATTTAATTTAATAATTGAATTATTATTATTAAATAATGATAAATTAATAATTATATTAACAATATAACAATATTTTTATTATTATTTAATAATAATACCAATAATAATTTATATCTTACCGCAATCTGTATTTATGTTACAATAGAACCTAAAAATACATAGTATAATAAAAATTATAACTTAAAACAAGGTTGTCAAGAAACCTCTCGGACAGTGGAGGAAGGGCATGCATCTTCCAAGTCTGCGTCCACACTGGAGAAATAACCTGGTTTGGAGCCACTCTATCTGGCTCAAGGCTGTGGAATTCTGGGAATTCCAGAATTCAACTCCAACTCCTAGAATCCCATAGCCTTGAGCCAGATAGAGCTAAAGCGGAACGAAACTGGGTTATTTCTACAGTGTGGATGCAGAGCAAGTTGGAATTAAAAACCCTTGGATAATGGCATCAGTGCAAAAATAATTAAATTTTTTTGGGTGGGGGGAATCCCAAACACCTTGATTTGGGTCCCTGACTTTTTTTTTAATTGTAAAGAAATGGAGAGAACACCCTTTTAAGGGTCTGGCAGCTCAGTTTTTGTTTTTCTTTAACACGGGCATCTATTAAGTTCATTGGGTCAAAATTAATATCCAAAATGAGAGGTCTTGCAGTGCCAGGGCAAAGCCAGGGTTTGTTTAGCAATGGCTGAATAAACAGGGCAGATGATGTATTGGTTGGCTTCACTCTGGTTGTATATTTAAAGCTTTCTGGGGGTGAAAGCCCTGTTGGTTTAAAAGGGCCCGGCGTTTGGTTTTAAAGGACATGAGCACATTCAAGCTTATTACGACTTAACTCCAAACTGGTCTCTAAAAAAGCTCTTGCATCAGCAGGAGTATGAACCTGCCCTACCTAGCCTTTCTTCATTGCGTCTTCCGGTCAAAAATGCAGACTCTTGTGTATTTGCAAAACCGTATGCTTGCAAAATGTTTTGCAGGGACTCTTGCGGATTCTGGGAAGTACCTGCCAGTTGCTTTTTAGGTCTGATGACTCCAGCCCTGTCTCTGAGGATGGAGACTGCCCCCCTGGGAAGATTTTTCAAAGCTGTGAGTTCCAGGAAAGAGCAGAAATAGTGACCGTGCCGTTCCCGTCCTTCTTGTCAAGGAAAGCCCTGTTATTTTTCTGTTGGATGCCAGGGTTCTTCAGAAGACAGCCTGGAAACACTGCTTAAAGGCAGTAAAAATATGATTTTGGCTGCTTCTCAAAGAACTTCAAAGTTTCCATTAAAATCAAATCCAAAATCACTGTTGGATCAGACCAAAGGTCCACCTAGCTTCCTACTGGACACCTGGTGTAAGGAAACTACGTGTGAAAGAGCTCTAGAAGTCCAAGTAGAGCCAACAGTGCGATGCGGCTGCTAAAAAGGCTAATGCGATTTTAGGCTGCATCAATAGAAGTATAGTGTCTAGATCAAGGGAAGTAATAGTGCCACTCTACTCTGCTTTGGTCAGGCCCCACCTGGAATACTGTGTCCTGTTCTGGGCACCACAATTCAAAAAGGATGTGGAGAAACTGGAGCGTGTCCAAAGGAGGGTGACTAAAATGGTGAAGGGTCTTGAAACCATGCCTTATGAGGAACAACTTAGGGAGCTGGGGATGTTTAGCCTGGAGAAGAGAAGGTTAAGAAGTAATTTGATAGCCCTGTTTAAATACTTGAAGGGATATCATATTGAGGAGGGAGCAAGCTTGTTTTCTCCTGCTCCAGAGAACAGGATCCAGAACAATGGATGCAAGCTCCAAGAAAAGAGATCCCACCTCAATATTAGGAGGAACTTCGTGACAGTAAGGGCTATTCGACAGTGGAACACACTCCCTCGGAGTGTAGTGGAGTCTTTTTCTTTGGAGGTCTTTAAGCAGAGGCTGGATGGCCATCTGTCAGGGATGCTTTAATTGGGAGTTCCTGCATGGCAGGGGGTTGTACTGGATGGCCCTTGTGGTCTCTTCCAACTGTATGATTCTCTGATTCTAACAGAGGTCAACTAGATGCATCTTTTACGTGCTGGAAGAGGCAAAGGTTTACATAGCCTCTGAACATAGGTTTTGCTTATCTATCATGATTAATGGTTTAATTCACCTTTATTTTCCCTCCCTGGTTCTGTTTTTGTGTGTCTTCAACCTGTTTCTGACTTATGGCAACCCTAAGGGGAACCTGTCAAGTGGTTTTCTTGGTGTTCAGATGAGTTTTTGTCATTGTCTTCCTCTGAGGCTGAGAGTGTGCGACCAAGGTCACTGAGTGGATTTCTATGGCAGAGCAGGCACACCCAAACCACCACCCCAAACTGTCTCTTTCTAATTTTAACAGCATTTAAAGCAGGAGTGAGCTAGAATTGTTGAACTGCAACTGTCAGCATCCTTCATCGCTGGCAATGCCGGCTAAAGCTGCTGCGAGTGGAGTTCAGCAACATCTGGAGGAGTCTCCATCCTGATTTAAGCCAGTGGCCATCTCCATAATTTGTAACACCTATTGAATAAAATTGTGGTTGTATTTACCGTGCCTTAAATGTTTCCTTATTTCACAAAGTCCTTTTGTGAATTTCACTTCTGTTTTCCATTTGTATGCATGTCAAATAAGGACATGTGAGCAGCGGAAGAGCTGTGATAAGCAGTTTTGGGTATATCCACAGGGCGTGGTATTTTAAAGGGCCTCTTGTATGAATATTTCTTCCCCTTACACTTTCATTTTAAGAATACAGGGATTGCGAAAGCTTACATAATCCGACTCTATAGGGTGTGTGTACTGAAATATAATGTGAAGTACCTATGAAGGATCTCTATAATTCAGTGGATGTAAATGAAACAATTAAAGAGTCTAGTATAGATTTGTTAAACGCAAGGCAATCATCTCAAGATAGATCTGTGTAGGTTATTTTGTAATAACTAATAGTTGGTGGGGGATTTCTTACTGCAGACACACACACCTCATAGTTCCTAGACAGCTAGCTAAAGTTGCAGCTCCAAAGTTCAATTATCCTTTTCTCTCCACCAGCGTATCTGGTGTATCAGATATCTCTTTGCCTCTACTGGAGAAGTGTAAACCAGTGTGTCTGAAAGCGTGATTCAATTCAACAACCAGATTACACATGCTGTGATATGTCTCTAGGAATAGAACAGCTTTCGTTGCGACTGATTTAATGTCTGCAGTCTTTGCTTTTAAAGAAGTTGGCAGCTGATGTGCTAAATGTGTATTTGGTTCCCCCCCCCCAACAAGACTGTTCACAAGTCAGGAGCAAATATGCAAAATATGGTTATAGCAAGAACAAACTCAGAGAGGGAAACACTTTAAGATGTACTAATAATTACTAATAATTATTACAGTCTAATAATAAGAACCGTCTAATTATAAGTACAGCACTGTGTAAATTTACAGCACTATATAAATAAAGGTTAATAATAATACTTTTTTAAAAAAGCACCACCCTATGGCTCACTTGCAGGGTAGTGTATATAACTAAATGAACAGAAGAAGCATATGCTTAAAAACAATAACCATTGATGTCAGAAATCACTAAGCAACCATAGAGTTGCTTCACTTGTCAATATTCCAATTTGATAACAAATTTCTCCATCATAAAGAAATTATACCCTTTTCAGTTGCTATAGCTAGATTAATCATTGCCAGAAACTGGAAAACAGGTCATCTGTCCATGGATCAGTGGTGGACGAAGTCCTGGGAAGGATGGTTAATGGAGAAGCTTACAGACGATGTCAGGAAAATCGCTGAGGCAAGGAACTGAAACCAGTTCAAATAAAAGTGGTTACCTCTTGTAGAATATATTAACTCCAATTCTCATGCTTATGTTCCACCAGAGGAGATTTTGGTTTGGAGTTATGAATGAGACCTCAGTTTTGTAAATCTATATTTTAACTTGTGTTTTTAAAATAGAATGGTGATGTAATTGTGTTTTACTTTTTGTAAACAATAAAATTATATCTTAAAAATCCCAATAACCATTAAATCAGTACAATAAAATTAAGCAGCATAGTTATTCCTGATCACAGAGTTAATGTGGCATGCCTGGGCAAATAAAACTGTCTTGACCTGACACCAGAAGGAACACAGTCTTCTGGTTGTACCTCCTTTTGGAGGGTATCCCTGAGCTGGGGCATCATCATAAAGTTCTCTGTAAATGCAGCCCTGTCATTGATAGAAATTAGAGAAAGGCCTCTTCTATTGATCTTAGACCAATATGGGACAAAGTCCTCCTTCTGGCATTTAGGCCTATGCCACCAATGGTTTTAAAAGATAAGCACCTTGATTGCCATTTCTCAGTAGAGAGATCGGGCAGAAAGTTAAGAAATCAGTACCAGTACCTTCAGTTAGGCTTGTTAGAAAATAGAGAGTCATTAAATAAATGGGCAATCTTATGTCAACTAACTTGAGTAATGTCCCTGTTGAGTTAGGGTTAATAACATCAGAAAGTCTGATAAGTGATATGAAAATCTTGTCCACTTCCTACATTGGTCAATTGGGTGCCTGTGGGAAGATGACAAGACAGGGCACAAGACTGACATTTGAGAACACATGCATAGGATCAAGAGTTAGGTTCAATCTTGAATCTGTTTACCTGAAAGTTCTGTTACAAGTCTAAGCTTCTTCACTTGGCATTAAGTATCTCTTAGATATGTGTGGCAGAAACTACTGTTGAACATTCTCTACTCATCTCATGATGACTCATGTAGGTCTTTCAATCAAACCTTCCTTAAGCTGGAAGGGACAGTAAGTAATCAGTAAAATGGATCTTTTCTGTGCCTGAAAATGCTCCTCAAACACTACTGTAGTTTCAGGTATTCATGAGTATATTTTCTAGAATTGCTCTTCTTCTCCAGGACTTAAACACTTATTTGTTCATCATGTTTGTATGCAGGAGGCTTAGAAGAGATTTTGTGGGGTTTTCTTCATTTAACCTCCATTGAGGTTGGCTAGTATAGATTGGCCAGTGTTATCCAATGAGCTTTATGGATGAGCATTTATTGGATGTAGCTTCTATAAAACATCCTGAGCCATTTGTTTACTCACAGGCTCTGTTTATATAATTTATTTTGTAATAATAAAATGTTGCTATATTATGGAAGCCGAGAAGGGGTTTAATGGATATTTTTGGCTTGGATTCTGGCGCACAGATTATGTATACAAGATTACTATATACTCATCAAAACCTTGGAGGTTATAATAAAAAAGTTTGAACTGTGGTTCGTGTCACTGAGTTCAGGCCTGGTACTTGTGGAAAACACAAGTTTTGTTATACTTCAACTTAACTTTTGAAATCATTTAAAGTTTGCCTCATTTAGGAGGAATTTGAGTTTTGAATTTCTAAACTTGTCAGCAAAAACTGGCAAATGATTAATACTGGATTTGCCCTGTTAACATTGTTTAACAAAGTTTAGACAAGGTTACGTTACTCAATCCTAAATTTTATAACATGGAAACAGCTTTTGCTGAAGTCACCAAGGCTCAAATAAGGGTTTACACTTAGAATCATTTGCTTTGATATGCTTTTGGACAGCTGTTAGAAATGATAAAAATCTTTTGTCTGTTATCTTAGCACCCTACCCTCAGTTTCAGTTCAAAACTTTCTCCAAATGATTTAGTAGCAATTATTCCCTCTGACCATGAAACTGAAACATGAAAGTGTATGGGAGTACTGTCTTATTTTTGTCTATAGTTTTAGTTGTTTTAATAGGGAAACATTTTTCCTCCCCAGAAATGTTAATGACTAATTTTCCAGTGATGGAGGGGAAACATCCCATATTGGGTTGGTTCCCCCCCCCCCCCATTCACTCCGAGAGGCAGGAAGTAGACCTTTTTGGACTGAGTTGCCACCAGTGGGAGCAACCCCTCTTGCAACTCCACTCCACCCCATTTATAGGCTGACTGGACATAACCACTTCAGGTGAAGGAACATATAATTTCCTCAGAACGAACCATTCATATTGGCTAAAAAAAAGCAGATTACATAGGAGGGTAAAGTGACCTACTTTAGAAAGCACCAGGGGTGTGTGGATGTCAGATGGAGTCAGAGGTTTTGCTGGTACTGTTCACAGTGTTGGCCTAGAAGGGTAGGGATATGTGGGCTCCACATCATGTAACAAAATATTATTTTTCATTACATTATTACCTGATGCCAAAATAACAAATATCCAGTGTGGTATGGTAGTTGGTGCATTGTTCATATGACTCAGGAGAACAGGCTTCAAATCCCTGCTTGGCTGTGGAAACCCATTGGTTGATCTTGGACAACTCACACTCTCTCATCCTCATAGGAAGGCAAATGCAAATCATCTCTAAACAGATCTTAGCAAGAAAACCCTGTGATAGGGTGTCTTCGGGTTGCTATAAGTTGGAAATGACTTGAAGGCACACAACAGCAAGCCAAAATTCACCATTTGCTTCCTTTTTGGATTCTCAGTCTGTCTTATTTTTATGTAGTTTATAAGATATTTATAGTTTACAGTGTACGATGTGCAGAAATACCCGTATAACAATATACAGTGCTATCTTTAGACAGATCAATAGTCCGTCGTTTGTTCTGACTGGCAACAGCTCTCAGTCTGCTTCTTCCTAAAATCTCAGAGGAAATGCCAGAAATTGAACTGGTTCTGCATATAAAACTTGAGATGTGGCCCCTCCTTTTAATTTGACCATAAGGAAAGTTACAGTACTGTTTGCCCCACTCATCATATTACTAGGTCAAGAAGCCCCAGTCCCACTGGTTAAGAAACCAAGAATAATGCCTGATCGGCTTTTGGGACTACACATCTAGAATCCCTTAGCCCGGAGCAGCCATTCTAGTGGAGGGATTCTGGGAGTTGGATTCCAAAAAGGTTACATTTCTGACATCTGAAAATATACAACAAATGATCACAAGTCAATTCCCAGCCAGTAAACGTCAATAGTTTTAAAAAATAGTCCTCAAACATCTGTAGAAATATTTACTTGGAGACAAAGCACAGTGAAGTGGCATTTTGAGAGGCAGATGGATGAAATGTCATTTTCAATAGGGACAGGATATTTCCCTCCTGAGCAGGAGGGGTATGTGTCATACCTTTGTATATACTGTATGTAAGATAATAATTTTATATTTTGTGTGGTTTGAAGCTTATTGGATAGAGGATTATTACAGTTTACATTTTAAGAAAACCCAGCGAGACTTTCAGGACTTCAAAGAGCTGCCTATTCAAACAGTTGTATTTCAGGATTCATGTATTTCAGGATTTGTGAGCAGGCTTTTTGGTAAATTTATATTTGAAAATTTTAAATGTTTCTTAACTATTTGCTGGGAAAGTGTATTGCAGGTGGAGAAAGCCTTTAATTTAGAGAAGTAACATGTAAATGTGTTGATTTTGATACTGGGGCGAAGCAGACGGGGCTAAAGCAGCAGCCAGAGGTTGCTCCCGTTCTGATGGCCTCAGAACCACTGAACCAGATGGCATGGTCCTGAATGGCCGCAAAAATGAGCAGTAAGAAACTGCACCTTTTACAGCTGGTTTTGGGATGCATTTGATGGCCCTGGCACACCCTTTGCATGCCCTCTGTGTGATCTAGGGGCATACATCATGTGCATGCCCTTGTGCCCCTGGATCAGCCTGACAGCGGCCCTTTTAAGCTGTCTGAGGCCTTGGTTTCTTTACTTTGGCTCTTCTGCAAATATGGCCCTAGTACCGTAATGTTCAGTTCATGGGAGAGGGGTAGTTTTGTAATCTTGGTACTGTGTGCTGTTGCATTAGTGAGCTTCAATCCTTAGGATGAAATAACAGAGACAATTTCTTATCTTGCAGTGAAAATGTGCTTTTTGGAATGGGAAATCCTCTCCTTGATATCTGTGCAGTGGTGGACAAGGACTTCCTTGACAAGTGAGTATTGAATCTTTCCCATCTTTAAAGAGTTTTGGCATTAATTTAAAGGTATGTTAAATTTGCTAGGCGTCAAGTTTTATTAGACATTCTATGTAGTGACCCAAAGATATAATGGACATGTTTCAACATGACAAACCAGGGATCTAGGAACTCTGGATTGTCATGAATCAGCAACATGTTATTCTGCACTAAATGATTTTCTCTGAAACAGCTAAACAAAACTGATAGCTTTGCTTCGGTTTGATTTATTGCAGGATTGGGAGTCATGTAGCTGTCCAGATATTATGGACTGCAGCTTCTAGCAGTCCTAGTAAGCATAGGCAATGCTAAAGAATTTTGAGAGTTGCAGTCCAAAAAACAAACTTGAAGGACTGCTTGATTCCCACCTTAACGACTTTGTTTTGTCCACCAGTAGACAACTTTCCTTCTCTTGTTTGTTCACTTCCAAGAAACTAGAGAAATAATTTTGGATTTCAGTCAACCATTTCGATTTTAAAAATGACTTTTTTGTAATCCTTTTAATATGCCCGTTGGACTAACGCAGTATACATGGCCCATTCTTTGCAATTTAGAGTTATTATAATCTGTCATTTGTTGCATCAAAACCTGCCTGCTTTGTGATTTAAAAACTAATACTCATCCTTAACCTAGAGTATTTGAATTGCTATTTCTCTGAAATATTCAAATATGCTTGTATTACAGATTAGGGAAACAACTTCTTACCTTTCTGGAACTGCAATACACTTTTTGAAATCATGCTGGTTTAGTATCCCTTATCCAGAATTCCAAAGTGAAAAATACTGATACTCCAAAATCCAGAATTGTCCACATGGGTGGCTGCAATACTAACACCTTTGCTTTCTGATGGCTCAGTGTACACAAACTTTGTTTCATGCACATTTAATACAATTATGTATAAAATTACCTTTCGGCTATGTTTAAAAGGTATATATGAAACATAAATTGATTTCATGTTTAGTCTTAGGTCTTACCCCCAAGATATTTCATTAAGTTTAATTTAGTCTTGGGTCTTCTCTCCAAGATATTTCAACCCGAACCTGTGAGGGCCCCAAGATCTTCAGAGGAAGGCTTTCTCCCAGTCTCAGTGAGGACATGGGAGAGAACCTTCTCAGTGGCTGCTCCCATCCTCTGGAACCCCTTTCCACAGGAGACTAGCAAGCAAAAACATTTTTAATTCACGCAGACTTTTAATGTATAATCATGACAGGGGCCCGGTACAGATGGCCCAAAAGGGCAGTCCCCGGGGCGTGATTAGGGCTGAGGAGCACGCAGCATTCGCACGCTCCCCAGCCCTAGCACTTAACGACCCTGGTGTCATTACGTGGCGCTGTTTATACGGTGTACATAACGCCACTATTGCAACTACGCATCTTCTATATGGGGCTGCACAGTTGCGATGGACTAAAGGTGCTCAATGGCGCCTATTCCCTTTAGTGCGTCGCAACTGCGATGCAAAAAAGGAGCAGGGAAGGGGTGCTCTTTTTTTGATGCACACTTTCACTGCTCCGTTTAGCTGATGCGGCGAAGGTGCGCAGCAAAAGAAGGTGGCACCAGACCTCCCTTTTTGGGCAGCCTGGAAAGCCCCAGGGTGGCTTATATATGGGGTGGGCATTTTAATTATGGTTTTTTTAGTTATGTAATTTTATACTTTCTTTACTTCAATGTTTTTAATTATTTTAAAACTTTTATTGTAAAGTTTTTAAAAAATGTTTTTGTTTGTGAAGCACCTTGGGTCCCTTTCTGGGCAAAAGGCAGCATTTAGATGAAAATAAATATGCAAATATTCCAATAACTGAAACAAAAAAATCCTAAATCCAAAACATTTCTCATCCCTAGCATTTCAGAGAAGGGAGACTCAACCTGTATTATATTCTGGTACAAAAACCAATTAATTCAGAGTTTGATTAGTGTCTTGTTTGCTGTTCCATGAGTAGCGTTGTCCATGTTTTTCCTTTTTCATGGAAAGTACCATGGTGATTCATCGTCTTGTGGGTTTTTGTTTTTCTGTCTGTCATTTGTGTGTTTTGGGAGGATTTCATGTTCTCAAAGTCACTTGATGTTAAAATAGACTCAAAAATAAGTTGGGGAAAACTACTAGCCTTCCTTACTTCTTTGCCCTGCCTTTGAGGCCCATGAGACAAAAGAACCAAGTCTTTTGACTCTTTCCCACCAGCTTCTATGGCAGTGATTCTTACCATATTGCAGGTTCAACAGACAGCTTACACGTCTACAGCACAATGGATGACTTTCTTTTATCCTAAGATTGAAAAGTCTCTTTTATGGCATGAATAACCCAGATAGAAAAACAACATTTTAAGGACCTAAATGACAGTGTCCATAGAAGATCATGCATAGCTTTTAGTGTTGCTTTACTGTTGCTATATTGTACTCTTTGACTTATTGCTGCTTAATCATTATCACTGGTGGAGACAGCTACAAATCTTTCTGCTTAGCTAGTCTGCTCGAAATGCATACAATGAACAGGCTTTGCCTGTTTATGTTACTATTGTTGACAGATAAAATTGCTCAATCTTTTGAGATATTGATTTTCATATTCTAGGAAAAGGTGAGTTCATGTCAGATTTCTGTGTCAGATATCTCTATAATTTGCCTGGTATCTTGAGTCTATTCATATAATTCTACATAGCATTCTAGTGTAGTAACTAGATTTGAGAATTCTCAGTTGTTTTTCTCCATTTTCAGTTATAGAGATTCTAAAACTTGCAGACGTTTACAGAAGACTCCAACATTCAGTGGACAGAGCTTTATTTGTTAAGCATTGGTACTAACATTTCTTCTGTTTTGCTTTCTTCACTTCTAATCTGCATATTTCAATCCTGCAATAGCAATCTCTTTGAATTTTCTGCACATACAAGCAAACATTTGTGTTCATTGGGAATGCATATTTGTATCACAGTGCCTTTCCAAGGTTTGGTGAGGTGCCTGGATGCATCTGTATGTTAGCAAAGATAATTGTCAAAACATCGAAGGGAATTGGTTCTTGAGTATGATGACTATTTGTCTAGAACATGGTCTCATGCCTGGGAAGACACAGTGGATCAAAAATCACGTTGGTGCCATTCTGTATTTAGACAACTGTAAAAATAATGATTACTCAAAATGAAAGGAGATTAGAATAGCCCTGGTGGCGCAGTGGTTAAATGCCTGTACTGCAGTCACTCACTCAAAAACCAGAAGGTGGCGAGTTCAAGACCAGCAAAGGGCTGAAGCTCGACTCAGGCTTGCATCCTTCCGAGGTCGCTAAAATGAGTACCCAGATTGTTGGGGGACAAATAGCTTACAATTGTAAACCGCTTAGACACTCCTTAAGGGTATGAAGCGGTATATAAATGAAGCTGTTTGTTTGTTTGTTTTGTTTGTTTAGGGAAAATGTAGAGGAACTAGATTTTATTTATTGTATAATTTATTGTCTGTTAAACCTGCCCTGAAGTTCTGAAGTAGATGGGCTACTACTCCCAGTCACCTCCTTGTTCTTACATTTGCTGAATTCTTGGTGTTCTTTCTCGTTGGCAAGTGTATTGTCTTATGGTGTCACATGCTGCTTCTAGTCTTGTATTAAACATAGTTATACACTGCTGCCTGTCAGGTTCCTTCCAAAATTATGTACTGCTTTGAGTCTCAGTTCAGTAAGAAAATACATCATGTACATTTTAATTAACTACAAAATCTGTCAATGTCTAATGGTAGTTGATCACACCAAAAAATCTTGAACTGGGTTGGCTGGATATTATTGATTTGTCTTGTTCTAGTTCTGTTGTCAGAAAACCCATGAAATGCCTCTTTATTTTTGCTGTTCAGTGGGACAGGCTTCAAATCCTACCAAACCTTTTAGGGATCTTATAGCAACAGCAATAGCAAGTACATTTTTATACCACTTATCAGTGAACTACCTCTCCAAGCACTTCAGTACTTCAAGAACTGTTATAAGAACTTTGGAAAGATTATGCCTGACAGTGATAGGACCAGTTGCATGTGGTGGTAATTCCTCTGTTATGCAACAGAAGCCATATTTGGTCTAGATCTAGCAACATATTAGGTATGTTTCAGTCTTAAGCTCATTACAATGATACTTTTACAGTAGATTGCATTTGTATCTCTGTTGTTGAAACAGAATATAATACAGGTTGAGTCTCCTTTCCTTGAAATGCTTGGGACGAGAAATGTTTTGGATTTAGGATTTTTTGTTTCAGATATTGGAATATTTGCATATTTATTTTCATTTAAATGCTGCCTTTCTGCCAGAAAGGGACCCAAGGTGGGCCACGAATAAAAACTTTACTGCAACAGTAAAGCATGTGACAGTTTTGTTCTATGCATTACAATCTCTCTGGGATGTAAACTGGATGGTGGTGCAGAAGTAACATACTTTTTGCTGTATTGAGAGAGCTGAGAATGCAGAGAAATCACCAGCTTTTCTTCCAATGGATACTTAAACTCTTATTAGATTTACTCCCTATTAAGTGAAAAATTTATTGAAAGCATTTAAAATGAAGCAACAATAGCTTGTGGTTAAACAGTATATGTAAGGCCATAAAATTACTTATGAAGCTTCTAAACTGAGCAGGCACTGTGCAAAGTTTATTTGAAAAATATTTATAATGCTGCCTTGCAGGCTTAATAAAAATTAGATCAATTCTTAAATGTAATGGTACTGGTATCTGAAGTGGTAGCTTATTTCATTGTTTTGGTACAAGTGGAACACTTGAAATAGTCACATCTGGGAGGAAAAGTACAGCCTTGATCCTTGACTGAAAACTGTGTGGATTAGAGGGTGGAGAGGTTTATGTCTAGTAGTTCCTTTTAGTTTTGGAAAAATACCATGCCAAAAAGCCACACCTTTAAAAGTTGCATTATTTAGGCAATAGGCATGCAGTATGATTTGCTGCATTGTGGCTAGTTCTAGTTTTACAGCATTGCCTTCGTGGTGGATGACTGTCAGTGACAGAACCCAAGATTTGTCAATTTGCTGGAATAAAAACAGGAAATCACTGCTTATTATTTTGAAATGTAATTCATTCACATTACCCCGATTTGTTCCCTACAATTTATTTTATTCTGTAGGCCTTGAAAGGAGGTTAGGACATTGTACAAAATTCTTACTTCCACTTTATCCTTAAAAACAAGGGAGGCAAAAGTTCAGGCTGCGAACCTCATGTGGCCCCCATGGAGCCCAACAATTTTTTTGAGATTTTTCTTTGTTAAAAAAAAATCCCACAAAAGTATTTCTGGGTTAACTTCAGGTTTGCTTCCATTTGGAAAGAAAAGCATCTCCTGGGATGAAAATGGCCCAGAGAGGCCAAAAAACATGGTAAAATCGCCTCTTTTAGGGACATTTGGGAGCAAAAAGAATGTATATTTTCTTGTGAGAAGGGTATGGTGGGAATGTATCTCAGTTCTCCGGGGAGGGGGGCAATATAGCTCCCAAATTCCTGACAGTTGCCCACCCTGCCTAAAAGCAACCCTGTGAACTACAGGCATATCTTGATTTATGTCAGTGTTTGTTTCTGGACTTGCAATGTAAACTGAGAATTATGCAAAAGTGGGGATCCAGTTCCACATAGAGAATCACTGGAAACCAAGAGATGAATTGCAACAGAGCTCAAGTAGCCATGAAGTTAGCCATCATACTCAGTCCTCTACCAGTTTTAAAGAGATTTCAAGCGTAAAATATCAGACATCATAACCTTTCCAAGCCAGAGAAATATGAAGATGCTCTCCTGGAGGCCAGGAAGTGTCAGCAAATGCTAATCCCAGGGTGGCTCAGATAGGACAAGCTGGCTTGCCATTAGGCATTAGTTCCTTTTCAGGGGAGTAGATAGTCAGAGAATGACTGGTAAGACCCATGTTAGTCTACTTGGCCTTCTCCAGCAGGCTTGCCAGTTAGAGAAAGTGCATCAGGAAAGACCGAGAAAGAGGCAGCACATCTCTTTCTGTGCCCCCTCTGAAGGTTTCGCAATAAAGAAAGTAAACTTCAGTTGCTTTACCCTTCCACCTATGCAAACAGAGGAAAGAAATGTCTTTCACTCAGACCAAAACCAAGATTCCAGTTTTGTTCTCTCTCTTTACTAACCAGGCAAGAAAACCACTCCCTTCCAGCAGCACTAGGACCTTTTCCCCTCCCCACTCTACCAACCTAGGGCAGGTAAAAGAAACTCCGTTCGGTTAGCTTATCTTACTGGTCAAAACACTATGATGAAACACCAGAGTATTGCTCTCTCATCTCACCCTCCTCCTTATCTTCTCTTCCTCTTTGCTTTTCTGCTTTGCTCAACTGCACAGGTACATTGAGAGAGTTATGCATCTTGGGCGAGATTTATTTATTTATTTCTGGAGAAACACTGTAAATTTGAAATTTTGTAACTGGAAACAATGGAAATGGAGGCTTTCTTGTAGCTCAGGGCCTGAACAGACAGGCCAAAATAAAGTTGCTTCAGGTCACTTTGGAGACATGCTGTTTAAATGACACATGCATCTTACGAGGCCAGAAGCTGTGCCAAAGCTGTGCTCCAGTCCTTGGGACTAGAGCGTGGCTTTGGCGTGGCTTCTGGCCTCTTAGGACACATGCGTCATTTAAACAGCATGCCTCCAAAGTGACCTGAAGTAGCTTTATTTTGGCCTATCTGTTCAGGCCCTTAGTCTGTTTTTATGTGACTGGCCCAGTTTCACCTAATGAAAGTCCTGGTTGAGTAAGTATTTGAGATTGGTTGTGCCTTATCCTAGTTTGCCCCTCTCTGCTAGACAGTGGCCTTAGTAATACTGCTAATACTGTTGTTTAGAGCGGCTTGCTATTCTAATAAGAAGGCAGTGGGATGAGCATTGTTAGTTTACTCTTGTGAACGAATGGGATGTTAATTAAATGGAAAATTAAATTTCCATTTGCACAGTGATAGTCTTTGACTCTTTGAGAGCAGACAAATGGTGACTAACTTGATCCTGCTTGGCAAGTCAGTTGACTGGTGTGCCAACTCTTAGCTTTGTCAGTCATACATTATTGACTCCAGGATATTGTAAGATCTGATGTTCCACTAAAGAAAACAAGAAGGAGAGCAATTGAACCTGACATTCCAACCAAGAATTTCATTTAAAACACAAACTCATTTAAAGTCAGGATACTCAAAATGTGAAACATGGTGTTCATTGGAAGTTTCAGGGTGTTGAGAAGAAATTTGAATTTTCCTTTAGTAGTTTTTGCCCTTTGTTTTTTGTCCTGATTAAAATAAAAACAAGGGGCAATGGCATAAGTGAATAAAAATTCTTCACTTTTGTCAAAGAAGCTCTTTTATTCTTTTATACCAAGGTACAGCTAAGAAAATGCCCTGGGATACAAATTTTCTCACTGCGTATCCTCTCCTGAAATCTGTATAGGCTGTGTCAAATCCACAAAGGAAAACTAATATACAGTATTTGTATGCTTTATAAATTGTCATAAATCATCAGGCAATATGAAGACAAGCACGTGTGCACACACATTTATAAATCAAGTATGCTAAGACTTTAGTAACCAAATGTTCAGAGTTACATTGATCTTACAGCAGGAAGGATTTGTGTTGAGAAATTCTGCACTGGGAAGGCGACTCTCACAGATAAATCTTAAAATTACAGGTATATCTTAAACCATAAAACTCCTTTGACAGATAGAATATGCAAACTGGGCCTTGTCTGTTGATCAAAGAGCATAATTTAAGGAAATATTTATTATGCATTTAAATAAATAAATAATAAATAAGAACTTTATTTATACCCTGCCTCTCTGTCGAAAGACAATTTAAACATAATGGAACTCACAACAGCCCTAATAGATAACATGCAATTATTACCTGCTTAATACCCAATATAATGAGTTACAACTAGTGCAGCAGCCCAGCCAATTTAATCATGCTCTTATTCATGAAAGTATCAAATTTACATCATTTTAGAGTATTGGTTCTTTTCAGATATCAGGACAGATGGTATTGTGCATGTCCTTGTAGCATATCTAATTGAAATCATGCTTCTGTTTGAGCACACATAATTGAAATAAGATGACATTGTTAAATAACAGAGTGGCTGGGAAATGGTGTGATTTTTTTAAAATAGAATACACATATATTATACATGTGTGAATATTTGAAATATTGTGTATGTTAGCAACATATAATAGTGCAGTTTTGGCAGGTGAAAGAAAATATGTATCCGAGTCCTTTAAAAAAACCTCTTTTCAATGTTGTATGTTTAATTTTAGTATTTTAAAAGCCTATATTTACATTGTAGCCTAACAAAGTGCTGTTACTGCTTATTGTCTCCTTCTCTTTTTGGTATAAATTATAGATATTTTTATATCTATAATATTAATATTAATTATTTATATATTTATAGAATTAAATATTTATATTAATTATAGATATTAGATGTATATTTGTACTAATTTAGTCTGAAATTATAAAAAAGTTAAAAAGAAATTCAGACTCAAGTTGTTAAAAGTGGTAGTTTTTATTTCCTGTGCGTACCAGAGAGGAAATAAAAAACAGTGCATCTGCAAAAAGCTTGACCTTCTATCAAAAGCACTGGAAGACAGTCCACGACTATACTTTTGCGGTTGTTTTCTAAAGTGAAAAAAGATTTTACTCAGCACAATTGTTTTTTGAATTCGAATTGTAATGCCAGCATGTTAACAGATTGTAAGCCTTAGGGCAGGGAACTGTCTAATTAACCATTTGTAAGTCCACTCTGAGAGCCTTTGTGGTTGAAAAGCAGGGTATAAATATTCTAAATAAATAATTAATAAATAAACACACGTCCAAATTCTGCTGGGTTTATATGAACCTATGCAATGTTATATTGCTTAGTATCCTGTTTAAATACACAGTAAATATTACCCTTCATGTATCCCCTTCATATAATTACATATATAAGGAGCCTTGGTGGCGCAGTGGTTAAATACAGCCACAATGTTGTGATTTTGATCCTAGAGGAGGGCTCCAAGGTCCATTCAGCCTTCCATCCTTCTGTCGGTCAGTCAAATGGCTACCCAGCTTATTGGGAGTAATTGGCTTACACATTATAAACCACTTAGGGAGTGCTAGTGGACTTATAAGCAATGTAAAAATGTACAGTGGGCCCTTGTTATTCACTGGGGTTTGGTTCCAGGACCCCCCGTGGATATCAAAATCTGTGGATGCTCAAGTCCCATTAACTACAACGGCACAGTAAAATGGTGTCCCTTATATAAAAAGGCAAAATCAAGGTTTGCTTATTGACATTTGTATATTTTAAAAATATTTTCAAACCGTGGATGCTTGAATCCATGGATAGAAAATCCATGGATATGGAGGGCTCACGGTTTTTGATATTGCTATATATGTACAATATATTTACATGAATTGCATATTACATAATTATACTCAATTTTATTTATTTATTTCCTCCACCTTCGTTGGGGTTAGGGGCACAGGACCCCTGTGAATGTGGAAAAAGTGCAAATAACGAAAACGTTATGCTTTTATCTGAGAGAACGCCTCACTAGGAATCTCTAGGTCCTCCAGTGAGGCTCTGTGGTCAACATCTGCCAGACATTGACCACAGAACTGAGCTGGAGGAGCTGCAAATGCCTAGTAGAGTGTTATCTTTAGGAATCTCTAGGTCTTTCAGTATGACATTTGGTTAAGGTTGACCATAGAGTTGCACTGGAGGACATAGATATTCTTAAAGAGAACATGTTAATAAAATCTGCAAAAGTCAAAGCTGCTAATGTAGAGGGACATGCCATGTGGGTTGGTAATTGGGGTAAAGAAGGAAATTTACTTTTGTTTTTGTATATGTAGCTGTCAAAGTACCTGAAAATCAAAGAGCACATTGGTTGCGGGAAGTGGTTTATTGTTTCACTGCTATTAGACAAATGGAGCCAGCAATTAAGTTCTGAAAGTCAGGAACAAGAACTGTGGTTTGTATACCATGTCTAAGAGACAGCTGAATGCCCCCTGGGATTTCTTATGCAAACAACAATTATAGGATTTTGGAGAAGGTCCATAAGTGCATAGTTAGCTGAACCATGTAAAATATGGTTTGTAAATTCATCAAAAATATTATTATTTTACTATTAATATTTACTTATCACATTACTGCACTATACTCTTATAGTGCTGCTATTCCACTTTTACTGCTCTGGCTGCCTCCTGTTGCATTCTGGAGATTTGTAGTTCAGTGAGGCCTAAGAGCTCTCTGGCTGAGAATTCTTAAATGCCCCCCTTTAAACTGCAAATCCCGGAATGCAACATGAGGCAAATAGAGCAATTAAAGTGGAATAGCAGCGATATAAGAGTGTAGTGCAGTAATCTAGTTATATCCCGCTTTTCTCCCACCATGGGGACTCAAAGTGATCAATGGCAAATTTAAAAACAATACAATTTAAAAACAATACAAAATTAAAATGTATAAATATAAATATTTTTTAAAAATTAAACAATTTTAAAAGTTAAACCAATTTTGAATTAAAATGTAACATGTTGGAAATACAAACCTTAAAATTTAAAACTCATAACATTTAAATCCCAGCCCTTAGCAGTTTGAAGCCACTAAGCCACTAAGAAGGACCTCTCTCTTGTTCCCAACAAGTGGGCCTGAGAATGGGCCACAGAGAAGGGCCACTCCAGAAACTATTTTCTAGTTTTAAAAATTAAAAAGTTGCTTTCAAAATTACAGCTATAAGTCTAAATCCAGTGTACATAAATGTTGGTTCATCACTTAGTGTTTAGTGCAGTGGGTTTGCTTTAGTTAGGGCTAGCAAATGGTTCTGTGCCTTAAAGTTTAACTATTCCATTTTGTTTTAGCTTTTTTAAAAAATCCACAAAACTAAAATCTAAATTAGGATCTCAGTATATTGGACATGTTCTCATTTATGGCTGAAGAACAAAAACAACTAACCAAAGCCAAAATAGCCTCCTTTTGTGCTTTTATAAAAAGTATCATTTTGAGTAGAACTAAAGCACCACTGTCTATTTTTGTACACTACATTTGTGTAATGTTTGGCATAAATGAGTGTCTTGTCATTTGGTGTATAAAGCAAACCATTCTCGAACAGACATAATTTAATGAGTTGAAACTTCTGCTTTTGGAAATGTTACTTTGGACTTTTTGCTATTTGAAGAATTTGCCTGTTTTGGGCAAAGTTCACATATAACAACTGCCTAACTTTTGAGGTCTTAAAACATGTTTCATTTTAGTATATTGATATTACTGCAATGTGTTTTATAAGAAGCCTACATTCGTGTTCTTATATTCACTGCAGGATGCATGATGCAAATAAGCTTACTGATCCACAAATAGTTGTGAGTTTTTTCGTTTCTCTTTTGTTATTGTCATTGTCCTTATCCAGAATATTGAAAATATGACTACATGGATGTCTGTCTCTTTCTTCCTACCCCATCCCTCAGATAAGGTCTTAAATGCATGATTGGATTTTGCAGGCTGTTCTTTCCATGTGATTATAGTCACCACATTAAGCGTTGAAGTAGAAATTACAAGGTTAGCTTCTGTTTCACATATCAGTGAAACCCCAGCTTTGTTTTGTCATTTATTGTAGCTGTGCTTTACAAGTATCAAAGGGTAATATTTTGCCTTTTCTTTCAGTGCTTTCATTTTTTGGAGGGTCTTTGCAGGGTGAGGTATGTGGTCTTTCCTTTGGGATGTGTGCATATACTTTGTTAGCAGGTCATACAATAAAATCCAAAATACACATTGTAGTGATACCTTTCTGAGACTAACAGACACAAAATATATTATGTTAGCTTTTGAAGGCTTCTTCATCAGGCAAATATGTTTTAAAAATGCAAGAGAAGAAAAGTGATGGTGTTGGACTTGTGGCTCTACATCATGTTGGAGATGTTTGCCTACGTTGGTGGTTTAGATGTCTTGGGCTGCACCCCTTCTTACCCGTGAGGGGATTAAGAATGTAATAGTAAAAGTCAAGTAATAAAATTTCAATTTCCCATGGCTTGCATCAAAATAACTTCCTTTGAGATCTACCCTGTCCCTGTTCTGGGTGCAGCTGGAAGTCCCTTTCTAGGCAGAATACAAGTCTTTAAGACTGCAGGGTGGAATGAACCATCAATGTTTATTAGGCACTTGTAATGTCAAGTTTAAGTCGGGGCATGCAGCATTTGGAAAAACTGCCCTGCAAGTAGTTTTTAAGGTGTGGAGATTGAGTATATTCCACTGCTTGTGGATTGCTCCTTCAGCCAGTTTAAGAATGAGAGAGTAATACTTAGCTTGAATCATTATTTTAGAATGACTGAAGGAACAATTCAGCCCCTACCTAGGGACAGCATTAAATATTTTTCTTTTTAAAAAAACATTCACTATCTTCTACCATTTTATTCTGATCTCTGAATTTAAAGTACTATAGGTGAGCAAGGCTACAGTATTAAACTGAAGGGGAAAGAGAGCAGTAAATAGAAAAAATAGATTTAGAATTTTGCTTCAATCAGCTAGGAGAACACACCACTAATTGTGGATTGCTCCTTCGAGCCATCTTTGAATGATCATTCACAGTAAGTATCAATCACTTAGTCTGTTTCTTCCATCAAGTTTAGAATTCCACTGGTGTGGCTAACTTCATTATCTTCCAATCCAAAAAATGTATTCAGCATAGCTATGTTGCCCATGCTGCACAACAAAATACAACAAAATATATGGTTATCATGTATATTAAGGCCATTTGTGTGACAACCATAGGCACATAGCCTTTGTATCAATAGGCCCAACAAACAGTCTTGCAGGGGGTGGCAACATCCACATGGGTGGCAACATCCACATTGGGGTTTCTTACCTTCATTTATTAACCCTTTTGTTATGTGGGAGTAATCATATATATAGATTTTAAATTTTAAACTTAATAATCGTTTTTCATTTCAAAGACAAGGCATGATTGGATGTAATAAATGTACCATAGTTCACTATAATGCAGGGATTAATAAGCTTTAGGCATTTCTTGCTGTCTCAATCCATTTTTAATCAGTTAAACCTATTATTTTGGTGTTAAGTTCAAAAGCCCTTTAAACCTGGAACAGTATTAATTACAGCTTAAATCCTTACTGTTAAAATGTGCAGTCAGGTTGAATGCTAGATGGGAATGGACAGTTTACTTAACCTGTGAATACTGGATCATAAAAATAAGGGTTCGTGAATCAAGCATTTAATATGTGCAAGTACTTGGTTGAAAATGGATCCTTTACTATCCGGGCTTACATCTAATTGGAAGCGGTCATCATAGATTATGTTGAAAATTAACATCTCAGTTTAAGTAAGCAGGCTTCTATGGCCTTTTTAAAAAATGCTTTTGAATAGATTTTGCAAAGCAGAACAAGGTACAGGATACTGGTACGTGCAACAGAATAGTATACTTTGATGTCTTGTCTAGTGCAATACATAATTTGATCATTTATACCATTATGTAGTATTCCTTGCTTGGATATATGGGAACAGTCACCTCCTATGATTTTCCAAGGGTAGAATTACGTTATCTGTAGCCAAAAATGATATTCTGAGTCGAGTGCTTCCACAAAATACAGTACATATGATCACTTGTTATATGTGAAGACATCACACCATTGTGTTTTTTCACCACCTAGCATAATTGGTTGCATGTGTTAGGAGGAGAATCGTACAGATTATGCCATGCCATAGACAAATGGCCATGAGTTTATTCAGGGGTGAAAATGAAGTTGCTAGCTCAACTGCATCCTCGTGTTTCGTGTAATCTGTATTCCTTTTAAAAGCTGCCATTTCTTGTTCTGATTAAGGGTTTGTCATTCTTTCATCTGGATGCAGATAACTGAACATGCTACCATCCAGAGAGTTAAAAATAGAGCAGCGGTGATCGTTTCATAGTGTCTGTTGTAACTGTGTTGCTTAGCCAACAATTGCATAATTGCCCATGAAGTTTCTTCCAGTAACTGATCATCATCAATTGCCATGCAGTTTTAATTGTGGTGGTCTACTGATCTGGCTTTCTTTCACATGAGTAACATAATGGAAGCTCAGATCAAATGGGATCTTCTTCATCACATCTTAACTACCCACACCATTGCCCAATGGATTGTAACAATGTCATCTATACGTTTCTGAAGTGAAGTGGAACTCATCTATAGATATGTCTTTTGCACTCATTGATAACATCTGACTACTCACTGGATGCTGTTTACATCCAGAATGATGAGGTGACAGTGTTTAGGCTTCATTGCAATAAGCTGCTCTCTCCCACCCCATTATTAAATTCTGTTTCCTACATATTTTTCTCTAATTTTTTCCTGGTATGCCTTGTGTTTTTGGACAGTTGAGTTTTTTTTGGGGGGGGGGTGGGATCCTGAAAACTCCTTTGAATAAAAGATGACTTAAATTAATAATTAATCAGGTTGTTTTTCCAGTATGCAGATTTTAAGTTTACCAAGGGATGGGCTTAATATGCTCTAGATTGTCTCTAATGACACTATATATCTAAACCATTTCCTCCATTATAGCCTTGCCATTAAAATGCTAACTTCAGTCAGGGATCATTAGTTTCCAAAGTGTATCTTAAGTGCATGGAAATGAAATTGAAGAGCCATAATCTACCATTTGGCTTCAGCTGCTTGCTTGCAATTGCTCATTGTCCAGCTTGGAATTTTAGTTCTTTAACAAAAATGCATTATTTAAAAAGAAGGCAAAGGAAGTGTGTATTATGATTGCCTTAGTAAAAACTCATTGAGAGGAACATCTAATTTAGCAAAATGGAATTTGTTCAAAATGTCTTTATGCCCAGAATACCTTTATGCCTTCAGTAAGGGATGTTAAAAAGAAATCTGGCAATTCTGTTTCAAGAAACTGGTATGGCTGTGGGAAACATGGGGCCCTCCAAGTGTTGACTCTAAACTCCCATTATCCTCACACAACATGGCTAATAGTAACAATGGAAGTTATAGCACATCTAGAGAATCACAGGTTTGCCATCCTCCCAGTGCTAGTAGCAGCTTTTCCAAGGCTAATCCTCTCCAGCTATATTGATATGACAGCCCTGTTTAAATATTTGAAGGGATGTCATATTGAGGAGGGAGCAAGCTTGTTTTCTGTTGCTCCAGAGAACAGGACCCGGAACAATGGATGCAAGCTACAGGAAAAGAGATTCCAACTCAACATTAGGAGGAACCTCTTGACAGTAAGAGCTGTTCAACAGTGGAACACACTTCCTCAAAGAGTGATGGCGTCTCCTTCCTTGGAGGTCTTTAAACAGAGGCTGGATGGCCATCTGTCAGGTGTGCTTTGATTGTGAGTTCCTGCATGCCAGGGGGTTGGGCTGGAGGGCCCTTGTGGTCTCTTCCAACTCTATGATTCTTTGCTTCTATTTGTCTCTTTCGTATTGACAGGAAAAATGATCACCTTATCTGATTTTCCACTGCATATCTCCCTGCTGCCCAGCAATTCAAAGCATAGAATCCCTAGTAGGACCATGAAGAAATTGGAACGGCCACTGCAGTAGATCCAAATTGTCATTTAGCATTGGGGGGAAACTATAGTCTTTCTAGATTTCTAGTTGAAAATCAGAAGGCAAAACCAACAATCCACATAGAAATTTATTCAGAAATTCAGTTAGGTGAACACCAGCTTCCACGTCTCAGGCTAATAATCCACAAGTGGGAGAGACTATCTGAAAAATCTGGGCAAACAAAAGCATAGGGGAAAAAATTAGAAGGTATTCATAAGGACTAAACAGACAGGCAAAAAGAGGTTCTTTCAGGCTGGCTTGAAGACATGGCATTTAGATGATACATGCCTTGAAGCCAGCAGGAAAATGCCTTCTAGGCGCTTTATGCAGAGAAAAGCCGTTTCAAAAGGAAGCAGCTTTTCCCCTCTTCTTTCTGGCTTGAAGCCATGCCATGTGGTCATGACATGAGCACTCCAGCTGCCTTGGGAACCGGCAGTGTGGTTGGTGGGGTTTCAATGTGGCTTTAGAAAAGGCAGCTTCAAGCCACTTTTTTCCTGCCCATCCGTTTCGCCCCATAGTTTCATGATTTGTAACCCTATCTTGAGGGAGCCAGCATGGTGTAGTAGTTTGAGCATTGGACTCTGGAGACCAGGGTTCAGTTCCCAGCTGGGCCATGAAACTCACTGGGTGACCGTGGGCAAGCCTCTCAGCATCAGAGAAAGGCAACCCACCCTCTGAACAAATCTTGCCAGGAAAACCCGGTGATAGGTTCGCCTTAGGGTCACCACAAGCAAAAAAATGACTTCAAGGCACACAACAAAAACCCTTTCTTGGCTGTGCAGTTTAGACAGCAGCCACGGTCAGACGCCTGCCATCTCCTGCGGGTGTCAAACTTGGCATTCTAGCCAGGTGCGTGAATCACAAAGACCATGAAGAAATGATTGCTTTTCTGTAGCTGTGTTTCTTTGAGTGGTCATCTGTGTACTCACACAACCACCCCTCCCTTCTAGGTGTTTGTTTTCTCTTAGTACAAAGACTCATTCAAACTTTGCTTTGCTGTGAAGACTCTGGAATTGAGGTTTAGGGTGGGAATTGCCAGAGTCATGCACACAGGCCCAGGGATGGAACTACTGCCTAGGAAACTTTAAAGCTCTAGAACAGTGGTTTTCAACCTTTGTTCCTCCAGATGTTTTGGACTTTAACTCGTGGAAGCACAAAACAACACAGCGAATGGGTAGGGATTTTGGAAGACAAAAGTCCAAAACATCTGGAGGACCAAAGGTTGAGAACCACTGCTCTAGAAGGTTCTGACTGTTCCTCTTAGGCACAGTCAAAGGCACAATCCATGTGTTAGTTTACAGATGACCACAGTTTAAAGTAGGCAACCTGTTCGTTTCAAATGCAAATATCTCTATACCTGTTTTACTTACTGTGGACTAGATTTGTACCCCCATGAATGTAGAGATTTTTTTCTAGAAAGCGGCAATTTAATTTAATTGCCATTTCCCCCTAAGTTCACCATTTTTTGTTACTGTGCATTGATAATTTCATATGACACAATGCTTACACGGTGTTGTAAAAACATTACTTAAAGTCATATGCAACACACCCCAATTATTAAAAGCGGGGTTTAGGACTTTAAATCACTCGCTGCTGTAAAGTTTGTTCCTCTAAAAAATAAGTAATTCCACTAAAAGGATAATAAAAATATTAGAAATAAAATCTGTAAAGTCACTTTTTAACACTCTTATGGAATTCTTAAATTCTTCACAGAAGCTTATGTTTTGATACTTCTGCTTTTGCTGTGATATCTTTTTTAAAAAGTACTGATTAAAAGCATCCATGGCAGATAGGTTTAAGAGTTTTGTTTTTTCTGCTAAATGGTGTCATAAGAGCTTTCTACTAATATTTTTGTAAAATACAGCTGTATTTATGCACAGATGTTGCTTTTTATATTTGGTTTTCTTCACAGGTATTGTTATTGTTGTTGTTCATATCATTATTTTTGTTCCAAATTGTATGATTCAGTATAATTTAATAATGGCTAAAGTCTGCTGAGAAACATGGTAGATTGGAAAATTGTTTCATTATTCTGTATTCGGAAGTTTTCTGCACAAAAAATTGATTTAAAATTTTCAGTAAGTAAGAAAGTACATTGATTTATCTCATACAGTGATCAAATATCCTTTGGAATTTTAAATCAAGAACAATTAATCTGAATTCTTAAGCGAACTATGTGTTTCTGTTCTTTATTTTCAGGTATGGGTTGAAACCAAATGACCAGATCTTGGCAGAGGAGAAGCATAAAGAACTGTAAGATATTTAACATATTGTTTCTTAAAACTGTAATTTAGCAGCATACAACACAAGATGCTAACTTGGCTTGTTTTAGGACAATTTTAAAAATTAAGAATGCTTTGATTTGAATCTCTAGGCTGCTGAAGGTTTGACACTCCTCTTTAGTCTGTCTTTTGAAAGGTAGATGGGTGTTCATAAAGAATGATGTACCTGAAATGCGCCCACAAAAAATAGCTAGATAAGTGCTGTTTAATATTTATATCCATGAATAAATGTGTTACAATCAAGAAGACAGATTAATCCACCCATAGTAATACTTGGCTGAACAATGCCATGTTGGTGCTTTGGAAAATGGGACTGGCATCACTGTGTTAAAATCAGGATCAGTTAATTATACATGGGGTGACAATGAAAGTATATTTGGATGCTGCTTTCAAAAATGTTCTTCAACTTAAGTTTCAAGCTCAGCTATCACATTTTTGGCATAGATTCAGCTTTTATTGCAGAAGCTATTGCAACTCTGAAAAACTACGTACTGATTTGAGGTATTCTTTATTAAAGTGAAGATAAGAAAATGTGTTCTACCAAACAGTGCTGTCCTAGCCAAGGAAGTCTGTCTTTTGTAGATGATCGCATAAAACTTCAAGCTGCAAAAATGTTGGAAGAAGTGACAGGAGCATAGCTTTGGGCTATCTTATCATATTAGCCAATTAGAGCTACAGTACATTCCCTGGCAACTGTCCTGAATGGTAAATGTCAGCCCATGTGACTTGTAGTTGTAACTGGGTGGGTCTGCTTTGTGACAGAGTGTAAAAGATATCATCATGCTTTCAGTGCACATGTATTTACATATAAATCACGGTGGCACATGAGTAGCCCATGTAAAGTTGCCAGATTCTGTGCAGCTGCTATTAAAATCCATCAGGCAGTGACCTCCACAGTAGGCTAGCACCAATTTTGCCCTGCCACACTGGATTTTAAAAACATATTTTAAATACGGGTTTTAACCTGTGTTTTTACCTTTTTTTAAAACCTTCTTTTGTTCTGCATCCTCTTTTTACCTGTGCTGGTCTATGACTGTAATAAAGATGAACTTGAACTATCCCATGTTTGAATAATGGATGAGCACCAGTCGTAAGCTGTGTAAATAATTACAAAAATAGTTATAGAATTGATTAGATGCTTCTCCATATTGAGGTCAGGCTAGTAGAGGTAGTATATGGAGTGTAGTGCAAAGAAGGGCATTAGTTTTGGTTAGAAATAACTTTTGTTAAATATTATTATTATTATTATTATCCTTTATTTATATAGCGCTGTAAATTTACACAGTGCTGTACATACAATCTTAAACTAGACGGATCCCTGCTCTCAGGCTTACAGTCTAAAAGAGACAACACAAAAGGAAGAGGGGAAGGTGATGGGAAAGGGGGTGAGGTCCAGTGGTTCTTCTCTCCTTCTGGGGCCAGGACCAAGGCAGATGGACTGGAGGGAGGGCACGGCTTCTTAATACATAGTTAGAAGGAGGCATCCTGGAGCAGATGTCACAATCCGGGGAACGCTTCCCTAAACAATATAGTCTTTAACTTAATTTTGAACCTGGTTAGAGAAGTGATGAGGCACACATGTGGGGGAAGAAGGTTCCAGGAGTGAGGGGCAGCAAATGAGAAGGGACGAATCCGGGACAGGGCTGTGGAAATCCTCGGCTGGGACAGGGGACCTTGACTACTAGAACGGAGGGAGGGTATGAGAAGGAGTGTGAGGAGAAAGAAGTTCAGACAAGTAAGGAGTGGCCAGTCCATGGAAGGCTTTGAAAGTCAACAACAAAAGCTTGTACTGGATGCGGAAGGGGAAGGGGAGCCAATGAAGGAAGGATAAAAGAGGAGAAACATGGTCAAAGCAAGCAGATGTGATAATATGTGCAGCTGAGTTCTGGACAGAGATTAGAGGATGGAAGTGAGAGAGAGGAAGCCCTGTCAGAAGAAGGTTACAATAATTTAGTCGCGATACCACTAGGGCATGGACCAGAGTCTTGGCGGTGGAGGCTGAGAGCAATGGACGGATTTTAGCAATGTTATAAAGGGAGAATCTAC
This sequence comes from Urosaurus nigricauda, assembly GCA_034509955.1. Lineage (NCBI taxonomy): Eukaryota > Metazoa > Chordata > Lepidosauria > Squamata > Phrynosomatidae > Urosaurus > Urosaurus nigricauda. The sequence continues at coordinate 158,032,444 of JAOEGL010000003.1, forward strand.
AGGTCTTGGTGGTGGCCTGAATTTGGGGAATAAACGACAGAGAGGAATCAAAGATGAAGCCAAGACTGTGGGCTTGCTGAACCAGTTGAATAGAAATGCCGTCAACAGAAACAGAAAAGGAAGACATTAAAATTTGAATTTGTGAGCCATTTCATTGGTTCATTGGGGAGGAGGAAAGAGAAATCTCATTTTATATAACTGCTAGGAGAGGCTTCTGGCCATACCTTCCTCAAGGTAAACCTGTGCTTCTCTGTGTGCCTTTTGATTGGGTAAGACCTTAAAATTTGAATTTGTGAGCCATTTCATTGGTTCATTGGGGAGGAGGAAAGAGAAATCTCATTTTATATAACTGCTAGGAGAGGCTTCTGGCCATACCTTCCTCAAGGTAAACCTGTGCTTCTCTGTGTGCCTTTTGATTGGGTAAGACCTTAAAATTTGAATTTGTGAGCCATTTCATTGGTTCATTGGGGAGGAGGAAAGAGAAATCTCATTTTAGGAGAGGCGCGCGCCTAACGGCGCGCGAATTTTTTCTTTTCATACTCATTTTTATATTTGATAGCCAAGGCAGGGGGGAAGTACAGAGGAGAAGGTAGCCTGAACACAGTGAGGACAAACTCATTCAATATTTATACTTTTCTTCCCACTATTCCCTTAAGGGGCTGTGGGGATTCAGAGGAAGTGAATCAGGGACTTGCCTCTAGAAGGAGCTAGCAGCCAGGAACTTTCTAGATACCTATAGGCCCAGTTGATTGAGCTCACTAACAGAGCTTGGGGACAAAGGCCAGCCACACAGGGATTTTTTACACTGGTGTTTTACAGGAGAAGCCCACAGTCTTGTTTCATTGCCTCCTTAAGACTTCTCACTATGGACACTGAGGGACCTGCAGCAGTCACCTGCAACACCTGTGGGATGTTTGTCTTCTTGCCTATAGATGTGGGGAACTTCACCTGCACCAAGTGCAAGTTGGTAGCCCTCTTGGAAGAGAAAGTACAGCAGTTGGAGGCCCAGGTGTCTACACTTCAGCATCACAGAGAGCAGGAGGTTCTCTTGAACAGAAAGGACCAGATGGTCCTGGACAGGAAACACACAGAGAAAGTTGCTGAGGAAGAAGAGGTCACTTCACACACAAAAGAAGGAGATGGTTGGAGGAAAGTTACACGCAGAAGTAGGGAAACCACGGTTCGTTCTGTGAGCTTGCAGCTACAGAATCACTTTGAATCTCTCTCTGTTATCAGAGATGATGAGGAAAAGCAGCAGGGACAGACATCAGGGACAGAGCAGGGGAGACTGAGAGTACCACGAAAGGGAACAGCCGCTGCTAAGCCTCGGAGGAGGCGTGTGGTGGTTGTGGGGGACTCCTTGCTGAGGGGTACAGAAGCAGTGGTTTGTGGGCCTGACAAGATGTCTCGGGAGGTGTGTTGTCTCCCTGGGGCAAAGATCCATCATGTAACTGAGAGGCTGACAAGACTTGTCAAGCCTACTGATCAACACCCCTTTCTTCTGGTTCATGTGGGAACCAATGATACTGCAAGGCACAGCCTTCAGAATATCATAAGGGATTATGAGGCTCTAGGAAGGAAGCTGAAAGAGATGGATGCACAGGTTGTCATATCATCTCTTCTCCCAGTAGAAAGGCATGGTCCAGGAAGGGAGAAGAAAATAGCAGAGGTGAATAACTGGCTCCGTAGATGGTGCCGCCAAGAACAGTTTGGATTCTTGGATCATGGGCTGCGGTTCCATGAGGAGGGACTTCTGGCAAGGGATGGGCTGCATCTCACACCAGTTGGCAAAAACATTTTTGCCAAAAGTCTCAAAAATCTGATCAGGAGGGCTTTAAACTGAGTTATATGGGGGAGGGAGACATTATTTTGGAAGGCAAAAGGGCTGGAGAAAATAATCAAACTGACATAGAGGGAACAAGGCAAACAGTGCAAGGACCCAACAGTGGGAAGCAAAAAAATTTGCACAGGCAGCAAGTAAAGGGAACACATGTTCTTAGATGTCTCTACACTAATGCACAGAGTATGGGAAATAAACAGGATGAACTCGAACTCCTAGCACAACAGAGCAAATATGATATAATAGGCATCACTGAAACCTGGTGGGATGAGTCTCATGACTGGAATGTAGAAATAGAGGGATATAACCTTTTTAAGAGAAACAGGCCAAACAGGAAAGGAGGAGGAATAGCATTATATGTCAGGGATATTTACACCAGTGAAGAGATCCAGGAAGTCAATACTGGAAGCCAGGTGGAGAGCATCTGGATAAACATTAAAGGAGAGGGAAACAACAGGGATGTTACTGTGGGAGTCTACTACAGACCCCCTACTCAGGCAGAGGAATTGGATGATGCCTTTCTAGAACAGATGAGCACACACTCAGAAAGGAGAGATGTAGTAGTGATGGGGGACTTCAACTATCCGGATATTTGCTGGAAGTCAAACTCAGCCAAATCCTCAAGGTCTAGCAAATTCCTCACTTGCCTGGAAGACAATTTCATTGTCCAAAAGGTGGAAGAGACAACAAGGGGATCAACTATTTTAGATCTGATCTTAACCAACAGGGATGACCTAGTCAATGGGGTGCAAGTGGTTGGATCCTTAGGGGGAAGCGACCATGTTCTCCTGGAGTTTGTTATACAGCGGAAAGGGGAAGCCAGGCATAGTCAGACACGCATTCTAGACTTTAGGAGAGCTGATTTCAATAAACTTAGAGAAATACTGGGGGAGATCCCATGGTCAAGAAAACTAAAAGAGAAGGGAGTTCAAGACGGATGGGAGTTTCTCAAAAAGGAGATACTGAAGGCGCAATTTCAAACAGTTCCAATGAGGAAGAAAAATGGGAGGTGTCTCAAGAAGCCAGGATGGATGACTAAGGAACTTTCAACTGAGATAAGCCTTAAACAGAACATGTATAAGAAATGGAAAAATGGGGAAATCACGAAAGAGGAATTCAAACAAATAGCCAGCACATGTAGGGGTAAAGTCAGAAAAGCTAAAGCACAGAATGAACTCAGGCTGGCTAGAGAGGTTAAGAACAACAAAAAGGGCTTTTTTGGGTATGTCCGAAGCAAAAGGAAGAAGAAGGAAACAGTAGGGCCACTGCGTGCAGAAGATGGCAAAATGCTCAAAGATGACAAAGAAAAGGCAGAATTACTCAACACCTTCTTTGCTTCAGTCTTCTCAGAAAAGGCAAAGGGTGGTCAACCTAAGGATAATGGAGCAGAAGACAGAATAGGGGAATCTCAGCACAGAATAAGTAAAGAGATAGTACAGGAATACCTGGTTAACCTAAATGAATATAAATCTCCAGGACCAGATGAACTACATCCTAGAGTATTAAAAGAACTGGCGAATGTAATATCGGAACCATTGGCAATAATCTTTGAGAACTCCTGGAGAACAGGAGAAGTCCCAGCAGACTGGAGGAGGGCAAACGTTGTGCCCATCTTCAAAAAGGGGAAAAAAGAGGATCCCAACAATTATCGTCCAGTTAGTCTGACATCAATTCCAGGAAAGATTCTAGAGCAGATCATTAAGCAGAGAGTCTGTGAACATTTAGAGGCCAATGCCATAATCACAAAAAGCCAACATGGGTTTCAGAGAAACAAGTCTTGCCAGACAAATCTGATCTCTTTTTTTGATAAAATTACCAGTTTGGTAGATGAAGGGAATGCTGTGGATATAGTATATCTTGATTTCAGTAAGGCCTTTGACAAGGTTCCCCATGACATTCTTGCAAACAAGCTCGTAAAATGTGGGCTAGACAAGGTAACCATTACATGGATTTGTAACTGGTTGACTGACCGAACTCAAAGGGTGCTCAACAATGGCTCCCTTTCATCCTGGAAAGAAGTGACCAGTGGGGTCCCACAGGGTTCTGTCCTGGGCCCAGTGCTATTCAATATCTTTATTAATGACTTGGATGACAGAATTGGGGGCATACTTATCAAATTTGCAGATGACACCAAATTAGGAGGAGTAGCCAATACTCCAGAAGACAGGATTGAAATTCAGAATGACCTGAATAGACTAGAAAGCTGGGCCAACGCTAACAAAATGAAATTCAATGTGGAGAAATGTAAGGTTCTGCACCTAGGGAGGAAAAATGAAATGCACAGATATAGGATGGGGGACATCTGGCTGAATGAAACTATGTGTGAAAGGGATCTAGGAGTCCAAGTAGACCATAAGTTGAACATGAGTCAGCAGTGTGATGCAGCAGCTAAAAAGGCCAATGCTATTTTAGGTTGCATCAATAGAAGTATAGTGTCTAGATCAAAGGAAGTAATAGTGCCTCTCTATTCTGCTTTGGTGAGGCCCCACCTGGAATACTGTGTCCAGTTCTGGGCACCACAATTCAAAAAGGATGTGGAGAAACTGGAGCGGGTCCAAAGGAGGGCAACTAAGATGGTGAAGGGTCTGGAAACCATGCCCTATGAGGAACGACTTAGAGACCTGGGGATGTTTAGCCTGGAGAAGAGAAGGTTAAGAGGTGATATGATAGCCCTGTTCAAATATTTGAAGGGATGTCATATTGAGGAGGGAGCAGGCTTGTTTTCTGCTGCTCCAGAGACCAGAACGCGGAGCAATGGATGCAAGCTGCAGGAAAAGAGATTCCACCTCAACATTAGGAGGAACTTCCTGACAGTAAGGGCTGTTCGACGGTGGAACACACTCCCTCGGAGTGTGGTAGAGTCTCCATCCTTGGAGGTCTTTAAGCAGAGGCTGGATAGCCATCTGTCGGGGATGCTTTGACTGGGAGTTCCTGCATGGCAGGGGGTTGGACTGGATGGCCCTTGTGGTCTCTTCCAACTCTATGATTCTATGATTCTATGATTCTAGGAGTATTGAAGAGTGGGCTTAGGTGGGAAGACATGTTGAGCTTCAAGCGCCGATGCTGCATCCACTGAGAGATGGCAGCCAGACAAGAGGAGACTTGCTGTTCGAGCCCTGGCGAAAGGTTAGGGGTTGAAAGATACAGCTGAGTGTCATTGGCGTACAGGTGATAGGAGAAACCAAAAGAACTGATGAGTTTACCAAGGGACAGTGTGTATAGAGAGAACAGAAGGGGACCCAGGACAGAGCCCTGAAGAACTCCTACAGATAAGGGAACAGAGGAGGAAGTCTGACCACCTGTGACCAAGGCAAAAGATCTGTCTGACAAGTAAGATTTAAACCAGTTGAGAACAGAGTCAGAGAACCTGAGGTCAGAAAGTAAGTCAAGCAAGAGACAGTGGTCCACGGTGTCGAAGGCCACAGACAGATCTAGAAGAATGAGAATAGAGTAGAGGTCATTCGCCTTGGCCTGCAAGAGATCATTTGATATAAACTTCATCACTCAATACAGTGAGAACCTAAACATTATATATTGGGCAACTTACATGAGAATGATAAAGGTTTTGATGAATTTCACAAGGGCTGCAAAACATGGTGACAGGGCACCTGGAGGCATTCACCACCCTCTTACCTGGCTCAGAATAATGATCATAGAGAACATGCTGTTTTTGGAGTTAATTTGCCTAGTTGATATGAAATGATGAAATAACTGTGCTAGATGCCCACTGTGAGCACTCTGCTGGGAATTATTTGGTGAAACAAAGAAAAAAAATCAAATAACATTATGCAGATCATACAGCAGAATGTATAAAGAAAATCCACAGGATGCACAATGGAATCATTGTTAAGACAGACAAATGGCTTAGCTAGTGAGTAATCGAACATCTCCTAGGATATAAATAATATATTCAGCCTAGAAGATGTTGCTAAAGCTGTGGTTGTGTATCCCGAGGGTTTCCCTACATGGTTAACATGATACAGGTGATTTTAAAAAAACTCTCAATGAGCAACTAAGGAGATGTGTTCACAATAATATGTTATAGGACCTCATGACAGAAACATTCCTCTGTTCCTGAGAGTAAAAGATATGACAACATGATGGGACCAGAGATTTGCTGATGGCTCAGTGAGGAACAATTAGCATGATTAAACAGAGTAACACTCCCGTTTCCTGTCCATAATATGGAAACTTTTTACTTTGTCCAATACATATGTTAATATGGAGTAGAAAGTAAAGAAAATCATGAAGGCTGGTGGTAAGATCCTATAGAGATGTCCTAACACTTCAGAAGCTAGCAGAATTTTTCAGATGCTTCAGTGTTCCAAAGCATGAAAAAATCCAGTCACCTCTGAAAACTGACAAAGACAGATCTTAATCACAGTTCTGGATAGTGGGTGCATTTTGTTTTTCATAGTTATGTTGGAATCTGTGAAACCACACACAATCCAAGTGAAGGGACTAATACAAAATCTCATAGTGTACGTACTTATTACACTTCCATTGCTACAGAAGAAATTTAAGGTGCTGGTAGACAAACCTCTCTTTGAATGTTCTCCAGCATCAGAAGTAATATGAAATGGTGACTGCTAGTGGCATCAACATAGTGAAAAATAACCAGCTAGGAAAGATAGCCCCAATCTTCAGAGAAACTATAAGAAATATGAAACAAGTGGATCAAGCTATCAAAATCCTTATCCTCCTCCTGCCATTAGATAGGATTTTTAAAGTTTTGGCTGAAATCCAGAGCAGATTCACTGTCCCACCTACATCAGAGACGCTACTGTATATGTGTACTGTGCATTTACTGTTCCGCTTCTTGGCTATAAAAGCTACTGAAACAATGGGCTGTTTCTACTTCAAATAGTAAATAAAAATGTTGCTCATTATATGCCACTGACAGGTAATGTAAAGAAGCTGTAAAAAAGCCTCTCTGCGTTAATAATTTGTGCAGATTGTCATCTTTCAAGGGCCATGGAAAGAAATCCTGAAATATTTTTTTTGTTGAAACGGCTTTCCTGCGTCATTGGAAGTTACTTAGATGTTACTTAGCTGCCGGGAGATTTGTGCATCCTTGGTGATAAAACCATTGCTCTTGCCAGGCAACCACTATTTCCAAAAGGCAAGAGGTATATGCAATAAAAAGTTGCTCTTGAATTCTACATACTAATTTTTTGGCAAATATTTGGCTGCAAATAGACCACGTGCCTCACTTGCTTTTGAACCGATCTCTCTCATGTTTTATGAGCAGTCAGGACCAGGTTATGTTCTCCATCCTCTGCCTGCCTGCCTGCCTAGTTGTGAGTGAAAACAAAATGTAACACGTTATCTGTTTTAAAATGATTTGAAATGGCTGGCTGCCCTCAGTTGCAGTGTTACATATCTTCCATATTTATTTATTATGATTCTATTCTATTTATGTCCATGATAACTGATTTATTTTTTCTCTTACATTGTTTGCTCATAATCTGTTTTGCCCATTAGGATTGACATGCTGTTTTACAACATGAGTTTTGGGTTTAAGGAATGTGTCTCCTGTTTACAGTCATAGCTATTTAAATACTGCCTATTCCATGCATCACCTTGTAGAAAATTAGTTGGATAACATGTATGTAGTTGGCTTGAAATAGCTGTGTGGAATGGTTAAAAATGTGGTGGTGGTAATGATGATGATGATGATGATGATGATGATGATGATTTTATTTATAACGTGCCTTTTTCCTAATATAGGGACTCAGGGCAGTGAACAGCAACTTTAAAACAATACAATTTAAATATAGCACAAAAACATTAAAATGTAAAGATATAAAAATTTAAAAACAATTAAACAATTTTAAAAAGTTAAAACAGTTGTGCATTAAAATGTAAATGTGTTAAAAACTAACCTTAAAATCTGATTGACACAGCTTTTAAAGCCCAACCCTTGTCAGTTTGAACAAGCCTGATGGCATAAAAATGATGGCAGTCCAAAGCCAATTTTGGCTCTAAGCTCTGATGTTTTTGTCACTTGAGTCTTTCTAGCACTTCACCTGTCAAAGATAGACTTTGATTGCTACTATATGTTAGGTAGCATAACTGGTTAGCTTTATTTTGAAATATCCATGTCAAAATTAATTCATTAGTTTCAAAATTGTGATATTGCCCCCCCTCAAAATAATATAAATGATTTATTACCTTGAAAATGAGTTTCATTGTTATTTTTAAGTTGGTCACTAATTTGGTATCGTATACCACTGAATGTGTGATTTTTGCTCTTCATATATTAATACTGGTGACAGTTTAAAAAATGGCATAGTGGTTGGTATGTTACATGGTTTGGCAAAAAAAAAATATTTTGAAAATAACCAGATCTATTTTGTTTAATTCAGACAGGTCAGGCAAGACAATGCTAACATGAATCATTCAGTCTCAAAGGTGCTGCTAGATTTTAGTAAAGTAGGCTAAAATGTCTATCTCCATGATTATTATTTTTTTAAACAAAAAAACCAAAAACAAACAGCTTCATTTATATACCGCTTCATACTGCCTAAGGAGTGTCTAAGCGATTTACAACTGTAAGCTAGCTACTTGCCCCCAACAATCTGGGTACTCATTTTAGCGACCTTGGAAGGATGCAAGCCTGAGTCAAGCTTGAGCCCTTTTGCTGGTCTTGAACTCGCAACCTTATGGTTTTGAGTGAGTGGCTGCAGGACAGGCATTTCACCACATGTGCCACCAGGGCACAGCAGTAAAATGCATTGGCTGCTTTCAGCTTCCAATAACTTCAGTGTTTTGTAGACATAGGATAAATAATTGGATTTTATTTAAAAAAAATAAGCAAAGACCAAACACCAGTGTGGCAAGGTGGATACACTGATCAGAAGATGACAGTTACCATGGAGGGAGGGCTGTCTTTCTTCAGGCGATGTTGGTGAGTAGGTTTGAAGACAGTACCAACATCTTGATGGAGCTGGGCCTGCCTGTTCATTCCCTCGCAGGCCGGAGGATGACCTCTCTTGCCCCTTTCCCTTCATGGGTTTATTTGCTTAACCCACCCACCCCTCTGGTCATAAGGTCCACATCTCCCTCAGTTTAATAGTAGTTTAACCTGTTTGGAGGGTAACTATTAAGGGAGGCTTTTTATTTACTTTAGGAAACATTTGCTTATTTTTGTGTGCTTCTATTTAATTTCTGACAAGGTACAGTTGCCCACACCAAACAAATGTGAGTCATGGTCTGTACAAATATAGGTACAAGGTAAATTTCCATGTCTGTGGGTCGTTCTTGAGAGTTTTGGAAGCTTCTGCTAAATCCTGCTTGTTAGGCTTGTGGCACTCAAAGTACTATTGATTGTTGTATTATAACAGTCACATGGCTACTCCCATGGAGCTGTTCGATACTATATTTCAAAGTCATTTCGGTGATTTCAAAGTTAGTGTCTATGGAGGAAAATATTTTCACTACATTTTGAAGATAGCGAACAAGTTGTGATATGTATCGCAAATACAGTTGTGAAGGTAGAAACTGAGTAAATGTAAATCCATTTGCTGAGTTAGATCAAGCCTACGCTTGCATATCTTAGAACACTTATTTGGATAGATGCCACTTGCCTGGGGATAAGCCATGGCTGGACTTAATTTGAACAAAAATAGGATCAATGGAAATGAATAATGCAAAATAATCCAGGATAACATAAGTAGCATTGATTTCAGTGGGACTAAAGTAGAGGTGAATCATTGCTAGATGTCTTTTATAGAGGTGAATCATTGCTGGATGAGTTTCTGCCCTATATCCGTGCCTTTCCTTCCTAGACTGGATGTTGTCTTTGTGCTCTTCACTTATTTATTCCCATACACTTACCTACTTGGCCTCCACGTAGTTAATTTCTGCACATACTGGCACTGTATGGAACCACTTGGTTTAAATATCCCAGCCTTTGTTCACATGTAAGGCCACCATTATTATTTCTCATCAATTCTTGGTGCAGTATACTTTTCACCAATCCTTGGTGGAATACCGGTCTGTGTCAAGCAACATTATCTTTTTTTTGCAAGTACCGTAGGTTATGACCAGCTCCTGTAAAGTACAGGAGTTTATCTAATAATAATAAAACCTGGGAAGAAAAAAATTATTAAAATATTAAGGCAGCAATGGTGCAAAAGGACTATAGTCCATATACTCTTACAAATCTTGTAAAACAGAATTCTTCACAATTACAATAAAAAAGACATCTAGGAAGTGTTACAAATGAAGACACAATTTCCTGCTACTTTACCTGGAAGCAATTGCAATAAAATAAAAACCATTGCCATGTACTATGACCTCTTTGCTGGCATTGGTAAGATTAGGACAGTATGGCAAAATTAGGACACCTCTTTGGTAGTGGTTGCATCCATCCTCAGCCTATCATACTGATAGGAGGAAGAGCCTATCCTCCCTTGACACGGAATGCCAAAGTTTGGGAGCAACCACCAAGAATGCCCTTTTTAAATAACCTCCTCTTATATGGACCTTGACTGCTTTTTCATAGGAAACCAGAGTATAAAAATGAGCAAATATTTTAGATGGTCAGAAAATATTTCCCCTAATTTATATCCAACTTTTCAGTCTAAGAAAAACAAGCTGAAAACAGGGAACCTAAAACTTCCAAAGTGGTGAAAACTTTCACATGTACAGGAAAAATTGCTGTACGGTATTCATAAATATTTGGGCTCTTCTGCTTTGAAAACAGTCTTTGAGGGTGTATTTAAATATTAATGGTGGTGGCGAGGGAGATGACTTGCATAACTTTTCCTGTTCAGGTTAGAGGTGACTTTCAGGTTTGTTTTGTTTTTCCTTCTGCAGCAGATGGGTTTACTTGCTTGTGTGAGTTGTCTGTAAATTATTTATTCTGCCTTTTTTTGCAGTTCTCTTAGTTGCTTTTTGAAGAGTCAAAGCCAGTGTACTGCTTCTATTTTGATGGAAGGTACTCTTGGTTACATGCACTTTAAATAACACCTTTTGAGGGGACTGTAAAAAGATGGAAACATATTCCAGTTTTTAGAGAGTGGAGAATAATTTGTGACTTTTTTTAAAAAAATCACACGAAATCATGTTTTCTATATGCAGTTCAAACCTTCTCTCATGGGGGAGGAAAAAGTCCCTGGCTGTTTGGTTTCCTAAATATTTTAATATTTTTGTTTACAAGTTGTCTAGTTAACGTAAGCTTTAACTGTCTTTTCTGTAGCTTCTTCTGTATTATGCATAGTTAATAAAATAATCCTTCAGTTGAGTTTATGGTGAGTGGTACGAATACTCTTTCATTTCTATCACAATGTACAGAAATGCACAAAAGAAATAAAAAGACATACACTGTATTAAGCCATTATTGTATCTTTTCCTAGGAACACTGAAAGTAAATTTCACATTTCAGTGTCAGTTTGCAAAATCTGTTCTCCTACAATGGCATTCAAGGAGTTAGAGATACATTCAAGGAATTGAAAGATACTTCCCTCTCATCTGCAGACTTTATATTGGATCACAAAAAAAGAATTGGTGCATGTTCGCAAGCAATATTTCTGCTTCAGAAAGCTTTATAATTTCATGCAAAGTTTTATTTCTTTCAACTTTGACCTATCTAGATGATTCCTCCCTCCCCTGCATATTTGTTATTAAAACAAGGCACCTGAGGATTGTGCGCCTTGTTTCAAAGGAGATGCACATGCTTGGAAGTGCAAGTTTGGTTTAAACAAGTCACACAAGTCCTCTGGAAAGCTGGCAATAGCAGGGTTTTGTTTTTTTAAATTATGTGTCCTCCTCTCTCTTTTCTTTTAAAAAACTACTTAGATATATTCTGTGGTAGTAGAGCTATGCCTTCCTCATTGTCATCCCTGACCCCTATTCTGAAATGACATTTAGTTTTGCACTCTGAGAGAAGTGTGCATTATGTTCTTTACAATGTAGTAGTGGCTAGTTCTGCTGCAGACTGCATTATCTGCCTATCTGCTGCTGGCACAACAGGCTACGGCAACTCTTTCAAACTGCAGAAGAAAAAAGCACATGCTGTGGCGCACATTTCTTCCATTTAACCCCCCTCCAAACTCTGAATGTTGACAGTGATGGTTGACTGCTGCCCTTAGCATACTCCTGCATTTAAAAAACAATCTACAATTTTGTACAAAAATCTTCATTCTTTCCCAGTTAATAAAGGAGAGGAGAAGAGGAGAATTGTATCTTAACAGTAGTTACCACCTGTATAGAACAGCTCAGGTGTTTCAGAGGTGTTAGCTCAGTAATCCTTGCAACAGTTCTAATATAGACAGGTATTATTCCCATTTTATGTGGAGTGGAGGTGGTTGCGGTTTGAATGAGACACTCACCAAAAAGAGTTGAGGTTTGTTGAAAGTTAGCATATGTGTTCGTACTAGACGTGAGATCTGAATCAGGTCCTTCCTGTCTCACATGACCAGCTGCTACTCTACAGCTGCTCTGTTTGGACTAGAAGCATTTCAAGGTACTTTTGAAACTTAGGATAACACAGTTAAATTTACAAGTATCTTCCAGCCAAAAATGCTGCTTAATGCAATCCTTTGTGGTACAAGTTGTGTTCATTCAATTTGGAACGTGCCCACCCTATTTTGTTTTTAAATGACAGTTCTTTTTGTGTATTTGTGTGCGCACGCATGCGCACATGTGTATTTTTCAGTACAAGTACACTGCCTACACTGACTGACTGGAAAGGAGTGTTGTTGAGGGGATGGACACATTGTACAATCCAGTGCAATATCTACTTAGAAATTAGACTCAGTGACCTCAGCAGGCCTTAGTCCCATGAAAGCACTGTTGGTTTGCAGCTTGTGACATGATTGTTTATAAAACATGGCACACGTTAAAATATGCTTTGGGCAAAACACAGTGTGTGCTTAAGGAAGCAGCTACTCGCTTTTAGCTAACTTCTCAGTGGTCTGTGATCAGGCCGTACCAACCAAATTTCATCTGCAGAACATAATTATATGTGTTGTAAAAATAAACCTAGTCCTTCTGTGTAAACAATAATTACAGTTGGCCCTCTCTATTTGCAGATCCTTGAACCATCAACAGCTTGAAAATGTTCCATAATTTTTAAAAACCAAACCTTGATATGGCCATTTTATATAAGGGACACCATTTTACTATGCCATTGTATTTAATAGAACTTACGAATCCACGGTGTTTGGTATTCACAGTGGGCCCTGGAACCAAACCCCAGCAGATACCAAGGACCCACTGTAGGAATGCTTGGAAAATCTAGTACCTGCTTCTATGAACAGGCTCTGCATGATAGAAGGGCCTGCTCACTCAGTTGATCAATTTGTACTTACTGTAGTAGTAAGCTGGAAATAATGTCTCCATATATTTTAAAGTTAAGAGAAGAAATGAATGGACTCTACTAAGTTTTAGACTTCCAAGGTAATGGGTGTACCCTAATTTCTGCATTTATAGATTGTATTTCCAGATCCTATACATGTGCAAGATATATCTTCTTATATTATTCTGCAAGCACATAATGAGCATGTGTGCAGGCTAATTTGCATTTTATCATGGCATGCTAAATTGACTTATAAGCTTCTGTGTTGACATGAGAATTGAGAGTAGGCAAATCTTTGTTTGATATATAAAAATGTCATAGAATCATAGAAATTTATGATTCTATGACATTTTTATATATCAATGGAGTAGTTCTTGGACTACTTCATTTTTATACCAAATGATCTAAATAGTCTGATTTTTCCTGCTTGCTGTTTATTATAATTCTATATCTATGTCTGTAGATGAGCATTTTATATTTCTCTTAGGCTAGTTTGGCATGAATGTGGCAATTAAATACAGTAGCTGTGCATCCAAATCTTTACAGATGGACTAATAAGTGGGGTTTTCCCCCCAGATTTCTGCACAGAACAGTCCACAAAAGTGCACGCAAACCTATGTAGATTTTATTCAACAGTGCCTAGATACTATTTTGAGTGTGTGAAAAAGATTTTGGATTTCAAAATAAATTTGAAGTGCACACTTTTAGCTAGCTCCTGAAACAGAACAAAAACCCCAAAGAAGGACATGTATATGTTACTTCTTCTTTGTGGTCTCTGTGACTAACACAATTGGATTATCCTGTGCAGTGCATCTTTAGAACCTTCTAGAACATTTATATACATTTTTGGTAGTAGGTCTGCCCACTCTTAGCTCTATCCCTTACTATTCCCAATAATTTACCTCAGTTCCTTTTCATCCACGGCATGAGCAAAAACAGCGTGCTTTTCTTTCTGACTAGAGAAAAAGTAATATTTTGATCATGTTTGGCTGGGTTTATTCTCTGGCTTCTCCCTATGCCTATGGTAATTGGTGATTTCTCAAATTGGCTCAGACCATTTAGGGTTACTCCTCGGGACATTCCTTGGCCTGGTTCTCTCTCAGTCTACCCATAACTGACTTGGTCTGCTTAACATTTTCAATGCTGCCTCTCATGGAAATAGTATCTCTCTTTTAAGACGTGAGCAGATTGTGGGGCTAAATTATCTTGGCTCAACGGTCACTCTGGTAGCTTCCTCTGCTTCGGAAGACATAATGTGAGTAGGTGCACTAACTGTTAGGTGCTCACACTTCACACCCAGAAGAATTGGGCATCCCACCTTAAAGATCTCCTGTAAGAGTAGGTCTTGAAGCTGCTTGAACCATTGACAGCAACAGTTGCTGCTTCTCCAGTGGTGTCCTCTGATTCTGCCATAAGCTGCCCTGAGAAATGGCCCCTTGATACCAAGGATGACCAAAATGGTGAAAGGTCTGGAAACCATGCCCTCTGAGAAGTGAATTAGGGAGCTGGATATGTTTAGCCTGGAAAAGAGAAGGTTAAGAGGTAATATGGTAGTCCTGTTTAAACATTTGAAGAGTGTCATATTGAGGATGGAGCAAGCATGTTTTCTGCAATTCCAGAGCACAGGATGCGGAAAAATGGATGCAAGGTAGAGGAAAAGAGATTCCACCTCAACATTAGGAAGAACTTCCTGATGGGGTGTTCTTGGGGTGCATTGATTGTGTCTTCCTGTATGGCAAGGGGGTTGGACTGAATGGTCCTTGAAGTGTCTTCCATCTCTGTGATTCTATGATTCTACCATTGGGATTTTGCTATCTTGTAAAGTAAAACAAGAACAGTAAAGCTGGGATGTGTTTTTTTTAAACTTTTCATAAGTGGTTGCACTCAATATTGCACACTTTCTGCTTTGTATGTTACAGTTCACGTACAGAAGCTACATACTGTTTCCAAATTATGGCACTTTTCATATGATATAATAGCACTTACAAAGACGGTGTATACAAGTTGCATGTGCTGGCATCCATTGCTGCCATGTGGATGCTCACCAATAATTAGAATATATACATTATCTGCTTTGCAGTCTTGAGTTTTTCACTGATTTTTCAGCAGACTTTGTGGAGTACAAGACATGAAGATAGGCCTAGCTTTCAGCAGTGGAGTGGAAAGCAATGAAATAGGTTTCTTTGAACGATGCAACACACATTTCCAGTAGGAGAACTGTAGGAAAATAAATAATCACAGAATATATGGGGATACTTAAAAGAAAGTCACCTTACAGCTTCATCCCTCACAGATGTCAAATACCATGGGAGCTCAATTCCCATTATAGTCAACTGTGGCACTATGTACATGTGACACTGTGCATGCAACGCCATTCAGGAGAATAAGGTGGGACCATTCGCGGATGTGCTAATCCGCAGATGGCAAAGACTGTCAATACCGAGGGGTGACTGTACAGTGCACTCCACCAAGTGAATATCTTGGTGGATTTGGGACAGGGTATAGTATGATGGTTAGTACTTGGATGGGAAACCTCAATGCATATCAGGTGCAGTAAGCTATATTCCAGAGGAAGGGATGGTAAAACCATCTCTTATTCCTTGCGTAAGAAAATCCTGTGAAATTCATTGGGTCACCATAGGTCTACAGGCAGCTGGAAGGCACGCGTACACCAAACAGACACAGAGAGAGTATATTAAGCTCTGAACAGGACTAAAATGGATTTATCCTGCTCTTAACTGTGTACTTTTTTCCCAATGCATTTTTCACTGTTGGCCAAACTAGTGTAGTAAGAAAGATCACTCCATTTGATTTAAAAACAAAACAAGACAAAACAAAAAAGGGGCTGTATTCATCAGATAAAATCACAAAGTTATGCTTTTCAAATGCAGTTTTTGAAATCAATGAACTACAGTGCATACATGATGCCACTAGAGGTCATGATATACATTTAAAGTGTAGATGTTATGAATATGATTTTCCACTGGAAATCAGGATCACATACTGTGGGCCTCTATCCATCTGAATGTTTCACATCTGCTATATCAGCTAGTGCCTCTGTGGCCAGATTTCTTCTTTTGTACATTAGTGTGGAGTAAACTGGCTGGAGAGTGCCTCTTACTTGTTCTTTTGTGTTTTGCAGGAGTGGAGTTTTTAAGCTTGCTGGTTTTGCTGTACTACTTACTGTACTGAGCAAAACCCTGTCACGACAGAATAGACATGTTAATTTTTGATAGCTGCTTTCTTCAAATTTAGTCAT
This sequence comes from Urosaurus nigricauda, assembly GCA_034509955.1. Classification (NCBI taxonomy): domain Eukaryota; kingdom Metazoa; phylum Chordata; class Lepidosauria; order Squamata; family Phrynosomatidae; genus Urosaurus; species Urosaurus nigricauda. Next base: position 158,048,848 of record JAOEGL010000003.1, read on the forward strand.
TTAAATGCCATCCCTCCCATATTAACTGCAATTGTGTTTTTGCTTTTACTTACCCAGCCTCTTCACTCTGTCTAAAGAGGTCTGAAGGCATTTAGACAGATAACTATTGTTTCGTTCAGGTTGAATGGACTGTGAGTTTCAAATTGGGAGGCCCTGGGTTCAGCTTTTTGCCTCTGCTATATGGTGATCTTAACCCAGCTTTGTATCTCTACCATTCTCTTTGTCTACACTTGAATTCTGGAGATAAAGGTGATCCTAATCCCAGCCCTCGTGGGAGTTTTACACAGATTAATTTGAGTGAATATTTTTAATGAAATACTTATAGGAGTTATAATTCTTAAATTCCGTATTCTTAATTATATTGTAATTATTCTTTTATAATTATAATTATTCAAATTTTTATGTAGATATTGCCTGACATACTTGAAGCACACCTTTGTGATGTTTGTCAGCCAGGTGAAGAGCATTACATGAAAATGTTTTTTCCAATTTAATCATTTATATGGCAAACAGGTGTTCTTCTGTGAGTAACTCTAATGTACTCAAATGCTAATTTGTCTGGTGGTTTGCTCATTCTATGGCAGCAGTTCCCACCTGATGAACCCTTAGCGCTCCATGTGTGTTTCTCAGGTGCTCAGCGGCTGCTCCAGGAAAATGAAAGAAATAAAAATGGAATGAAATTAAAGAATAAGAAACAAAAAGTAACACTACTCCTAAACTCCATTAACTTGTAAGACAAAGGGTAGATAGGCTCTGAGGGGCTCCGCCATAGAAATCGATTCTGAAAAAGGGCTCAGTGAGTCAAAAAGGTTGGGAACCCCTGTTCTATGGTATTTGTTTGAAACTATAGGTAGCTTCTTGTTCAATGTTAAAGGACTCCTACACAAAACATCTTGTTCTCCATTGTCCAATATAATTGCCAAAGCTCAGTTGTCCTTATTAAAACATTACTATTGTTTTAATAGTTCTCATTAAAACATTACTAATACACACTCATACACACATATATATGTTGTGTGCCTTAAAGCTTTTTTCTGACTTATGGCAACCCTAAGGTGAACCTATCAAGGGGTTTTCCTGGTAAGCTTTGTTCTGGGGAGATTTGCCATTGCTTTCCCCTAAGGCTGAGAGAGTGTGACTTGCCCAAGTTCACTCAGTGTGTTTACATGGTTGAGCTGGGAATTGAACCCTGGTCTCCAGAGTCACAGTCCAACACTCAAACCACTATGCTATGTTGTCTCTCTCTCTCTCTCTCTCACACACACACACGTACACCTGTCAACAGAAGACATATTTTGCTGAGGTGCCAGTTTGATACATCTGGCAAAAGTAACTCTTCTTTCCAAAACAAGGGGATATCGAGCATCCTGGATCAGCTTTGCCTAGATAATTGAATTTTGGAGGCTGTAGTTGAGCTTTTCAAAGAAGCAACATATTGTACTTGTATTCTTGTACCCTTTTCTTAGTTCAAACTGGATTGGAGAAGAAAAAGTTTGGCATGATAGAGAAGTAGCAATCACTATTGCATCTATTCTACTCTGCCCTAACATGTTCCTTAACCACAAAGAAAGTGCCATAGTGGTTTCCTTTTCTTCCTCACCTACAGAGGTGACATGAAACAACCCAGTGTCCATTATCTCTTGCACATGCCCACATCTATCATTCAGTATGAGGAAGGTATGTTTTATAAGTTAGGAAACATTTATTATCTGTATATTTGGAATGTGGTTGCACGTTGAGGATGGCTCTTGGTTTTGTCTGGTCATACAGAGAGAGCATTTGAAGATCCATCAGGATTGCCCCTTTCCTCAGCAAAAATCAAGGTAAGCTGGCAACTATGACAGTGTTGCCATGAGTCAGGGACTACTCGAGGGAAGTTAATATAAAAAACAACAAATGCTATTGAGCCCCATTATCAGCTAATTGTGTTGAACGATAGTAAATTTACTGTACTTTTATCTTCCATATTTGTCCACGGATTTTATCTGTGTCCCTCACTGTTAAACTTGTCTGTGTAGAAATAAACAAATGTTTTATATTTACACCTGAACAGTATGCTCTTTTTTGTAGTTTCTTTGCTTCACATTCAGATTCTCTATAATGTGTGTTATTTATTTTTGTACTGGCCAAGTGCCGTAATAATAAATATAATAATAATTCACATTCAAAGGATTGCACCTGTGCCTGCCTATCCTTGAAATCTTTAGTTCTATAGAAATTCATAGCCATATCCTCTGTCATCTTAAGATACTATGTCCTTGGGAAAGGGACATCTTTCTCTGTGATACTGCAATTATTTCTCTTCTTTGAAATATTTACATTGGGCGCAACATATTGATGATCAGCCCCAGCAAATAGTGATAGTTTCCTCTAACCAGCTTGGCCTTGCTTCGGCACAGCCTTTGATTTAAAATTATCAGAAACTACCAATAGTGAGAGACCTGAGAAAAACATAAAAATAAACATGAATAGTATGTTTTTGTAGAGCTAGATCATACAGAGCACTTTCTTGTACAGAAGAAGACTTACACTCTAAATTATATGTAACACTGAAATCCTTCTACTTTATAGGTGTATTAGCAATCATTGCAGAACAGCAAATCACAGTTGGTATACTGAGAACCATCAGATCTCAAGAGCATTACTTAAATAAATTGGGTGGTTCGCTCAGGTGATTAACTCAGCCGTCCATCTGTACTATTAAAAAACGTTTAAGCCGAATTTGGCAATGGCAGAAGTGTTCTTGTTAGCAAAGGCAATAAAAGAGAAATGGGTTTTGTTTTTTAAAAAGGATTATCAGCATTACCAAATCTAAACTAAAGAAAAAGGTGCAGTTGCTTTGGATTGATATGAATAGACTGCCACTGGATGGTGCTGCTGTTATGTAATTTTACTTCTCTTGTCTGTTTAATTTGGTCATTATGAGGCTAAAAGAACAGTTACGTTATTCAGTACAGTGCCTATGAGAGCCAGCCTAGTGTAGTGATTTGGGCATTGGGCACCGGGGTACCTGTTCAGCCATGGAAACCCACTGACCAGTCGCACTTTCAGCTTCAGAAGGAAGGCAAAGGCAAATCCTCTCTGATCAAATTCTTCCAAGAAAACCCCCTGATAGGTTCGTCTCAGGGTTGTTCTGAGCCAGAAATATATTATAGAATGCAAATAACAAACAATGCTTATTCCAAGGAAACTTGGTAATATTGTCCCACTATAGTGAAAGGAAAATAATTTATTGCTACTTTTATTCATTCTGCAAGGCTCATATCTGAATAATAAAACAGGCTTCCTGTCCCATTTATTTTAAAGTTATGCCATCCTACAACACAGTCACATTTTCTTTGCTGGCATGTCTGAAGAAAGGACATGCACCCAGTCAGCTCTGTAATATCTACATATTCATATGATGTCTAATTATCTATAAAGTGATACTGTTATTGAATTTGTCAGTTAGAGTGCCTTTCCAGCAAGAATACTTTCTTTTAAAACAGCAGGGGCTGCTTCATTATCTACCTGTTAGAAATTTTTGTTAAAAATATTTGACACCTTTATGCAAATACAGTTCATAGCACCAAATAGATAAGAAGGTAAAGAGGGTTTTGAAGGCCCTTCACTTTACAAAAGAAAAAAAAAGAGAGAGAGAGAGAGATGTATACTCAGTATACATTTGCATTTCAAGATACAAGTAATTCTGTGAAAAATGTGCTTGCATTTGATGGTGCAGTTTAATAACAGGTTAGGACTTGAGTGCCAGAATGCTTTTTGAAATACAGGATAGGAAAAACTAAAATTGACTTCGCTTGCCCTGGAAACTGAAGCTAGCTTTATAGTATAAAACACTGTTGTAAAATTTTGAAAATGGAAAAGAAATGCTCATTGCGGGAGTGGGGGGGGGGGGGGGGGGTAGAGAAGAAAACTGACCAGAATTTGTAAAGAAGGGGGAATTAGTAGGAAAAAGTAATAGAAACAGTTTGGAAAACTATGCAGTTTAAGTCTCAGAAGCACCAAGGTTGGGGGGAATGATGAGAAAGTGTTTAGTTAAATCACCTATCCACTAAGATGTCAGACCTTTGGCCCTGGGCTGGAAAATGGCTATAGGCTTCATCTTGCCCCTTTCTATCCTCCATGACGTTGATGGGTGAAGGCTTTGTTGAGGTCATTAGCTGCAGTTCTGCCCTTCACTGTCTAGTCTTCTTGTTCTTCCTGTGTTTTCTTCAGTCTGTCCTTTTTCATTTCATCCACTTTTCCTCAGAATAGAATCGTACCCCATTCAAAAAGAACTTCTCACAGTTTCCTATGGCAGCAGCTTAGGAACAAAAAGGGTTGTGCTTCATGCAAGCTGTAGGGGACTCCAGTTAATTCCATAAAGTGTACGCATGTCAATTTGTTCACATCATACATGTGTTCAGTCTGCCGAGGTACAAGTGATTGCTGGTTTAGATTTAAGAGCCTTTGTATATCCAGGTACAATTTAGGAATGGTCACAGGTACAAAGATTCTCATAAACATCTGAACATATTGTTTGAATACATGAATAGTGTATGTGAATGACCTTTATGTCACATAGAATTAGAAGGGCCAATCCTGGAGCTTCAGAATCGCGTTTTCCAAAAAAGTTCACTTTAAAACTAGTGTCAGGAAAGCCCGGGTTATTTGCTTTTAACCCGGTCCTTTCCTCCACTGATCGATCTGATGAGGATCGTAAATCGATTCGAGTGTGAATGAGGGTGGTATAGACCACTTCACACTTCAAATCCACTTGTAGTGGGAATGAGGCCTTAGTCTAAAAATAAAATAAACCCACAGTTCACTCCACCATTCACCAACAAATGTTAGAGTAGGGCTCATAAAATGATATCTGTATCAACTTCTTGTTGTAGCAACACTGGGGAGCTTCCAGTGTTATGGCATTGTGTCTAGCAGCTAGTCACAGAGGCTCCTGACTAACAGGCTGCTTAAGAGGGTCAGACCAGGTCTGTGAACACCAAAACTGCCCAATATTCTCTCCGGTATGAGGGGAAAAAGAAGGGTTCATGGGGAATTCATTTTCCGGTACCTACTACTGATGAAAGAGAAGATCTTTACAACGGTAGAAGAGATTGATGAGATCAAAGGTCTGCTGCAACCTTCCATAGGCATTTGCTCATTAAGAATTATATCTGTACCTTTTTAAATAAGTGATAACAAGCGAACAAGAAGAAGAGAGATGAAGAAGAAGAATGAAGAACAAAGGATAAGGGTTCACAAAGGGTTCACAAAGCGTAAAGGAGGGACTACAAACAGTGGGGTTCTAACAATACAAGAAACAGAATTGAATTAACCAGTGAAATAACAGAGTTATTTGCTTGACTTACTGATGGCTTTCCTGAGACTGTGTGTGGATGATAGATTTTGAAGACAAAAAATAACTTGGGTCTTTGAATTCTGGTCCACAACTGTAGACTGTAGAAACCTTGGACAAAGGTATATGAATTCAGGAACATGCAATTAAAATATCTGGCAACAGATGCAGTGGCTTGGAGCTAATGTACTTAACATCTTAATGGCAAGGTAAAAAAATATAATCCAGTGACCATCCTACTGGCTAATCGCAAGGTGTTTTTCTGAGTGAGATTTCTTTGGTAGCCAAAACAGCACTACCCTTGCTTAAAAAGGAACTATTAGCAGTCCTAGGGAAACAACAAGCTTTTCAGAAAGCCACAGTGGGCTCAAATAAAACTGAGCATTCTCAGTGGCCAGGGGCTTCTGTCTGACTGTTGCAGACAGTAGTGAAGTATCCTTGCAGAAGACATAGCTAGCTAAAATACTGAAGAAGAAGAAGGATCTGCACAACATTTTATTACAGCTCCCAATACCAAATCCTTCTTAAATAGCCCCACCATAATCCACCTTTTTGTTTGCAGGATGAATAGCATCCATTTCCTTACCTACATGGAGGCAAAATGTAACTAACAATGTTTTGCCACACTTCACAAAGACCTAGTTTTGTGAAGTGTGGAAAAACATTTAGCGCTATTGTACAAAAGGGATGCTCTTGACTTTGTGTGATACAGAAAATGTCAGTGTGTATTGACACTGAGTAATATATGTAGGATGTAAGTTAGATTATAACAGTTCTTTAGAAGATAATTTTAAATGCAGTAATTTAAAATTTGCTAACCTAAATGTGGTAAGTGTAGCAGAAGACAATTACTGAAGTGAAGATTGCAGCAAAGACTGCTGCATATGTTATACAGTCTTTGAACTTTAAAATGTCTCACTCTTCTATCTGTATGTGGTGCTTTACCAAACTAGATGAGCCAAAGTCTAATGTGTATGAAAGATGAAATAACAAGTCTGCTGCTGTTGCTTGAAAAACATGTGTTAATGTTCTTCTCCCACTAATTTACTCCTTTCTAAGGAATCTTGTTGTAGAATATGCAAAGCTGTACATGTGTGTACACACACACAAGTGATTGAGTTTTCACTGAGTCTGTTCCCATGTTGACCTGACAGGTTCTTCAGGCAAATCACCATTCAGATGTGCTATCTCCTTATATGAGCAGAGTTTAGGATGGTTTTCACAAACTGACGTGAATTGGAAAACTGCAGTAGTTTTTTAAGTACATACAAGAGGAACTTCAGTTCATACAAGAAAAACAAGTCATGCCAGACTAATCTTATCTCTTTTTTTTAAATAAAATTACCAGCTCAGTAGATAAAGAGAATGCTGTGGATATAATATATCTTGATTTCAGTAAGGCCTTTGACAAGCAAGTAAAATGTGGGCTTGTCCAGGAATGCTGTCAGCACTCACACACAAACAAATGCTGATAGGAATGGCTCAGTGAGGGAAGCCAAGCAGGCAGCTAGCAAAGAGTCTATAGACCTTTCAAGAGTCCAAGAGTAGGAAACCACAAACTAAAGCCAGGGTCAGGATACCTGAAGTCATGGAGGTCAAAACAAGCCAAGGCAAGGGGAGCCAGAAGGTTTGGAGTAGTCAAGTCCGTTCCAGGGTCGTAGGTTTAAGTCCAACAAAGGTTAAAGAAACACAGAATTCCAGGAGCCAGCCCAACAGCATCCAATATGATGGATCTGCAATAAACTCTGGCAAAGAATCAGCGTTCTCCAGGTGCCTTAAATCAGCAAGACCTCTGTTACTTATCTGCAGCATTCTTATCTGTCAGTCTCTTAGATCTCCACAAGCAAGCCTTTTCAGCCCTCCTTTGGCTGAAGGAAGGGACCTGCATGCTTGGTTCTTCCTATGGAGCAAGCCGAGTCTGCTGAGCTTCTGGAGGAGACCCCATAGAGCTCAGGTCTTGCTGATCCTCAATCACTGGAGCTGAAGGAACAGAGCTGGGATCTGGTAGGGCAGAACTGGGACCTGGCATGGTTTCAGGTTGCTCCTGCACGTGAGTAGCCACAACCTCCTCCTCATCCTCCGAATCCTCCATTGGGCTGGTCATGACAGGGTTAGACAAAGTAACTGTTACATGGATTTGTAATTGGTTGACTGGCCGAACCCAAAGGGTGCTCAACAATGGCTCCTTTTCAACCTGGAAAGAAGTGACCAGTGGGATCCCACAGCGTTCTGTCCTCAGCCCAGTGCTTTTCAACATCTTTATCAATGACTTGGATGACAGAATTGGGGTCACACTTATCAAATTTGCAGCTGACACCAAATTAGGAGGAGTAGCTAATACCCCAGAGGACAGAATCAAAATTCAAAATGACCTGAATAGACTAGAAAGCTGGCCAAAACTAACAAAATGAATTTCAATACAGAGAAATGTAAGGTACTGCACTTAGGGCGGAAAAATAAAATGCATAGATATAGGAAGGTATAGGAAAAGAGATTCCACCTCAGCATTAGGAGGAACTTCCTGACAGTAACGGCTGTTCGACAGTGGAACACACTCCCTTGGAATGTGGTGGAGTTTCTCTCCTTGGAGGTCTTTAAACAGAGGCTGGATGGCCATCTGTCAGGGATTCTTTGATTGAGAGTTCATGCATAGCAGGGGGTTGGACTGGATGGCGCTTGTGGTCTTTTCCAACTCTATGATTCTATTATTCTAACTGCAGTGTCACAGGCAGGCACAACTTATGTGTTAATACTGTTCATGTAAATAGTGCTCTTTATGGTCTCTGACTCACACAAAATGGGATCTCTGAGCCTGTTCAGCACAAATTTTGGAGCTTTTAAAGCTGTAGAATTGCTGTTTTGGCAGCAACCCTGTCCATTTCCCCTATAGCATGCCTTGGTGCCCAAGCCTCAATTCTTTTTTGTCCAACACAGCAGTAGCATCAACTAAGAGCCTCTCTAAAGCATTGTTCTTTCCCTTTTGGTTTTGATCTGGACAGTCTTGCTTTCACTACTCTCAGCATTTTCCCCTCAAACCCCCCTTGGTGTTTTTGGCATTTCATCTTCCTCATTTTGACTCAGACTGGTTTGGCTTATGGCATCAGCAGCTTCTTTCATGTCTCTCTTGCCAGGGGAAAATCGCAGAGAAGGACAGACATCCCAAGTGACTCCTTTGCTTTGGGGAAACCAGCAGTGTGGCCACCTGCTCCCATAGCCAGGCCTTCACACTCCGGGCTCACAGTAACTAAACACTATTATTGTGGAAGCAGCAAATCCACTTTCTCTCAGCATTTTCACTCTACCCCATCATACAAGGAGGATGCCATAGGCTCAAATTTTTACTTGGTTTCCTCCCTCATCTGCTGCATATCAAGCTACTGTACCGTTCATGTATAGAGGTGTACCACCATTTCCTCTGGAACAAAATCTCCCCTTTCCTCAACCATCTCTCCAACAAAGATTGAAGGCTGACGATGGCCATCCATACTGAAGCTTGTACCCTCACCTTCCAAGAGATTGATATTGCATGCCACCTAGCCAACTCTGGTGGGAAAGCAGTGATGAAAGCTGTTGTCTTCCAGCACCATGTGTAGCTCTTCTCTTCAGGGCTGTCACAACAGGCCTGTAACACGATGACGACGACGACGACGACGACGATGATGATGATATTTATTACTTACTTGTCTTCCTCAATGGATTTAAGCAAGGAACAACAACAATTAACAGACAAATAACATAAATTAAAAAGACATCAGTTAAAACACACATCCGTTTAAAAGGATAAACAAGATGTACACGTATTAAAACAACCCGCCTTAAGGTCAACACTTTGATGAAGGATGCCTATGCCCTGCTACTACTGATGAGTGTTTGGAACATCAGATGTTCCAAACTGAGATCCATTGCACAAAAGTTTGGTCTCCAACAACCTCTCTGACAATTCCAACAGATACCAACACTTCATAGCTGACTACTGATGAGCCTCCAGCCCATGCCTCCTCTAACATCATAAATCAACCACTTTTCAGCCTAATCAACCCTGCAAACCCATCTATCAAGCCAAATTCAGCCAGCTCCATTCAGGAGGAAGTCCCAGGATTCTTACAGATGTCACCTATGACACCATCCAGGATGACTCCCCTGTTCCTGACACTACCATTGCATATATTAAGGAAATATTTTCAGGCACCTTATCACCTGATGTTACCAAAGTATGAAAATTTGATTTATTACATGAATGTAATATTTGTTTGGATATATATATGGATCTCCATTTTATGTTACTGTTAAATTATGGCTTAATTTGGCAAAGTGAGTGATATTAACCTTGCTAATTTTCTCTAAATTTGCTTTATTTTTAGTTTATTTGTATAGTAAACTGGTAGCCTCAACACTCATGAAGATTAAATAAGATTCTTCTACCTTAAGTAGTTATTTTTGGCTTAGGCAGTAAATGTAACACAATAAAATATTTCCTGTATAAAGATTTTTAGGAATGAACAATCAAGCGTGATCTACCTCAAACACTGTCAGTATACTGTGACACCTTAGGCTCCTTTGAATACATGTGGTTAGACTGTCCCAAGGTTAAAGATTTTTGGAAGGCAATACGGATGCAAATCTCTCTTATTGTGAAACAAACTGCAACCTTCTGTCCGGACCTTCTCTTATTGCCAATGTATTGTAAAGAGGACACTCATCTCAAACATCATAAGCTTATCACATTTCTCATCTCAGCAGCCAGGAATATAATTGTGAGAAGCTGGAAAACAGGGAATATACTAATAAGTGACTGGTGGAAAAGAGTCTGGGATATCTGGTTATTGGAAAAGCTTTCTTATACTTTTTGACTCTGTAATGAACAAAAGAAACTGGACATCTTTTTGGATGATTGGTCAGTGTTTATTGATTTCATCAACGCCAACTCATTTGCTATTGGACTTCCTACGCATCAAGCTATATTTTGGAAAGATTCTTTGATCCCAACTTCATCAGTTAGCGAATCTGAGTGATATCTTTAGGACTTTGTTGCTGCTATTACCCCACTAAAGATAGCTATTATGCAAGTTTATATATAGACCTCCAAGGCTATTTGTTATTTATATGTTAATTGTTTGTTTTGGTATTGTTGTTATAAAACAAATAAAAACAATTATAAAAAACACTGTCAGTATAATTAGTGTTCATGATGATGATGAGGAGGAGGAGGATGATAACAACTACAACAACCCTGCTAACTATTATTTTCATGATAGTGAATGGTGGTTTATCAGTCATCTTGTTTTAGTTTTTACATTGATATTGTTTCCCTAACACGAGACTATATTTCATTTCTATTGCATCTTTCTGTGAAAAAAAATATTAGCTCTAGCAATAAACATATTATAACAAATATCTTGATAAAATAAAAGATGTATGGGTTTGTATGTGGCGAGATTACCTTGCTATTTTACTACAGACTAAACAGGTTTGGGATTTCACTATTGCTAGACTGTTATGGTCTCATTTATTGTAAACAGTGTTGATGGCTTAGAAAATCCAGGGCATCTGCAATTTGACTTTTTAAACAGCTTTGCCTGATGTGGTTTACTTGTCCGGAAGAACTTTGGCAAGATATAAGTATATGCACTGTTTTTAATCTAGAGGGTGTTCACCTTATCTTATTCACTGCTTTGTTTCAAATTTGTTTTATATTCTAACATAAATTATCTGTAATAAGCCATCCTAATTAAAGTTGGTAAAATCTACAACACTGTTCCAATTACGTACTAATCAATTATACACTAATTTAATTGCACTTAGCTACAGTACATCATTAATCAGGTTCAGACTTAGCATAACAGATTTAGCATGTTAACTAGTTGAAAGCACTTAAACTAGGACAAAAAAAGGTTCTTGTAACACTAAGGAAGCTACATAAGGCAGTATTTAAGTGAGTGCCATAGTAATGGATTTCATTCTTCTTCTAAAGGTCTGAGTGACATTTCTTAATTATTGGGAAAACAAGTGCTGTGAGCTGAAAACAATAGAAACTATACCAAGAGTGAATTGTTCTCATTCACTATGCTGATTATATCTGAGGCTGAGAATAGGATCACTGTTAAAAATCAAGTGAGCAGTAGTAAATAATAGCTCACAGCAATTATTCTCCTTCACAGAGGAGCAGTTCATTGAATCTACTGGACGGTCTCCCATAAAGTTTGCAATGTTTTATTAAATGAGTGTATACATTTCCACCAAGATGTGCACAAGTGTCCTTGAGGTATAGGAATTTCATATCACATTAAATAATGTATCTAATTTTTTTGTATGTTCATTTCCAAGAAAAAGCACATTTTTAAAAACTTTATTTATTCATTTTGCAATAATTTCATAGCAAATGTAATTTAAAAATTAAAAGGAACTTGATAATAAAGCAGTTCCTGACAGAACTTACCAAGGTACAGAACAATGATGATTCTGTGCAGCAGATGTCTATAAGGGAGGTATGTGCTAATATATTTCAGAGTAAGTATGGGAACTGATGCCCAAGCACAAGCATATTGTAATCGATTTAGACTGTATGATGGAACAAATAATTTCAGCTGACCCAAAATAGAATGCAGTAATGGGGCTGCGTTACTGCTGTGGCAGCACCAGAGGGTGATGCTGCTCAGGGTTTAAGCATCTGGATTCTGGTTATAATAAAGTGGTTCCTGTTTTGCTTGTGTACTGATGGCAAGCATGTGAATGAGCCCTATTTCCTTTCTGGTTTCTGTTTTTAATTGGGTGGCGTGTAATGCATTGCAGTAAGGTTTGAATAAGTCAGTGGAGTAACTCAGTCTCCATTTTGGGTACTGAATGCAGGGTGACTTGGATGAAAAGCACCTATATCATGTTGGACTGGAGAAGGGGTCGGAAAAATTCAGTTGAATGATACAGGAACAGGGTTAAAAATTGACACAGATTACTGGGATAAGAAATATTCAGGCCCATCATACCATCTGTGAAACATGACACCTCTCTTAACAATTAACATAACAATTAACATGTATATATATTCCTTCATCTCAACGTGGATGCCTGTGAAAAGATATTAAATGTTGTATGTCTCTGACAGTATCTCTGTATTAGGGGTTTTGCTAGATTAATAACCCAGATTAATTTCTCTGTTCAGTTTGTTAATGTTGCTGTCAACAGTTATATTTTTTTTGTTCATTATTGTGTGAATTGCATTTTTTTTTTAAAAATGATTGAAGTGTATAGGTGTGTGCAAGACTTAAACTGCATCTACACTGCAGATATAATGCAGTTTAACACCACTTCAGCTGTCATTGCTCAGTGTTATCGAATTCTTGGATATGTAGTTTTGTAAGATATTTAGTCTTCTCTCCATAGTAGCTAAAGTGTTACCAAACAACATTATTTCTATAGTACAGATGCAGCCTCAGAGAGAACATATATAGGGGAATGTATATTTATACTTGAAAGGACACTATCCCTGGGCCACCTCCACAAAATGCAATGAGCTACATGATTCAAAAAGGAGTATTTGTAGTCATGGACATGTATTAGACTCATCTAGGCCCAATGTGGCCATTAAGAAGAGGGGATGTAACTTCACTTATTTCATTATTGCGTGCAAAAGTGAAGGATTTTAAAGATTTTTTTTTTTGCAATTAGCAAGATTTTTTTAGGCCACCCTGAGATCTTTGATACAGGGCAGGGTATAAATATTTTTAATAATAGTAATGACAACAACAATGATTATATGATGATGATTCTGAGAGGTTTTGCATAATTATCAATCTTTTTGCATTATAAGGATTATTTAGAAGAAATTTGAAGAAAGGTACAGAAATATATGTAGAAAACCTTGTTTTCTGTATAAAAGCTTGTTTTTTTACACAGTGTATTATTTTGCTGAGCCTTTTTCATTGAGAAAAGGAATTTTTGCAAGTATTCTTTACATCCTTATAAAGAAATAGTCCCACAGTCACCTGCCTTGAGCTGGCTAGAACCATATTTGGACAGGCATCAGCTTAATTGATGCGTTTAAACACACACGCATGCATGGGCATAAGATTAATCTGGAATAAATTTTAGTTGTTAAAAAGGCTCTTTAAAAAAAGTCTGATTAAATGTTGTAGCTCTATCATGTGTCTTTTCCTTTCTCAAGTTTTCTGCATATGCCACAGGATAAGGAAAGGAGTGGTCCACATTTTTCACAGATAAAGACTTTACCAGTAAACCACTCTTTGTGGATCTCTGTTTTTGGGATTTGTGACCAATGGTTGCTCATTCCAGGGCATTGGCAAACGCCAGGGATGCATACCTGAGGTGGTACAACAGTTAAAACCGAGCATGACGTAATGAGGAAATGTATCTAGTTGTGCTCAGATATCTTATAGGTACAAAGTCTGCATTGCTATGCATCTCACCTTCTCATCTTCCTCCATTCCTTTTCCTCCTTTCTATTCTTACCTGTTGCATCCAAGAAACACTTGGGAGATGAATGCTTTGATAATCTAGGGTTATTAATTTACCTCCTTGTTGGAGTATATACTCATCATAGAAATAATTTTGGTTGGTAAATGAAAAGCTTGGTCTTAGAGTAGAAGATTGACGACTAAGGTATTTGCTCTCATCCATCAGATGTTTAATATTTCAGTGGCCTAAAGAAAGTCCTGAACTTTGAAAATGGCAGTCAATCAGACAAAAGATCTTACCACTTTGTATTTCTTTTCTGAGATTTTTTTCTAACGCCTTCCCCAGAAATAAGAGAACAGTGCAAAGTGTTCCTTGTAGATTTTCTCTCATTATTTTTCTTGCTGTAGCTGCTCCCTTCTCTTCCCCCAACATGGTGCTCCAGACCAAAAGTAGATGTATAACATTTTGTAGGATTAATAATGGTGACCAAACTGCCAATTCATTAGCCCTTTGTGATAACATTGTAAAAAAATAATTAAAAAACAGACCAAACCAATCAAATCCAAAAACCTTTAGGACAAATGAAAAACCTGTGCTACACCCAGTGCTGTCTCCAAGAATCACTTTGAGTACTTCTTCTCCCTGTGGAGAAATTTGATGAGATTCTGCCTCCAGAATTTCTGCACAAAAGTAGGTTGGGCAATTTTGAAAGGCTGTTTGTGCTCCCCAATATATTCTTTATAATTTGAGGGTGGAAAACAGATGAATATCTCAGTGAAACCTTCCATTCAGTAAGATCTTTTGACCGGTGCTGTGTTCTTTGCAGTCACTGTTGCTTTTGATTGTGAAAAAAAACAGAGAGAAAAAAAATGGAAAAGGTGTTGAGGAAAGCATGTTTTATTATTTAAAATAGGCTTGCAAGCTTTGATCTGCACTATTTTCTGAATGGTGTTTTCTTTTTTTCAGTTTTTCTAAGGGAAATGTTGCTTCCTTTCTGTATCTTCGTATAATATAGAGAATATTGTTTCTCAAGAGAGAAATATTTATGTCATTTAAGTTGGAATATAGTATGTTTTTGGGATTCAAGGGCATGTACTTGTCTTTCCGATTCACCCTCAGTTTCATGCTTTAAAAGAGTTGTCTTATAACCATAGTCAGCTGCAGAGTGTGTGTTTCTACTGAAAAGGATGTTGAACTGTAGGTTCCCATACTATAAAGTCTTTATATATTAAAGCTTTGTTTTTCATCTCACCAAATCAATTATATTAATATAATCAGCTATCACAGTCTTACACATCTCCCACTGAATAAGTTTACAAATGCTACTGCATCACCTTTCCAATTGTATATACAGTATTTGTTTATGAAACTACTGTTCTAAAACTCCAGTTGATTTATGGGTGGCCCACATGTTGCATTTAATCTTTATTCTGGAGGAGGAATGGTGACCAGATTTCTATAAAATCATTTTCCTTTATCTCTCCGCTGGCCATTCATAGATGGTAAGTTAATTTTTCAGGTAGGACAACAGACCAAACTCATATCATGCCAACCTCTTAATGATAGGTGTTGCAAGGTTTTCCAAAATGTTGCAATAAAGAGTTAAAAGATTTTTATATGAAAAAAATTAATTGTTACTGTTAAAGATGTGGAGGGGGGAAATAAATTCTTTGACAATAATATTCTCAGCTAGATCAATAGCCTGAGCTATGTGCACAGTTTCTGAAGGTTAGAATCATAAAACCATATGGTTGGAAGAAACGGCATCACAAGAGGGATGCAAGTAGTGTGAACCAGACCGGGTGACACTCCAGAGGGGGGGTGTCACCTGGTGGGGCGGTACACCTGGAGGGACTGGCATGGCTACTGGGAGAGCTAGGACACTTTCCTGCTTGCCCAGCAGCCACACAGGGCTGTAAAAAGGCCCTCTGCACTGCCACCCCACTCAGTACTGACAGCTGCCGGGGGAGGGGGTGAACTTCAAAGGCTCCTGAGTGCTTTCACGGTTTGGAGGCCACAGTGCAGCCCCTTGGCAGCACTCTAGGCAGGCAGGCAGGCGGGGGGGGGGATCAAGACAGCTGCCCCCTGCACTGAGAGGCACCAACCTCAGCAATGCCACTGGTTGGAAAAGATGAGAAGAGCCATCCTTTCCAACCCCCTGCTGTGCAGGAATACACAACCAAAGCACTCTTGACAGATGGCCATCCAGCCTTTGTTTAAAAACTTCCAAAGAAGAAGACTCTTATATGCCAAGGCAGCATATTCCATCACTGAACAACTCTTACCATCAGGAAGTTCTTCCTTATGTTTCCTGTAGTTTGCATCCATTGCTCTGTGTCCTAGTCTCTGGAGCAGCAGAAAACCAGCTTGCTCCATCTTCAGTATGACACCCTTTCAAATATTTAAACATGGCTATCATGTCACCACTTAACCTTCTCTTATCCAGGCTAAACACACCCAGCTCCTCAAGCTGCTCGTATACTGCCTTGTTTTCAGACCTTTTATCATTTTGGTCATCCTTGCTCCAGCTTATCAATCTCCTTTTTGAACTGTGGTTTCCAGAACTGGGTACAGTACTCCAGGTGAGGCCTGGTCAAAGCAGAGTAGTGGGGCACTATTACTTCCCTCGATTCTAGACACTATATTCCTATTGATGCAGTCTAGAATCTCATTGACATTTTTAGCTGCTGCACTTTACTGTTGACTCATGTTCAACTTATACTCCAAGATCCCTTTCACATAAACTCTTGTCAAGCCAAGTGTCACCTACTTTTTTCTTCTTCTCCCTAAGTATGTTCTCCTTGTTGAAATTTCATTTTTTAAAAATTTTGGTCCAGCTCTCCAGTAATAATTTCTCTCCAGGATGAAGAGGAGCCATTAGAGCCATTAGAGAGCACCTTTTTGGTTTGGCTGGCCAACAAATTACAAATCCAACTAAAAGTAGCATTGTCCAGCCCACATTGTACTACCTTGTTTGCAAGAATATCATGGGGGCCTTGTCAAAGGCCTCACTGAAATCAAGATATGCTTCCTCCACAGCATTCCTTCATCTTCCCAACCTCAAAAACATGGCCATGTTAGGTTGGAAAATCAGTATACAAAGGGATTTTGCTGCACCTTTGAGACTAACTGAAAGATAGAAGTTGGTAGCATGAGCTTTCCTAGACTTGAGCCTGTTTCCTCAGATGTGTTTGGTTTCAGTGATGCCTTTTGTATCCTGTTTGCTTTGCTGTGTGAAGAGTTCAAGTCCGTTTTGCTTATTTCCCATGCTCTATGCATTAATGTAGAGACATCTAAGGTTGTGAGTCATTTACCCTATCTGCTTATTTATGTCCCCCCACCCCCACTGTCAGGTTTTTGTTCTGTTTCACCAAATTCTCTCTATAAACATTTGAGCTATCATCCCCAGCATTCAATGAACTCCTGACCTCAAGAAAGCTCCACATAACTTAGTTTAAAGCTCTCTTGGTCAGGTTTGTGCGCCTTTTAGCACAAACTTTCCTGCCAATCTTCTATGAGGTGTAAGCTATTGCTTGCCAGAAGTCGCATCTTCATGAAACCACAGACCATGGTCCAAGAAGCCAAACTGTTCCTGGCAGCACTATCTGTGGAGCCAGTTGTTCACTTGCACTATTCCAGGCTGAAACCTTCAACTGGGAGGAGAGACAAAATGAAAATCTGTGCATCAAAGTCCTTCAGCTTCCTACTCAGAGCCTTGCAATCTCTTGTGATATCCTTAAGGTTATATGGTTATACCATATGGGCTAAAAGGAAAGGATAATGCTCAGTGGGTTTGATATGTTTTGTCAGCTTCTCTGTTACATCACACATTTTTGCCCAGCAAACCTCTTCAGTCATTTTGTCAGGGCTACAAACCACTGTTTCTGTTCCTCTTAGCAGAGAGTCCCCTATCACCAGCATACATCTCATCTGAGAATTGGAAGGGCCCATTCTATAATGCTGAATCTTTCAAGGTCACATGTATGTCCTCTGAGGACTGACACTGTTGTTCTTCTTGTTCCTTGGGTCACTGATAAAGGAGAAAATTTCAAATCTACCCTTTAGCTCCAAGCTGACAGAATGATCTCTGGTCCTTCTACCTGTATGTGTCACATCCCTCCAGATGTCTGCCTTGGAAACTGACCTCCTTGTGCACGTCCTCTGTATTCCTTATCCAGGATGGTCTGCTTTGCTTAGGAGTTTATCACATGGGAGGAATTTATCTCAATTGCGAATGGAGCCAATTCGAATTCACATAAATTTGCTAGTTTAGCAAATTTATGTGAATTCTAATTGTGTTCGGAATGCGTTCAGAATGACTTCTCATTGCCCGAAAATGATCCCCCATTGTCCGAAATTGTGTGAGATACTCTAATACGCAATTATGTGAAATCCATGATTGCATTCAGAATGATTTCCCATTGCCCGAAATTCTGTGAGATACACTCATTCTCAATAACGTGAAACCCCATGATTGCGTTCGGATTGCCATTGCATTATACCCCCCAAATTCCGTCACATGATAAACTCCATTATGCAGTGATGTCCAAATTCTGGCCCTCCAGGTGTTTTGGACTTCAGCTCCCAGAATCCCAGACCTTTAGCCAAGGTGGCTGAGCCTTTTGAGATGTGAAGTCCAAAACACCTGGAGGGCCAGAGTTTGGACATCACTGACTTAAACAAAGAAAACCTAATATATGGAAGAGTAGGTACATGGACCTTATGCTGCTGGACTTTCTCTTCCAACAGGTAGCTGCAGATGTAGCTACCCAAATCCTCCAGCACAAACACTAACTTACCAGGGCTGTTACAGGTGCCTGCACTAGCTCCCTCACAATCCATATTCAGTAATCTTAAATAAGTACTGAAACAAAACTCCAGAACTCTCACTCAAAACTCCCCTGTTAAATAACCATGCAAAATGCCCATCAGCTTTGGCTGGTAGTGAAACTTCTGTTCATTTCTTACTGCACATACTGCAAGATGCCACTGGCCCTCAGAGACAGAGCTCAAAAGAGAGAGGAAGCACTGATTGTTTTTTACGTATCTTGAAACATACTTCAGGAGACCTTGTTAGGCAAGGCAGTCTAATAATCCTCATGCAGCAGATGTAGAGCTGAAGTCGATGCCACTTTGAGAGCTCATCATTGAGGGAAAATAAATTCAACCCAGTGAATTTTGATTCACTGTTAGCAGCCTCCTTCCATAGTGAAAATGGAGTGCATTAAATAATTCAGGAGTGGATTTGTTGCCTCACTTGCTTAGAGAAAGAGACTAGCCAAATGTCTCCTGCTGCTTGTTTTCCAAGTAGAAGAGCTTCTTCTTTTCTAATACTGCCTTCTTTGAAATGCTGTTAGGCTTTTAGACACTGTGAGGAAAGAGAGTTTCGGCTTGAGCTCTGTAATCTCTTTTTAATTATGCTTTTGGCTGATTTCAAGATTTATTTAACTCTGCCAAATGGCATTTCTGCATCCTGTCTACCGTATATCCGATGGAAGAGGATGCTGGAATTGGCTGTAAAGAGGAGCATTTCTGAAAGAGAACGTAAACATCCCATGTGTATCCCTTTACTACCTGTATCTGCCCTTCCTCTTTTTCTTCCTCCTCCTTCATCTGCATTTGGGCTAATTGCAATTTTAGAGAGCAAGGAGCAAGATACTTATGGATTGAATTTTCAATACATTTGCTAGTAAGACCATAAGATTGATACTAATTGACCATGACTTATTAGGAAAGATTTTGCTGAAGACGTAGGCTCAGCATAGATATTGTTTCTATCCTCAGAACCATGATTTGAAGGATCATGAATGTGGCATACAGTCACATGGTCTTTCATTTCTGTTTTCATCTTGTTCCTTTCCCCTCTTCTTTGTTTGCAGTACACATCCTTTTCCATGATCTCCAAATTGGTCAAACTATGGTTAGTATTAATTTCTGCTAACTTGTGTTACGTTCATACATGGGAGACGTGGTACCACTAAATTTCCATGAAGAAATCTCCCATGTAACCTTGTAATTTGTTCAGTGACAGACAATTATAGTTAGGAAAAACTTATTTCACCATGGAAAGTCTTCAGTTCAACTTCTTTTACAAGTGAAAAGCAAGGCTGGCTGTCTTTTTTTTTAAAAAAAAAAACACCCTGTTTTTCTATGTCATACTTTTGCTTTCCTACTGAATGAAATATTTCTTTCATTTTTCTTTTGTTATTGAGGCCTTTTACACTTCATGATAAATTTTTTTAATTCTCTACGGTATGTAATTCATTCTTTGTATTTTCCCTCCTCCCCCCTTTTTTCTTACTCCTTAAGTTATTTAGATGTAGTCTAAAAGTCTGGCTATTACAGTGGGTCCTTCGTATCTGCTGTTTTTTAATTCCAGGATGCCCCCAAGATAACAAAATCTGTGTGTGTTCAAGTCCCATTAAATACAGTGGAGAGTAAAATGGTATCCCTTACATAAATTAGCAAAGTTTGCATTTTGTAATTTATATTTTCAAAAAAATATTTCCAAGCAGTAGATGCTTGAATCCATGGATAAAGATTCTAGGTAGATGGAAGGCCTGACTGTATTACTGTTTTCCAATCCTCTTACTGTAACAACAACTTTTTGAATTTAACATTTTAACTTTAACAGTTTATTGGCAGTTGTTCATTGTTAGACCCGTATCCAATGTCAGTTGCTTCTTTTTAATCACTTTATTTTATATTGCAAGAAATGCCATTCAGAAACTAATCCTTAAATTCAACCAAAATAACTTGCTTAAAGGAACACTTTTTCAAGAACAATTATCATTTAAGCTTTTGGCTATAACATCTGAACTACATTTTGCTACTTAATTTTCTTATTTAATCCTATATTGTTGTAGTCCTACACATTAATGCAAAAAACAAACAAACAAACAAAACACAACCACAGTTTACACACAAAAATTGGAATTTGGATTTTTGAAAACTCCCCTCCCCCCCAGTCCTGGTTAAAAGATTAATAATAAAAAGGAATAAAGTGTAACTCTTCATTGTTAGAAGTTACTTTGTGGTAAGCGTACTTCATTTTGTATTTTCGATTCTAGAACATTTCCTAGATAACATTTTAACATGGTATGCATTTCTTATTATTTTGGAATTGAGAACCATGTAATTGTAATCTTACATGGTTTTAATTAAAACAAGTTATTGAGAGGAAAAACCCTTTTATTGATCTGTTTGCGGTAAGGTTTCAAAAACCCCTTATTTTAAAGATTTCATAACTGAACTCAGATGAAGATATAAATTAATACCTTGTGAGCTTTTCATAGAAGGTTCATGATGCAGAGCTATTCAGTCCTTGCAAATTAGGAAAAGATCAGATTCAGTTTAGACAATGAAAATTGCATCATAATCTTTCTTACTGAAAACACATTGGAAACATTTAGTATACAATCTATTCAGCACTTGTGCACAAATTCCATTCAATTTGTGGAAATGTTCATGAAATGGAGATGCAGCATCACTTTACATCTTCACATTTGTGTGCTTTGACCTGGTATTTATCTTCATAGTTAAGGATTTTAATAATACTTGTTTTTGGTTTAACCACACTCTAAATTCAACTTCAAACTGAAACTAACTATGGTCCAGGGAAATAAGTATGTTTGTATAGATGATTAGCATTTGAATGAATTAGCACATTGATGGCAAGTACGAGGGGGTATCCAAAAGTTTCAATGATCACCTTTTTTTAAAAATTGACAGAAAATTTGTTTTGATTTGTAGTTGTTAACTTATCTCTATGTAGTCACTATCTAGATTTATACCTTTTCCCCAGTGTATCTTGACCCTCCAAATACCTGATATTGTAGAAGCCTGTAGATTGCACCTGATGAGGATTTTACACTTTAGTCACTTCTGGCACAGCCAGTCACAAAAATAAAGGACGCAATGAGCTGATTTTCTCAGCAACGTGCACTTAGGGACCAATGATGACACTGACAAAATTTCATCAATATGCCATAATAACTTCCAGGTGATAATTATTACTTTACGATACCCCCCTCGTAAGGCGCAATCTGCAGACTTCTACAATATCAGGTGTTTGGAGGGTCAAGAAACGCTGGGAAAAATGTATAAATCTAGATATTGACTACATAAAGACAAGTTAACAACTACAAATCAAAACAAACTTTCTGTCAATTTTTAAAAAAGGTGATCATTAAAACTTTTGGATACCCCCTTGTAGTACTGTGAGTACATAATAATACAGGCATGCATTATCAGGTACTACCATGCTTGCTTCCAGCACATGTCCTCATACATAACTGAAACCTACACTTTGAATATTGAGGGACTAAGCCCTTCAGGAACATGAATGAATAGGAAGGTGGGGAAGCATTTTCTCTTTGCATTCCTGGGTTTATTTACTAAGAAGGCAAACTAACATCCTCTTTGATTTTTCCACCTGCCTGTGTTCAGCTGGGTAAAACATGTCCCTCTTGAACAGAACTTAGTTCTTCACCCCTAAACTGGAATTGTTCACAAGCATTCTGTTTACAGGATAAGAACAGAAGGAATCTAGCAAAAATCAGACTTCTCTTGGAATATCCTGATCAGTGATTCTTGCTTTAAAAAAAAAATTAAAATAGCTATAAAAGGTTGACCTCTGTCAGAGCTGAATCTTCCCTCTGTGGTGTGAGTAAGAAGTTGAGGTTCTTGATACTTCAGAAAGGAAGAATGTTCACCAAGTACTTCTTCTGGAATCTGACCAGTCCCTTTCTCTCTATGCTCTTAAACTCGTGCTGTGCCTGAGTGAGGAATTTAGCTGGCCATTCAGTTAATAGTGCTACTGTTCTAAGCCAATACATTGTCTGTTGGATGTTTCATTTGTTTAAAAAAGTAAAGGTTTTCTCTTGACAATATTGGGCCTTTACAGATAGCAGATTGTTGACCATGCTTACCACCGTCGGTAAATATGGCTACCCAGTCCATGTCCTTTAAAAGGTGTGATGAATATGGGGTGAATTGCTTGCTCTATCTTGGTGAAGGGTACAATATGCAGACCTGCACCTATTGCAGGGCCTTCACCCCTCAGGTTAAAAAAAAAACAGCTCTTCCACCTTCAATCTTTGTTGGACAAGAAGGCTTTAAAGCCCCATGTGGCATTGATGGCTATTGTCTCGGTCCCTCCATCGCATTCACCTTGGAGATGACCATTGATGATGGAGTCCTGCCATCATGATGATACCACTCACCTGAGTTCTTCAATGTCGAGCAGTGAGTCTTCCTCAGCCAAACGTCAGCTCGAACCCAACTGCAGGCTTACATTCGAGGCCCCTGAATCCGAGGATGCCCCACAAAAAAGTGGAAATTACATGGCGGTTGAACCTAAGTACCACCTCCTGTATATTGGGCTCTTTTTATGTGAACTTCTGCGGAGGGCAAGCTGTGATGTGAATGGAGGTGTGTGTATAGGGGAAAACAGGACTTTTATTATTTGTGGAGGGTGGGAGCAGAACAGATCCCCCATGGATACGAAGGGACGACTGTAAATTGAGAATAAAAATTGGAGAGTAGCTTCATTGCTTCAGTCCAAAGCTCATAAGTTGGGTGGACAGCAAATAATGATCTCTTGCCATGTAGCAGACTTTGGTTGTAAAGCTTTGGCCAGCACCATGGCTCTCTGGAGACATGCTTGGCTTCATTCTTCAGGTTTCTCTGAGCAAGCACAATTTTTTTTCAGCACAGAGACAGATACAAAATTGGAACATGGGCAAAACATACTGTTAAGAAGTATGTTAATCCAGGCTTGTTCAAAGTCTAGATCTTTTTGGTATAGATATGACAAGGCCTTAAAGAAGACCTGTGAAGTTTGTCTTGGGCTCGGTATGAGTGTGCCTTTCTGCAGCCTTCCTCTACCAGGCAGAAACCAACCTTTTCTGGGTTAAATTTATTTCTGGACATTTTAAGAAGCAACTTCTCTGTTGTGCTAATTAATTTTAACTATAGCGTCACTGCCTTTGTTTCTTAGAGATTTTCCATCAGTATCACCCCCTTTCCACTTCTGCTGCAAATTAGCTGTTTGTCACCTTCAGTCTGGCTCCTCATCAAAAGCATGCCTGAGACCTACCAGCAGCGTAGCCTCTTGCCTCACAGGAGAATACAGTCCCACCACCACAGAACAGAATTAACCGAAAAGATATGTGTAGTTATCAAATAGACACTCCCACATGTTCTTTAGAATATTAAAGCCCACCACGTCCACACATTGTTCACTCTACTAAGTTTTGCTGTTTTAGAAGCTCTTCAGTCTTTGAGAGAGGCTTTATAAGAGACTGGTGGGAGTGTGGAGGTAGTAATCTTCCACCTATTTCTTTCTGCTGGTGTTTCTGTGGATCTAACTCACTATTACTGCAGGAAAAATATGAGCCTGCCCTTTGAAGATACAAAGATGCTTTGCTCAAGCAGATTGATGTACTTAATTCAGATTGCAGAAGAATAGAGTTTAAAATCTATTGTGTGATGTTTTCATATTCTCAGTATCAAATGTGCTTGGGGAATGTTGTTCTTAATGAAACACATTTTCATAGTGATTTGACTGGGTAAAGTAGATGAAACTGCAGATTTAGTTGGCATTTACTATGTTGATAGTAAGCACCTGGTTCCTGTTATATCATGTGGGAAACAAAAAATGAAGTTCTAGCAGACACTTACATTGGGAGTTCCTCAGATAGACATTTTTGCATCTTGCAGCAACAGGGAGGATCATGTATATTGCAGTGGGACGGGAGTTGAAGTAGCATCCATGAAAAATGTGTTCTTCCACAGGCCCTCTCCTTTGTCTTTTCCCACTCATAATGAATACGGTGTTTACGATTTGGGAGTAAGGGACACTCTACATTCTCATCACACTGTGGTGGCTGCCTCTTCAGCCATGGCTGTTCACCTTGTTACACCTCTTACACCGCCAGTTTATTCAGCTTCCCATGTGCCTATATTTTCTTATACCTTATACCTATGAGAGACTTCAGAACCCAGTTCTAGCCTCTTTTTTGCTCACTGTGCAGAAACTGTGCCTCTGTCATTAGTGCCAGATGAGATCCTGAATGTTCTGTGGCCATCCAAGAAACCATCTATTTACTGTAAGTGTTCTGTAATTATACTTCCAGTACAATCAGTTTTCATATCTGCACAGCAAATCATTACTCTTATCACAACAACACCATCCAACGTAACGTTTTAAAATGATTTTTACTCAACTGACATTTGGTTGGATTTAGGCATTTAACTGAAAGGCAAACTTAGGGGGAAATCAGACTAGCAGTAAGAACTGGGTTGGGGGTGGCATGGGGGTGTGGTGTGGTGACCACATGCCGCATGCCACATGCCCCGACTTATAATTATTATTATCCTTTATTTATATAGCGCTGTAGGTTTACACAGTGCTGTACATATAAATTTATAATTAGACTCTACTCCCAAGCCAGAGTCCACACCAACCAGGCAGTAGGCAATGTGGGAACACTCCTGTGGCACAGCGATTGGATGCCGCACACTGCAGGAGTGGAGAAGTGCCATGGCGGCGGTGAGAGGGGTGCCTTTTTCTGGCACAAAAAGGAGCAGCATTTTGCTGCTCCTTTTTGTGCCGGAAAAATGGTGTATTGGGGCTGCGGTGTGCATTTGCCACAGCCCCGATCTGACGCACAAAGGGGTGGCATGACGCCATCTGTTTTCAGCCTTAATCTCTGTAATTATTGTGTATTTATTAAATTATTATATGGGAACAAATGCCCCGTTTTCTTGTCCTAGATAGCTGCCACAATATAAAAAACAATAAGAAGACTAGTAACAATTCATAATTCAAACAAGGTAGCAATATTGAAACTAGCATCCAACAGCTGACAACTGAACAAGCCCACTCCAGCAGTGCTCCCAAACTGATTTCTCAAGGGGAGTATAATGACCTTCATGAAGTACTTTAGCTTTTTATGTAATTGAATAGCATCTAACACATTATGTAACTGCTAAGACTTGGAAGCACAGATGCAGGATTTTAAATCTTATAGTAGCAGTGGATAGTGCGCTATCTTAGATGTTGCTCTGTTTGCAAATACCTTTTTAAAATATTTATTTTATTAGCACATTGCATGGCTATATATATAAGAACGACATATAAGGGATTTATAGGACAAGACAAAAACACTCATGATTCCTACCCCCAACTTATGGACAGAAATGCTAAGCAATTCATATTCTTATGAGAGCTGTTCAACAGTGGAACACGCTCCCTTGGAGTGTGGTGGAGTCTCCTTTTTTTGGAGATTTTTAAACAGGCTGGATGGCCATCTGTCAGGAATGCTTTGATTGTGTGTTCCTGCATGGCAGGGGGTTGGACTGGCTGGCCCTTGTGGTCACATCCGATTCTGTGATTCTATGATTCCATCTAGAGATCCACCAGAGTGTCAAAAAGACAACCTGCCGAAGCAACAGGAAACTCCCGAAGAGCCATCAGATCCATCTGAATCCATACGCCTTGTGGGGCAGACCATCTTAATTGCTCCCTCCTCCTTCAGCTTGGCCATTGTATTTATTTTTTACTCTTTTTTTAAAACTCTGAATAGTAGGGCTGTGTGCTAGGAATGCTTAGCTTCTGGTAAGAACCTTGTAGCCCTGTCCAGTTAGCCACCTAATCATTCATAGAGAGACATAACATCATTTTTTAAAGCAAATCAAGGAACAGTGGCTGTTACTTGATAAAAAGGCCTGTTCTTGTTAAGTGCAGTAAACACTATTGCTACCATAAGGTTGTAATCCTGTGCATACTTTCTTAGAATAAACTTCGATGGAATCTAATCTTGAATTGTGATGAAATGATCTTACTTCCTCCTTTTCTAGATTAGTTAGGAATGATTGGCTAGGAATGAAATGAGAGCCCTCTTAAGACTACAAATTATTATGATTTGCAACTAATATCATTAAAGGGGTGACTCTATTTAGGATTGTGTGTGTTCTTTACTTCAGAATAACTGATTCTTTTCTGTAGATTTATTCTGAAAACAGCAACTCCTCTTGAAAGTATTTATTACTGCAAACAAGAATAACCTCAAACTAGTATTGTATTTTCCAAACCTCCTCTCCTAAACAAATAGCAACTAAATCAGAAGTCAGTAATTCCAAACAGGTTGCGTATTATGAAGACCAAATGTTAATATATGAAAGAGACAATTTGCCTGTGAGATTTCTAAGGTTCATAGCTTTGAAATATTTTACCACAAACGTTAGAGGTTGAAAAAATGCACTTACATGTCAGTTTGATAGACGCCAAATGAACATTTTCCACACATGTTTGTATTTAAACATTATTGGAACAAGATGGAAAAAGTAACATCGGTAAAAAAAAATAAGGCTAAAACATTAGCTCTTAAAGTTTTGTGATTTAAAGACTTTTTTTCCTTTTCAGTTAAGTCAGCCAGCTTTTCCCATGTGTTTTTTGAAAAGCCCTCAAATTAAAAAACTGCCTTTCATTTACTATAGCCAGAAAGTTCCTCTACGTCCTGCATTTTATCTTTGGAGATGCCGAAAAGTGAAGCTTCAAAATGTTGATGCATAAAATTTATTTTAGAGATTTTGACATGTTAAAAAAATGTAAGAGTAAAATTTACAGAATAGAGACATGCTCATAAATGTATTTATGCTATTTGTGTTTAACTCTGTAAAAAATATATCCCTTATATTTTTCATATTGAAAAGTGTATGCATCTAAAAGAGCAATGTGTAAAGTCACACTCCCCAGACTGTGTCTCATGTTGGTTTGGTTCATTTATTACACTGATACTCATCTTTTCTTCTGGCAACTAAAGGTGGTTTGTATGTTTCTTCCCTGACATTTTATTCTTGCACTAAACTGGTGAAGTTGGTAATGCTGTAACAGGGTGACTGAGCTGAGGATATCCTGTGAACTTGTTGGTTTAATGAAGATTTGAACATACAGTAGAGTCCCGATTATCCAACACAAATGGGAGCAGCTGATTGTCAGATAACTGAAAATGTCAGATAATCCGGAGGGTCCAAGAAAAGCCTTGAAATCACTATGAAAAGTCTTGTAATCATTTTGAAAAGCCTTGAAATCACTATGAAAAGCCTTGCAATCATTTTGAAAAACCTCCAACTCTGTTTAGCAGCTTGTTCTTGGGCCTGTTCAGGCTCCTTGCCCATCGCGGCCACCATTTTGGGGCGTGTCTGGGGGGCGTGTCCTAATTCAGACGACGTCAGATAATCCAGAATGTCGGATTACCGAATGTCAGATCATCGGGACTCTACTATATTCCTTTCCAGTTTTCATCCAACACTATAACTGCTACACAACACAAAATATAGTAAATGGGAAAGGGGTAGACATACATGAATCCCCTTGGATTGTATGCAAATTATGTCTGCAAAAATGTATGCAAATTAATGCATGTTGTATACAAATTTGACAGTTGTGTCATCCGTATGGAATTTGACTGTAATGTCTCTAAAAATATTTTGAGCTGAAAATTGTCTTTATGTGTACTCAGCTGAGTATGTTATTTAGAATACCTTGGGCGAAGACTGGTTAACTGAAACCAATTATATAATTGTTTTACTGAAATAACTTTGCCTTTAAGGGACACAGTACAGATAGTTAAAAAAAAGAATGGAAACCTTTAGTATGGGAGGACCTGCACCTTAAAGAAAGACATTGTGGAAAAAGGTGTAAGAACATGTATAGATAATTTACACACACAACACACATATTTAAATATACTGCTGTATAGTAAGGAAATGTCAGGCATTTTTTCTTGAGCTTGAGAGGGCAATCTGATGGGGTGTTCTTCTTGGTTCAGAAAGCCGAGCTACATTTATTTCTTCAGTGAGAGAAGCTTCCTAACTTTCCAAGTGGAGTCTACACAGCTGTTCAAACAGATGCTGGATGGCCATCTGTCAGGGATGCTTTGATTGGGAGTTCCTGCATGGCAGAGGGCTGGACTGGATGGCCCTTGTGGTCTCTTCCAACTCTATGATTCTATGATTCTATTATTCTAACTTCTAGTTTCATATTCTGGATGGAATGTGTGGGTGTGTATCATGGAAAAACTTGTAAAATATGAAAACTGGAATTCTATATATAATTTCCTCCCGTTACTTAATTTTATTTAACAAACCACTGCAACATTTCTCCCCTGCAGCTTGGTTTTGGTTGAGGTTGGATTTGTCTGGCATAGCAGTGGTAGATATATATGTAGCGTGAGAACCAGTGAAACCATAGGCATTATGCTTATTGCTGGTTCTTTCTGATGGTGTTTTAATCTCATGTCCTAGCAGTCGTATGGTCTGGCTGAAATAAAATACATAGGTTGTGAATCCAGGACTGCCCAAATTACTAGACACTTTAAAAACTGCTGAAAAATTGGGATGGCAGAGGAGTAATTGGCACTGTCTTTGTCAAATTGTGTTGTTTTAGGCATTTTGTTAATTTATTTTTCTTTCTCCTTAGGCTTATTGCAAACATCCTTGACACTTGTGTTATTGTGTGTGTGTGTGATCAATATGATCAGGTTGTTAACTGAGGATAAACATATTTATTTGCTTTCTTAGTTGTTAATTTACACTTTATATATTGATTTCACGTGGTGCTTTACAGTTTCCATTTTGTTGGCATGGCATTTTATAAAAGCAGCTAGTGCAGTACATGGATGTATTTTCAACTATTACTTCTTCTGCTGACATAGTTTTGTAGTGTGAAATTTTGATGTGTGAAATATTACAAAACCTAACTATCTTTCCTCTCTACTTTTCCTTTTCCTGTTGGATTTCTTACAGATTCGAAGAACTTGTGAAAAAGTTCAAAGTAGAATATCACGCTGGTGGGTCGACTCAGAACTCTGTTAAAGTCGCTCAGGTTTGTTTCTTCTCAGAATAAATTAAATATAAAAATGATTAAAATCAATTGCCTACATTTTGTCTCCTATTTATCTTATGATATAGGAGCAAAATCATAACATAAGTCAGTGTGTTTGGATGTTGATAACCATATTGATAGTGGTACGTGTTTGAAATGACTAGTCATGTAAATTTCTGACCCTTTCCTCCCTCTCTTCTGCCTTTCCATTTACTGCGAGGGGGTATCCAAAAGTTTTAATGATCACCTTTTTAAAAAATCGACAGAAAGTTTATTTTATTTGTAGTTGTTAACATCTCTGTGTAGTCACTATCTAGATTTATACGTTTTCTCAGTGTATCTTGACCCTCTGAATACCTGATATTGTAGAAGTCTGCAGATTGCGCCTTACAAGGGGGTATCGTAAAGTAATAATTATTCCCGGAAGTTATTACGGCATATTGATGAAATTTTATCAGTGTCATCATTGGTCCCTAAGTGCACTTTACTGAGAAAACCAGCTCATTGCGTCCTTTATTTTTGTGACTGGCTGTGCCAGAAGTGTCTAAAGTGTAAAATCCTCGTCAGGCTCAATCTGCAGGCTTCTACAGTATCAGGTATTCAGAGGGTCAAGATACACTGGGAAAAATGTATAAATCTAGATAGTGACTATATAGAGATAAATTAACAATTACAAATTGAAACAAACTTTCTATCCATTTTTTAAAAAAGATTATCATTAAAACTTTTGGATACCCCCTCGTATTTATTAATTTTCATAGGTTTGTAGTTTTACAGAAAGCAGTAAGGAGAATCTAGCAAGACTATGGTGAACAAGGTGGTGATGCCCCTTAAGATCTCTACTGTCTACCTGCCCCATGAAATTGTCAGGATTATGTACACATGGATAGCAGTTTCAGAATTTTAATATGTGCAGCTTTCCACACAGCTGTTACATTTGTTTGGTAATAGATCTATTGTTCTTTCTTAGGCTGTTTGGTTCCTCTTAACTTATTTCAGTGGGATCTCTGGATTCTGGAATTTGCTCAGGCATGGTGATATATCTGTCTGTGTAAAGTAAATTATTACCTTGGGGACAAGAGGGAATCTTACCTCCATTTAACCATTTTTTAAAAAATCAAGCAGTAAATGAGAAAAGCATTGATGGAGTTCATGGTAAGGATTCCTCAAATTACTGAGAAAGGTTAACATCCCCCCAAGTGCTTGTGGATGTGAAATTAAAATCTTCCACACAGCATTGCATTATTTCTACTATCTGTCCTACAGCTTTGTCTCTTAGACCAGTTTTTATATACTCAGATTCCCTTTGGGCAACGTTGTAAAGCTTATAGTAACAAAA
The DNA here is from genome assembly GCA_034509955.1 of Urosaurus nigricauda. Lineage (NCBI taxonomy): Eukaryota > Metazoa > Chordata > Lepidosauria > Squamata > Phrynosomatidae > Urosaurus > Urosaurus nigricauda. The sequence continues at coordinate 158,079,826 of JAOEGL010000003.1, forward strand.
CAGTTTGCACATAGAGCTTTGCATTTATGACTACCTTTAATCTGATATGATCTGGTTAACTTTTTCTCTCTCTCATTCTATTGCTGTTGTTAAGTAGCAGAGTAGAGAGGGCGAGATGCTGGTACTGAACTGTAAAATTCCAGATCATACACAAATATCCAGGTTTCAATAATGCTGAAGACATGGAGCCTTTTGACAGAAAATCAAGCTTCAGCAGTCATCATGTGCCACATAGTCCATTGGAAGTAGAAGCAAATTCATGGTCACAAATAGATAGGGGTTAAGCTCTAGTCAATGTATCAAGCATAGATCACAGGAAGCTAGGGATATCACAGACTAGTGGCCCGAGTGTTGAACAGGTATCCCCCAGCACAACCTTCTTGGGCCGCCCCTCCACGAAGGACTGAAGCCACTGTAAAGCAGTGTCCCCAAGCCCCATCCCAGAGAGGTGATTCAGAAGGATATCATTGTTGATGGTATTGAAAGCCACTGAGAGGTTTAGCAGAACCAACACACACACACACACACAGAGCCCATCCAGTTCCCTACGTAGTTCATCCACCAAGACAAAATTGGTGGAAATTAATTTTTAATTAAAGGGCTTTTTATGATGCTATATTGTTGTATTTCTTTGTTTGTTTTAAAGTAATATTTTAAATGGTTTTAATTCTGTTGCAATTCAGTGTTGTTTTCATCTTAGTTATGTATATCTTAACTATATGAATTTTTACTGTATACAGTGTTATGCCTTTTTGTAAACTGTCTTGAGTCCCAGTCTGGGAGAAAGGTGGGGTGTAAATAAACTGGTGGATAGATGAATGAGAACTGGGGAGAAAACCTTGGAATTTCTACTTGTTTTGAAAAGGTACAAAGATCAGAATAAACAGTACACTGCAGAAGTCAAATGTTGTTGTTAATATCTTTTTCCCAGTCAGGGTTGCTCATGAAAGTTAAAAGATATACAGTCAGTATCTGCTGGTTTGCCATCTGCGGATTTGATTATCCACGGACGGCAATCCCACGTTATCCCCAATTGCAGTGCATGCATGCAGCCATGCTGCCATTAAGGACAGAGATTCTGGCACCTTTATTTAAAGCTGTTTCACATCTTTCTAACTTTACCCATGGATTAGGTTACCTAAATTCCGATTTGGAGGCGGCCTCAGAATGTGGTATTGGCATCGTAAGGCTGAAACATTTCCAAAAATTAATGCAGTGGTCCTGTGGTTATTGCAATCCATGTTGTCGCCTTTCTTGGGGATTAAAATGTACAGTGCGCCCTTGTTATCCACTGGGGTTTGGTTCTAGGACCCTCTATGAATAACAAAATCCATGCATGCTCAAGTCCCATTAAATATAATGGCACACCAAAATGGTGTTCCATATATAACATGGAAAATCAAGGCTTGCAATTTGGACTTTATACTTTTGGGGAATATTTTCAAACCGTCCGTGCTCAAATTCATGGATAAAAAATCCATGGAAAAGGAGGGCCAACTGTATATTGAGTGTTTCTAGTCTGACCATACTTTTGGTTTCCATATTTGTTGTCAGATTTTAGTTACAAATAAGTAGATTCTGTCTTTGAAACAGCTCTATTGTTATGTCATCTGTTAAGAAGGATCAGCTATGGTTAGTACTTTGATAGGAGACCAAGGAATATTAAGTGCTGTGGTCTATATTTTAGAGGAGGGATTGGCAAAAACCACCTCTTGAGTATTTGTGGCTTAAGAAAAACCCTAAGGAATTCATAAATTGATAGGCGACTTGAAAGCACATACACATTTATAGCACTCTTGATCCATGTGTTTCCACAGTTGACATTAACAACACCAAGTCATTAGTTTCAGCTGAAAGCATCATAGAAGTCATTCACATTTGGTGAAGTTTCATAAACGGTTGTTAATAAATGTGGATTGGAAGAATTTATTTGTTTATCAGGCTGGCAAAATGTTATAGAAGAAAATGGCTAGGAAATACTTCCTTGACTTTTCCCCTATAATCATAGACAAATTTGTATACATTAGGGTGAATCTGTCCTGCAAAAACAATCCAGTTTCATGCCAATTTAACTGCTATGGCTCAATGCTATGGAATTCTGGGAACTGTAATTTTGGCACCAGAGCTCTCTGACAGAGAAGGCTAAATTTCTCACAAAATTAAAATTGCCAGAACTCCATAGCATTGAGCATGTCAGTTGAAATGGTGTCAGACTGGGTTATTTTCACTGTGCGAATGCAGCCTTAATAATGGGAAGTCTTCACCATGTCCTTCTGCTGTACTGTCTCATTGATTTTGCCTCTCATAAGTAATCAAAACATACTTCTCATTTCCTATGAATGAAAAAAATGTTGACAGTAAAATATAGTGACATGAGTAGTTATATATTAACTTACTTTATAAATTATATCTTTAATACTGCCTTACATTTTAAGAACTCAGCGTGCAATTTTGCTTTCCTGTGTTTTTATTTATACAATGTATAAATATTTATTTGTACAATGGTAGCACATTTGGTTGTTTATTTCTTACATTCATTCAATTAATTTTTTTCCTGACAAACTGTTTTTGTGCAATTTGGTTTTCTTGCATATCAACATCTTTTTCAGGACACATATTTGAACACATTTCTGATTAGAAGGTGAAATAATGTTGAAACTAAAACTAACTAGGAATTCTTTAAGACTTAGAATTAATTTAATGTAAAACTATAAAGAGAAAAAAAATTACTGAACTTGTGTGTTGGTGTAGATATATAAAGGTCTTATCTTTATTTTGATACTGCAGCAAATAATTGCTTGGGATGAAATAAACGTATTATTGCTGCTGGTACAATACTGCTAAATTATGATTTAGTTATTTAGCTATGATAAAGTCATCAATCCATAAATGTGCCAGTTCACTGAATAAATTGACCTACTTAAGAGTACAAAAGCAACATCTTACCAATTTTTATTTGGCTTTAAAGACATCAGTGTCAGGAAATCACAGATCTTTGCATTATCTGTAAACATTATTTATGACTACTAAAATTAAGAGCTGAAGTAGCAAGCTTGTACATATTTAAGATTAAAAAGTCTGTTATTACAATAATTAATCGATACTTAAATTATGGTGGTGATTATGTGCCTTCAAGTCAGCTTATGGTAACCCTCTCATTGTAACCCTCTCATAGGGTTTTCTTGGGAGTGGGGGGAATTCAGAGGAAGTTTGCTGTGGCCTTCCTCCAAGACGGAGAGTGTGTGGCTTACCCAAAGGTCACTCAGTGCATTTCAAGTGCTCAGTGAAGTTTATAAAATTCCTGTTAGGAAAAAAAAAATATTCTTTCCCCCCTCTGTTACTCATTTAAATCAGTGATTTATGGACTTTATGGACTAGTGTTAATAGTCTATTGAAACATTATTTCAGAATGTTACACTAGAGTTAATTTTTTTTTATAAGTGAATAAACATGTGTGTGTATGTCCCTACAAGTCACCTGTCGACTTAGGGTAGCTGCATGAATTTTGTGTTTGTTGTTAACTGCCCTCAAGTCATCCTTGACTGATGGCAACCCAATGGATCAGACATCGCTAAGAGCCTCTATCCTTCACTGCCTTGCTAAGGTCCTGCAGATTCAGCTCTGTAATAATAGAGCCCATCCATCTGGGATGCGGTCTGCATCTCTCTTCTTTTATCTTTCCTAGCGTTATTGTCTTTTCTAATGAGTCGTGCCTTCTCGTGATGCGACCAAAGTATGACTGCCTGAGTTTTATTATCTTGGCTTCCAGGGAGAGTTCAGGCTTTATCTTCTCAAGGACCCATTTGTTTCTCTTTTTGGCTGTCCACAGAATCCTCAGCACTCTTCTCCAGCACTACATCTCAAATGAGTTGATTTTCTTCCTGCCCGCTTTCTTTATTGTCCAGCTCTCACATCCATACATGATGATGGGAAATACAATGGTTTGGACAATTCTAACTTTAGTGCTTAGTTGTATATCTTTACACTTAAAATCTTCTCTAGTTCTTTAATAGCTGTCCTTTCCGTTCCTAGTCTTCTGGTTTCATGACTGCAGTCTCCATTCTGATCAGTATTTAATCCAACATATAGGAAATATTTTACTATTTCAATTTACTCATCACTATTACTATTTCATAGAATAGAAAAGTTAAACAAGAAAGTGCAAAGACAGGCTTGCTTCTGAACGTAAAGAAAACAAAAATAATGACTACAGAGGACCTACATAACATCAACCTAGATAATGAGTAAATTGAAATAGTAAAATATTTCCTATTTTCTCTCCAAACTTTTTTTCGTATTTGTTCCAAGTTTTTTATATTTTCATAGATTGTGATAGTTTCACACTTTTTTCTTACTCACTCAGAGTTGGTTTGCTGGTTCCTTCCTCTGAAATATAGCCTAAAGCAGCCAATATTCATTGGTGATCCTCCATCCAAGCACTACCCAGGGCTGACCCTGCTGAGCTTCCAAGATTGGACAGGATCTGGTGCATTTATGATATAGTGAAGCTTATATCAGGCTTCTCAATTCTCACAGTTTTACATGATGTAATCATAATTTTAGGCCATTATTTATGAGACTAAACATATTTATTAATCCGAACAAATTCCAAAACAAACATATGTTTTTAGTTTTTCTAAAGCTGCCACTTTAGAATAAATATATTGGTTCGTAGTTGAGAAAATATCTTGTAAAATGAATTCTCTGGAGATAGTTTCTTACTGTGCTTGTTATTTAAATCAGGTTTCCCATTTTATAATTCATAGATTTCCTGAACAAATGTGCATAAGTTGGTTACTATAACAAACAAAACATTATTTTGCAACTAAATAAAGCTTGGAGAGAAAAACTTTTGTATATACACTGAAGAATTTAGTCCTTTGATGTAGCCTGCATCCTTTATACCCTCCAGAATTTTGGCCACTTAGAAGAAATTGTGAAATTTAATTGATTTCTCCTTGGTGCACTATTTACATACATGCAAGACAGTAAGCAAGATAATTTACTTGGCAAGGCTGTGCCTTGACCAAAGGAACTGATAGTTTCTTGGCTGATCTGTGCTTCTCCATAACCTTGAAAACAGTTTCCTGTGCCTTGTGGGATGTTGCTTGGTCAGGGCCCCAACCTTTGTAAGGGAATTTTCCAAGCTGGGTAGAAAACTATTGTTCTGAAATAGGTTTTAACCCACCTACCTCTTGCTTGATTGTAACACCGTCTCATATGAGGTTGGGATTTTTGCCAATACATCGGCTATGATGAAATAAAAATCAGGCCCCTTCCCTTCTTGGTGGATCCACATTGTTCAAATGGGGAGTAAAGATTTTTCCTTCTGCCTTGTATACTTTAAAGGGAGGAATCTTTATCATGTAAAGACTGGGACCTTCCTGCTTCTCAAATGAGGAAATGGAGAGATCTCAGTTTTCATCTGATTGTGCAAGAAGTGACCAAAAGGATGCCAGCCACAGATGCTTGTGAAACATCAGGAAGAAATTCTTCTAGAACATGGCCACATAGCCCGAAAACCCCACAAAAAAAGAAGACTTTGTCTGCTAGCAAAAGGAGATCAGATAGAGAGTCAGCCTATCCTTCCATAAAAGGGAATTTTAAAACGTGGGAGCAGCCACTCAGAAAGCTTTCTCTCACATTCTCACCAAAAGAGCCTGTGATGGTAACAGGACTGAGAGCAAGGCCTTCCCTAAGACTCTAGCAGATTCATATAAGGAGATAGTCTGTACCTAATCTATAAAGGGCTTTATAGGTTATGACCAGTACTTTGTATTGGGCTGGGGAACAAACTTATCGTTAGTGAAGCTGTTTTAACAAGAGTGTTGTGTGCTCCCTGTCACTGGCCCCCAACATATTCCCTATGTAAGTCATCCACTGAGGTGACCAAAGATGTCTCCATCCCATAACAAAGACTAGGGGCAGATTCAAAATGGATCTAGATAATCTGTATCTGTTCCATGTTGGAGTTGAGAAGCCACCACATGTTCTAGGTTCTTGCTCAGGAACGGAATATTTGAGACTGGCCTATAATTCTCAATCATAATAGGATTTAGAGATTTTATTTTTATTTTTATTTAGTCCTGGCCTCACCACAGCCTTTTTTGGGCAGGATGGAAACGCTACTTGCTGCAGTGAAGCATTGCCCACTTGGCCACTCCGCTTCTAGCTGCTTTTAGGAGTCAGGAAGGTCGAGGGTCCAGCGCACCTGTGGTGGCTGTCACCTCCAAGGATCTTGTCCACATCCTCAAGCTGCATAAACTGAAACATATTCAATAACACATGACAAACAGATGCCAAGATTATATTGATTGGACCTATATCAACTAGAGGATCCAAGTCAAAGTGAGTCCAAGTGATTTTGTCAACAAAATTCTTCTTAATGGGCTGTCAAGTACTCTGTTTTCTTCTTCTTGGTGGTCAGGATGTAAAACCCCCTGAGCACTCAAAACAGCTCCACTGGATGACATTGTGCTGACACCACTAGTATGGCAACAGCATAGGCCTTCCAATGGGTTCAAGCATGTGCTAAGTTGGACTCATTCTGAGTCTTCTGCCATTGATGTTCTAGTTTCTGTCCCTCTTGATTTGTTCATCATAGTAAACCACGGTGCTTGCTTGGTTCCACTTCATGCACGGAAACGCTTAGGGGTGATTGTGTCTACCACCCTGGCCATTCTGATATTCCAGAGCTCATCCAGGGCTTCAATATGATCACCTGCCAAGGCAAAAATACATTCCCCAAGAACCATCATGAATACGTCAGGATCTATTAGCTTCCTGGAATGGACCATCTTAACCCATAGAAACTCAAAGTCCAAACTTAAAATGAAAGTGCCTTTTTTCTACAGGAATGAAACTGCTGAGTGATTTATTTATTTTTTATTTGCAGTTTGTTACTGCTTTTCAGAATGGAACTTTTCTTTCTTACTGTAATTCCTTATGTGCAGCCAGTTTTAAGATTGTGCTACATTTATAGTCTCCCTGCTCCCCCCCCCGAAGATTAAACTGAAAACTTTCCATCTTCAAAGCTTTTCATTTTTGAAACCTGAATAACTTTTAAAGGACCTATCATATTTCATAGTTTGGATGTCTTAAATATTTTATAGATTAATAGCTTCCATATGGATACCTGCCTTAAATATGCTGAGAAATAAGAACCTTTTTAAATTTTTTGTACTTATTTCAGAAAAAGATTAAGATCCTCTTTTTGGTTCTACAAAGCTTTTGTTTCAACAAAGCTTTTAGTAGTGATATCTCTTATTAAAATCCCAGCCATTATTACAATGGATAATGGATTAAAAAGGAAATAAGAGACGTTTCTTGGATTAAAGATTGCTACTTTTGGCTTTCAATAAAGAGAAACATTTCAAAGCTGAAGCTATCATATTGCAAGTTGTATTTAATTGCAGCGGTGACTCGAACCAGATTGTTTCCCTACATGTGTTACACTTAACTCTCTAAAATATCAGAATAATGCTTCAGAACAGGAATTTGAACAAAAATCTTTTTGGAAGGCAACGTATTTTCTTTGTCTCAGATACAAGAAAAACTTTAGTTCCTTGCCATGACTGTGTCTCAGAGGATCAGTCGTAACATAGAATGGTTGCTGTCAAGGGATGAAATTTTACTGATGTTATGATTACCATGTCTCAGAATGCTGAGGTGGATTGGAGATAAGCTCTTACCTATGTAGCTTCTGTAAGAAAAATATTAAAAGAAGTGGCATTCAGTTCCAGATCTTGACAACTTATTTATCTCAACGCAGCATACATAAAGTTCTAACACCATTTTCCCCCCTCCAAAAATGTGTTTCTGCAGTAAGCTCAACTGGGGTTATCACATGGAAAGCATGGGACCACATGCACACAAACACACACACACAGAGAAATGTCTGTGAGTAGAAGTCAGTAAAATCCATTGCTCAGATATTTTTTGGGGGGGAAATGCATGGTACCTGATCGTATTATAAAGCTGTCTGTGGTCCAAAACACACTGCAGAAATAATCCAGTTGGAGACTGCTTTAACTACCCTGGCTCAGTGGTAGGGAATTCTGGGAACTGTAGTTTTGTGAGACATTTAGCCGTCTCTGTCTCTGTTGCCAAAATAAGTTACCGTTCCCAGATTCCCTAACATTGACCCAAGGCGGTTAAAGTGGTCTCAGACTCAGATTATTTCTGCAGTATGTGCATTTCCTCCACAGGATAATATTAAAAACACTTCCAAAACCTTCCCTATTTTGGATGAAAAAGTTAGAAGAGGCCCAGATTAATGGATGGGTTTTGAGGCAAACCACAAGACCTTTTTGAACTTTGGTATTATGCTGGATTATTTCCATTATTTAAATAAAAGCTAGTTCTGATGACATTACATTTTTTGTTGGAAGATCAGCCGTGTTGGAATAACTCTTTAGCATGTGCCGCCCACATCCAGCAAATTTAATTTTTAATGTGCCAATAAAATCTTGTAATTTGATCTCTTATCTTTGAATTAGCCCTTCTGATGCTTTCTTTGGGCTGGGGGAGAGGGTAAGCAGTGGTTCAGACATCTTTGGCAAGGAAGACTAATTCAAATAATTCAGCATTTTTGCCATTCCCCTCTTCAGCTTCTGTAAGCTTTTCTTTCCTACTTCAACCTAATAGTTTATGTCTTGGGTAACTTCCTCCTCTGGTGCATTTAAATAAATGGATATTGCCTTATATGTATTAAATATTTTTAGTAATATTCACCAAATTCTCTTTGGCTTCCCTTCCCTTATTGTTAACATTTTTTCATTAGATCTTTGTTCCCTTCTTTCTTATTTGGACAAAACATTTTTAAAGGAATCTTTCCCCTCCTTATATTATTTCCCTTGACTGTGCTGACATTTTCTTGAACCTGCTAGCATCATTCCAGATTTCTTCCCTTCAGGTCAAATGTTCCTAGTTCAAGCAATTTTACTTCTGCACCTGTTATACAAGCAATTTTTTAAAAGAAGGTATATATAGGCCTAACTACTTTCTAAAGTGGTTGTATCCAGTAGAGCACTCCGGTAAGGTCACTTGTAGAAGAAAAGCTCCTTCCTTCTCTTTCTTCTCCTCCCTGCCACCCTCCCATACATCCTGAAAAGCCTCTCCTCAGGTGGCGAGGAGTCTGTTAACATCTTCTTTCTCCTAATTTCGCTTCTCACTGCTGCACCTTACTTTACATCCCATGCTTTTTGTCAAGGATTTTTGTCTCAAGAGAGATGTTTCAGTGTACATCTAAGTGTGAAACAATAAGGAAATTCAGTTGTACGAGTGTCTTTCCACAAATGCTGCACTGGACACAAACCACTGTAAAGAGATCTGAACACACTAAGTATGGCAGAGTAATAGCCAGGTGGGCATACTTGGGCATAGGATTCAGCAGCAGATTTTGACAGAAACTAGAAAGAGCAATCCCGAGAGAGGACAGCTGAGCTATGGCAGCAGGCATTGTTCATCTCATTGAGAGAATAAGAGGCAGGCAAGGCAACTTTTGGAACATTAATTTGGGCAAGATGGTGCTCTGACATCCAAAGCACCAGGTTCCTAAAGCCTGAGGCAAAATCTGGAGCTATTCAAAGCTTTTCCAACCCAGACACCTCAGCTTACTAGTTTTTAGTCATATGGCTTGAAGGGGATAGACTTATGGCAACTCCAATCATTGGGTTTTCTTTGCAAGATTTATTCAGAGGAAGTTACTGGTGCTGTGAATAAAGCAGCTGGTTGTGCTGGCAAGAGTTCTACTTCTGTGCTTTTTTCTTGCTTCAACACTCATTGTGAGTATGATCAGATTCAGAGATACTGTACTGAAATGTACATACTATGAAAAATTCTTGCCGATAAACTGGGCAACAGACTCCTCTGACATCCTAGACACATATTATACATACGGACTATAAGCTTGAATGCACAAGGTATATGCTAGGTACAAACAATCTCAGAGATCCCATTATTGACACACTGTTTCTCTGCTCTAATTAAGTGAATCTGACTAACCACAGAGGAATAGGAAAAGTACCAAAACATGTTCCACCTCACACTGGAATACATGGGCAAACTCATATTTAGACAAACTCAGGTAGGACGAAACTGTTACATAAAAAATAGGGTTGTATAGTCTGGAGAATTTTGGGGATACCAATGGGATTCTTTCTAGTCAAATCTCCCCAGGTTTTATGGTTTCCAGTTAATAGAATAGGTGCACTGCTGATAATTTTTTAATCAAGAGCTCTTCTGTTTGCTTTTAGTATTTTGCTTACAAAAGTTACATCGAGATAATGAGCAGTTGACACAGCAGTCCTAGGTAGATAGCATGAGGAGTGATACAGGGCATATTCTGCTCCTTCCAAAGTTGTGACCAGCCAGGATAGGCGATTGTAGGGCATCTTTCACAGGTCTCAACCAAGTAACATTTTTAAAAAAACAATCCTTCCTTGAAAGCAGTGGAACAAAATCAGCTATATCAGCTCCGGGATGATTTAGTGAATAGGTATGAGGTAATAGTTTTAAAACATGATCCAGCCTGCCTTCAGAATGCTCTACTGGGAAATCCTTCAGAGCTGTTAATTTTGGGACAGGGCTGCGGCAAAATTTAGAGGAGATGAGAAGAAAGTATTCTCTGTTCCACCAGCAGATTGTTGGTTTTAGCCCTGGGTTGTCTTATTTTTAATGTAGTCTAAATATGCTCTTACTGGAGTGCTCATACAGAGCTATCTTTTAAGAATCATAACTTGTAATTTTTCCCCCTTAGGGAATAATAGTGTGTGTTCCCCCAACTTTTTATTTCTCTTTTCCTCCTTTTTTATTTTCCCTTTTCTTCCTGTCCCTTCCTCTCCTCAGAGGCAAAAATCATTCATTTGGATTAATATGTAGAGAGATCTTGTAGCACCTTGGAGACTAACTGAAAGAGAGCCTATGAGCAGAGTTACATGCAGAGAATACTCTTGTTCACAGAAAGGTACAAAAAGGTGATTTTCTCTGAGTCTCCTTTTGTCCTGCATCTTGTGAACATCTGCTTTGAAGAGCTGGAGGTGATGCCAGTGACCTGTGAGGTGATACCAGGAGCTTCTGGGAAAAGCGCTATTGATAGGTAAAAGTCATTTCCTCTCCCTCCTTCTGTGGGAATGTTTGTTAGACTCCAGGCACTTTAGGACATGGAAGAACCCCTGTAACTTGCAGCAGGACTTGAGTCACTTCCAGCCATCTGGGCTGGTTTTTGTGGCTTTTGAAGGTCTCTGGGGTGGGTGAAATGAAGCTTCTCACTTGCAGCTGTTTTTAATTGATTTGGCTAGATTTCAGATAAAATGTGAAAAATCACTTGAATTTTTTTCTCAATTTTTTCAAGGATTGAGGGGCTTTGTGGCTTGCCAGCGGGACTTCAGTAAATGAAAAAAATTGGGACTCAGATGCCACTTGTGGCCCATAGTGTGCACTTTGCCCACCCTTGCTATAGAATTTAAAGACCATGTAAACAGATTTGCACTACTAAGCCTATTTGATTGGGAATCTGAAGAACTATGGACCAAAACCAGGAACATTATCGAGGAAGAATTCAAAATGACACTTTATAGCAGAGAGAGAGGGGGGGGGGAGAGGCCTCATTGGATGAGTGAAACTGTTTTGATGATTAAGGATAGGTGAGAAGCAAAAGGAAAAGGTGACAGAAATAGGATCAGAACTGAATGGAACTGGTCAGCCACTTGTGAGTAGGCACAAAGAGAGTTAATATAAAAATCAGTGCAAACAAATATAAGATCACAAAAATAGTAGAAGATTGACCTGTTCCACAAGATCCAAGAAATCAGAGATAAATTCAAGAGAATTTGGTTTCCTATATCACTAACAAGGGAGCATATTATATTGCCAGTATAAAATAGAAAAAAGACAGAAGCAGTATACCAAGGAACAAAATACAAGAGATAAAATGGGGGCAGATTTCTTCAAGGAAGAACCTTTTGATAATGAACCTGCAGTTTAAAAAACATGATATAGAATAGGTTCTCAATGCACTTGGAAGAAATAAATCAACAGAAACAAGTGGCATACTACTAGAGCTGCTTCAAGCTGTAGAGAAAATGTAGATTCAGACTGTAACAAAATCCTATCCCTCACAGACTGGAAACATCCAATATGCATTTCAATCCCCAAGAAAATGGATACCAGATATTCTATTAGACCATTGTGTTAGACCATCAGACCATTGTATTAATATTTCACACAAGCAAAAGAGCCAGATATCTAAGTTGAGTTCAAAAAAGGGAGAGATACTAGAGATCATTTTGATTAGTGGAGCAACCATGAAATGTATATATCATGCAAAACTATGGATTGTTTTAAAAGAAATGGGGGTGCCACAATGTATGTTCAGGCCAAGAAGCTATTATTAGGACAATGTAGAAACGGAATAGTTTTCAATTGGCAAAGGGGTCAGATAGGGTTGCATTTTATCACCCTATCTCTTTAAAGTATTGTATTTAAAGTATTGCTTTAGGAGAAGCAAGTAGATTCAGAGAAAAGAGGTATGAAAATTGTGGGAAAGAGGAAGACTATATCTTTGGCCTTAGTCTTGTTAACTTCTAAGGAAGGCTCTTGAAGATTGGGGCTCTGGAAAGTCTCTCATTAGTATTCAATTTGATGAAAAGTAAGAGGGAAAAAATTATCTAACATGTATGTTAGCTGTTTTGCCACAGCTTTTTACTGAGAAGGAATTAGTCTATGCTGAAATAGGCCTGAATTTAAACAAGGTAGATTGGAAGTTGTTGACGCAGAAAGTAAGCTTGCACACAAATGTAAAGTTGACTGATATTTGTAATGTTTTCAGATTAGTTAATTTTTTCAATCAAATCTAGATCTTTAGATTTAGATCTTTAGGGATATTCTTTCTTCCGCATCCTTGCCAGTTATTGTGGGAATTCCTGTAATGGCTTAGTGTGATAAAGTGTCTTAATTTACAGTTGGGTTCTTCCTTTTATGCCTTTTAAATTGAACCTTCATTTTCCTTCTTCCTTACTTTGCTTCTGACATTATAATTTGTAAGCATTTTGCATCCATTCATGCAGTGCCTGAAGCACACCTTGAATGCCTGAAGCTACTTGGTTTTATCTAGCATTTGCATTTCTTACATGCTATATTGGAAAAATAAATCTGCATTAGCTGTCACTTTATCATCTTGACAGCTTCTTAATCTGCACCTTCCCTCTGCCTCCATGGAGAATAAATAAATGAAATAACATGTTGTTGTACTTGTGAAATCATGTAATGATATCATTAGCGTATTAGTGGAGTAGTTAGCAAAAAAAATTACATAATGCATTATTTCTTTTTTACTAAAGAAACAATGAAATTTCTAAAGCTCACTAGGATTTCCTGGTGCTGTACTTGAACATTTTTCTTTTATTTAGAGGTCATTGCATTTTTTCTGAATAATTTTTCATGAGAATCAGTATTAATTAGTTTACTAGGACAGTGTGCTTTTTCCACTTTCTTTCCATGAAGAAAAGAAAAACAGGAAAAGAGATTCCACCTCAACATTAAATTCCACCTCAACATTAGGAGGAACTTCCTGACAGTAAGGGCTGTTCGACGGTGGAACACACTCCCTCGGAGGGTGGTGGAGTCTCCTTCCTTTGAGGTCTTTAAATAGAGGCTGGATGGCCATCTGTCAGGGATACTTTGATTGAGAGTTCCTGCATGGCAGGGGTGTTGGACTGGATGGCCCTTGTGATGTCTTCCAGCTCTGTGTTTCTATGATTCTAGTATTGATTGGATGCATACTATAAAGTGTATATTTGTCAAGGGTTCATTTGCATTATGGGCTATGTTACCAACAAAAATTTGTTTGATGTTGCAGTGGCACAAATGTGCCAAGACCCTTCTGGTTTGCATCAGGTCATATGACTTTGGCTTCTTAAAGTCTGATTTCTGGGGACTTTGTACAACCAGTGAGGCACGGTTGATGCTAGTTTGGTGCAGACAGATTCAAGAGCCTATGAACTTTCTGAAAAAGGATCAGAGCAATCTGTCCTTAGATACTTACAGTCATTTTGTATTGTTTCTTTTAGATTATAAGCCTGAAGGTGGGGAGTGATTTTTTATTTTACTCTCTGTAGTGCTTAAAACATTTCACGTAATCATATAAATGATAAATAATTATCCTCCTCCCCCTCAATAGCGAAAATCTGAAGAGTCTTTGGCTTTTTAAGTTTCTAGAATGAATAGTCTTTTCTGAGTTATCTGTATTCTTATCTGAATGTAAATATATTTGCAGTTTTTATTTATTAATTATTTATTGTATAGATTTGTATCCTATTTTTTTGACCAGAGTCATCAAAGTGGCTTCCAGTATTTATAAAGTACAACAGTTGAAGCAAGAACTGTATGCTAAAACACACCTGAGCCCGCCACTTTTCGGCAGAAACCAGCACCTGCTGTTCTTTCCTTGAGAACAGTTTTAGTCAGACCAATAGAGATGAAATCTATATGGAGCAGGCCTTAATGTTGTACAGTATATGCTTGCACAAATTTGCCCCCCTTACTCCTTCCTTGTCACAGGTTAATGAGTTTCATTTGACCGTGTGAATTTGGGGAGACAGTGTTACTGGAGGAGCCTGATACCGTCTTTGCCTGCTTTTTCCACTCTCCTTTTCAACTTCTTCAGGGCACTTGGTTTCAATTTGTCCAAAGGAAGTAGCCTATAAATAAAATACTAATGGATAGTTTGAATACATCACAAACTGGAGGAGCAGAAAGAACTTCGGTGAAATAAGGTTACAACCAGTTAAGTGGGCCCAAGTCTATGATTATAGTATCATAACAAGATAAGAAACTCTCAGGATCCTGGACATCATACTGTGGAGTATACTGGTTGCAGTATTCCTTCCTAGGGAGAGGTCTTGTCTCAGAATAGGCCAGGGAAGAAGAAAAAGAAAAAGAAAGGGGGGAGGCTTAAAGAAGCCTGGCTAACCAGGATTGTTCAGAAGCTCTCCCCGTCCTGGATGCTAGATACAGCCCATGACTATTTTGTATCCTCATGCTCCTGCATGGCTGACAGGAGAAGCTGTAGGGCAGTTATCCGTCATCTGAGGTTAAGGAAAATGCTATATCTTTAGTCTTGTAAAGTATGTGAGGATCAAGGTTAGGCAGAGTGAAGATCTGGGGTTGCATGTGTCCCCCAAGGTTGTTTGGGCAGTCCTTAAACCCTCCAAGCCCCCCCCCCCAATTTATTTATTTAGAGTATTTATACCCTGCTCTTCCAAAAAGGCTATCAGGGCAGCTTGTTGTTGTATGCTTTCAAGCATTTTGGCAAGATTTGTTCAGAAGGTATTTGCCTTTGCTGCTTCTCTCTCTCCAAGGCTGGGGCAGTGGCCTTTGGGATGGATGGGGGGCCTTTCATGTGCTTTTGGGCCCAGGCATGATGGAACTGTGTTTGCCTCTTCTCCTCGTCCTCCAAGGCCTTTTCAAGAGTAGGTTTGGTTTTCACAGACATTTATGAGAGTTCAGATAGCCCTGGGGGTTCAGAGGCAGAAAATTGGTCCTTGGACCCACCACAGTTGGCCAGCTTTACTATGAGTCCTCCTCAGAGTGCTTCTGACAGTGAAGATACATTATTTGCCCTTTTTAAAGTTTGTCTTTTAAGGGAGAGCACAGACCTGTTGTAAAACATGTTTGAGAATCAACATATACTGAGTACTTAAAATGTACTAACTAACGGTTATGATGCGCTGTTTTGACCAGAAACCTATTTTAGGCTATTTCAGCTAGTCATTTGCAATAAGGCTGCAACATCTTATTAAACACCATAATAAATATCTGCAAGTCTCTATTCTTACTAAGTGGGCCTGTTCTGGATTGTTTAAAAATGTTATGATTATCATGTGGAAGTCATCTTGAAAACTCAACCGCTTCTATACCTGGTAGCTCTCTGTGTGTTGGTAGGCTAGCGTTTATTCATTAGGAGACTTCTATTCAGAATTTGTTTCTACTAACAAGTATGTTAAGGTTTCAAAAGCATGTCTTGTGCTTCTTGAAGAGACTTTTCATCATTTACCTTTATTATTTTCCCATTGGTCTCATGGGTCATTGTAGAGATGACATTTGAGATGTCTCTTTATTTCACAAGGAAGTCTCTTTCTCAAAATATAGATGCCTGGCTGTAGAAAGGATCTAGAGGTCCTAGATATTCTCTTTTTTTCTAATTCAATTTTTAATGAGTTTTACAATAAAACACATAAAGTTTGTAGAACAATGACAAAAACAACAACAACAATTATCTACAAGGGCCAAGGGTATGGATCTGATTAATAGTTAGTCTGTATCAGAATCAGAAAATTAGTCCTCAGCAAGAGCCAGAGGGTCTGCTTTGTCAAGGTGTAGAGTATCCATCCAAAGATCCATCTGTGAAGCAGGAGGTTGGATCCGGTGGGAGTGATGATTAACATAGTCAATAAAGATCATCCAGTCTTTTGAAATGTGTCAGTCCTTTTGTGTCCAATGCAAACCCTTGTCGTAGCAGACAGTTTCTCCATCAACCACATGCCCCAAATTGTAGACCACCAGTTCTCAATGGAGAGGTCAGAGGTCCTAGATTTTCTTTCTCTCTTTTAAAAAAAAAACCAAAACTAAATGTTTCCTGGACATTTGTTCACAGTCCAGTCTCATTTTCCCATCTATTTTAGACTGTGCATGTTTCTTCTTTAAAATAACTGGAATAGGGCAAAAGGGAGTATTCCACCACCATCATTCGCAAATGGATCGGTATGTAAAAAATTTTTTGTGGCCTAATGTTTCAGGTTTTCTTCAAGATTATCTTTTAAAATAAGTAAACAAAGAAACCTAAGGGCAAAATCAATGCTTCTCTGGCACTCACATTGGAATGTTCTTCCCTTCCTTGTCCCTGTTATTTACCCTTTGTGCCACCAAAAACCAGCTCTGATGGGGACCCAAAACGCCAGACCCAGCTTGGGGAGCACATGGGAGCTATAGTGCAGGGGGAGTCAAGGAAGTAAAGTTCGTTCTACTGTGGACCCCAGGACAGCATTGGTTTTGCCCCTAGTTTTTTTTTAATATAGTTTTGAAGAACCCCCTCTTCACAGTTCCACTAGATTTTACCTGCGGAAGTTTTCCACTGAAAGTATGCAAACCTCTGTCCATGTACTTCAGAATAAATTGTATTAATGTTAGTGAAATAAGGGTAAAATATGACAGCATCTCATTTTTGTAGCTTTGATGTTCCTATGTAACCTATTAGCTAAATAGATGGCTAATGGGATACATGAGCAATGAAGAGAAAATCAGTTTTATAGCAGGCAACAGAGTGTGTTTTCTAACAGATAACAGGGAAGACATTGAAGTTGAAATTGAAAGACATGCTGAGAAATCAGAATTTAAGCTTGTTACTTACACCCTGCTTTTGAAATTAATTTGTTGAAGAAAGGAAAAAATTACAACAGTAAAATGCAATGCTAAAAATTAAATCAAAATTTATTATAATACGTTATCTATTTTACGGTATACAACTGCAAGATGGTGTACAGTATATGGATAAAGGAGAAGTCATGTGTAAGTCTGCATGTATGTGCTGCAGCTAAACTGAAGTGCACAGTCTGGGTTTGTGGATTCTTGCCTGCTACAAAGCTGAGTAGCCTTGGGTAACTGTGAATGTGTGCATCCATGCACATGTATATGTGCAACCCATGTCAAAAGGTTAAAAAGCTGCTTTTAATAATCTGAAGGAAGGTTGAATGTGAGTATAAACCAAACTTTGGTGTAAGTGGTGCCTTTCCAAACTAAATGTAAAGGATTTTATGAATGAAGTTTATGAATCATACAGTAACTTTAATTTAAGAAAAATAATGAATTCCAGTTGTCCATATTTGCATACTGAAAAATAGAATTGCATAGAATGATTTCCCCATCCTCAGTAGATATTACTTGGTCTTTAAATGATTTTTCATTGTGCAGTGTCTTGAAAATTTTTAGCAATAGATGAGAATCTGCTGTTGCAAAGACAATCTTGTCTTAAATGTGTTCTGTCACCAAGAGTCAAATGCTGTTAAGTTCTGTCATATTAGCAGACTTTAATAGCAGAAGTGAGCACCAGACTGCAGTGCTGATGGAGTGCAATGGTATGTTGACTGAAGATGCCATGAAATGCAGAGACAGTTGTATGCAATGCTGCAGACGGAACCATTTCTAGATGGAATGAATGGCCCTATGTGTCTTCCTCATGGGACTGAAAGGAGCGGAAATATACCTTATTGCTAACTCTGCATGAAATTGCAGTGTTAGGGAGTAATGACCAGATGTTCCAATCTCAACAAACAGCTTGTTATGTGACTCCGCAAAAAAATTCTGTTGCTTTGATCATGCACACCTTGAAAGAAAAAGTAATTGAATCGAGGCTGTCATAAGTTCATCATAGTCAATAAACTTCCACTTGACCTTTCCCACCTGTTTTTGATACTTCTGTGAATATATGCTGACAGGCATATGTTTACTGTTTAAAATTTTACTCAGTTGATAAAGAAAGATCACAGTATTTTGTGGTAGCCAGTCAGATATCAGTATGCATGAACCTAGCAGAAAAAGTGGCTTGTAGCTGTGGCTGGGAAAGAGACATGATCTTCAGCATAACAACAAACCAATAGGTAATATGTAAAATGTTCTGAAATGTTAACAGCCCAAGATATTAACAGAGCATTTACATACCCTGTTGCTCATTCTTGGTACTGAAGTTGCTACTATGTTCATGTCTGTTGGTACTATGTTCATATTCCAAACATAAATAATATTTCTGGAGCTGTAAGAATTCCAGATGAACAAGGATGGTGGGAGTTTGCTGCAGGAGGAGCCATTTCGTTATTACCTTCTAGGGGACAGAGAAAAGGCAGAATTACTCAACACTTTGATTGCTTCAGTCTTCTCAGAGGACAATGGAGCAGAAGACAAAATAGGGGAATTTCAGCACAGAGTAAGTAAAGAGATAGTACAGGAATACCTGGTTAATCTAAATGAATATAAGTCTCCAGGATCAAATGGACTACATCTAAGAATATTTAAAGAACTAGCAAATATAATATCGGAACCATTGCCAATAATCTTTGAGAAGTCCTGGAGAACAGGAGAAGTCCCAACAGACTGGAGGAGGGAAAACGTTGTCTACATCTTGAAAAAGGGGAAAAAAGAGGATCCCAACAATTATTGTGCAGTTAGTCTGACATCCATACCAGGAAAGATTGTGGAGCAGATCATTTAACTGAGAGCCTGTGAATATCTAGAAGGCAATTCCATAATCACAAAAAGTCAACATGGGTTTCAGAAAAACAAGTCATGTCAGACAAATCTAATCTCTCTCTCTCTCTCTCTCTCTCTCTCTCTCTCTCTCTCTTTCTCTTTCTTTTTAATAAAATTACCAGCTTGATAGATGAAGGGAATGATGTGGATATAGTATATCCTGATTTCAGCAAGGCCTTTGACAAGTTTCCCCATGACATTCTTGCAAACAAGCTTGTAAAATGTGGACTAGACAGGTTAACTGTTACATGGATTTGTAATTGGTTGACTGGCCGAATCCAAAGGGTGCTCAACAATGGTTCCTTTACATCCTGGAGAGAAGTGACAAATCGGGTGCCACAGGGTTCTGTCCTGGGTCCAATGCTATTCAGCATCTTTATGAATGACTTGGATGACAGAATTGGGGGCACACTTATCAAATTTGCAGATGACACCAAATTAGGAGGAGTAGCTAATACCTCAGAGGACAGGATCAAAATTCAATATGACCTGAATAGACTAGAAAGCTGGGCCAAAGCTAACAAAATGAAATTCAGCATGGAGAAATGTAAGGTACTGCACTTAGGGCAGAATAATGAAATGCACAGATATAAGATGGGGGACATTTGGCTGAATGAGACTTCATGTGAAAGGGATCTAGGAGTCCAAGTTGAACAGTGCGATGCGGCAGCTAAAAAGGCCAATGCAATTTTAGGCTGCATCAATAGAAGTATAGTGTCTAGATCAAGGGAAGTAATAGTGCCACTCTATTCTGCTTTGGTCAGGCCCCACCTGGAATACTGTGTCCAGTTCTGGGCACCACAATTCAAAAACGATGTTGAGAAACTGAAGCATGTCCAAAGGGGGTGGGGGTGGGGGGCAACTAAAATGGTGAAGGGTCTGGAAAGCATGCCCTACAAGGAACAACTAAGGGAGCTGGGGATGTTTAGCCTGGAGAAGAGAAGGTTTAAGAGCATGAGCATGATAGCCCTGTTTAAATATTTGAAGGGATGTCATATTCAGGAGGGAGCAAGCTTGTTTTCTACTGCTGCAGAGAACAGGACCCGGAGCGATGGATACAAGCTCCAGGAAAAGAGATTCTACCAAAACAGCCCTGGTGGCGCATAACAGCCCTGGTGGCGCAGTGGTTAAATGCCTGTACTGCAGCCACTCACTCAAAACCAGAAGGTGGCGAGTTCAAGACCAGCAAAGGGCTGAAGCTTGACTCAGGCTTGCATCCTTCCGAGGTCGCTAAAATGAGTACCCAGATTGTTGGGGGCAAATAGCTTACAATTTGTAAATGAAGCTGTTTGTTTAACAAATTGTAAGCCGCTCTGATAGTCTTGGCTGAAGAGCAGGGTATAAATAAAACATTATTATTATTATTAGGTGGAACATCCTGACAGTAAGGGCTGTTCGACAGTGGAACATACTCCCTTGGAAAGTGGTGGAATCTCCTTCCTTGGAGGTCTTTAAACAGAGGCTGGATGGCCATCTGTCAGGGATGCTTTGATTGACAGTTCCTACATGGCAGGGGGTTGAACTTGATGGCCCTTGTGGTCTCTTCCAACTCTACGATTCTATGATTCTATGATCCTGAGATTCATTAAGCCAGTATCATCACAGCACATTTATAGTAATGTAAACAAGAGGGACAGGCAACAAACAGTGCACTGTATCTTCATAACCTAATAGGAGTTCTTCTGAACAAGGAATCAGTTAGTCAATGAAGAGCTATCACCATCACTCAGTTTTCCTTTACCAGCGAACACTCGGTATTCTGTGACTAACTGAGCATGTTCAGCAATGATTGGTTTCTTGAGGGGGATCTGGCCCTTTAGAAGAAAATGGTTATACTTTAGGAAACCTGAGGGTTTGTCAGTCTTACTGATACCTCCTTTTTGTTTCTCAGTAACCCTGTTGGCAGCACCAGTGGTGACAGCACTAAGCACCTGGCTTTGCAGTTACAATGAGTTACTTTGTATACTCAACTATAAGTCCACTTCATTTATATGTCGAGGGCAGGTTTTGGGACCAAAATTATGGACTTTGGTATGACCTGTGGATAAGTCAAGGGTAAAATTTAGGAGCATGTAACAAAGGATCTAAAGGATGAAGCAAAGGAAAGCAATGTCAGAACACTTACAAAATTCCAGCAGGTATGTTTGTGCTCATACTAAAGGCTGTATGGACGAGTGAACAGATTGGGGTCAGTACTACCAGGACAGATTACACTCTTGCCTATCACTAGGGGATTGTTCCTTTTTAAAAGAAGAGTTAAAGTACAGTACTTACATTGACCTATGCATAAGTTGACTCAGGTATTTGGGTTAACATTTTGACTAAAACTTCTAGATTTATACATGAGTATATACAGTATATTTTATATTCATTGTGTTGCTTCATTGCAGCTTGTGAACTGCTTTATTATTTCAGCATTTACTGTCTTCCCAAAAAACACGTTACATTCTTGAGTTCAAGTACTCTTCTTTTCGGTAATCTTTGAGCACGAGAAATTCTAACACATCATCTGTATGTCTAGAAGCGTGAGATCTTAGAGAACAACCTCTTCGAAGTTCAGTTTACTTTTCCATTCTTCTGAATATACCTTCTTACAAGTTTGGGTGCAAATAACTGAGTATGCTCTCGGACCATTCCAGTTTTCATATTTGCTGCTTAGGAATATACCATAGGAATTTGCCTTTCACTGCGTCAAACCTAGAACCATTTAGTCCGATGTTGTCAATTCTGACTGGCAACAATGGGTTATCTCAGGGGTTCAGGCAGAATATTCCTTTCACTCTTATTTAGAAATCCATGGTATTGGCTTCCTCTCCAAACATTATCCAGGAGTATCCTTGCCTTAGCATCCAAAATAGACAAAATTGGGTGTTTTCAGCATGGTATGGGTGGCACAGAAATGCTACTTGGGAAGGCTAGGATATAGAAGAAAATGTTTATGAAGACAATATGCTGCTAATTTGATTGTCTCAGTACATCTTACACTAATAGTCTTCCATGAGAAAGAAAACGTTTAACTTCAAATATCCTCTCATAAACAGTAGAAATTATGCTGTCTTAGTAACAATGGCTTTTAATTTAAAATGCAAAGTTTTCATATAAATGTGCATTTAACACTGTGTTGTGCAGCCTTTGTCCAGATGGTATATTAAAAGCAAAGCTCCATGCCATTTATGTTACTGAAGTTTTACATGGGTGTGTAAATTGAAAAAAAAGGAATTATTCACACATAATTTAATGTCAGTAGATGTTCTTGCTTTAAAATTAAAAAATAAAACATGCTTCTTGGTTTGTTTTTATATTTGTCCATTTAGTATGATGACATTTCGCCTTTTTTTATTTAACACAATAACCTTTTAACATAGCATGAAAGTAAATTGCTGAGTGAAATATTGCAAGCATGGAGAATGAAGGCAATTGCCAGGAATGGATTCTCTTTGGATAGCATTGGGTAGAATTTTTCTGCCATTTTTGGTTGAAAGATTCTACTATTAATGAAATACTGCTTACTCCTGGCTTTGTTTCTCACAAAGCTGAAGAATTTCTCAATGCAAAGGAACCACGTTATCTGTCTTGTCAGCTTCATTGAATTATGTGCACACCAAAACACTTACTGCTTTCAAAAGAAGTAGAGCTCTGGGCTAAGTTTACTTTTGAATACCTGCTCACTTACTGAGTCTTTGCACACCACAGCTAACTTTAATGCTGATGTGAAATGGAAAAGTAATTATTTATTTAATTCACTATTATGAAACAGTTATAGCTGGCATTCAGTTCTGCAATAAAGTGATGTAGCTCTTAACTGAGTCAATAGGGTAGTAACAGCAGTTGGGAGAAATTATATTATCAAGTTGGTTGATTCTTCCCGGCCAGACGTAAAAGTTTACCATTGTTTCATTGTGACACTTTAACTTTTTCTCTATAGTACTGTACTGCCTTGTTTTCCCATCTTAAACACAACTTTAAACCTTTAATACGGCAAAATGTTTTATGTTACTGTAAGGGATGTTTTCTGGAAGCTGTATTACAACCTAATCTACTAGTTTAAGCACCATTCAGGTATGGGCGTTTTTAACATATAAAGTCTGCAGAATTGCTTTAAATAATGTACCAGATAAGATACTATACATATTACCAGATATACTCAAATTGACCCTAAAATCCTGAGTCGACTTATATATGGGTCAATAACTAGTACTGCTCCACTCTTGGTGCCCCAGGGCACATGTTTTTCTGTGTGTGTGTGTGAGAGAGAGAGAGAGAGAGAAAGAAGTTCCCATTCCAATTTGCAAGCCTCCACTTGTTACAGAAAAAACACCTCATTTAACACCACTTATTTCGCTCCCCAGTCTGATTTGCAAGCCTTCTCTCCCCATGGAAGAAGCATCTCATTTAACACCACTTGCTTCCCTTTACAATCCAATGTTAAAACCTCTCCTCCAGCACCTGAGAAGTGTTGTTCGGTGGTCGGGAGAGGTCCAGAGAAGGAGAAGGAGGGGTGGAAGTGGTATTTCCCCTTTTTCATCCTTCCATTATAGCCCTCATATAAAAATCCATGATTTTGACCCTGAAACCTTCCCTCGACTGAAACCTGAGGTCGACTTGTACACTAGTATATACGGTATTAAAGTCCTTAGGAAGCCTCATTTTATATATCACAACAAAAATGTTTCTTATCTTTCCATTCTTCTTAAAAATGAGAACAGGGGTTAAAGCTTAAAATGGAAAAAAAATCTATTTTTGTATCAAAATGTGAAGGAAAGAGAACACGTTGTAGTCTCTTCTGCAATGTTGCTGCTACAGCTAGTATCTGAATGCAAAAATAAACTTCTGTTCCAGTGCCTGTCTTCAAAGAAACTAGACTTTACATTTTTTTCCCTTCCCCAGTAGATATAACAGTCTAGCTAAATGTAGAATTCAAGGTGTAGACTTATGTGCTCAATGTGTATATCAATGTGTATATCCAGTTCAATGTCATAGTGTTCAAGAGTGTTTCAGTGTTACAAAGAAGTGACCAAGCAAGTAAAATGCCAAACAGGCTGGTTTGCCTGACCAATAGTAGAAAGAATAGGTTTGGGCCACAGTCTGACAGGCACTATTGCTATGCATCTTCTCATACTTTTTTTTAATAGAAATCTTGTTGAAATGATCATAGTAGCAGTACTTGGTGCTAGTTTTGTTGCCTAATAATATCTGTGTATTTTCTTCCATTTAGTTTCTCTGTTGTTGCAGTGATAAAGTTTTGCTTAAAATAATTACAACTTATTTTTTATTTTTATGACTCAGATAACTTAGGATGGGTTTGTTTTATTTTGTTGTTTTTCTAATCCTTTATTTATCAATTGGCTATTTAGCAATCTTAGACCCTGGCTTCATTGATGGTTCTACTTTATTGAAGTATTGGTCTATATTTTTGTTGATTTGTTGCTTTTTCATCATCTGTTGACAATGCTTTTCGCCTTTTCTAAGTTAAGTCAGTCTGTCTGATCCTTCAAAAACTTAAAAGATTTTCACAATTTCAAATTCACCTGCTTATAAGTGAATGCAAAAGTTTGATTGAACTAATTATTTTATTGTTTTTAAAATTGGAAGGGTCACCTATTTAATGTTTGGTTTGTTTTCATTTTATAACAAATGCAAAAATGTAATTGGAATTAGAAATATTAGAAATATGATTCTAAACATTCCAAAAAAATGTTCTCCCGTTGTTTTATCTGCAGTGGATGATCCAGTCCCCTTACAAAGCTGCAACGTTTTTTGGCTGCATTGGAAAAGATAAATTTGGTGAGATTTTAAAGAAGAAAGCTGAAGAAGCTCACGTGGATGCTCATTACTACGAACAGAGTGAAGAACCAACTGGAACCTGTGCTGCATGCATCACAAGTGATAACAGGTGCAATACCTTTCCTCTTTAGAAATTATCTTTTCATAGAATCATGAAAGTTGGAAGAGACCACAAGGGCCATCCAGTCCAACCCCCTGCCATGCAGGAACTCTCCATCAAAGCATCCCCGAATATTTCAGGATATGAAAACAATAAATAGGAAATCCATCATTTGCTTCACAATATGGCAGAGCTTTGCACCCATATTTTGTAGGCTGTATTCATAAGTGGCCAGAGTCCCACTTCCTCCCTGTTAACATTAGTGGGAATGTCTTGAGAGCTTGTATAAACGGTTGAGAGATTTAGGGCCCAAACAGATGGACCGAAAAAGCCAGCTTCCACACAGCTTGGTGCATGGCCATTAGACGATACACGACCGCAAGACTCATGAAGCCATGCTGAAGTTGTTTCTGGGGTGCACAAACCTGGCCCTGAAAGGATCAGATATTTTTTCCGCTCCTATTTGGTCCAGTAGCAGAGGGCACCTTTGAGACCGTGGCATCTTGGGCAAGGGCGGCTTCAAGCCCCCCCCCCCCCTTCGTGGCCATCTGTTTCAGCCCTAAGCTTCAAAGTAACTAGTCTTCAGTTTCTGTCTAATTTGTCTGTCACATACTCTGTATGTGTCATTAGTCGGAATAAGCACACTCAAGCTCAGCACCCTGCCCAGCTACAATGTTAGGTCATCATTGATCCACTTTACAGGAGTGTTATTCAGGCTACAAGAAGAAAGGGCATGAAGAGCAATTTTAACACTAAATGTTAAAATTTAGTGTATTGTATTATCAAATAGTAGTATCATTGTTTAGGAGGGTCCAGAATGATGAAATGGATGTTATCACCTGGCCCGCTGGTGAGAACTTGACTGGAGATTGCAGCAGTGAAAGTATGATCATGACTGATGCACTGAAGATATTTCTCAATTAGGAAATAGGAGATATGCAGGAAGGAAGGGTAAATTAGTCAACAAATTAAGGAGCAGACAGTATCATTGCATGGGGTAGAGTTTATCCCTGAATCTGTGCTGTGTTGCTACAGGTTGGAAAATTTAGAATATACAAATGTACTTTGAATAACAAAGTATTGATGATAAAGCATATCATTTTTATTTGAATTTTATTCCAAGGGGGCATAGTATAATGGTGACTCTCCTCCCGCCCTCCATTATCATCATGCAAAGCCATATTTTCCTGAACCATATTTTAGCCATATTACCTCTCTTCTCATCAGCTCTAGCATGCACAAGTGTAGTCGCTTGGAAACATTTTTGTTCATATTTAAGTTAACTGGAGTTTTTCATTACATCAAGTAAAAGCTAACTGCAGCTGATTAAACATTCATGTACTAGGGTATTTTAAAAAAAAAATATTTTTATTTTATTTTCAAATTAAAATAAACAGATTCAAATACAAATGTATGTTATATTACTAGGGTAATTTTTAAACCTTTGCACTGTGTGAACTGCAGAAAATTTTCTGATCCCCATAAGAATTCCTGTATATTATGGAGTAAAAAAAAATTCCCCATGTCAAAAATAAATGTTTACATGTGCCAGAAACAGAAAACACAAGTTGGAATAAAAATAGAATAAAATTGTATATGGTTAAATAAAAGAAAAAACACGTACTTCTGAATAGTGTGTGGGATATTTCCTGACCTCAGTGAATTTGAGTATTCTCCAGCTAAAGAACATCCAGCCTGCTGACTACCAGAGTATGTCTGTTCTACTTCACTGCATGGATTCACCACAAACAGCATGGGATCTTTTTTGACCAGATACGTTACTTTGTCTGGAACAAAATAGTACCCTGTGTCAAAAAACAGTAGATTTGTTAAGTCGTTTTTCTGATGCAGCCATTTTTTGTTTGTAGAATTTAGAGACATTGCTTATTACTGTTCAGGTAACAAATACTCTAGTTGTCAGTAGAATACTTACAAGGTAAGTTTGGTTCTCTGTTGATTAACTGGCAAAATGTGACTCTGGGGGACTAAAATGCTCTGTTCTACTTCATGGGGATTACAAACCAAGATGAGAAACACAAGTTATACATCCCATGTACCTAAGCCATTTCTCTCATAATTGCAGGGGAAGTTAGGGAAAGGTTAGGAAAAACAAATGACTATAATGGTTTTGGAGGAACAAGATGGAGCAGGAAAAAAAAAAAAACTATTCTTTCAGCTGTCAAAAGAAAAAAAAATTTCCAGTCTGAAACCAACATTCATTGAGGGTTAACCTTGTTTTAACTGTTTCTACAACAGTTAACCTTGTTTCAACATAAGCTATTAGGGGAGGGGATAGGCACAAGAAGTATCATATGAAGGGAAATGCATTGTGATCTTTGCTGTTGTTGTTAGTAAAAGCTATTTATTGATTCTGTATTGTCCTGTTTTTCAAGGAAGGTAGAAATCTCCAAAGGGCTTTCAAAATATTTACTGCATTACCTGTGCTAGTACAATTTTGACTACTTTTCACAACAGCAGCTATTCACTATCCCAGCAGACTGTGTTCCTTCTAATTAAATTAATGAACAACAGGAGTAGACACCTTTCGTTATCCTAACTGACAAGTACAATCAGATTATTCTGTACTATACAAGATAATGATCCAGAACTAGCCATGCTAATTGAAGTTTTAGAACCATTTCAAGTAGCCTTGTTCAGTAAATATTGTTCAGTATAGCAACTGAGATATTTTACTATTGGCATTCTTATATCTTAACAATTAGCATTCTAGTAGGTGGTGAGAACCCCTGCACAGTTTGGTGTTTCAGAAGGATCTCATCCGTAATAGTTGTAGAAATCATATTTTTATGATTATTAAGACTATGTTTTCCAATTCATACAGAGGTCAGGTAGAACCATGATCCATTTTCCCCCATTATTCTACTCAGCATTTTGATAGAATAAGTCTACCCCATCAGTTCTATTATTGTCTTATAGATTATCTTGGTTAAATTAACTCTATAGGCATAATGATTGTTCCGTTGTCAAAAAGATTTCTATTTTTTTAAATGTCCCATTTTAATGCCCCATTCTTTTTTAACCATTAATTTATATTTAGCCTGGAAAAAACTGAAACAGAAAATTTGCGCATTTTATTGCCTTTTCTAGGTAACATTTTGTATCTGTTTGACTGCAGTTCTCTTTGATTTGATACCAGACTACAGACAATGTGTTTTTTTTATTAATCTCTAAGATTCATCAGTCTGGGGTTACTATAAAACCTAAGAATTCTGAGATCAGGAATTCATTTCAAGTAATGGAACTGACAAAAAAAATCTAATACAACAAGTATAAGTCACACACTGATGGCAAAATTACAATTACATTAGAAATGGAATGAAAAAGGTTAATTTTTTTAAAAAATTGAAAGGTTACTGGGTAAAATATCGCACCAACAATAATCATGACAGCTACAACAACTGATCCTCTTTACAATCCCCTGCTAAAGACTTCAAGAAGTTGCAGTGGATCTTTTGTGCTGCTAATGGAACTGAATAGGGCTCACTTGTAGTTTCATCTCATTGGTTTTACATGAACATGGGACAAAACTTTCACTTGTTTGTCTCTAAATATATAACATCCCACCCGTATGGTATGTCATGTTAACAAGGACATAAACAGTTATAAGGCTTGTTTAAGGCTTGCTATGATATTTCAGAACCATTGCCATAGGAGAATAAGGAAATTTATGTCCAAGTTAGGACAAAAGTCACCTTTCATACTGAGGAAAAGTACATGTCAGCTTTGCAGTTATTAATCATAAAATATTTTTCGTTGATAGTAGCTTAGATCCATTTGGTAGTCACAACTAGAATAGATTCATTGAATCAGTGAGAACTTGCTAAAAGTAACACACATGTAAGTTCTGTGATTCGATGGGTCTCCTCTAGCTAGCCTTCACTGTTATGTTTTATGAAACATAAATGAATTTCCTTTTAAGACTTGGGTCTCATCTCCAAGATATTTCATTTTACCTCTAGTCGCAAGCATTTCAGATAAGGGATACCATACTCAGCCTGTACTACGTAACCAGTCTATCCTTGCCAAGAGTGATTCTGAACCTTGAAGTCTTCTTCAGCCTTTTGGTTGGAAAAGGAAAGAACAGTTTTATACAGCTTAGAAATCCCTTTGCGATTCCTCTTTCCTGCGTTCCTTTCCTTCCAGCAGTAGAGATTCCCTTTCTTACCCACATCCTCTTGCCTACCTCAGTACCCTTTCTCTCTCCTTATCTACACACTTTCCTTTCTCTGTTCTTATTCCCTTCCCTCCACTCCCGCACCAAGGCTCTTTCTCTTTTTCTGAGCTTTCTTTTTCTTTCCTGGAGTTCACTCCCCTTTCCTCTCAGTCCACTCTTCTCCCCTTTACCGGGCAGCAAGACTTCTTTCTCTCTTTTTCTCTTTTAGCTGTTTCAAGAGTTTGGGGATCCTGCAACCAGAAGTTTAAGATGCACCTGCAAGTTGCTTTCCCTTCAGCTTGCAGGTTCTTTCATCCCATGCAGACCTGTCCTCAGGTCCTCTGGAGAACTTGAATAGGCCAAGTGTGACTACTACTTTATGTATACTGCTTGGAAAAATGACTTAAGCTACTGAAGATATAACTACAGGCTTCAAACTGACTGAAACAAATTAACATTAATTAATCCATTTCAAATCAAATTGCCCTGAAGTGCATTGCATTAGTTTGTATGAACCAACAATACTGCAAGGCACAGCCTTCAGAATATCAAAAGGGATTATGAGACTCTGGGAAGGAATCTGAAAGAGATGGATGCACAGGTTGTCATCTCATCTCTTCTCCCAGTGGAAGGGCATGGTCCAGGAAGGGAGAGGAAAATAGCAGAGGTGAATAACTGGCTCTGTAGATGGTGCTGCCAAGAACAGTTTGGATTCTTGGATCATGGGCTGCGGTTCCATGAGGAGGGACTTCTGGCAAAGGATGGACTGCATCTCACGCCAGTTGGCAAAAATGTTTTTGCCAACAGTCTGAAGAATCTGATCAGGAGGGCTTTAAACTGAGTTATGTGGAGGAGGGAGACAGCATTCTGGAAGGCAAAAGGGATGGAGAGAATAGTCAAAGTGGCATAGAGGGAACAAGGCAAACAGTGCAAGGACCCAACAGTAGGAGGCAAAAAAAGTGCAAAAGCAGCAAGTAAAGAGGACACATGGTCTTAAATGTCTCTATACTAATGCACAGAGTATGGGAAATAAGCAGGATGAACTTGAACTCCTAGCACAACAAGGGAAATATGATATAATAGGCATCACTGAAACCTGGTGGGATGAGTCTCATGATTGGAATGTAGAAATAGAGGGATATAACCTTTTTAAGAGAAACAGGCCAAACAGGAAAGGAGGAGGAATAGCATTATATGTGAGGGATATTTACACCAGTGAAGAGATCCAGGAAGTCAGTACTGGAAGCCAGGTGGAGAGCATCTGGATAAAAATTAAAGGAGAGGGAAACAACAGGGATGTTACTGTGGGAGTCTGCTACAGACCCCCGACTCAGGCAGAGGAATTGGATGATGCCTTTCTAGAACAGATAATCACATACTCAGAAAAGAGAGATGTAGTAGTGATGGGTGACTTCAACTATCCTGATATTTGCTGGAAGTCAAACTCAGCCAAATCCTCAAGGTCTAGCAAATTCCTCACTTGCCTGGAAGACAATTTCATTGTCCAAAAGGTGGAAGAGGCAACAAGGGGATCAGCCATTTTAGATTTTATCTTAACCAACAGGGAAGACCTAGTTGATGGGGTGCAAGTGGTGGGATCCTTAGGTGGAAGTGACCATGTTCTCCTGGAGTTTGTAATACCGTTGAAAGGAGTGATCCCGTGGTCAGGAATACTAAATACTAAAAGAGAAGGGAGTTCAAGACGGATGGGAGTTTCTCAAAAGGGAGATACTGAAGGCACAATTTCAAACAGTTCCAATGAGGAAGAAAAATAGGAGGTGTCTCAAGAAGCCAGGATGGATGACTAAGGAACTTTCAACTGAGCTAAGTTTTAAATGGAACATGTATAAGAAATGGAAAAAAGGGGAAATCACGAAAGAGGAATTCAAACAAATAGCCAGCACATGTAGGGGTAAAGTCAGAAAAGCTAAAGCGCAGAATGAACTCAGGCTTGCTAGAGAGGTTAAGAACAATAAAAAGGGCTTTTTTGGATATGTCCGCAGCAAAAGGAAGAAGAAGGAAACGGTTGGGCCACTGCGTTCAGAAGATGGCAAAATGCTCACGGGGCAGAGAAAAGGCAGAATTACTCAACACCTTCTTTGCTTCAGTCTTCTCAGAAAAGCAAAGGGTGCTCAACCTAAGGATAATGGAACAGAAGACAGAATAGGGGAATTTCAGCACAGAATAAGAGATAGTACAGGAATACCTGGTTAACCTAAATGAATATAAATCTCCAGGACCAGATGAACTACATCCTAGAGTATTAAAAGAACTGGCAAATATAATATTGGAACCACTGGCAATAATCTTTGAGAAATCCTGGAGAACAGGAGAAGTCCCAGCAGACTGGAGGAGGGCAAACGTTGTGCCCATCTTCAAAAAGGGAAAAAAAGAGGATCCTAACAATTATCGTCCAGTTAGTCTGACATCAATTCCAGGAAAGATTCTAGAGCAGATCATTAAACAGAGAGTCTGTGAACATTTACAGGTCAATGCCATAATCACAAAAAGCCAACATGGGTTTCAGAGAAACAAGTCATGCCAAATGAACCTGATCTCTTTTTTTGATAAAATTACCAGCTTGGTAGATGAAGGGAATGCTGTGGATATAGTATACCTCAATTTCAGTAAGGCCTTTAACAAAGTTCCCCATGACATTCTTGCAAACAAGCTTGTAAAATGTGGGCTAGACAAGGTAACTGTTACATGGATTTGTAACTGGTTGACTGGCTGAACTCAAAGGGTGCCCAGCAATGGTTCCTTTTCATCCTGGAGAGAAGTTACCAGTGGGGTGCCACAGGGTTCTGTCCTGGGCCCAGTGCTATTCAATATCTTTATTAATGATTTGGATGACAGAATTGGGGGCATACTTATCAAATTTGCAGATGACACTAAACTGGGAGGAGTAGCTAATATCCCAGAGGACAGGATCAAAATTCAAAATGACCTGAATAGACTAGATAGCTGGGCCGATGCTAACAAGATGAAATTCAATGCAGAGAAATGTAAGGTTCTGCACTTAGGGAGGAAAAATGAAATGCACAGATATAGGATGGGGGACACCTGGCTGAATGAGACCACATGTGAAAGGGACCTAGGAGTCCAAGTAGACTGTAAGCTGAACATGAGTCAACAGTGTGATGCGGCAGCTAAAAAAGCCACCTCAACATTAGGAGGAACTTCCTGACAGTAAGGGCTGTTCGACAGTGGAACACACTCCCTCGGAGTGTGGTGGAGTCTCCTTCCTTAGGGGTCTTTAAGCAGAGGCTGGATGGCCATCTGTCAGGGATGCTTTGATTTGGAGTTCCTGCATGGCAGGGGGTTGGACTGGATGGCCCTTGTGGTCTCTTCCAACTCTATGATTCTATGATTCTAGGTTTGTGTGTGTGACACACTTAGACAAATACTCTTTTTCCTTAGTGCAGAGGGCAGGGACAGGATAATGCTTCTTGGGAGCTGAAAATTAAACATGCATTTTTCTTTTCTTTCAACATGAAAGTTCACTGAGTAGTACAGGAAAGGATAAAGTTTCATGTGTAGCAGATGTCCTTCCCCTACTTCCCTCCTGGTTTCTTCCCATAAGCTATTTGAGGGCATGAGCACACAAATTCCTTCATCTTCCTTCCCCAACCCCCATGTGACACTTCCACCATTTCATATATTCTGAGGATAAACAGGCTGCTAGTTTTTATTTTTATTTATCAATTTTATATATTAGCATACCATAAGAAGAGATCCAGTGTGGAATAGTGGTTTGAATGTTGGCCTACAACTCTGAGAGACCAGAGTTTGAATCCTCACTTGCCAAAGGAAACCCACTGGATGACTTTGGGCAAGTCACACTTCCTCAGCCTCAGATGGCGATGAACAAATCCTACCAGGAAAACTTGGTGATCACTTCCCCTTAGGGTCACCATAAGTCAGAACCAACTTGAAGACATGCAACAACACATGCCTTGAGAACCTCTTCAGTATGTAGATACCATTACTTTATTTTGATGTATCTGTACTTTGCTTCCACACTGACAGGCGGCGCTCAGCAACCTAAACACAACACAACACATTGGAAAGAATCTGCTCCTCCTGTTTCTCACAATTATCAACCTGGTAATATTGGAATAGGTTACTTGGAAATTTGTACTATTGTACATAGCTTTGAGATTGTGGGCAGGCAGTCGTTGACTAGGTGCCAGAACAGCAGCTGTCTGCAGTGCGGTGTGGATATGGCAGGATCAAAATAGAAGGTAGTGATGTTTGCATTCTGAGACCTCTGAATTAATTCATTGATGATTGTTGGAAAGCTCACAGTTGCTCCAAGAGACTGAATGATAGCATTTATTTCATTTTGTCATTTTAGGTCTCTTGTTGCTAACCTAGCTGCTGCTAATTGTTATAAGAAGGAAAAACATCTTGATGTGGAGAAGAACTGGAAGTTGGTGGAACGGGCCAAAGTTTATTACATTGCAGTAAGTTTGGTTATCCTTGTGAAATACTCACTTTTATCCAGTATTTAATATGCAAATCATGTCAGGTACCTTGACTAATTTACACAAATACTGGAACACAGTTAAAGTGGGGCACAGGAATGTATTTTGAACCACATTCATCTTTTGAGTTTTTAACAGTACATCATATTTATAGTTTTATGTTTTTAGTCAAATTGTTGCTATGAAGGATGTGCAGATTATAGAGAACTCAATATTACCATGATTATCCACTGCAAATAGTTGCTTGTGAATCTCTTAATTATTATTTATTGCTTCTTAAATGTATTGTGAAATAATCTTGTATAGTTCATTGAATGCACTAAAAGATGGCAGGGTTACTGTAATGACCTTTTTTTTTTTCTTTTGGTAGCATCGCTGAGGAAGATAATTGATTCTGCTTCCTTTTCACATAATAGAAAAACCAAATTGATATATTTATATGGACAGCATTCTGGAGAGTTTTAAATTACAGGATTTGTGTTTTCCTAAGGCTAATCACAATTAGGCAGCAGAGAAGTTGTCTACGATAGGTTAAAATATGTAATGTGTGTATAATATGTGGATTCTGTATCACAGCTGCTGTCACCCTGTTACCTGGAAACAGCTGGGGAGATGTGTAAAAATGACTATCCAGGAGGAACAAATTCATTTTTTAAGCATTACTGATTTCATCTGGTATTAAAATCCTGCAGTCTGGTATTGTGGACTGTTGTAAATTTTGCATGGTTGTTGCTCATCCTTGTGTGTGGCCAGAGCTTCCCTATTTAACTGTCAAACAAATACCCTGCAAAGATCTTAACAAAGCACAAAACATCAACTGCCTCTGCCTCCTCTTTCAAATATCTTTTCAGAGTATGCATTTTCTCAGCAGCTTGTTCATTTTTAATCTTACTCCACTAGCCTACCTTTAATTTCATAATAAATACATCTTAGTTTGTTGGAAATGAGTCACTTGGAGTCAACTAAAATGGACTGTGCTAAAAAGCCATTAAGAGAGTTCAAGGATATTTTAATCCTTTCACACAATTTGTTGTGACAGTATCAATCTGCTGTCCGATGGACCTTCTTGAAGTCATGACTAGAAATAAGGAAACTGTTGCTTTCTAGATGAGTCCAGTAATTTAAAAACAATCTAGGAAGCAATAATTTATTTATTTCTAGCCACAGCTTCAAGGAGATCCGAGGACCAATGTGATGTAGTGCTTTGAATGTTGGACTAGAATACTGGGAGACCAAAATTTGTATCCTTGCTCAACCATGGAAACCAACTGGGTGACCTTGAGCAAGTCACACACTCTCAGCCTGAGAGGAAGGCAGGGGCAATCCCCCTCTGAGGTAATTCCACCAAGAAAATCCTGTGCTGAGGTCCCCATAAGTCAGAAATGACTTGAAGACATATAACAATAAGGTGACTTCATTTTTGCATAAAATAGATTTTAATGGTAGTGATCAGTGATGACAATGGTAGTGATCAGATGACAGTGACTACTGCAACTAAACTTGACACCTTCAACAAGGAAGGGTGACTAGTCCACTGATGTTTAGGTGAAAACAAACTTAAAGCTTTTCAGTTGGGCCAAAGTAAGGCTTCAGTGATGGAACAGATGGATTCTCCTGGAATTCATTGGCAAAGGAATTCATATTAAAACATCAACATTGCTTTAAAAGAACAGCAGAGCTGAGGTTGACTTTATTAGATGGTTTTTGCTTAGGTATGTTTCTCAGTTGTCTCCTCTCTTTATACTATTTTTAGTAAAGCAGAGATGCATGCCACTTACTTTGCAATAATAAATTCATTAAAATGTAGTCATGTCAGCCAATTTAACCAGTATAGTAAGTTCAACAGAATGATGTATGAATCCTAATAAAGAGAACACAAAATTTCAGCAAAATGTTGTGCACCTGCAAATACATTTGGAGCTTAAGCAACATAATGATGATGATGATGATGATGATTTATTTATACCCCGCCCCTTTGAGATAAATCTTAAGCTTCCTCCGCCCCCTTACTAATGTCTGCTTCATTGCAGGCGATATTCTTTAGGCTTTGGTTAGGTCTTTGAGCATCTAATGTCACAAGTAATTAAGACAGATAAAAAGGCAGACAGAGGTCTCCTGACTTCAGATGTTAGCCCCATATATGTCTATATGCTGCTATTGCTGGGGTCCATGACAATGCCACTGTGCTAAATGAGGGAAACTGGAAGAAATGATAACAAAAACTGCTGCAAAAAGCTGCTAGAACCTAAAAAATCTTATATCAACATGAAGTTATTATTGATTCTTCAACTTCATTTGTCCATATTGATTCTTCATCTTTATCTGTCTACCCAACTTTGCAGAGCTTGTTGGGGCACATTGCATAGGACAGTGAATAGTATTTTGGTGGGAGCCACTGTTCCTACCACTGCACATTCGGAAGACATGGCATGTGCTATTTCTACTCAGTTCCATTTTCTCTGCTAAGCAGCAACAATAGGAAAATTTTCTTTCTTCTGGAGGTTTTCCTCAAGGCTTTGAGAGCTTGGTAAGCACTAAATCATCTTTCATTTTGGGTTATTCTTTCTTTCTAGTTATATGAGCGGGTATCCAAAAGTTTTATTGATCACCTTTTTAAAAAATTGTCAGAAAGTTTGTTTTGATTTATAGTTGTTAAGTTATCTTTATGTAGTCACTATCTAGATTTATCATTTTTCCCAGCGTATCTTGACCCTCCGAATACCTGAATTCATCTCTGCATTTGACCCAGAGTCCCCAAAAAAGGGCCTCACCATTCCATGGTCTGTTCAATGATCCCTCTTTTTTGATTGGATCCATCTGTAGTTTTGAGCAGCATGTCTTTTTCCATTCATCAACCCACAGGCTTTTATCACAATGAATGATTGGATAGTGAGTGCACTTAAATAACTACATGGTACAGGATCCATGTTCATCAAAGGAGAAGATCCTTCACATCTATGCTCTGGAACTTCTAGCAGTACAGACTGATTTCAAATCAATTGATGCCATTCACCTTCTCGGAGAGGAAAATGTCCTGGCAGATACCCTCAGCAGGATATTGAATTTGACCCATGAGTGTCAAATGACTCCATCTCAAGGGACTGAAACCCATCTTCTGTCACTGGAGCACCCCTGAACTGAATCTCTGCATCAGAACAAAATGCTTCATGCACAGAGTATTGCTTTGTGTTTCATGTTTGACTATACTTTTCTTTGGTCTGTCCCACAACCATGAATTCTAACCTTACATGGTCACTCCCCCCTAGAGTACCAACTGCATTGATGAACTCCTCCCTATTGATTACCACTAAATCCAGGATTGCTGATCCCTTTGTTCATTCCACCACCTTTTGAAAGAGGAAATTATCTGCAAGGCATATTGTTAATTCATTGGAGAACCCAAACAGAGATAGTTCCCCAGCACATATCAGGATAATTGAAGTCTCATATAACTATCAGTTCTTTCTTCTTGACATTTGAGATTTTTTTTTTAGAAAATCAGCATCCACCATCTTGGTTTGATGACTTATAGAAAACCCCTACTACAATGTTATTTTTATTTCTTTATCCATTTATCTTTACTCAGTTGCTTTCTGCTGGTCCTGTTTTATCACTCACATGGATTTCTGTACAAGTGAATTTGTCTTTGACATATAATGGTATTTCCCCTCCTTTTCTTCTCCATCTATTCTTTTTAAACTTTTTAAACTTTTTAAACTTTTTATATCACTCAATTGTTATATTCCAGTCATGGAAGACATGCCACCAGGTCTCTGTTACATTTATCATATTTATCTTCCTGCATCAGGACTTCAAGTTCATCTTGTTTGTTTCCCAAACTTTGTGTATTGGTGTATAGACAGCTAAAGCATTGTTTCTTCTCATCTTTTGTTCTACTGTAAGTTTTACTGTAGGTCCCATTCTTTTCCTCAGCTTCTCCTCTAGAATTCACATGCTTCTGCTTAGACCTTGCTTTTGAACAGATGTTTAACCCATCATCTCCAACCCCCTCAAGGATGTAGTTTAAATTCCTTCACCATTCTTTTGCCTAGACATTCCACTCCATCTTCATGAGTTGTGGGCCATCTGTAGCCAATAGTTCTTCATCTTGGAAGTAAAGATGGTGGTCTCAGCAGTCTCAGTTATACTTATAGTCTCATATATTCCTTCCTGCACTAAGACCCTTGGGGATACCTTCTAAGATGTTAGGGCCTTTTTTATTGCATTCCTGACATTTGCTCTCTTCATGTGTCTAATGGTGAAGATATAAGCAGACAGATTTCACCTTGACCATGAGTGACATGATTTACTACAGGTACGGACAACAGATCCTCACAGGACCTCAATTCCCAAAATGATTATGTGGGGAACAATTTCACCATGCTTGGCGCCCAGGAAAGGCCTTTTTCTGAAAAAAATTAATTGAACCTTTCCATGGACCTAAAACACTTCCTCTCAGAGGTAAAAGCTGCAGTTTGTGAAGTCTCTTGTCCTATGTTTTTCCAGTCATTTTTACCAAAAATGATGGGTCCTTTTATCCACTGTTGTTTGGTTCCAGACCTCTAAAGTCCCATCAAATACAATGATGTAGTAAAATGGTATCCCTTATCTAAATTGGCAAAATCAAGGTTTGCTATTTAGAATGTCTGTTTAAAAATATTTTCAATCTGTGGATGGCTGAATCCATGGATATGGAGAGCCAACTGCACTGGCTATGTCTCACCCCTGGTTGAAATCAAATAACTGGTCTTCTCTTGGGAAATAAATGAGAACAGTCTTGCCCTCTCCCTCTACACTACTCTGATCCACACTAGAAGATAGCAGGGCTTAGCTTGGCCAGTGTGGTTTTCAAAATATAGAGAACAATAAAGGAGCAAATAATTAAAACAACATGGACAAGATAGAAGTAATAACAACAAATCTTAAAAGCTCTTTATTGAAACAGCAGTCTTAAGTGCCTGTTGCCAAGGAACCAGGAAGGTCACTTTACAAATTCACTCTAGGAAGTCATACCATAATTTGGCAGCAACAATTGAAAGTTCCCTCTCTCATTCCCACCAAATGAAGATCTGTCAGTGAGAAGACCATAAGAAGAAGCTGAGCAAGGTAGCTGGGCAGTTTATTATGGACAAAAGCAATTCCTGCAGTCCAGTTGGTAGAGGCAAACTACCATTACCTTAAACTGAAATAAAGTAGCAACCAGTCACAAGAAATAGTATTAATGGATGCTCAGCTGGCAGCCTGCTGGCATTTAGGAGGACAGCCTGGGGTTCTATCATCAGTGACTTTCTCTTTCTTTGCTAAAAATATTGACAGGGGAAGCAGAGAAGAGTATTTGTTTTGCTTCTTAATATTTGCTTGAAAATCATTTTAATGACAAAAAATTGGTATTTTATGAAAAATGGTAGAAATTGGGTGGGGGTACCTTTCACAGGGCATTTCTGATGCCACTGCAAGAGAGCCCAGGCCCTCAGGAGTAATTTTGGGGAGGGCAATTGGACTTGTATGGGGAATCAGGAGCAGAAAACCTCCATTGGATCCAGCCCAAACAATTAATCATATCTTGAAAAAAGGGAGATCTGTCAGCTTGGCAAACGGTGCTCCTAGCTTTTCCCAGTAATCAGCATACAAGAAACGTCTTATATTTAAATCTTCACCGTTAACAGTATCAATAAAATTCAAGATAAATTATCGGGTTCTTTGCTTCAACCTCTGTAAGATTCCTTTTGCTAACTGTTTAGAGAACTATGGACACTGGTCCTCTCATCATGTGCTTTCAGAAAAGAATGTATTATTAGAGCACTTACAGAGCCAGTCTAGCTGCCAGAGCCCAGCAACAGCAGCAGTGCCATTTTCCACAAAGAAAATGTTGAACAAGAGCCAAATGTTTGGTGGCAGAGTCTGTTGCTAGGAAATCAAGGTCCTGAGGCGATTAATGACAAAGCAAGCAATAACAAGAAGGCAGAATTACAGATTTAAAAGAGGGGGAAAAAAGTGGTTGGTGTTATAATTACCCAAAGAAATCTGTACTCATTAAATAGGCTGTTTTTATGATTGACTTTAATTGGAGGTTAGTGCAGATATTTAGCTCCTTTCCCACCCCTTTAAACACATCCATGCACATAATCTGTAGAACTGCAGGCTTGTTTTTCGAAGCATTGCAACGAGTTTGCCCTGTAATTTGATCCCCACTGACAGATGCATTTTCTATGCTGCCATTTTGAATTAACCTATTGTGCCACAATTTTCCTCAGCTCTTTTGAATAAAACATCAAGACGTATTACCTCAGATGGATTTGATAGAGTAAAAGAATGTACTTTCAAAT
The DNA here is from genome assembly GCA_034509955.1 of Urosaurus nigricauda. Taxonomy (NCBI): domain Eukaryota; kingdom Metazoa; phylum Chordata; class Lepidosauria; order Squamata; family Phrynosomatidae; genus Urosaurus; species Urosaurus nigricauda. The sequence goes on from JAOEGL010000003.1 coordinate 158,119,996, forward strand.
GAAGAATGCTGTTTGCAGAGAGTTCGGCCCTTTGAACTCTGCTGACAAGCCCCAGTAATTTGTGGTGTATGATTTAAAATGAGGGACGGAGAGTGGTAGTTTGTGTTATGTTGAGAACGGAATTTTTATGTTGGAAGTTTTCTGTTGAGAAAACTGCCCTACAAGAAGTAAGATTTCTCACACGTATGTTTCTGAGATTTTTTAGGTACTAAAGCCCAGTTGTTAACATTATTTTACAGTTATTTAGATTCTTTCTCTTCATATTAGTTTTGATAAAGATGACCTTGCATCAAATATTCTCCACCTACAGATTTTTTTTTAATTAAAAATGGTTTTAGTGCTCTGTGATGAGTTAGAAATAGGGTTCTTTTCCCCTCCTGCATCTTGTCTGTTCTGCACCCCAGCCCCTTCATTAAATCACTTGTTTGTATTGCTACACAGTGGGTGATTCCACACCTTGTTAGTGGCAGCAAGAAAGATATGACAGCCCGTGCAGACTTATGGAAAAAGACAAAATAGCAGAATTCTCCAGATGTTTAATAAAATCCTGAAACAATAGAGCCTCTGCAAATTCTGTTCAACCATACTGGCATGTTGCTAATCAGATGCCAGTGCCAAGCTGTCTGCTTTGTTAAATACCCAGATTCCCTGAGGCAAGAAGACAGCTGCTATAACTACTATGAAATTTGGTAGCTCAATCTATTTTTGCTACCCTTGGGCAAGCAAACTGCAGTTAATTTAGACCACCCCAATATATACACTTCAGGGATTTTTTTTTCAAAGCGTTTGTAATTAAAATGATAAAACATCATTATTACTCTGAAGTTGATTATGTACAGTTTTGCATTTGACAGATACCTACAGAGATGAACACAGCATGTAATGATTCTGATGGCATAATGATTCTGAATTCAGCATACCTTTTCCTAAGTTTTTATTTTTTACATGTGTGCACACACACATATATTCCTTGCACATGTAGGGAGGTAGAAGCATACACTTATTTTGTTAGGGAGGTATTGAAATTCAAATCTGTTGGTAATTAGTTGCTCTTTTTTATACAAGACATTGGACGACTGAAAGAGGATACATTTCAACCATACTGCTAGGCAGAGGAAATCTCACTGCATAAATCTGTGTTCATAAAGACTGTGCTTACAAATTCTGCAGCAGGGATAACTTGGAGAAGGTAGGTGAGAGCATTCCTACACGACTGCCTGGCAGTTCATTATAATGTATTTGAACAGATATGTCTGTTCACATTATCATCTAGAAACACTTTGAAATCTTACCTTTTTAAAAAATGAATTATCAAATGACTTTTCCTGTTTATTGTGGACTTCCTTCCCCTCTTGGCACAGCCCTCCATGATGCCAAAAAACCTGCTAGGGTACATGAATGTTTGCAGGAGGGATAGCTGATAATTAATTCTGGCAGAAGAACTTCATTTGGAGGGTGGCCTGTCTTTGTCTCTTCTTTCACCTTAGCTGTATTTTGTTTTTAATTCGATTTGAGCTGCCTTGGGTCCCATGCTGGGAGAAAACCAGGATATAAAATAAAATAAAATAAATAACAGAGGGAACTCTAAAATGCATGTGCATGTTATTATAGAGAACTATATATATAATCCTTATTAAGAATAAATTCATTAGACCAGATCCATATAATAAATAAAAAAGACTATAAACTTGATAATGAGCTACAGACAAGAGGCTGTAAGGCTTCACTTCCTTTGTTTTAATGCTTGTTAGTTGAAAAAGTGGTTATGTTAAATCAAAGTAGGAAGTCTTCAAAAGTAAATGTTTACTAGAAGGGATTATAGAGGAAATTAATTTATGACAAATACCCGGTACACCCAGAATCCTCATGTTCAACAAAACCAGACTTGCCCTAAGTACTCTGGAGCACAGTGCCATAAGTGATGCTTGACAGCTTTTCAAGGAAGCAGTATTTTTCTTCAGAACAAGGGGTGCTATGCTTCTTTCTTTCTTTCTCTCTCTCTCTCTCCTTTTCTCCTGTCTTATCTTGTAAGGCCAGGAAGCACTTTAAATTTACAGCCAGCTTTTGAAAGCATAAAGCAAGTTCAGCTCAGAAGTCTTTCCTGTTGGGCCATTAATCTAATTCTGTGAAAGCAGAGCTGATTTTTCATCTGTAAAGTAGATAAAAGGTCTGGAGAAGCAAACCATTCCTCTGAGTTATCATGATGAAAAAGCTTAGTTTGGACACTACAGTGTTTATCAGCCTATCCAGTGGAAGACTTTTTCCTTTTAGCTGAATAATATATTAGTGGATTACAACATCCATTTAGTTTGTAAGCCAAAGTGCAAGGCATGGTCCAGGATCTATAACAGCATAGATAGTTTTTTCTTTGTCAAGAATACATTGTGGTGAGCATCCCAGCCTCTCATCCCAATCGTTTTGGTGATCTTGTAGATACGATTTAATCATGCCTTTCAAAACTGCATTGAAGCATTCTGTCAGGCCATGAATAGCTGGAGAGTAAATTGTTGTTTTTAGATGTTTGAGCCAACAGCCTTTCCAGAGGCACTGCATGATCTCACTCATGATAACAATGCCTTGGACTGTCACAGTGTCATAAGGAAATCTTAACCCTGTGAAGATCTTCAACAAAGCCCCTGTCACAGTCTGTGCATGCACACTTCTAAGATATTCAGCATCCTTAAGCGTCCATAATCTGTAAGGTAGCCCTTTCTTCCATATAGTTTGTTTCCTAATTTCCTTTGTCTCGGATAATGCTTCTTCTTTTAGGGTTGCCAGGCTACTGTCTTTATGTAATTCCTGTTTAAAATCATTTGTTTCCTTCCTGTCAGTTGAGGTGAGTAAAATGACATAGGACTCTGCCTTGCTTCCTGTAGTTAATTTTTCCACAATTTTCTTCAGCTTGTGCTCTATTTTCCACCTCTGTCATAGAATACACAATGTCTTCTTCACTTTGAAGTCTTGAGTCTGGCCCTGTATGTGTAAGTTTCACCACAGAACCAGTTCCCTTAGCTTACTTATCAGACACTTTATTTTTTTTACCTAGGATGTCCATTGTCACAAACTGACTCCAAGTCCGTTGTTATTTTGTGTCTTCAAGTTGTTTCCAGCTTTTGGCGAACCTAAGATGAACCTATCACGGGTTTCTCTTGGTAAGATTTGCTCAGAGGGGGTTTGACATTGCCATTCGCTGAGGCTGAGAGAGAGTTACTTGCCCACAGTCACCCAGTAGGTTTTCATGGCAGAGCGGGGATTCAAACTATATCCAGAGTCATAGTCCAGCACTCAAACCACTACACTGTGCTGGCTCTACTCCAAGTTTACCTTGGGGAATTAAACCTTTTGCATTCTAGTATCAACATATATCTTGGCATCATATCCCATAATCATATCCCATAATATCTCTAACTACAGGGTTAGTTGGTCAGAATTAACATCTGCTTCATATATTTCTTCTTCCACCATTCCAAGAAATTTTTACTTCAGCCATTGGAATCTCACTTAGATCTCCCCAACTATTGGTTTTGTGAGGGATTATGCCTGAGGTAGAAATTAAATCAATTTTAAGGGCTGGTTTAAACAGATTTTCTCTTGACATTTTGTTTCCCCCTCCCCACTCTGATCTGCAGCTTCTTCAGCTGTCTTTGGGCCCTTGTCCCCCTCAACCAGTCTGATTTCTGTGGTCAGTTGAAACAAAACTGCTCTAAAATCATTAAATTCACCATGGGGCTGAACAGACAGCCCACTTGGGGCTGGCTTGGAAGTGTGGCCCCAAGCAGGATAGAAGCTGGACCAGCGATCACACGCCAGCTGGCTTAGATGTCACTTTCCCCAAGGGAAAAGCCAACTCTTCAGGAGAAGGGACAGCTTCTTTCTGACCCAGAAAGAAGTGGAATCTTTTAGGGGGCAGAATCTGGCTCGATTAGGGCTGGGCCTCTGTTTGCCCTAGCCCTGATCCAGTCTAGAAAGGGCGGCTCTAAGCCGCCTCTTTTGGGCTCTCTGTATCCCCCCTCTGTCATTTTTAGTTTTGGCTTTTGGGCACTGCTCATCCATTTATGAAATAAAATACTTAACCTGAAATTAGCAGATTCTGAACAGTTTTCTGATGTAATCTGACCCCAGTCTCACAATATTAAGCACAGCCTCTTTATACAAATCATAAATTAAAGGCTTTCTGGGGTAAAACTATTATAGACTTCAGCCAAATCTGCCTCAGTCAAGCTTGCGATATATTTCATGTAATCAGCACTGGGCATTCCCCAAATCTGAGCAGCCTTTTAAAAAGTTGACAAAAGCACATCTGGACTTTCGCCAGGTGTATAAGCCACAAAATCTCGGAGCAAGTTTTTTATTTTTTCAGGATTCTCTGCTTTGACCTTTTCTTTGTCCACCTGCCCACTTTGTTCAGCTATCTCTCAGTGTCTGTTCTTATTTTTTCAAGATCAAATTTCTTTCTTTCCTTTTCCATATCTGTTTGTCTCTACTTTTCCCTTTTGCCTCAGATTTTATTCTTTCATCTTCCCTGCTCATTTGTTTTTCGCTCATTTTGGTTTGCTCATTTTCTTCACCCTCTGTTTTCCTTCTCTCAGCTTTACTTTCTGCTTCATATTTTCTGATTTTCTGATTTTCTTCAGCCTGAAATCTCTTTCTCCTTTGTGCCTCTAAATCCAAGATTTCGATCTTGTTTTGTCCTCCTAAAATTTCCGACTGAATTGAGTCAGGGTTTGAGGATTCTAGGTTTTTACTTATGCTTACCTTACCAAGGTTTGGAACTTGATGCTCAGTCAATATTACTCTTAATTCCTCTTCAGCTTTTCTTTCATTGGTCAGATTCAGAGTCTTGCACCCCTCAATCAGTGCCTTTCTCTCCCTCACATAATCTGCTTCAAACACTTTTGTATTTAATCACACTTCTGTTTTGTATTATACACCTTGGTTTATTTTATGAATGTTTTGGTTGACTTTTGGTTCATATCCCACTGTGCTTCGACCAAATATGATGTTGTCTATTTATATCTCACAGCTGCATACACCAAATTTAGGGATCCCTGCTTATATCCCTCCACTGGGACCACCAAATGTGTGGATTTTTACTCTTAACCCACCCAATGTGAAGTCTTCCATGATGTTCTCTGTGAACAGATGTGAGGGCTTCCTCTGATCACCAACTCTGCTAAATGTAGGAACTTCCTCCTGTCCCCTGTATATGACCCCAACTGTAGAGTAAGTCTAAATGCCCTTCAGGGCTCCTATAAGGATTTCTGCTACAGTAACGTTATTCCCAACAGGACACCACCCCTTCACTTTCAGTCCTGGTAGCACAGTGGTTAAATGCCTGTACTGCAGCCACTGACTCACAAACCACAAGGTTGTGAGTTTAATACCAGCCAGGGGTTGAGGGTTGACTCAGCCTGGGATCCTTCCAGGGTTGCTAAAATGAGTACCCAGCTTACTGGGGGCAATTAGCTTACACATTAATTTCCCATACAAGCAAAACAGACAGCTGGAGGCCAGGAAAAGGCAGGGAGGAGGAACAATAGGCACAACACATGCCTATTCCTCCCTGTCTCTGGCCTGTGCCCGCATGCCATAGGTTTGCCATCATGGGACTATAGCAAAACCTTTGACTGCAAAGGCCAAAAAGCTATGGAATGCTCTCAAAGACATGGGAGTCCCACTCCATTTGATAATTCTGATGAGAAATCTGTACTCTGGACAAGAGGCCACTGTTAGAACAGGATAGGGAGAAACAGAATGGTTTCCAATTGGCAAGGGGTTCAGGCAAGGCTGCATTTTATCACCCTATTGTTCAACTTGTATACAAAAAACATCATACAAAGAGCGGGAGATAGGAGGAAGGAGCATCAACAGTCTAAGACAGGGGTTTCCAACCTTTTTGACTCACGGAGCCCTTATTTCCATGGCAGAGCCCCTAAGAGGCCTACCCTATGTCTTACAAGTTAATGGTGTTAAGGAATATATATAAGAATATCTTCTTATTCTTTAATTGCATTCAATTTTTATTTATTACATTTTCCTGGAGCAGCTGCAGAGTACCTGGTAAGTGCACACGTAGCCCTAAGGGCTCCTTGAATCACAGGCTGGAAACCCCTGATATAAGATATGAGGATGTCACCACATTTCTGGTGGAAAACATCATGGGCTTGGAACAATTACATAGGAGCGTCAAGGAAGAAAGTGCAAAGGCAGGCTTACCGCTGTACATAAAGAAAACAAAAATAATGACCACAGAGGATGTACATAAATTCAACTTAGACAATGAAGAAATTGAAATATTTAAAGAATTCTCATACCTTGGATCAAACATTGATCAGAACAGAGGCTGCAGTGAAGAGATAAGAAGAAGGCTAGTAATGGGAAAGACAGAGATAAAGACCTAGAAGAAAGAGCAAAGAAGTGCAGTTGAGCATTAAAGTTAGAATCATCCACACCGACATATTTCCTATGTATGAATATGAGAGGTGGACGGTGAAAAAAGTAGATAAAAAGAAAATTAAGAAGTTGCACAGACTGGCCATTAAGGCCAGCCTAGGGGTGGAGTGGGTTTATGGTGTCCACACAACGCATGCCCTGACTCTGCCGCCATGCTGGCATGATGCCGCGTGCTACACCACACAGAGGGCAGTGTCACAGTGCTCCTCTCGCACTGCATCTAGATGATGCGGCACCAAAGGAGCGCCGAAAAGCCTCAATGCCAGAGGCTATGGTGCCCTTTCCGCAGCACAGAAAGGAGCCACTTTTGTGGCTCCTTTTTGTGCTATGGAAAGGCAAGATCAGGGCCGTGGCATGTAGTTGCTGCGGCCTCAATCCAGCGCTAAAAGGAGCGGTCTGTATAGCCCTAACTCATTACTGATGTGGTGCTGAGAAAGAGTGTTGAGGATTCCGTGAGTAACCAAAAAGACAAATGGGTCCTAGAACAGATCAAGCATGGAATACCCCTAGAAGGCAAGATTATCAAACTGAGGCTATTGTACTTTGACCACACCATGAGAAAGCATGACTCATTGGAAAAGACAATAATGCTCAGAAAGAGGGAGATCACACACTACTAGATGGCTAGACTCAATTAGGGAGATCATTGGCATGAATCTGCAAGAATTAAGCAGAGCACTGGAAGATAGGGGGTCTTGGGGATATCTCATCCATAGGATTGTCATGATTCAGGGTCGAATCGAGAGCAGTTAACAACAATAGGGAAGTTTGGATTGCAGTTCCCCTATAAATTCACATCCCTGTCCCCAGTTTTATCTCTACACATGTTCATGCCAACTCCTGAATTGATTTTATGTGGCTACTGTAAAACGGGCAGGAATTTTAAAATACAGCTAAAAAAAACCAAAACCCTGATCTCTGCATTTGTCATTCTTTAGGGTGGGTGTAAATGTGCCAAAGTTTTGTTTGTAGACAGTTCTGTAATTGAGATATTATTTTTTCATGCAAAGGTTCTGTGATCCTCATATGCTCTCAGATACTAACATAGAGGACAAAGGGTCTCTTAAGTCAATGCAGGTAGATAATGGACTCATTATCAAATTGCCAGCTGTTTTTAATGGAAGATGTGGGCCATACAAAACAAAGCAACTTAAAAGTGCTTTATTTACTAAGCATACAGATGTGTTAGAGGTGTGTTAATGTGGCTTTAACCACATTACAACTCGTTTAAAGGGAACACTGAGTTCATGTAAGCTCATTTAATTTTTTTAAAAAAAATTGCTTATATAGGATTCCACATGGCCAATGTCACATTTAAACTGTGTCACCAGTTTCTGCGTGTGCAACATTGCCATACTAAGGCCCAAAACAGATGGGCGAAATGATACTGCTGGCCTGGTTCAGGTCCACCACAACAGCCCAGATCGAGGCTGGGAGTGTGCAGTCGCTGCAGTCGTGCAGCAATTTGGGCAGGAATGGCCTATGGCTGTTCCTTGTGCCTCGTCTGCTCAAGACCCAAGTGAGTATGCACCTGAGACACGACTCTTTGTGTGCTAATCAAGATTTCAATGTGGTACCATGACTAAACAAATTTCTCCATTTCATAATGAATATCTCCAGAGCTACTCATATGGAAACCTCATAATATATTTTAAACACACATATGAATATTTTTTTTAATTTAAAATAAACAATTAGTGTAATCCAACTGACAGGCAATGTATTAATTTTTTAAATACTTCCAAATGTAGGACAGATAATTCAGTAGAAAACAAAGATGCATTTCCTTGGGGGTAAGAATGCGCATCTCATCACCTTGGCAACATGGTTGATCAGTATTTGATGTCCCCCTTCCCCCATGCAAAAATCCTGCTTTAACTGTCATTTTTTTGTTTTATCTCTTGGTAATGTGAAAATAAGTAAGAGCTATTCTATTTCTTTCTTGTGGCCTTGATCCTTGATTTCAGGCCATATGTTATTTGAATCTAATGCCCATCATCTTTCGATAGTGAGTGCTGCATCGGGTAAATGTAAGTTAGAGTTCCTTAATGTTTGGGACCCCCCCCCCCCTTGCCCTGCCCCCAGTGTGCTCTCACCTGCACTATTGCAAGATGGCAAAAGATACAAAAATTCTCCATATTCCTACCTACCTCTTCAGTTTTGGAGAAAAATATACTTGCAGATCCTCTTGTGTCTATATTTACCATGTAAAATTTTTAAAAAAGAGCAAAATGTGAATTGAGGAGCATGTTGATCAAACATCTTCTCTTCATTAACAGACTCTGCAGAGTGATTGCATTATTTTCATGAACCTCTAAAATAGTTGCTAATTTAAGTTAAAGTGCACTGTTAAGTAGTAAATAACATCACTCCACTGAAAAAGATACCTTGATGCAGGCAGCTTTTATTAAGGTTGCATATGGTATCTATTGATATCTGGGAGTTTTAGCAGTTGAGTTATTATGTGGATTAGCTGCAGTGTTAAAGGTTCTCAACTTTAAAAGCCTAGGTCTGTTTTAAATTTCCCAAGTTCCACCTTTATTTATAGGCTGGTCTGTAACCTTAACCTTTAACATTTTTAACACCACAGTGTCAAGACAAGAGAAAATCCAAGCTGCTGTTTTGGCACTGTATTTTTTTTTTAATTTCTAATTAGGTAAATGTCCCATGACCAAAACCAACCTCAACAGCATTTTCTTCCCCTCCAATATGCAGCCCTCCACACTCCTCAAAAATTGACTTTCAGCCCTTCAGAGTAGTTTTGTGGAAGAGGCAGGCTGCATCCTTTCCATGTTCTGGTTCCCAAGTCTTTAAACACCTTTCACAGAGTGCAAAGCAGACAGAATATTTAGAATAGTCACTGTAGATTTTCAGAGAAATGCTTTTAAAAAGCAGCAGAACCACCTATAAATATATAAAAAGAGCACTCCAAATTGGGGAAATTGAGCCAGGTTTGAAGTCATTGAGCACGCTGCACACTTTCCCTATTCAAGAAAAGGCTATTACAACACATAGGTTTCCAAAGTTTGTTTAAGATCCTGTATGAAGTGATCCAGCATGGCGTAGTGGTTTGAGTGCTGTACTATGACTCTGGAGACCAGGGTTCGATTTCCAGCTCGGCCATGGAATTCACTGGTTGACCTTGGGCAAGTAAGACTCCCTCCGCCTCAAAGGATGGCAAAGGCAAACCTCCTCTGAAGAAACTTTACCACAAAGACCCCATGATCAGTTTGCTTTAGGGTTGCCATACGTTGGAAACAACTTGAAGGCACACAGCAACAACAATGAAAGCTAAAACGCAATAGGAATAGGAATTCTAAATCTAAAGGAATAAACGGTGAGAAAGCCCTGCCCCTTCTTAACAAGACCTCTTCATGATGACTTAAGTAGATGTTCAGGACTGTATGGGTGAAGAAGCTTCTTTAGGTAACATAGTGCTAGACTGTTTAAAGCTTTAAATATAACAGCCATTACTTTGTAAACAGTCTGGAAGTGATCGTAACTGGTGCAAAAGAGATGACATGTGCTCAGATTTTCAAGGTCCCATTAGCATTTTGTGAGCTACCGTTTGTTCCACTTGAAGTATCTGTACCAGCTTCAAAGACAGCCAGGAAATATAGTGCTTTAGAAACAACCCTGTTTAGGTGGGTTACTGTGACTCGGCCTGACAGTTCCAAATAGGGCCACAATGCCAAGTGTTTTTGGCATGGTACTGTGAATGCATAGTTTCAGTTTTATTTTAGAAACCTTTCCAGTGTTGTTCAGAATTATTCCAAGAAGAAAATCAATGGAATGTATAGTCCCCCCATTAACTTTTCTGTCATCGTACATGGTTTTAATAAAAACAGCAAGCAGTGTTAATGCAGATAGTTTAATGTAGATAATTTTTAAAATAATAATAATAATGATGATGATGATGATGCTCTCTGGTCTGTTACCATGTTGACCACCATGGCCAGCCAGAGGCTTCTGGGAAGCCCATAAACAGAATATGATGATAGTAAATCCCTCCCTTTTTCTCTCTTCAGTACTGTGGGCAAAATTAGTTGCTTTCTCTGTTGCCTATTAATCTGGTTTTTATTCATGATATTTTTATAGTGTTTAAGTTACCTTAGACACATGTGGCTGAAAAGTTAGACGAATAAAAGTGACCCCCAAAAAGGAAAGTATTTCTCTAGTGATGTCCAATACTCATAGTTAACTTAAGAAATGGAGCACAAACTTCTAGTATTGCACGTATTTGTATAATCAGTGAACGCTTTGATGAGGAAACAGTGAAAAGAACATTTCATTGGGATAATTATACTCTTTAATTTTCTCAAGTTTGCTTTCCCTAGGAGAAGGAATATGGTTGGTGTGTGTGGTTGCCATTACCCTGGAGGCAGGGCTAATCATATAGGTCCTTCGCACTGAAAAGCAGCTTATTTCAGTTTGTGTCAACTATCCTCACATTTCAATGTGTGTTTGCAATGTGTGTTTGCAATGACTTCTGTGTCCTGGTCTACTATACTTAGTCCCTTACTTCTTTCTGTGATGCATTCCATTGTGAAAATGTTATTTAGGAGCACAACCGTAATCTATGTGAATTTTATTTACTGATTAAAATATTTATACCTTGCTCTTTATCAAAGATCACAGGGCAATTTACAAAAAGTATTAAAACAAGTAACACGATTTAAAACTATAATATAATTAAATGAGCGGCGGGATGGGGTCTTGGCCCCATCTCGCCGCTAAAAGGGGCGAGTACAGACCGCCCCTTTTGGGCGGTGTGTAAAGCCCCATTGACATCTGGGCTGGCATTAATTGCTCATATGTCCATTCAACCACTTTGAGAGGTGAGAAACTGAAGAAAGGGCATTCTTTCTTTCCATCTTTCTCTCCATCTCTCTCTCACACACACATTCCCAGTGTGTGTATATATTTGAGAGTGTGTATTATATTATTTTTAAAAAATAAGGAAAACATCCATGAAAATAAATAGATTGCAAAAAGAAATTATTATTTGTGCTTTAATTTAGTTACCTCATTGATAGTCTAGCTAGCAAATAACATCTTTCTCTGATACTTTGGTTGCTCATTTTTCCTTCAACATTCACTCTTATTATCTATATCATTTAATGGTCATGATTATCTTACTTTATGCTCCATTCTATTCTTTGCATTAATGGATGGGAAAACTTTAAATTACCACATTCAGCATTATGTCATTGGAATAGTGAAGTACCAGGATGGAGAACAATCAAAAGCATCTGGTTTCCTTTGTGCTTCAGAGACTGCAGTGCACATCTGAGATCTTCATGTCCTCTGTGTGTTTTAGATACAGTTCCCATCCTGAAAAGTCATGCTGTCATTTCAATTAGTGCAGATGTGTACCCAGTGCTTTACTGGCTCAGAAAAATAATGATTTTATTTTGGCACTTGGACTTCTAGATCTGGTTATTGTTATCAAAAAAATTTTTTAAAAAAGGCTGGGAGAGTGGGAAGAAATGTCACACCTAGAGAAATAAGCTTATGCTTCAATATCTTTAAAAAAAATACTGGCAAACACTAGGAGGAAGGTTATAATCTAATAGGGAATAGCTAGATTTTATGCACAGGAACTGCAGGATTACTTCTACATTTTACTAGTCCCCTGTAGCACCAACACCCCTTCTCAATAAATGCCAAGTGGGAAAACAGCATAAAATGAGATCTGCAGCAGGCCTTTGGAGATCAGATCTGTGGGACTGAGCAAACTTTAGACTGCATTTAAAAGTCAAAAGTAAACAGATAAATTTCCTGATTCTTTTTTTCTCACTGAAAAGGCCCACTTTCAGAGTTTTATTATTAACATATTATTTCTACAGCAAACTTTTCTCTATGTAAGAAAGGGTTTCAGCAGGGAAAACAATAAATTATGGTTGTTATCAAAACCAATGTGTCTGAGAAATTATGTAGTTTAAAAATGATCGTGCCTCTTGAGCACTTTTAATAGCTTAGTTTGGTTCAAGGTGCATAATCCTTTGTGACGCAGTTGTTATTTTATGTCAGAAATGTGGATGTAAACTAGAATTGTCAAAATCAGTTTGTTCTTTGCTTCTGCCTTCCATGGGATGTGGATTTGGATCCATGGAAGATTTGGAGATCTTAAAATTCTATTCATACAAGTAGGTGACCTTGTGAAGGAGAAACAGAACAGTTTGCCAGTCTTAGCCAGTCTGTGTTTTTATGGACTAGCTGTGAGAACTTTCACAATAAACATGGAGATACTATTCTGTCTCTCAATGTGCGTCTACATTGGCCACTTAATCACACAAAACATTATGCCCTGGATTGGCCCACATAATAGCGACCACAGGTACCAAGCCAAATTGGGTGCTGTACCATCTCTCCGTGCACAAAGACCGGCTGAACTGACACCACAGCAGCCTTGCCAGCCCTTCCCCCTTGGAGTGGCTCCTCCTGCAGCCTTGCTAGCCAAGCAGCTCCCTGCAAGAGCCTTGCCATTGCCGTTGCTTCTTCTGAGGTCAGAACTGGGTGCCCCACAAAGTGATCAACAAGGAGGGGTTTGCTCTGTCCCCTTCTGATTGATCAAATTGTTGCCTTGTTCTGACCTCAGCAGAAGTAAGGTTAATGCCCACACCTGGCAGCCTTTGCACAGAGCTCCTGCCCATGGCCATCCAAAAACAAGCCATGCCTTTTCCCTGCACTGCTTAGCATGGAGAAAGGGGATGGCCTGACTCTTGGCAAGTGGACAACTGGATCAGGCTGAATCAGACCCAGTCCAGCTGGCTACATGCACAATGAACCCAATATCATTCCATGGTTTCTGAGATTTTCCCTGACTTTGTTTGGTGTGCGGCATAGTTAGAATGGGGGGAGGGGGCGAACCACACAGAACAGAAGTAGACATACATCATGAGGACTGTCAGCATTGGCTTTGGGATGTGTGCAGTGTTTTCAAGTGGGGTAAACAAGTTCTCAGTTTGATAAAAGCCCCTTTTAAAGCAAAGGTCACTTTTTAAAAAAAATCAAATCACTTTTTTCTTAGCCTTTCCTCTCCTATTTGCAGAATAGAATGAGCCAGTGTGGTGTAGTGATTTGAGTGTTGGACTAGGACTTGGCAGTGTCAAGTTCACTTGAAGGCACATAGCAACAATCACAACCAGTATAACAACACAGTTTGAATGTTGGACTAGGACTCTGGAGACCAGAGTTCAATTTCCAGCTCCTCCATGAAAGCTACTGGGTGACCCTGGGCAAGTCACATGTTCTCAGCCTCAGGAGAAGTTAGTGGCAAACCTCCTCTGAACAAGGAAATCCCATATTAGGTTCACCTTACAATTGCCATAAGTCAGAAACAGCTTGAAGGCCCTCAACACTCACACATGCTGCATTACTACTAAGTAGTAACTGGTTAGTAGTCCTCTACTCTGCTGGCATGGAAGCCATCAGCTGCCACTGTCAGAAGGTGTGACTAAATCCTACCAAGATATTTAAAAGGAATCATCACTGTTGGGCTGTTTCATGTACATATTCTCTTTCATATGAGATTTAAGGAATAACATTTGCATTTATTTGTTATTTGAGTAAAGGCAAATTGCAGTTTTTTCCCTCAATTTAACAGATTTAAACAAAACAGAGCCATCTGTTTTGTTGCCTTTGTATAGGTGTGGTTGTTTTACTATGTTCTCTATAGTCATTTCCTATAGTAGAGGTTTAAAAAAATCTTGAAGATGTCTTTGTTTTATCTTCTATTAAAATGTTTAATGTGGAGATAACTGTTACCTATTCAAGCAGTAACAGATTTCATACTTGAACAAAAGTAGACAGCATGCACAAAATACAATAGCAAAAAGTATGAAGGGTAAGATATAAAAACTGTTGATTATGTTGTCTCTTGTGACATACAAACAAAGTGATAACTGTTCACATGCATAAAGGTTGAAGAATAGCAGTGTCATACTGTAGGAGGATTAGTATGAGAATCTGACATTTCTGATAAAAATTTATAATTACATTTGACATTTTTAATGGATTTTGGAAGGAAAGCGACATTTCTTTAAGGGTTTCTTTCTTTTAAATTCATGTCATTTCTATCAGTTTCACTGCTGAACAATAACAGTTTTAGCTTCCTTTAAAACTTATGAATAGGTGATGTTGGAATCAGCAAGCTATAGCTACAAGAAAGTGTGGTGGGTAACCAAAAAGTTATTTTTTTAAAAAAAAACAAACCTGCCTCCCTCACTTTTGTGAGGGAGGGGACACAGTATTCAAGGTGAGGCCTGACCAAAGCAGAATAGAGTGGCACTATTATTTCCCTTGATCTAGACACTATACTTCTATTGATGCACCCTAAAATAGCATTGGCCTTTTTAGCTGCCACATCACACTGTTGACTCATGTTCAACTTGTTGTCTACTAGGACTCCTAGATCCCTTTCACATGTGGTCTCATTAAACCAGGTGTCCCCTATCCTATATCTGTGCGTTTCATTTTTTCTACCTAAGTGCTGTACCTTACATTCTCACTGCTGAAATTCATTTTGTTAGCTTTGGCCCAGCCCACATTCTAGTTCCCACTAAGCTAAAAAAACCCACTTGGTATTGTTGGACTGTCACACACATTCATCCGAGTCTGCCTAACAGTGATGTTGTTGTGAGGATAGCATGAGGAGAGATAAAGACGCATGTCCAGCACCTCGAGCAAATTGGAGGAAAGACAAAACAAACTCGTAACAATGAAATAAAACAAATATATAAAGGATAGCACCTTTAGAACCATCATCATATATCTGCCTGCCAGTAATGCTTTCAAAAGGTGACTTAGGGTACTAGGTTGGAAATGCAGGAGAGTTTAGCCAGCAATGCAATGCCTCCTGAAGATTTGTTAGCCGCCCCCCCCCCCCCAAAAAAAAAGAAAAAGAAAAGAAAGAAAATAATTTTGGGGCTGTATAAAACAGTCACTTGAATTATGGCAACAGCACTTAATAATTAGAAATCGATGTGAGTTTCTAAACACATAGTCTTAGACTTTCAAAGGTTAAACTTTAATGCCATTAAGATTCATTGCTTTATCTCCAGGACTTGTTATGCAGCTGTTGTAATGATAAATACCAATGTGGCAACAATTAAGAGTTTGCTTTAGCATTAACGAAACTGTTCCAGTTTTAAAGCAGCCTTCTCCTTTTGACAAGTTGGCGCTAATGTAAAAGAAAATGTCAGGGTCAATATAAGCATATGCACTGACAGTTCAGCTTTTTTACTTTAGTACAGAAAGCTGTTTGAAATTCAGCTTTCATCAAATGTGGGAACACTGCCCACTTGAAATAAAACAATAGCTTAAACCTTAGTCATTTTCCACTTATGAAGCCATGCTTCTATTAAAATAAACAATACAAACTGCAACACGCCAAAAACATTACTCAGAAATTTTTGTATTTGTGCCATCTATACTCTGTCCAATTTAAAACAAGTTTCCTGGATCAAATAAATGAAAATCAAAGAATCCAACAACAGTTTCCTTCTGCTGAGGAATTACAGGATAAGTTCTTACTTTAATCTGCAATAAATGTGAACAAGACTGACTGGATGTACAAGGCCATGTACGCACATATTGAGGTCCCCTCTTTCTATCAGAGCTTTGCATCAACCTACACCCCTCACTTTGTTGTTTCAGTGTAAGATTTGTGATAAATTTCTCATGTGATCCTTAGCTGCTAACTTTAACCTTTAAGATTATTAAGTGGTTTCTTTTTTCAGAATGGAACGCTTTTATTATAGAATACTTCTTTTAATTACAAGGGGTTTAAATTCCCAAGAGGAGGAAATGATGACATTGCATAGTTATCTATAGTCAAATCCCAGACTACTCTTCCCCAAGTCATTCTGTTATGGGTGGTGGGGGTGTTTTTATTTTATTTGTTTTTAATGCAGTAAGCTTTTGGAAATTGGCAGAGATGTGTGAGATAGTCAAACAAAAACAATGAAGTGACATAAACTCAGCCAAAAATATTTTACAAATATTTCATTGTGCGAACCCATAGTTTGAAAATATTCTGATCACAGGAAGAAAGCAAAGGTTGTAGATATCCCTGATGATAATTAAGCCATGATCTTACTGCAAAAGATGGCACAAGGAACCTAATGGAAGAAATTGTAAATTGTTTCAGCTCATCTGTCCAACAGTCCCATGAATAAAGGTTGTCTTTCTGCAAATGAAATCCTTTCCTTCCTGGAAAGGAAACTACACCTCAAATCCATTTTATAGAGACCAGCACAGTTCTAATTTACAATAATTTACTCTAGAATGACTGCTATATACCTACAAGTATTTTTGTAAATGTTTTTGGCTGAGTTTGGGGGACTCCTTTGTTTTCTTTAATCTATCTCACACATCTCTGCCAATTTCAAAAGCTGACTGTGTTAAAATATATAGAGAAATATCAAATACATAATTGGATGGAAAATCTCCATTCTCTCTGCAAAAACAAGACCAGGAACAGATTGTGGCACCGACCATGAACTACTAATATCACAAATTAGAATAAAGCTAAAGAAGAACACTAAAGTAACACTAAAGTGCTATAATCCAACCTGAAGAACTTCCCTATGAAATTTAATTATAATGTAAAAATACATTTGCACTATTAAGCCTAATTGACCAGGAACCATAAGTGAGGGAGACATGCAAAAAGACACAGTCTGCCGCAAAAAAGAAAGAGTAGCTTCACAAAATGACAGATTAAATTCTTCAAACAGTTAAGCACAGATGTGAAGTAAAAGAAAAAGGTGACAGAAACAGAGTCAGAACCCTGAACTTGTGCACAGGGAGAAAGAGAACTTCTATAATAATCAATGATGAAAGTAGAATATGGCAACAACAACAAAAGGAAGAATAAGAGACATCTTCCACAAGATGTGAAGAATCAAAGGGAAATTTAAACCAAGAGTGGGGATGCTCTGTGACCAGCTGCGGAGCAGATTGCATAAACAAGTAGAAATAAAAAGGTGACTTAAACAATACACTGAAAAACTGTATAAAAGAAAAGAAAAGATGAAAGATACATGCATGGAAGAGGAACCTACAATTTTAGACACTGATGTAGAAGCTGCACTCAGAGCAATTGGAAGAAATAAATGCCAGGAACAATGTAAGATATGCAGATGACAATTAGCAGAAAATAACAATGAACTGGAACTGGAGAAAGTCAATAAAAACAGTTTAACATTAAGAATACAAGAATGATGAGCATAGATGATTTACATATCTATAAGATGGATGATGAAGATACTGAAGTAAATTTCCCCCCATATCTTGGCTTAGTCCTTAATTGGAATGGAGACTGTAGTTATCATATCAGAAAAAGGATAGGACTTGGAAGGGTGTCTATGAAGGAACAAGACAAGATCCTATGATGTAAAGATATATTATTGAATGCTAAACTCAAGATTGTCTATGCCATTATATTTCCAGTTTCTATGTTTGGTTGTGAAAGCTGGACAATAAAAAAACTGATAGGAAGAAAATCAACTCCTTTGAAATGTGGTGCTGGAGAAAAGTTCCACAGACACTTTGGACTGCTAAAAAGCCATATAAATGGGTCCTGTGGCAAAATAAGTCTGAATTTTCCCAAGAAGACAAGATGAACTAAGGCTGTTGTACTTTGCTCACATCATGAAAAGACACGACTCACTATTAAAAAACAGTAATGCTTGGTAAAGTAGAAGGCAGTAGGAAAAGAAGACCACATCCCAGAGGGATGACTTAGATTTAGGGTTGAAAGAGATGGCTGAAAAAAGCCTACTTCCGGGTGTGATTAGAGTACAGTGTTTATACACCGCGTGCTCTGATGATGCACAGAAGCCACTCTGAAGCTGAGTGGCTTCAAGATGCTCCAGCGACATGATGTTTAGACACCACATACTGCTGGAGCATCTTGAAGCTCCCTTGGGCTGGGGTGGGGCCAATTTTTTCCACTCCTATTTGGGCCAGGTTCAAGGCAGATTGGGGCCGTGGTGTGTGTTTGCTGCTTCAAGCCGCCCCTTCTTGCCAGCCCTGAATCTGCAAGACCTGAGCAAAGCTGTTGGTGATATGGTGATTTGAAAGTGTCTCATCATAGGGTTGCCATAAATTGAAGTCAGCTTGACAGAAGCTAAACACAACAAATCACTTATGCTGTGTCCTAAATCCAGTTGCTATTCCGTCACCTAGAGTTAGACCCATTGCATCAGTGGAAATTACACAAATGTGGATTGACCAGGTTACCAAAGATTCAGTGTTTCTTTGGGATAGAAATCTCAAACAATCTCTTGCGGGCCAAGGCAAATTGCCTCTACTCTATTTTCATTCTTCTTGATTTGTCTGTGGCCTTCGACACCGTGGGTCACTGTCTCCTGGTTGATATTCTTTCTGACCTTGGATTCTCCATTCTTGACTGGTTTAAATCTTACTTGTCAGATAGATCTTTTGCAATGGTCATGGGCAGCCAGACTTCCTCCTCTGTTCCCTTATCTGTTGGAGTTCCCCAGGGCTCTGTCCTGGGTCCCCTTTGGTTTTCTCTATACACATTGTCCCTAGGTAAACTCATCAGTTCATTTGGTTTCTCCTGTCAACTGTATGCCAATGACACTCAGCTCTATCTTTCCACCCCTGACCTCACATCCGCTCACTGCTTTGACCATGTTTCTCCTCTTTTATCCTCCCTTCATTGGCTCCCCTTCCCCTTCCGCATCCAGTACAAGCTGGACTGGTCCCTCCTTATTGATCTGAACTTCTTTCTCCTCACACTCCTTCTCGTACCCTCTGCTCTGGTAGTCTCCTTTCCCAGCCTTGGATCTCCACTGCTCCATCCCAGATTCGTCCCTTCTCATTTGCTGCCCCTCACTCCTGGAACCTCCTTCCCTTATGAGTGCGGCTCATTACTTCCCTAGCCAGTTTTAAAACTGAGTTAAAGACCACTGTTCAGGGAAGCATTCCAAAACCTGGGACTCAGAGCAGCTTCACAACATACCTAGCCTAAAGAAGAAGGCCCTCCCTCCAGTCCATGTGCCATGGTCCAGGCCTCAGAAGGAGTGAAGTTCCTCTGGACTTGGTCCCTTTCCCCACCATCTTTCCCTTCTCCTTATGTCTCTTGTCTTTTTAGATTGTAAGCCTGAGAGCAGGGAACCGTCTATTTCAATAGACTGTATGTACAGCGCTGTATAAATCTACAGTGCTAAATAAATAAAGCCTAATATTGGATTTAGACCTAAATTTGTTAATCCTAGTTGATATACCAGTGTCATAATTTCCTTCTTTTCTTTTTCATGGACATAATAGAACCTAAATCGTTTACCCAGTATCTTTTGCTTTCCTTTTTCTGGTTTGTTTTTTATTTTCATTTTCCTGTATTTCCTGTAGTGAAATGTAAAAAAACATTTTTGTCAGATTTTTCAAATTTCTAATGCCAGGTGTGTTTTTTAAAAAATAAATAAATCTTTATTTATTTGTGTGCAGATATACATTATGTAGGACACATTATGTTCTCATTTATTTCCTATCAGAGTTGCAGTCTTGTAGCTCAAAGGTATTACAGCACCTTTTGGGCATAGAAAACAGGCTGATTGTAGCACAGTTTGTAAGAGTAATGCTTGGCACGCTAACCCTAAATTAGTGCTTGTTGCAGGAATATTATATACTCTTGGTTGACATATAGTTTCTAATGTACATATGCACACAGCAATAATAGTAAGAAGTTTATAATCAAGCTTACTCAGGCTGTGTCATTGTTATTGTAAGAGAAAGGTGAAAGACTTAGCTTTTTAAAACATTATTTGTGCATTGTATGAATGTTGTCCATATTTATTCAGTCATCAGTGTTAGCTATAATCATTTGTACCTTCAAATGCACACAATTGTTTTATGTATGATTAATTTATTCAGGAATTGTGTAATCTTTTTAAGTTGAAGTAGGGTAGACAGAAAGAATAGTTCAAACCTCTGACACACTAATTTTAAAAAATTAATTATAAATATATGATTTCAAAAAAGATGAAGAAAAGGAAGGAAAAGATTAGAGGAAGAAAAATACATAGCATATGAGTATGCACTAGGCATAGATCCTCTACACCAATGGTCCCCAAACTGTGCTCTTTATAGGATTTTGGACTTCATCATCCAGAATCCCAGATTATTGGCCAACATGGCTGAGGCTTCTGGGAGCTAAAGTCCAAAATCTCTTAGACATAGTTTGGGGACCACTGCCCTACCCCATTTGAGGTATTTTCAGGTCCATTGCTCTTTGTCATTTAGTTTTCTTGTGTTAGGACTTTCCTAGAGATAAGACAATGCTGTCTTGGTTACCTAAATTTTCAAATACCTGGATTATGATATTGTCCTAATAGGCAGACTATAACATCAGCATTGTATTTAAGTAATGTTAAATATTGGAATTTTGGGATATTTGACAGGCCAAAATAAATGTGGTTTTGTAAACAACAGATATCCGATGAAAGAGAGGATATCAGTCTTGTCATCTTTTTAGATTTAAAAACTACAGAGTTATCCCATTTGTAATCCCAGTCATCCTAGGAAAAACGTTTTAAAAACCCAGGCTCAAATTAAATATTCCAGTGGAAAGCCATGTTTATTCAAACATAAGTTGCCAACTAATTTTATCTAATGCTTTTCCAGCATGAAGTAAATAATGTCATATCTTTTGATATTGAAAGCAATCACATTTGTAATTAAACCTAGATTATTGGCTTCCTGACTGTGACAAGTATAATCTATTTGGGCTGGATGAATTTGTGTTCTTATTAGATTTTGAAGCAAGCACTGAAACTAGTATTTTGACATCACTATTTAGTGGACTGATCTATAATTTGCATACCTAGTACAAATTTTGCCTGATTTTAGAAATAACAGAAATAAAAGCTTCATAGAAGAATGTTGAAAAGAGTCAGTCTTCAAAATCTCTGTAATAGTTCTGTTTATGATTTGTACCTTTCAATAGAGAAGCTCTCTTGATCCAGGGCTTTCCCATTTCTCATTGTTTCAAAGAAACTTTTAATCCTTTCCATTCATAAGGGAACTACCAGAGGTCCCTTATATCATGCATCAGTTGTACACATTTAAACTTGGAAAAACAAACAAACAAAGAGGGGTCTACAGGGGCAACCCATGCAGAACACATTATAATAGTTTATTAGAAATTTAATATTGATGCCAACTAACTAAATGCTTGCTGATTGTTCAGATTAAATGACAGTCAGATGCACACTGAGGTAGCACTCCAGTTATGAAGCCTCTTGTGTTTTGCAAACCTTGGTAGGCTCTTTGCAGTGAGACAGAAGAAATAGACAATTCAGGTTTTTGTGTATTATCCTTTCTCTGGGGTTATTTAAAGGGTAAAAAATGGCAAGCACTCTCCAATTAAAGCTTCCTGGAGCTGGTTACACTTTTGCTTTCTGCTGGGAAGGCTTCTTTTCAGTACAACCTGGCAAGGTCAGATCTTCCCTGCTAGGGTAGATCCGTGTTTCTCCTTGAAGGGAGCTCTTAGGATATCTTTTCAGGCATCATTGAATGGCCTTGGAAGCAGTAATACATGGTTGTTTGACTGTTTTAAAAATGGGAATTCAATACTACTGTCTCAGTAGCTTGGACATACTTTCTCTTCTGTTTCTGATACAAATGGTATTTATTTAAATTAATAATAACATATTAAGATAGATCCAACAAACCTGAAATATGTTTTCACCTAATATTTTTATCTAGATCCCTGTTTGGGTATAATAATATCTGCTCCCCCCCCCCCCCCCCCCCCAAAAAAGCGATAAGATTACTTGAAAGATCTGTAAATAACAATTTATTGTGCATTTGTTTGCAGGGCTTCTTTTTGACAGTGTCACCAGAATCCATTTTGAAAGTGGCTTCTCAGGCTTCTGCAAACAACAAGATATTTACCTTGAATCTTTCTGCACCATTTATTAGCCAGTTCTACAAGGAGCCAATGATGAAAGTTCTGCCTTATGTTGACATCTTATTTGGAAATGAGATGGTGAGTGGTTCTAACTTTAGCTGCAAATATTTTAAATATACGTTATATTCTGATTCTGTTCTTACTTAATATGAATATAGATGTATGGCAAGGCCAGCATGATGTAGTGGTTTGAATGCTGAACGATGACTCTGGGGTACCAGGGCTTGAATGCCTGCTTAGCCATGAAAACCCATTTGAGCAAGTCACACTCTCTGCCTAAGAGGCAGAAAAAGAAAAACCTCCTCTGAATAAATATTTGAAAGAAAATCCTTTGATAGAGTTGTCCTATGTCAGAGTTAATGTGAAGACACATAACAACAATGTAGATACATAATTTTTCTTTTTGTAAAATTTATAACTAAAAAGTGGGGGTCTAAACCAGTCTTGGAATTAGGTGGTTGCCTGGTATGTCCAGGCAGCCAGCTATGAACTCTTTATAGAAGCTTGTTCTTGTTTTCCAAATTCTTGCCAAAGCTATACAGTGGAGGTAGTAAATAACATCATTCGTATTTGCATGTCTATTCTAAGATTTTACACAGTGGACAACAGGCGTATTAACCTTGTTAGAAATTTCTATTTTTATTCTTTTTGTCATGGCTTATACAGAATGAAAGAATGGCCCAAAGGTTCCAACTTAGTTAGAAATGTCTGTTGTGTGATTTAATTCACACACACTACACTAAATGGAATAGAACTGGAAATGGTGATTCGGTTATTATCATGTGGCTTCCACCTTGCTCCTCTTCTTCCTGACCGTTTTGTCTGTTCAGTAAATGGAATGAAATTTTCAATTGCAGAAATTTCTTTTACTAGTTTCATATAGTGCTGCTGAAGAAAGCCATTGAAATACTTACATAGGTTAAAACATGTTGGGCTTGTTCAAAATAAAAATAAAGACCATCTGCAGAACACTTGGAGATATATCTCCCATTTTTCCCCCATACAGAATTCAAGAATGGCCCAGAGGCTCCTACTTAGTTAGAAATGTCTGTTGAATGCTGTAATGCCCGCAGAATACACTAGGGAGAATAGAACTGGAATGGGTGCCTGGGTGATTGTGATATGTGATATTCCACCTTGTCTGTTGTGCTCTTTGCAACTCTGTGCCTTGTCCACTTTAGTGTTCAACACAAATAGTAGGAAAGAGGAGTGATCATCATCCTGTAGATTTTCTTTTCATCCACATTATTAAAACATAATTGAATTATACTGTATATACTAAAGTCTAAAAAATTGACTCAGAAACCTGTGTCGACTTATCCACGGGTCAGTGTGAGTACTGTACTTGAATGCTTATAAACAAAACAAACTATCCCCTGGTGAAAGGCAATAGTGTAATCTGTCCTGAAAGCACTGGCACCTTCTACTCTCTCATCCTTCCAGCCTTTAGTGTGAACACAAACATTTATGCCTGCTGGAATTTTATAAATTCTTTGCATTAATTTCCTTTGCTTCATCCTTTAGATCCTTTGTTACATGTTCCTAGGTTTTACCTTCGACTTATCCACAGGTCATATCAAAATCCATAATTTTAGCCCCTAAACCTGCCCTCTACTTATACATGAAGTTGACTTATAGTCAAGTATATACTATAATTTGTTTTGTAACAACAGTCATACTAACTGAACTGAATCCACCAGCTGTTAAACATCAGGCAAACATGGTACATGGAAAGTGAGACATGTGCTAACACAATTTCCTGAAGGATCACTGAGCAGTTAATACATGGAGAGTGCACAAATCCCTACCCCCATGTATTCACATTTCAGTGATTCTCCAAGAAAGTTAGTTGTTGTCTAGGGCTTGAGAGTAGAGCACAGAAACACAGCTCAATAAAGCAAATGCAAAGAATGTACATCATCCATGAAATTAAAAAAAAAAAATCTATTGGGAAGTTAGTTTCAAATATTATGCTTTTGAATATCCTACTTTATCAGAAGAATGATTATGATTTATTAGCATATAAAAGCTCTTTTTCTCATCTGTCCAAATGATTCTGAAAGTGATGACAATATCTCAGTAGCATTATCAGTTCAAAAACTTGAATGGATGCTTTGATCGTTTCTTTAGAATCTTATTTGTATGCCATCAAAATACATTGCTTAGCTCATTGATATTTATTAACTAGACATCAGATAATAAATTTAACATGAGCTACTTGGTTTACAAGTAATTTTTACTCCTAGCCGTTTATGGCCGTTCTATGGTCATTTCATAGCAAGCCATGACAGGAGAACTTGATTATTGTCGTTTCTTGTAATTAGTATTAAATTTAGTTTTCTAATAGTGTCATTTTGCAAATGGTTCTCAGCTATAATACTTTCCAAGCCTACTGTAATCACTGAATAATTAACCTACCAGGATTTAAACACACTCAACTTTGCCTCAGGATACTTAACACTCAAATAAGGTCAATTATCTCCCGATAATAACTGCTTTGTCACAGGTTGTTGCTTAATCTATCTGCAAAACTGTTCCCTTCAAATACACATTTTCCAGTCCAAGGTAACTTTCAGTACTAATCATTTATATGATGGGGTGAGCTTTAAAAATTAAATCTAAATGTCAAATGAAATGTGCCTTATGCACAAAATGCCACTGTGCTATAAACAGAAAAGGAGCATGAGCACCAGAAGATGGATTATTGGGGAGCAGGAGTTATGGCATGTTTAGACTGGTACAATAGGGCCTGGTGCACCAAGACTAGTGTGAAAGATCGGCCCATATTCCCCCATGCTGCTAAAGCTTGCTGTACTCCATATCATTTTTAATAAACTGTATACTGTCACTATCTAATACTTTGAACTGGACTTGTAACCACAGAACGATTGGTGGAGATACTGCACAAATGAGAACTGGGGTGAGACTTTTTTTTTCTTCTTAAGATGAATTTCCTTTCACCGGACATCTTGGTTAGAGTCATTTTCATAAAAGGTAATGCAGAAAACAAGGCCCACATCTTGCCAAAAATAAAATAATAACAAAAATAATTATGATTACAGTAACCATTATCATAACATCTAAAAGACAACACAAAAGGAGAAGGGAAGGGTGGTGGGAAAGTGGATGAGGTCCAATGGTTCTCTGGGGCCTGGACCAAGGCAGATGGACTGGAGGGAGGGCTCGGCTTCTTAATACATAGTTAAAAGGAGGCATCCTGGGGCAGATGGCACAATCCTGGGAACGTTTCCCTAAAGAAGACTAGGAGAGTCCTTGGTAAAAAGTGTCCACAAAAATCCTAAGAGATTACAGAAAAGGCTGGGGAAACCTACCATACACCTTTTGAGTGACATGTGGCCTTAAAACAGTTCAAGTCTGGAAATAGAATTGGTGTGACTGGGAAAGTCATAAAGTATCAACAAGGTTTTAAAGCTCAGGATTTAGTCAAAGTTTTATGTGAAACTGTAACCTAGAAGCCACTTGTAGAATATAGTAACAGATACTGAAAACTTTGTTAACTGTTTAAGCAGATAAACACTGAATCAACTCTGAATACCAATCATAAGAAAGATACTCTAACCAACCATCTTGTAAATAAAGTTTTCTCTTTTTTTGGTTCAACATGTGGTTGCTTGAGGTATTTTAAGAAAATATAAATAAACCCCTACCAGGATTTAATAATACTTTTATTGCTGAGAACACTCAAAATACTGAGTGCTGTCTTCCTAAAGAGTGGCACCTAAACAAGGAAAAGTATGGAAGGAACTCAGTATGTGCATTTGTAAAGACTGTCAACTAACATTTTATCTTTTTTGGATGTGTTTAGATATAAAAAGTGAATTTAAAGCAACCCTTGGAAAAGTTTATTTTTGACTGAATTTTTAAAGTCAGCAACTTGCTTAAAATTTGCCTCATTCAGAGCACTGCAGCTTCTCGTGCATTCAAGATACAAGATTAGAATGAAAGAACAGGTTCCAGAGACATGCACCTGAAATGAAGAAATATTCTTAGTAGTGTCATGTGCTGACCTTAACTGCATTGTGATGAAGATGTTTCTGAAGAGTCTGATAGAAATGTTTAGTTTATAAATTAATTACATTTCCCCCTGTCATTCTTTCAAGAGGTACATATGATTCACTTCTCATTTTATCCTTACAATAATATTGTGAGGTAGATTAGTCTGAGAGGGAAAGTGATAATCCCAGGATTGCCCAGGAAATTGTGAATGGCTAAACTGGGATTTTTAACCCAGGTATCCCTGCTGCTAATCCAGTACTCCATTCACTATATCCCATTAGCTGATAAGAGGTATGCATTGGCAGTGGAGAGCCAATAAAATAGATGTATGACAAGAACTACATGTCAAAAGACATACATAGAGGGGCAAAATATGTTTATTTCATTTTTTGGCCTCTTGGACAATAGTCTCTCAAGGCAGCTTCAATACTACCAATTTTAAAATTGAAAATTCAAATCAAAACCCTCCACAAGATGCAATCTAAATGTGAGGGCTTTAAAATTCCCCAATAGAAGAGGCTATGTCAGTTCCCTCTCTGCTGTCCTTTTAAGATGCATCATTTGAAATGATAAAGTGACAAAAATTCTAGGCATGATAAATCATTGTAGCTTACAAGAGTTAGCCATGAGGTCATGAAGTTGATAATAGGAGATATCCTTGATTTAATGGTGAGTGGTGCTTGATCTAACTAGACATTTAGTTATTGTTGAACCACTCAGAAACAATAGTTGCAATACCTTTATCTCAATGAAAAATTGCATATAATATCAAACTCCCATTTAATTTCACAAGAGGACATTTCTTTTTAACGGGGGGGGGGGGGGGAGACCTTATAAGGGTGACAAGAAGGTCAAAAGAAGCTGGAGCTTGGATGTTACTTAAAATCATTGACATAGTTAGGATTAACAATTCAAGATTGTCCCAGGCTGTGAGGTGTCCAAGGGACAGCCCTTGGTGATGTCATTGTCATGTGTTAAGAACCAACAACAGTTACAGCTTCTGATTCAGACACATATATAGATGGAGAGAAAAAAAATATTTTCCTAGGAAGAAGGGATAAAGAATTTTTTATCTTAACCCACTTGTTTCTAGCCAGGGGGATGTAGAGCATGTAGAGCAGAAGGTCAAGCTTGGCATCATAATGACTGGGAAGGAAAGAAGAAGCATGTACAGTTGACCTTGACATTCATGGGGATTAGGGGCACAAGACCCCTACAAAAATCAAAATTCACAAGTAAGGGGAGGGGCGTGAGAACAGTGCGAGTGTCCGTGTTCCCGTCTCCCTTCCGAAGCCTCAAACAGCTCTAGCAAGCTCTCTGAGGTGCTGGATATTTTGGATAGAGATGAATACAGTTGGCCCTCCTTATACACGGATTTGAGCATACACGGCTTGAAAATATTTCCAAAAAGTATAAATTTCAAATAGCAAACCTTATTTGTTCATTTTATATATGGGACACCATTTTGTTGTGCCATTATATTTAATGGGACTTGAGCATACGTGGATTTTGTTATCCACGGAGGGTCCTGGAACTAAATCCCAGCGGATAACAAGGGTCCACTGTAAATGTGATATTGTAGAGATAGCTGACAAACTGGCAGTTGACAAATCATAAGGTTGCCTAACATCTATCCCAGTCTTTATAGGTTTGTTTGTTTGTTTGTTGTGTGCCTTCAAGTCACTTCTGACTTATGGAAACACTAAAGCAAACCTGTCCCAGAGTTTTCTTAGCAAGATTTGTTCTGAAGGAGTTTGCCTTTGCCTTTCTCTGAGGCCGAGATAGTGTGACTTACCCAAGGTCACCCAGTGGGCTTCCGTGGCCAAGCAGAGATTTGAACCCTGGTCTCCAGAGTCATAATCCAACACTCAGACTGCTATACCACTCTGGCTCTCAGTCTTTCAAATATAAAAATATAAAATATATACAGTGGTCCCCCGCCTTACGAATCCCCCGGGTTGCGAAAACCCCGGGATCGGAAAGGCAGCGGACCGGCTTCTTATCCCTCGGGATACGAAATATCCCCCGGGATACGAAGGAAAAAAAGCCGCGCGGCCCCTTTAAATGGCCGCGCGGTCCGTCTGAAATAGCGGTCCCCCGGGAAACGAATACTTCTGGGTTACGAAAGGTAATCCGGAACGGATTACCTTCGTAACCTGGGGGACCACTGTAATAGATTTTGGAAAGAGTCATATTTTAAGAAAAATACGATACAGTATAACAGTGATACATTTTCTTTTAAAAAAAGAACCTAATCCTGAATATTACGGACCTATCATTGTATTATGTATATTGGAAGAACATATTATTGAAAGTAGAATTGTTAACAGTAGAACAAGTCTCAATGAAGAAAACATGATTTCTACTTGATCAGCCTTTTGCAGCTTGAATTTTAGAATGAAAATAAGCATATAAACAGGACAATCCAGCTAGCATTATATTCTTGGGCTTCCAAAAGTTATTTTTAATATAATTTTTAATCCAACAGTACATTCACACTTCAACAACACCTCCACATATATCAGCTCCCCCCCCAACATACAATCCAACATATAAAAAAAACCTATCTAATTTTCTAAAACATAAACATTTACACATTTATACACAGTACTTCCTGTCCTCTTTTCTGGTGTCTCTTACTGCAAGTTTATTTCCCTTTAATTTTATCTTTTTTATTTGTATTTTATTAATGTTTGGAAGGGCTTCCAATTTTTTTTAAACATAATCCCTCATTAAGATCTCATAAATAAATTCTGCACCATGAAATAAGAGGGCACATGCTCATGTAGATCAATAATTGGCTGAAGAACAGAAGGGAAGCAAAAAAAAAAAATAGATCGTTTTCACAATGGAGAGAAGAAAGAAGTGAATTCCCTTGAGGTTATTTATTAGAAAGTGTGCTATTTATCTTATTCATAAAGATTCTGACACGCTATAAAGCAATCAAGTTTATGAATGACTCTAATTTTGTGAGGAAGGGGAAATCCAAAGCATGTAGTGAAGAACTCTAGAAGGATCTCTCCAAATTGCATGAATGGGTTACAAAAAATACAAGTTCCTTAAAATCCATTTAACCTAGTAGTGATATCTGATGGCAGTATCCAAAGGTGATCTTTCACTTGTTGAGCACCAGGCTCCAGCAGAACCTGGAAGAGTCCTATGCAACACACAAACACACTGTAATCCTTTTTGCATTCTCACAGTGAGGTCTGGAAAGGCCTCCAGATCCAGCTTGCAGATGGAACAGAGACCTAAAGAAGGAAGGGGCAGAGTTTCTTCTGCATTCACTGAAAGAACACCGATGTCCCAAGAGACTGCAACTTTTAGATCTATACATTCCTATATACTGTCTCTAAGGAAGATCATACTTTTACTGGCTTTGTGGAACCTGAATTCCAAAACACTGTCCACACATAGAAGTCAAAGATCATTTTCATGTAATATGCCCTTATAGTAAGGGGAAAGGAAGGGAATCTTACATGAGTAAATACTTTATAATACCGGATTTGGTAATATAAGGGTTGTATGCCAAGCACATTATTTCTTTACGTGTATGTGTCTTCAAATATGTGTGTGTGGCATCTAGTGACTTTATTCATCTTTATTCCTCAGCAAGGAATAAAAGTTGGTTTTGCCTGTTCCCGCCTCTGAAATATAGGTGTTTATTAGTTGTTTCCCATCCAAATTCTAAGCAGAGTTTACCCTGCTTAGCTTCTAAGAACAGATGGGATCTGGTGCCTTTAGTGTATTTATTTCTATGGATGCTTAATCTATATATTTTCTCAATGTGTAAAATCTGTTAATTTCATTGCATGAGCCGTCATAAGAAAAACTACTTTGTATTGATTACAATTCTATTATGTTGAAGGATTCTTTATTATTTTAAATTAGCATTAGCATTTATTTACCATTTTTGCACCGAACACTGGCCTCCTTTGAGCATTTCCTAGAGTATTTTTAATAGATCCTGAAATACATACTGGTTTCTAGTTCTGGTTTTTGGTTCATCATATACAGCAATATGTGTAAGAAAACATGGTGTCAGCTATGTTTCTCTAACCAATAGTGACATATATGACAGATCTGTACATGCTGATGTCTGGTTTTCATTTTATCGCAGCATAAGCAAATAGAAGCCTGTAGCAACAGCCTATGAAAAGGAGAAGGGGTAATGTTCAAGGCTGCCTTCAGTTACTAAAAACAAAGATAGATTTATTTATTTATTTATTTTAAAAACCTGTTTAGTCCCTTTAGAGCATATCCATTATTTTCTGGACTTAATCCATTATTTACTAAATGTTCAGTTATCAAAAGAATGGCTGCATGCACACGGCAGAATTAATGCAGGTTGACACTGGTTTCCTGGTGTGGCTCAATGCTATAGAACTGAGAATTGTAGTTTGTTGTAGCACCAGCACTCTTTGACAGAGAAGTCTAAAAAAGCTCATAAAACTATTGAGCCATGGCAGTGAAAGTGATGTGAAACTGGATTATTTCAGCAGTGTGGATGCAGCCTGTGATCATCATTGGTCCACCATTGATAAAACCCTTGCTATTGGGAATGGTCTGAATCACTCTGGCCCTAATCATACCGCAACACATTTTTATTTGATTCATCTTTTTCAAAGTAATCTTCCTGATAAATCCTGTGTTACCTTGATTGCTGTAATAAAAACTCATGTAATAGGTATTCTGGTAGTTTATCTAGTATTTTGGGAATGAAATGTAAAGCTTCAGCCTGGATCTTTAAAATACCGGATGTTGCTTTCATCCACTCAC
Source organism: Urosaurus nigricauda (assembly GCA_034509955.1). Lineage (NCBI taxonomy): Eukaryota > Metazoa > Chordata > Lepidosauria > Squamata > Phrynosomatidae > Urosaurus > Urosaurus nigricauda. The sequence goes on from JAOEGL010000003.1 coordinate 158,151,188, forward strand.
ATCACAAACTGTTTTAGTAATGCAGGAACTATCTTAAAAGCCAATTTTTCCATAATGAAAAAATGTGCTCTTGCTTCTAAAGAGAAAAGAGCATTGGTAGGGAAAAGCTTTGCTTCTTAATGATAAAAGAGGTTTTCAAGTGGATGGCCTGTAAATTGAGAAACATACTTATGTTTCAGTCTTGATATTTTACCTACTTGACAGACAAAGAATGTTTAAAAATACTCATTTGGTTTTATGAAGGGTCATATAAGATAGAAGAGTTTTGAAAATACTCTGCTGAGGAAATGTGGCAGTGCTGGTTAGAGACACTTTTTAGCTGATCCATCCATGGCAGCCTTCTCTAAAAAAAAAAAGCAGACCTGGCCCTGTGGCCTTGTTATATCCAGACTGGGGTAGCATTCAATCCAGGTTGACACCACTTTAAGTGCCATGGTTCAATGCCATTGAATTCTGGGAGCTGTAGTTTGTTGTGGCATCAGAGTTCTCTGACAGAGAAGGCTAAATGTCTCACAAAACTATAGTTCCCAGGATTGCATATCATTGAGCCATGGCAGTTACAATGGTGTCAAACTGGATTATTTCTGCAGTGCAGAAATGCAGCCTGAGTTAAAAGTTTGGATGATTAGTTTACCTGAAGGACATGCATTTAACATATGAACCACCCAAGCCCTAAAATAGGATTTTGAAGTCCTATTTCCCATAATTTCATTATGGAAATGAAGTTTTTCACTTAAAACTTGTTTCTCTCTAAAACCCATCCCACAAGCAAGATTTGCATGGTTTCTGAAGACATCGGTGTGCTCTTTGGGTATTTCAAATAATAGATTGATGGATGGATAGATAGATAGATAGATAGATAGATAGATAGATAGATCTCCCCTTCCGCCCTGAATCATAAGAATTCTTGGTGGCTGAAAATAAAATCTATATGAAAAATTTAAAACTTAAGAAATAGAAATACAGTCGGCCCTTCTTATCCACGGATTTTTTTTTTATACATGGATTGAAGCATCCGCAGTTTGAAAATGTTAAAAAAAAGAAAACATTTCAAATATCAAACTTTGATTTTCCATTTTATATAAGGGACACCATTTTGCTATGTCATTATGTTTAATGGGACTTGAGCATTCACTGGTTTTGTTATCCACAGGAGATCTTGGAACCAAACCCCAGCGTATAACAAAAGTCCACTGTAGTTTAAACATTCTATAAATATAGATGAAACCATTTTAAAATGTGAAAAGTTTTCCTTACCTCCTATTCCTCATTTTCTTCTTTCTTTGCCTTTTCTCCCACTCTTTTCTCACCCATTGTGCTTTCCATCTAGCTGCTGCTTCAGTGGATAACACACTTTGAGGCTGGAGCTGTTAGTGATTCGGAGCAAAAAATACAAGTAACTAAAAACACCTCAGATGTCTTATACCAATAAGATGCTCTATAACTATTTACCTGAATAAAACAAAAATTCTCAGCAAATTAGAAAGCAGTGGAAAAATGGAAGAGCACATTGCAGGTGGTTAGACTGCAAGGAATGAAGGTCCTGAATTATTCAGGGCATGATCCCAGCTGTTGATAGTCAGGTCTTGCGGAGATCTCCAATTCATAGGGTTACCATACGTTTACGTTGACTTGGCAGAAAATAGCAGCAAACGTCATTGAATTCAATGAGCTATACTTCTGAATAAATCTCATCCTTATCACCATTGTCAGTCATGCTTGATTCTTTTTTATTATTTAGTATTTTGAAATTTTACAAAATAACATAAAAACAAATTGTAACATTCTTTTCATACATGTATATATACTTTAACATTCTGCTTATTTTTATACTAAATATCACCTCAGTGCACCCCTCCTCCAGAGTCATTCCCATCTTTATACTCCATCCAAAATTTTAATTCATCCCATGGAGGTAATTTCCCATCTTCTTTTACTAGAACATTTTCAATAATTTTTTTCCAAGTTTCAACAAAATCATTTCTTTTCCATAATCCTTTCTTTACCTTCAATTTACATGTTAATTTATCATTGATTGCTAATTTCCAAACTTCTTTATACCAATCTTCCAATATTAAATTTATTTTTGTTTTATGCTTGATTCTACAGATAATTATTGAGTGTTAAACCGTCAGTGTGATTCAGATTCTTTTATTATTTTTGTTCAGAGATGAGCCCTGTTGAGTTCAGTGAGGCTTAATCCCCAGATAATTCAATATGAGTATAACGATTAATAAGAAAAGATAGGCACAGAGAATAGTCAACAGTTCTTTTAAACTGGAGATGTCATGGACCGAATTTGGAATTTCTGGGACTCTTAGTGATCTTTGAAGACAACGCTTCTTCATTGTGATTGGAGAAGCAGAGAGGATACAGTGATTCAATTGTGCAGAAAAATTTGCTGCATTTGCTCCAAGTCACTCAAATAATTTTTGCTTAGGATTTCTCCAGCCAAGATTTGCTGGCTGATATTTGTAGTCTTCTTATTGTGCTTGCGATACATCAGTTTCCTCTAAATCAAATACACTCATCCCTCCACATTTGTGGCTTTGACTTTTGCAGATTTGATTACTCACAGATTTTATTAATATGTTCTTTCTAGGAATCTCTAGGTCCTCCAGCGCAACTCTGTGGTCAGTTTTAACCAAAAGTTACACTGAAGGACCTAGAGTTTCCTAGAAAGAACACTCCAAAAAGCATTTCTATGGCCAATGTCTGGCAGATGTTTACCACAGAGTTGCAATGGAGGACCTAGAGATTCCTAGAGAGGTGTTCTCTCAGGTAAAAACATAGTATTTTAGTTATTTGCGGTTTTTCCACATTCACAAGGGTCCTGTGACCCTAACTCGAGTAAATGTGGAGGGACGAGTGTACATCACTCCTTATTAAACTGTCATAAATGTGACGTTTGAAGGGTAAGTGAAATGTGCATATTGGTAGAGGTGGAAATTCATAAAATATGGAATATGGGGAAAGAGACTGGGTATAAAAAAAAGTGCACTTCGGATATAACCAATAACAATATGTATGGTAAATCAACAGTGACAACCTCCATTATATTTCATGTACAATAAATCCAGTAGTTCTTTAAAATTGCAATTTTAGTCACAAACAGATTAATGTAAATCAATAAATGAAACAGTTTCAGTAACCATTATTAATGGCATCTAATTCATTCCCCAATTTCTACATTCAATATGGACAAATTAATTTTCAGGCCTGGTGTTCCCAGCGCTGGACTAAACTAAGAGTATATAGTGGTCTCTTCCCATATGTAGGACTTTGGTTGCGGGGAGGGCACTCACTGCACTGCAGCTGGGAAAACATAGGTGGTGGTTCCTCATTTTATTCAGTGGTGGTGTGCACACAGATGCATCAGCATGTCTGGCATGCATGTGTCACCATTGAATAAAATGGAGCATGGCAATCTGTGGGCGCTCAAATCCACAGATAGTTAGCCCGCTGATCGAGTAGGTCCACCATAATGCTTTGTATATATAAGAAACAAGTGAGAATTGGTATGAGCATAATTCTCTCTTAATGGTGCTACCTGTGCTTTACAGTTTGACATACAGTCTCTCTACTTTAATAGGCGGCTTCAGAACTTATGTTCTAGGGTGTCCCTGCAGGCTTACAAGAAAGGATGAAATACTGAGTTTGTTTCCTTGCTGAGATAAACTGTATTCAAAAATACCAGATATTTATTTCTGCATTTAAGTATTTGAAAGAAAATGCCTTGTTGGAGTTCTGAGGTAGCAGCCACTTCCATGGTGGCTCATTGTTTTATGAGCCTATTTGTTTCAGTGTTTACTGTGGAATCACAGTTACCATAGTAATGGCTGTATTACCCCAAATCCTATAGTAGGCTTGAGACACAAAATAGCGCATGGTACCTGAACTGTGATTATTTCTACATGGAGCTGGATGAGGCTGTAAAAGGTAAAGATAAAGGTTTTCTCTTGACAAGATTGTCTAGCAATGACTAACTATAGGGCACGGTGCTCATCTCCGTTATTAATCTGAAGAGCCAGCACTGTCAAAGACAACTCATGACTGCACAGAACACTGTTGCCTTTCTACTGAAGTGGTACCTATTTTATCTACTTGCACTTTTACATGCTTTCGAACTGCTAGGTTGGCAGAAGCTGGGACTAGTGATGGGAGCTCACTCTATCATGCAGCACTGGGGCCACGAACTGCCAACCTGCCAATCTTGCAGTTGTCAGAGTCAGCGTCTTAACCATTGAGCCACCACCACATCCCAATGGATGAGCTGTATACATTGTTAACCCTTACCCAATTAGATGAGATTATAGTTCCCAAAATCATATTTTGTTGCAGAATTCGCACAGAACTGGACCTACTGGGTACATCTTAGGTCACATGAATAGTTTTAAATAGTATCTCTGAGTTTGAGTCACTTTACATGTATAATTTCCTCCCAGCCAGGAAACAGGTGGAGTACCATTGAGGTATTGCAAGAAAACTTGCAGAATGCTCCCAAAACTTGCATATGCTCTCCTTTTCTTTTTGTCTGAATTTCACTGTCATTCCACCTTGTGTGTTGTGACTCTGGGTATCACAACATTTTGGGGACCCAGAGCCATTGAAAGTAGTCAAATCAAATAAAATTTTATTGCTTTTAACCAAAGGTCATTGCATATTGAAAGTAGAACCCTATGTTCTTTAACGTTGGAAGCACTTCTTCATGGGAAACCTGGCAGTACACAGAACACCCATCTTGGTTACTGTGTGGTGACATCATTTATTGAATCATACTTCTACAGTGGATGAATTGTGGTGCATGTATTTTTCCTCAGCAGCTTAAAACTTGCAGACATTTTGCGAACAAAATGTTTACACTGGCATCATTCAAAAGAATAAACTCTACTGCCTCACAAACTCAAAATTACTTCTACAGTAGAGCATTGGACCACATTTGGGCAACTTGCCTATAAGGACCACTCCAGCATCCAGGTGAGATGCTGGCCCAAAGAATGGAATGCCATAGGGGAATATTTCCTTCAGCAGACAATATTTTGTTATTGGGATGGCATATTGTCCCATGATACCATTGAGGCTTGGTTCTTCATGCAAATAAATAAGAACAGCTGTTTCACTATAGATTTTTGTGGGTTTTTCGGGCTATATGGCCATGTTCTAGAAGAGTTTATTCCTGATGTTTTGCCAGCATCTGTGGCTGACATCTTCAGCGAATGTTGGTCTGGAAGAGAGCAGAACCAGACAGTGGCATCCCTGTACTTAGTGTCACTCAGGGATGGCATGCCGGTGAGGGCATGACCGGGTGTCACCCCTCTTCTGGAGTGTCACCCAGTGTGGGCTGCACCACTGCACTGATGCCCCTGGATCCAAAGCTCAACAGTAGGGAGTGTCCATTGCACTAGATATGCATTTATATGTACTTGGATAAGGATTAAATGAGCAAAAACTCCATTAGTTTGCAAAAAACTGTATGCTAAAATTTAAATATATAAAATGTTAAATGAGGAGGCACTGAGTAGAAGGCAGGGCTTTACTTTTTAGAAGAAAAATGTGCTGGCCCTCCACATCTAATAGCTTGAGAGGCACTGGGCTACATGTCCAAGACAGTTTAGTGCGAAACAAGAATGTTCTGTCTGTGTTTTACACTTAAGATTCTGTGTGCTGTGCATGAAACTAGTATCCTTCAAAAATGTGCATATACAGTATTTATTGGCATCTGGATTTTCAGTATTTTGTTGTAAGTACAGATCCCAGGCTTGCTGATACAGAATTTTTAACAGCATACTCTAGATCAGAAACAAAACATGAGTTAATTAGCGAGTGTGTTTTTCCTAGAAGCAGGAATTCAGAGCTTTTGCCTCAGCCATTTACAAGTTGTTTTTCTTGGAAAGAGTCAAGTATTTGAAAATAGTGGAAAAGGGGGCCTCTAATTTCCTCTTTTGCTAGGGAAAGCAGAGGCCCACTTCTCCCATATACTTTAGGAATATTTCATTTTTGTCTTTGAGAGTGTATAAATAAAGCCTACTGGCAGAATTTACATTATCTTTGTACCTAAGCCAATTTGTAAAATGGCCATAAAGTTAAATCATGTAATTGAAAGGGCTATTTAAACATTAATTGGTAATATGATATGGAGCTGCTCAGCATTCCCTCTCGTCTAAATCTGGCTAGTATTAATAGAAACTTTTAAGACATTTGCAGTGTATTTGCAACTTGCTTTAAAGCCAGCTCCCAGAGGGCCTGTAGCCAAAAAAGAAAAAGAAAGGAAACCCCTAGTTCACAGAAAGAAGGGGATGCAATTGGCATCCTAACCTCTTTGAGCAGTATTGTTATCTTATTTTCTCTGTAAAACAAACAGAATTGTTTCATAATTACCACATCTTCTGGTTGTTGACTTGAAATAAATTGTTATGGAGACTGATTATATGGCAGTGCCTTGCTATTATAGTATATCTAGAACAACTACTTTATGTGTTCCCCTCAACATTGTGGGATTTTATTCCCAATTTGTAGGCCTGCACACATGCTTCTCTCCCTCCTCCCTGCAAACAAAGATGCTAGATGTTGATAATAATGACCAAGGAAATTGGTTTAAACTTATTTCAGTGGTGGAAGCAATGGTTCTGACTGCAGCAGCTTGGACAGGAAGGCCTAAATAGGAGAAAATGTTTGGATTACAGCCCATCAGAAGTATTCCCAGTGGATGTCATTTTGACCATTTTAATCTGGCTTCTGGTCTGGGTTTGGAACTGAAATTTAAAGTGTCTTTGTTACTTTCATCATCATTAAGTAAAAGCTTCAGAAAACCCCATGATAGGGTCACCTTAGGGTAAGCATAAGTCTGAAAGGAGTTGAAGGCATACAACAACAACAAGTGATCATCTCACAGTTCTTTCCCACCATCACTGCTACCAGTGTGGGCTGCTCTCACTGAGGTCACAACAAGTTGTCCAGCCATATGATTGACACTGGGTGCCTCATTTCTGGCTTCAGAAGGAGTGACTTGCAGCAGAGGCAGCAGGCAATACAGCAAGGTGCTGTGTAGACACTCAGTTGGCATTGCCCCAGAATGCCCAGGTAACGGGGAATTCAGGACAACTTTAGAGCCAGAATGCTCCAGGGGCAACACGGAATATTCCAGCCAGTGCAGACCTGCCCTGGAACACTTGTGGCTAAACAACATCAGAGTGTCTTCAAGATGACAACAGTTATAATGAGGAAGAACACACAAGCTAGTACCGGTATAGCCTCCAGCGGTTTGCTTTTGTTGGAGCATCCTGGGAAGGGCAAGATTTGCCCCCTGCACTTTCTATGCAGAGTTAATTGATTACAAGCTACTTTTGCGCTCTGAACTCAGTTTGCAGCAATTAAAGTATACTGAGGACAAAGGAGAGAGAACCTGGGTCATTTGAAAAACAGCCAGAAAAAAATGGGACAACAGAGGATTAATCAGAACTGTCTTTGCCAAATTGGAATGGTGGAGGATATGTGTCTAGGCCTACCTAGTGGGGCAGGTTCTTGTCAGTGCAGCTATCAGACTGATGCTTTACACCATGGCTCTTAGCTTAGAGGGCTTCACGATGTTCCATTTTGTCTCACATGTATTTAAATATCTACTGAAAAAAAATTGGGAGGTGTTAAATGCAGAGACAAAGGCCCAGAATAGACGGCCCAGAAGGAGTGTACAGAGGCCGTTTTGCCCACTATTGGGCTGGTACTGCAATGACCGCATGGCCCACTTCCAAAGCGGGCCACCGCTGCAGTTCCAAGCCATTCACCAGCAGAAGCAGATTATATCTTCTCCTTTTAGTGCTGGCTTTTCCCTGTTAGTGCGGCCTCAGAGCAGCTTCTGGCCACTTTGGGGGCATGTGTCATGTAAATGCCATGCCCTCCCAGCAGCCGGATGCCACATTATTTGGCCATTGCGTTTCAGGCCAATGTCATTGGTAGGCATACAAAATAAATAAATAAATAAATAAATAAATAAATAAAACACATAAAACCATCAGTTAAAATACTATACCATTAAACCATTAAAGTATACTCATATGAGTATATTCTTTAAAATATATATATTTAAAATTCATGATTTAAAATTGATTGGGTAGTACTCCAGAAGAGATGTGTCTTTTATGGTTTTTTTAAATGCTGCTGGTGTTTTCAGCTGTTCTGTCTCTTCCAGCAGGTTATTCCACAGTCTTGGGACAACAGACGAAAAGATCCTCTGGGAAACTGTTGCCAGTCTAGTTCTGGCGAGTTGGAGCAAACATTTCCCAGGGGACCTGAGTGTACTGGGTGGATTGTATGGGAGAAGGCGATCTTGTATGTCACCAGGACCCAAACCATGTAATGAGATACTGTTTGTTGGGAATCAATTTACCATTTGTATTCAGTATATAAGTCCAAGTTTTAAGTTTGAAAGCTGGCCTAGTTTATCCATGGATTACAAAAGATGAGGAGAGAGATGTGAAACACATTCATTGCAATTAGTCACAAATACTTAGGAAAGAGAGACAGAAGAAAAAGGACTTCAAAGAAAAGGTAACCTGTGAAATCAGGCCTCTTATACACTGGATTTTTTTTAGTCCTCATTTTATTACTCTTGCCTGTCAAAAAAAGGCTTAAGTCTTTTTGCAGCCACTGACATTATTTCAATTTTTTTTTTGCTTATTAAAGTTCTCTTAAATTAGATTTAATGGTTCTTTCTTACTGTGCTAATTTGTTTTCAGTCTGCTGTATTTTTTCCTTCTAATCATCCTTCACCAGTTTCCATTTCAGTACTTTTTGAAATGTGGCATTTTATATAAAAAGCAACATTTCCTTTCCTTTGTGCATTGCCTTGATTTTTAAAACAGACTCGTTGTTATAATAGATGTTTGCGGGTTATGGTAAACTGTATGCCAAAAACATGTGAGAGATAATGGACTGGAGAGGAAGTTCAGATGTTGTAGTTTTTATAGTTTAGGGATATAAAGTATAGATCTATGTAACAGGTTTTTATTCCTCACAGAACTCTAAAATGGTCCAGAGGCATATGGCTGTTACAGACATTACAGATCATCAGACGAGCATTTGGCTTGGAGTAATTTCTTTTTGGATATGAGCATCTGAGAAGAAACTGTGATGGTATTAAGAATTTCAGTAAGAAAGTAATTGTTAATGAGACAGAGAAGTAATAACTTTTCAAACTTCAGGAAAAAAGTTCCACCTAAATATTGGGAAATATTTCCTGACAGTAAGAGCTGTTTGGCAGTGGAATATGCTGCCTCCGAGTATGGTGGCATCTCCAACTTTGAGGCTTTTAAACAGAGCCTGGATGGCCATTGAAAGTGCTTTGAATGTGTATTCCTGTATGGCAAGGGATTGAACTGGAGGTCTCTTGTGGTCTCTTCCATCTCTGTGATTCTGTAATGCTTGCCTAACTAAGGCATGTCCTACAAAGTGTTGCACTTTAATTCTTTTGACTTTGGTGTACTGGAGAACTAGCAGTAGACATTGCAGTTTCTGCTGGTTAGACTGCATTTAGCATGAGGCTTTCTAGTTCTTTTCCTGGCTTTCTAAAACAATGATTTATATTCTGTTATGTTATGAATCAGCACATCCGTAACCAAGACTATGAACTGTTACAGTTTTGACAGTGTAAAACTGTAAACACATTGGACAAAGAAAGCATAGGTCTAGCACTTCTCATGGGGATAGTAACATGCAGCTCTTCTTTGTGATAATCTACCCACTCCCTTGACATCAGATGTGTTTTCCCCTATGTTTGAAGCAATGACTCTTATCTGCTCTTTTTGAGATTATCTCAGGGCTTTATGATGGGGCTGGCTTTCTGTAATCCCTTGTCTATAAAAAATAGAATTCTTTTTGAGGTATGAGTCTCTCAGGTTTGTTAAGAGGCATGTTTATATTTAAAATAGAGCTGCTTTTTGTTAGTCATTAGTTGAGTCTAATGTATAGAAGTGTTTAAGTCTTTCAATATTGGATATATATTCAGGAGGAGCTATGTTGGTCATACAGGAAAATACAACAAAACCCAAAATCTACAAAACAGTGATATCTTTATTGGGCCAACCCCAAAGCATAAAACACGTCACACAAGCTTTCAAAGCTTCAGTGGCTTCTTCATCAGGCAAATATGTTAAAAATCATACAAAAGAAGGAACTGATGATAGTTTTTGTGGATTTATTCCTGACATTTCGCCAGTACATAGAGTAGACTTTTGTCCTACCCTCACATCACCCTGTTCACACAGGGCCAAAGGCCTAATTCAACTTTGAACTGTCCAAATGGACACCTTTAGGCCTTGCCATTCAACAACAGAACAATACAGAGATTAACATGTAAATCAATTCCTCTCAACCAAGGGTCACACAGTATATATATATATATATATATATATACACATACATACATACATACACCCCACTCTCTTCCATGGCAGCATTCTCTGAAGATGCCAGCCACAGATGCCAGCGAAACGTCAGGAATAAACTCTTCTAGAACATGGCCATAGCCCGGAAAAAACCCCCACAAAAAACTATGTATGCCAGCCATGAAAGCCTTCAACTTCACAAAACTGATGATGTTAAAGTCACAGGCCTAGATTTTTTAGGCCACTGCTTTCATACAACTTGAATTGCCACTTTAACAGGCTACATCCTACAGATTCCTGGGATTTTTAGCTTTGTAAAATATCTAGAATTCAATGCTAGAGAGTGGTAATGTTATGGTGGAAATTGATAAAGCCATTGATAACCAACTGATAACCAATAATCTCTGCCATTAATGATCAATAATGAACAGTTCAGCCATAGTAAGAAATAGAGCTAAAGGAAAAACTTGTCCTTTTGAATTCGGCTTGTAGCCCCCACCTTAGAAGGGAGGAGGGAAGAACTAAAGCGTGAAATCCTCTTCACTGAGAAGCCAGTGAGCCTCATTCAAGGCCACAGCAAAGCTGATAAGGTTTCCTTTCTGTAAGGCATTCATTGATGTTACAAATTAGGCTAGCTGAGAGCCAACCCAGAGACAATACATATATATATGGATGAATGTTAAACTACGCATGCTCAATGAATATTTTGTGGGTTAATAAAAACTGTTTACGCCATTTTTAGAGGCATTCGATCATGGGAAGCCCGTGATTGAACCTCTGCATGCAGATAAGACTGTTTGGAATTAATAAATCTGATTGGAAATTTTCACAAATGCCTGATTTGCATAATTGGCTGTGAATGGGTTAATTGACCCTTTGTTTACCTTAACATTTGGCGCCCAACGTGGGGCATTAAGAGGTCAACACCTCTGCCCCTGACCCCGGCTTTTTGAAGAAATCCAAGACAGGGAGATTTCCCCCTCCGCATCACTTTGGGGTGTGCGTGATTTTCTAGCGCCAATCTATCTTATCAGGAATGTGGCCACCGCCAGACCTTTCCTGGTGCCTGTTAAGCTGGAGACGGCTGGAGAAGCCCACATATTATCAAAGTGACCTTTGAGGGATTCAATTCCAAACAGCCTTAGAATCCAGCGCTGGAGAAAGGGGGGGGGGGGAAGAAAAAGAAAAAAAAAGGAAAAGAAAAAAGCACGTGCTGGTGAGTAGGAGGAAAAAGGGTTCTCTCTCTGTACTCTTAATAGGTTTCGGCCCGGGTCAGCGACCCGAAGAGGGGGGCTGATCACCTCCCTGATAAGGCTTTTTGATAAGCCTGATAAGGTTTTTTGATAAGGTTCTTTTCTGCCTTTTTCTATGGGGAGGCATATTGGTTGGGGGGTTTCTTGTCGTGTTCCCCCTTCTCCTTGATTCAAGGATTGGCTCCCCCAATTCCCATAGCCAATCTGATATCCCCTGTCGATCCCTCTTTGTCTGTTTTCTATCCTTGTTAGCATTTAGGATAGGCAGGTAGGAAAGAGGGATGGAGTGGGAGGTTTCTTCTCTCCTTTTACCTTTTTTTGAATTTAGGGATGCAATACCATAGAAATCTGTAGAAGCCAGAAGAAAATGGCGATGGTGCACAAAACCCTTTCCCTTTGGCACAGAGCCATGAAAGTCTGAAACAGGTCTTTTTTGAAGATGGCTCAACTCTAGTTGAAGATGGCTCAACTCTAGTTCCCCGCCACCTCCCACCTCAGGAATGTGATAAGAAAGCTTGAAGAGAATGGCCAAAAAGAAGCCCACAAGCTAAGAAAAATTAAAAAAAAAAAAGAGGAAAAAGAAATAAAAAGGGAACATTAATATTTGGAGTGAATGTACACAGCACATGACCTGCTGAGAGGATAGAACAATGAACAAGGAAACTTTAGCCAGCTGAGGCCCTCTACTATCTGGCTCAGCTTTGAAGCCAAGGTCCAGACTTGATACATTGCAACTGATTATGGACCACTGAACATGTGCGGATGCAAACCAATCTAGAAGCAATCCTGAAAGCAAAAAGGAATAATAATAATAATAATAGAAAGACTGAAAGAGAAAGTGGGCAGCATAAGCTTCCTAGACTGAAGTCCACTTCCTCAGATGCATTTGGATATGAAGATGAAGATAATAATAATAATAATAATAATAATAAATGATAAATAATAATAATAACTGGGCATACATGTTACCTGGTCAGAGATGTCCAGATACCCTGCAGGAGACCAAGATGGTTTCACTCAGGAAATAAAGGAGGGATGGAGACACAAGATAAACCCTGAAGACCCCAAGGTAGATGTTCCCAAAATGCCCTTGATGTTAAAGGAACCACAAAAGACAGAAGGCTTTAGAAGAGAATGTTTTCAGTCCAGTTGAGGGCCCTGACAAGTAGGTACAAGGAGAGAGATGAAGCAAGTGAGAATGAAGGACATAAAGCAAGTTTTACTGGCTGCAGTAGTAGGGAAACGTGGCCAGAGAAAGGTGTTATGGGAAGAAGAAATAGATGTGGATATAGATGGGAAAAGTTGGAAGAGAACTCCCAGGCTCCACCTTTCCAGCAAAGCCTGCAGGAGAGATGTTAATGAAGCAGGAGAGATGTTAATGAAGGAAATGCTATACAGAGGACTGAAGATGTGGATGGCAGAGACAAAGAGATAGTTAACCCCAGTTGCTTATGCTATTGAAGGAAAAAGGTGCATTTTGAATTCAGCTTCAGGAAGGAGGGGCAACAGCCCACAAGTTCAGAAAGGAGGGGGGAAAGCAAAGGAGCGCTTCAGTGAACACAAAGGAAGCTGTGTAGCTTCAAGGACATTCCTAGCAGCTGTCTTTGATAAAGAATTTGTATGTTTTCATGCTGGAGCAACCAAATCTGTTGCAAATACAAAAATAGCACCCCCACTTTGGAAGCTTCTATAATAGTGGGGGCAACTGGAAAACGACACCCCTGCCCAGTGCTCCAAGAAAGAAGTTGTACACTTGATAATCATATGGTGACTCATAAGTTTTTGTATATTTCTGCATGCCCAGTGCCATTAATGGGCAGAGATCTGTTGTCAAAAATGAAAGCAGTCCTGACATTTGAAACAGATGGGACCCTGGAAGTCCAATTCAGAGGACCCCAACAAACAGTTACTAAACTTATGAACTGTACCCCAGGAGGAAGAGTGGAGGTTGTATTCTGTCATAGAAGAGAGAATGGATTGGGCAAGCTTTAGTATCCCCTCAGTATGGGCTGAGGATAACCCTCCTGGACTGGCAAAGGACATTCCACCTGTAATTGTTACACTAAAAGCTATGGTAATGCCCATTCCAGTTCCCCAATATGGACTCCCGAGAAAGGCTGTAATTGGAATACATGGACATTTGCAGAGGTTGTTAAATAATGGCATTATAGAGCCTTGTCAGCCACCTTGGAATACACCTTTATTACCAGTAGAGAAACTGGATGGTTCATACCGACCAGTACAGGACTTAAGAGCAGTTAATCAACGAGTAGTTCCACTTCACCCAGTAGTACCTAATCCTTACACTCTACTGAGCTTAGTTTCTGCTAAGGCCAGATGGTTTTCAGTCCTAGGCTTAAAGGATGCCTTTTTCTGCATCAGGACTACATGAAAGCAGTAGACCTATTTTTGCCTTCCAGTGGGAGCACCCTGACACGGGCCAAAAGGCACATATGAGCTGGACCCAACTACCTCAGGGATGCTGTAACTCCCCTAGTATCTTTGGACAGGCACTGGCACGAGATTTGGTACCTCTGACCCAAGGAGGCAACCGGTGGAACATTTTACAATATGTGGATGATGTGCTGTTAGCAACTGAGACGAGAGACGAATGCATTGAAGGAACCAGTGCCCTGTTGCAACATTTGTGTAATAAGGGTTATAAGGTCTCAAAGAAAAAGGCTCAGTTAGTTCAGCAGGAAGCTAAGTATTTGGGATTTAAACTAAGGGACGGGATGAGACGCCTGGAGATAGAGAGGAAACAAACTGTTTGCTCCATCCCTACCCCCACAAGCCGAAAGCAAGTCAGAGAATTTTTGGGAGCGGCTGGGTTCTGTCGACTATGGATACCAAATTTTGCTATCTTGGCCAAGCCTAAAAAAGAAAAGACCAGAACCTACCCCATGTGAATGGACTGGTGAAGATAGGGCAACCCTAAGACAACTGGAAAGAGCCTTTAGCAGCTTGCCAGCCCAGGGACTACCAGATGTGAGCAAACCCTTCCAAACAGTAGAGGGCGTGCTCACCCAGAAGCTTGGAACATGAAATTGTCCAGCAAGAGTACAGACCTAGCCTGGTTGTCTCATATGCATTGCTGCTACATCCTTCCTATTAGAGGAAGCAATCAAATTCACCTATGGACAAGATTAGAGACCCAAGGAGTGTGATCACCTTAAATCCAGTCCCTGTTGGTCCAGCAATCCAGAGAATCCACAAGCCGGCTACGTTGTGGTTTAGGAAGATGAGAAGCTGGTCCCCTTCTAGGAAGGACTTCAATTCAAAACCATTGAGCTAATTGCCTTAATGAAAGCATTGCAGTAAGATCTATACTGATTCCAAGTAGGCCTTCTTGATATGGGCCATCTACAAAGAAAAGGATTTTCTAGAATTTTCAATATGTAAAGTGGTCCTGGATGCTAGTACTCTTTGAAAAGAAATTGATTTAAACCAGAGACTTGAGATGAGAAATTTGGAAATGCCTATGTGTGCTTGCTCCGAGGACTGTGTTTCAAATTTATAAAAGGGAGCAAAGCGAAGATAAGAAGGAAACAAAAAGAGAAGAAGAACATATCTGTTAACTAAAAGAAAGAGAGATAAAAGCCTGGAATATTTAAAGGGCAGAGAATTAAGGAATGGGTGTTAGAGTGATTCAGTATCACCCAAATAGACTGTGTATAACATGTGGAAGATCATGATAAAGAAAAAAAAAAACAGAATCACAGCTTGTGTGAGACAATAACAACAGCAACAAGTGCAAAGATATGCAGATAATGACATCAACTTAACTGCTGAAGTAAATGAAAATAAGAACAGAGAACTGCAGTGGCTAGTGAAAATCAGATACTAATAGCCCTCATCAGAGCATTAAAATGGGCTACAAAAAAAGAGAAGTGACACATGAAGCAAAAGTCAAACTTTTACTTAAAGCAAGTGGAAACTGGCAAAGGCAACAGACTATTTCAAGTAATCCAAGTAGGCTTTATCCACATACCACTTGCGGATGGCTAAAAGACTGTTTCAGCAGCCATATGTACCCTTTTCAGATGAGTGGAAGCATGGCCAGAGAAAACTGAAGGTTCTAGAGAAGTAGTCAAGCATCCCCTTGGAGACATCATCTCCAGATATGGATTACCCCAACAGACTAATAGTGACAATGATGCCTCATTCCAAATTCACAGAGAGATGGGGTGCAGCATTCAAGTTTAACTAAAAACCCCATTGGACCTAGAGAGACATTCCTGAAACCAGGAGTCTAACTCCTTGTGAAAAGATCCTTGCTATTTTGCCTGCCATGGTAGAGACTCTGATATGAAAGAAGCAAACAACTTGACCAAATAATACCTGCTTAAGAGTTCAGCCCTGAAGAAGTAGTTTGGATTAAAAGCTACAAAGAAGACATGGAAAAAGACTCTTTGCTGTTCTGTTGACTACTCCCACTTCCTTGAAAGTTAATGGGGATCCTGTTTGCACCCACTGAAGCAACCAACTACAGAGCTGATTCCAATAACCTGATTTGTTACCAACCAGAGAGTTCCAGATGACCCTGGAGACAAAAGGCCAACGCCAGTCGCCCATCGAAGCCTCCTTGAATCTGGGTTCAAGGCAGCGACGTCAACAGGACGCGATCGAGAGAAGACTAACTTGGGACCTGGAAAACCGAGTTAGCGAAGTTCTGGAGGGTGCTGCAACCACTCCCTACCTGGAGAGAGGAGTGGTCACCACCTGAAGACTCACCTACTTTAGCCAGAAGGCTTTGTTTTAAACTGTTTCATTTGGTCATAATATTGTTGTTGATTATAGTTATTGTGGGGGTTTTGGTTTACTATCTGAGATGGGAAAAGGTAATCCATGCCAAGATTGCATCAAAACAGTGAGAACAGGAAACAAGTTTGGGCAAACATGGGTTTATCAGAGTAAACACTCATGCACTAGCATACAATTGGCCTTTCACAACATCATATAGCTCAACATGCCAAGAATTAGAGAGAAAACACTTGCTATGGTCCTGCAGGAAAACCAGTTCAGGGTATTTGCAGGCACATATGTTCATGGCAATGGAATCTCATTGTCAAGAGTTAGGGTTGGGTTCCCCATGCCAGGGGCAACCATTGAAGCACAGAGCATTTGCAAAATGGCCAAACTGAGGAACTTTGGAGTGGCAAAGAGCCTACTCACTTAAAAACAAATACACATGCTATGGGACACCCAGAAGGCCAATACTGATTGTGTCAGTCCACAGAATTCACATTGTTAGAACTTGGGAGCTAAGTTACACAGAGTTCCAATACACACAGATAGTGAGACCAAACAGTGAAGTGTGAAATGGGAATTGATGGTAAGAACTTGTTAAGTGACTGTTTGGGATTATTCTGTCTCAGAAGCACCAGATACACCTTCTTCTCTGAGTTTTGGAAAAAGAAGAAAACCTTTCCAGATTCCTGATGTTGGTAAGAAATTGTGTTTCACTTTTGCAGAAGTGACAGTGGAAGAAAGAGCTGCAAATTCACACAGACAGTGGATGCCAAGAGACTTGTTGGTTTCACAATTTTCATTAATCTTTTGTGGCCAAGTCCCTAAGAGGAAGAGGAAAATGGACTTAGCCAATGGAATGTGCTGAAATTGTGTTGAAATTCTTATTTCCAGCTAACAAAAGACTTATTCATGGTTCAATTGGGTTTGGGGGACAAAAAATGAAATGATGAAAAGAATTAATTGCTGTTATTGATACATAAACTGTTTACATCATAATGTATGTCATCTATGGTAATCAATGGCTTTATTGGAACAAATGCAGACAAATCAAAGACTTGATTTGTCAGCAGAAGAAAAGGGAGGAATGTTATGGTGGAAATTGATAAAGCCATTGATAACCAACTGATAACCAATAATCTCTGCCATTAATGATCAATAATGAACAGTTCAGCCATAGTAAGAAATAGAGCTAAAGGAAAAACTTGTCCTTTTGAATTCGGCTTGTAGCCCCCACCTTAGAAGGGAGGAGGGAAGAACTAAAGCGTGAAATCCTCTTCACTGAGAAGCCAGTGAGCCTCATTCAAGGCCACAGCAAAGCTGATAAGGTTTCCTTTCTGTAAGGCATTCATTGATGTTACAAATTAGGCTAGCTGAGAGCCAACCCAGAGACAATACATATATATATGGATGAATGTTAAACTACGCATGCTCAATGAATATTTTGTGGGTTAATAAAAACTGTTTACGCCATTTTTAGAGGCATTCGATCATGGGAAGCCCGTGATTGAACCTCTGCATGCAGATAAGACTGTTTGGAATTAATAAATCTGATTGGAAATTTTCACAAATGCCTGATTTGCATAATTGGCTGTGAATGGGTTAATTGACCCTTTGTTTACCTTAACAGTAATGCTAGGATGGGTGGCACCTGAGTTGACACAAATACCTGTGAAAAGGATCCAAGGGCCTTAATAGATCACAAGCTAAATATGAACCAAAAGTTCAATGCAGCTGCCAAAAAACCCAGTGCAGTTCTGTGTTGCATCAACAAGAGAATAGTGTCCAGTTAGAACGAAGTAACAATACCACTCTATTCCGCTTTGATCAGAGCTCACCTGAAATATTGCATCCAGTTGAAGGAGAATATTGACAAGTTGGAACATGTCCAGAGGAAGGCGACCAAAATAGTAAAGAGGTCTGGAAATCAAACTCTATGAGAAACAGCTTAGGAACAGGGTATGGCCTGCTTTCCCCTTTTCCACTGGCTTTCAAGAATAAAGAATAAGGATCTACTTGGAAAGAAAGGTCTGATAAAAAAGATTAAATGATTTTGGCACCTTCAGCACACACAGTGTAAGTAAAAGCATACTGTAATTGACAGTAGGAGTTCAAATTCTAAAGAATCTGACTTCTTCAAGGCTTATCCCAAGATAAGAAGAAGTTATTGGGTGGCTTACTGTCCCTTCTATCACTTAAAAACACCCCATGTTACAGCTATAACTGGGAAGCTATTGTTTGCAGGCTACAACCATGCAGCAAACCACCCTTACCATGCTGTTGCCACTGTTTTTATCTTAACTAGGATGATTAGAATGCAAGTTTTTATTTCTCATCTAGTTCACAGTATTTGAGAGTATATAAGGCTTCTACAGGCAGGTATAAGTAAATTTTTCATAGGTTTGCTGTTCATTGTGATACTAAATTGACATTCTCTGGCTTCCCTTTAAAAACACTTAAATACCATAAGATGTAAATTTTAATACCTGTATATCTGTTTCTGTATCATGCATAATAATATCCCCATAATCTCCATATCTGTCTGTCTCTCTGTCTTCTGCTGATTTGCCATGACAGTGTGGACAGTGTGGATTAGGAAATGGGAGTCCTTTAGGATAATATGCAGCCTTATACATCTGCAAAGTACTGGCATAAATTCCTCCCTCATGTCTGTTCCCTTAGCAACTGCACAGGGAGCATTAGTGCTTAGCTCTTTTTTAGGAAACCATAAAAGTCTTTGTGGCATCAGGAACTATTACACAAGGAATGTGCAACCACTAAGGTCTGAGGGGGCACACCAGCCCTGCCCTAGAAATTACAAGCCTTCCTCTAGGGAAGACATGTGGCCATTTGGGGCTAATTTAATTCTCACTGCTTCCATTTGCTGGGGGGGGGGACTTAATACAGGCCTAGAAGTGATCCATATTGGCTATTTGGTGTCTCTATATCTAAGTACATAGAATAGAATTTTGCAGCACATGAGAACATTATACTCATGGAAGAAAACATATGTGCAGGTCACATCTTTGCAAATATGTCATTATAGGAGGAAAGATAATGCATGAGATCACTGTATCTCATAATCTCAGTTGATTTCTGATTTCTCTTTCAGGTGTATGATAAAAGGCAAATTCGTTAACAAATTACAATATATTTCTGGTATTAAAAGTTCTGTATTAGCTTGAGATTGAATTTGTGCTCAGATGATCCTCAAAGCCTTAGGCTAACTGATCCACTTTGAGCTATTTCTGGAACTTTTCAGGTGAAGCAAATATCCCCTTCAAAGCTCAGGGTTTTGTTCATACTTCAGAAAAGTGGGATATATGGATGCACATCTGCTTGTGAATACACAAACCCAGCATGCTTCTGAATTACCCTGCTGTTTGTTGTTATTATTATTGCTACTGTTAGGCTTTTTATGTGTGTCTTTGTTAACATTATTTAATCTCCCCCATTCAATTAACCCTCAGATTTAGATATAAAACATACATTTAATGTTTTATTACAAATTAATTTCATCTGTTCCTTCCTTTTTTGCAAACTAATGGAGATTTCTGTATGTAATATTATTATAACCTTTCGTCTTTCCTGTGCATCCATTAATTCACTAGAGATCAGGGTGTCAGGTATTGCAACAATAATTTTGTATGCATCAAGTGCAATGTCTAGGTCCTTGGCATTTGCACTAAACAGTAGACCAGAATCTTTGTTCTGGTCAGCTGCCTCATTCCACATGCAACTTGAAGCTGGACTACCATAGCCACCATTCCAACCGGAAAGTCATGGAATCAGCAGAGAGGGAAACATGATTGTTATGCTGTCCACATATTTCTAATGCATTGAATCATAGAATCATAAAGTTGGAAGGGGCTTAATGGGCCATCAAGTCTAACCCACTGCTCAGTGTAGTATCTCCAGCTAAAGCACCTGCAGCAGGTAGCTGTCCAGCCACTTTTTAAAGACATACAGAGAAGGAGAGCCCACCACCTCTCTAGGCAATTGGTTCAATTGTCAAACCAATTATACTTTCAAGAAGTTCCTTCTAATAGAAATCTACCCTACTGTAACTTCAAATGATTAGACTAGTGTCTGAAACAGCAGAGAACAGCCCTACCCCCTCCTCTCTGTGCCAGCCCTTTAGGTATTTAAAAAGTACAAACATGTCGCCCCTTAGCCTTCTCTTCACCAAGCTGAACAAACCCACCTTTTTCAGCCTTTCCTCCTGTGTTCTGTTCTTACCTCCTATCATCCTTGTTGCCCTTCTTTGAATCTGCTCGAATTTGTCTATATCCTTCTTAAAATGAGGTGCTCAGAATTGAACACAGTGCTCAAGGTGAGGCCTCACAAACGCAGAATATACTAAAACTGTTAATTCCCTTAAGTTAGACTCTACGCTTCTGTTAATGCAGGCTAAAATAGCATTCATCTTCTTTTCTGCAACATCATACTGCTGAATCCTGTCCAATTTTTGATTGGCAATAATCCCAAGGTCCTTTTTATCATGTAGCACTGCTTAACCAGTGCTTAGCCATCCTATATCTATGCATTTGATTTTTGTGGTCTAAATGTAGAAGATTGCATCTGCTTCCATTGGATTTCGTTTTATTTATTTATTTTCCCATTTTCAAGTGTGTTAGCCACCTCTATCAGTTTTGTGTCATCTGCAAATGTGATAAATATTCCCTCCACCCCATCATCTAAGTCATTGTTTAAAATATTAAAGAATAATAACTCTAAGACAGAACCCTGAGGCATTCCTCTCAAGACCCCTTTCCAGTTTGAAACAACCATTGATGGCAACTCTTTGAGCATGGTTTTCCGATCAATTTTGACTCCATCTGACCCTGTTTTCATCTTTTCTACATTTAACCAATTTGCCAATCAAAATATTATGGGGAACCTTATCAAATGCTTTGCTGAAATCAAGATAAACGACATCCAAACCCTTCCCGCCACCTTCTCTCTCTCTCTCTTTCTGATTTATTTGCCAGAGTTGTTCTTTACAAACTCATGCTGGTTCCTACCAATCAGTGCATTGTCAACTCCTGGGAAAAACCCAAAGCAAAATAGTTACTATGTCGTTCTGCTTTTTGATTTTGATCTGTTAGCACTTTACCATCCTTATTGAACAATGGTCCCACTGTCTCCTTGCTCATTTTCTTGCCTCAAATATATCGGGGGGGGGGCTTTTTTATTGCTCATTGCTTACCTAGCCAGCAACTCCTGGGATTAAAGAGGATCAGTTTGGATTAATTCCCCACTGTTGGATTACTTACCCAAAGCTCACTTTGAGCTTTAACTTTTGTTGTACTGTTTCTGCAAAGTTAGTCTACACTTGTGCTCTTCCTCGGTGACTTGTCCTTCCTCCTGTTCTGTACATATATACTCAGACCTCCACATTCATTAAAGTTAGGCTTGCAAGACCCCCACCAATGTAGAAATAGTGTGAATAACTCCCACCCACCCCCATGGAAGACAGTTAAAGGGAGGAGTGGGCAGGAAAGAGGAGCAGTCATGCTCACTCCTCTTTTTTCCCTACCTTCCCATCCCTTTAACTGGCTCTCCGCCCCTTTCCCAGGTGGATGGATGCCTTCCTTGTCCAGGCACCCAGCTGCCTGGGAAAGAGCCCTCTTTCCCGGGCAGATTGGTGCCTACCTTACTCAGGCAACCATCCTGCCAGGAAAGGGGCAGGGTTGGCACTCGCACCCTTCCTAGCTTCTTCCTCGTGGGATTTTTTGCAAGTGTCAAGGCCGCAAATGTAGAGGGTCAAGTGTACTTTTGTTTCTTCTCTTTTCATCTCCTTCTTGAATTTGCTGTGTAGCCACAGTGGCTTTTTCGGGTGTTTCCCATTTTTCTTTTCCATTGGATTTTCTCATACTTGGTGATTAAAACCTTACCTGGTCTGAAGGCAATACTACACCGCCAAATTGGTTGAAGAAATCACACGGTTCTTCTTGCATAATGCCCCATCTAAACAGCCTTATTCCTTTGGTCTGAGATCAGTAAAAGTAGTGGTTTCTGGTGTGCGCTTCAGTGAGTCTGTGGAAATTAATTACATGATGAGAAGCAAGTGAAAAATTGCTGTCTAACATGTCTTGCACCTGAAGAACCATATATACTATATATTCCCATGGAAATCACAAGTGTGTGTGTCCATGTGTGTGTCCTTAGTCTTCAAACAACCAAAACATGAAGCCCTAGGCATTGACAAAATTACTGTGAGTTTGCTTTATCTGAAACAAAAGTATTATGAACAGGGGCCCCCTCAAAATTGTTAACAGTCTTAGAAAGAAATTATTTCAGCCTTATTCATTTGATTTATACTAGTCAGGGAAGTATCTCCTGGGAAACATGAAAGATAAGTGAGAAATTTGAAATCTTTTACTCATAGCAGTATTGCTCTGATAACCCATCAACCAGAGACACATTCATTTAAAAGAGCTGAACCTTGAACATGTCTGTTTCTTAAGCAGAAAAATATAAAATTAACCAGGTTCACTCCAGACTAAAGCAAAATATGTTGATTGGGATAGATAGATTTTCTGGAGATTTTTATTTTTTAATATGCAAAGAAATGTTATTGCTGTATCGGTTGTCCTGTACTGTGACAAATAAAGTAGGAACAATATCTTTCAGTTTTAAAAGATGTCATATTTTAATTCTAAAACTAAGCAAAAATACCCACCCCTCACCCCCCCCCCCCAAAAAAAAAGAGCAGGGACTCCTGTTATCCTTTGACAAAATATAAAATCCTGATGGCCAGCCTGGTAACAATGTTTAGCACGGCCTGTATTAAAGAGGATCAGCTTGGATTAATTCCCCACTGTTAGATGACTTACCCAATTCATTGTCTTTTTAATGTTCTCCACCACTGTAAAATTAAGAAAACCCTACTGCTGCTGTCATTAGATACTTATGAGGCTTTTGACAGATTGGAATGGAAATGGCCCTCCAGAAAATGAATATGAGGAGACACAGTGAATCTGATCCCTAGACTTTACAGAAATCCCAGAAACACTGTGTCAGTTAGCTGTCATGAATCTGCAGGGAGTGAATTGAACAGAGGTACAAAGCAGGGGTGCCCCCTTTATTATTTGTGATTTCTGTTGAGCCCTTCACAGAGTTTATGCAGCCTTAACACCAACATCCAAGAAGGCAGTATGCAAAGGGATCTTGTAGCACCTTTGAAACTGAGAGGAGGAAAGAAATTGGTAGCATAAGCTTTCATAGACTAAAGTCTAAGTAGATATAGACATAAGTCTATGAAAGCTTATGCTACCAACTTCTTTCTTTCTCTCAGGTGCTTTGCATACTGATCCAGATAGACATGGCATGTCTTTGAATTCTACTATCCTAGAAGACAGTGAGGAGGACTCTCAACCATGTATTAAGCAAGGGTTTTTATTGTTAACATTGTGATCTTCCTCACTAAACCAGGACAACAGCTTCAGAGGTCATAGACTTGTTAGAGTATATGGCTCAATGGCAGGCCTATGAATCAACATTTACAATGTTGAGAACCATTTTGTTTGGATGTTAGCGCTCATAATCAATGATGAGCGAAAGCTTGCCACTAACCTTTAGTCTGATTGTACAGTGCGCCCGCTCCATACACGGGTGCGCCATATGCAGCTACCAGTTTATGCAGCAATTAAATTAATGGCCCACACACACGCACCCTGTCACAAGCACAAGCTGAATGGGGCTCGAGCATACACATTATTCGCCTTACACGGGGCAGGGGTCCGGAACGGATCCCCTGTGTAAGACAAGGCTCCACTGTACCAAAGTTTGAGCACTAATGTAGCCCAAAATTATACAAATGTAATAAATCACATTTTAACCTCTTTTCCTTGTAGTCAGGCAAGGTCTTTTACACTGATTAGCAGCCATACTTATGATGAAACAGAACACACTTATTTCCCTAATCAATTATGCCTGTTCCCTCTATATATAGACTCCTTCTATATTTGGCTCCCAATGACAACAACAACAATAAAAACTTTCAGCAATTTATTTATAAGTGTAAGAAACCTAGATGAGTCCATTTGGGGTCAGAGGCAGGAACAGCAGCCATACCTTGCCTTCGGAAATATTGTAACTCCTTTCAAGTTATATCATCTGTTGTCTGTCCCACATAGTGAAATAAAAAAACATGGACATTGATAGTATTAATGAACTATACACTGTTGTGTATATCCATAACCAAACTACCTTTTCTCTAACCAGTTCTTTCCTCTGGGTTTGCATGGAGTCTGGAAGAAATTATGCAAAATTCTCCCACCTCCAGTTAACCCAATTCTATCTTATTCTCTATTTGATAATCCCAGTAATAGGGTTTTTTTTACTACATTAATTCTTTGTTCGCAGGAGAATTAAAAAGGGAGATGGTCCAGGCACACATGATCCACTAGAACTTTGAACAGAAACCATAGGAACCAAACTTTATTTTCATTAATGGTGATTTAGTACAGGTTTTGAGCCTCCTTACCTGAAATGCTTGAGAACAGAGGTATTTTGGATCTGGTAATATTTTGGATTTGGGAATACTTGTATGCAGGGGGCCCTCTTGCTTTCTCTCAGGGAAGTCCTATGTGTCAAGTTCCTCCACAGAGAATAAGTGAGTGTGTGGGAACGGACTAGCAGACTAGACTTAAACCATATTGGTTTGAGCTTTCGACCAAGTCTTAAAGGGAAAGGGGTGCTTTGGAGGAGACACTTCACACCTATTACAGGTACTTCCCACCAGACAAGGAAGAGGAGGTGGAAGCAGTTGGGGACTCAGTGGTACAACTGCCATTTCCACCTCCCCTCTCCTGGTGGTGTGGCTACTCCTATGTGCTCATCTGCCCCAACGCAGTAGCACCCATGAGCCACTGCTTGTGGGAGATGGCCGCCTTCTTCTTTGGACACCCATTCATTTTCCCCTCGGAGAGCCAGAGGAGGCAGATGCAGCTGTGGGGCTGGTCTCTTCTGCTCTCCCTCCCTTTGAGCATGTCCAGCCATGCATTTACAGCAGGATGACCAAAAAGCTCTGAGATGCACCTTGCCCCCTACCACAGTATCTGGCTCTCTCGGGGAAAAATGAATGAGTGTTCAGAGGAGGAGTCACTCAACTGCCACAAGCTGCCTGTCTGGGGCGGATGAGCATGTAAGAATTGCTGTGGTGCCAGGGAAGGGGAGACAGTAGGGCACTCCTCAGAGCTGCTTGGTCATCCTACAGTCCCCAGGTGGCTGGACGTGCTGACAGGGAGGGTAGGAGGGCAGGATAGAGCACTGCCAGACTTTGCAAAATGAGATCCAGACTCTGGCAGTGGAAGTAGCGGTGAGAGGAGGGAGTGTGATTTTTTGGCATAGAGCTCTCTTCTGGGTGAGAGCTGTTCTCCAGTAGCCACTGCTGTATCCTGCTCTAGACCTCACCTCGTCTGTGGTGTGGCAGAGGAGCATCAATGGCCATTGCAGCCACCACTTATGGAAAGTTTGGCTGGAAATGTGGCCATTCTACCTTCCTCCCTGCCTCCACCGCTTCCCTGTCATGTTGGCATTCAAAAAAGTTACGGATTTTGGAATATTTTGGATTTCAGAATTATGGATAAAGGAGAGTCAACCTGTATACACAAGAGGCCAAAAAAAATCACATAAAGATGCTCAGTAATGCCACGTGTAGCTTTTTAGGTTGTTTTAAAAGAGAAAAATCTGCTGGGATTGGTCTTAACCACTTAGAGTTGCCCTTGATTTGGCAAAGATTTATAAATAATTTATTCTGGCATTCAGGGAAATAAAGCTCATACAGTGGTCCCCCGGGTTACGAAAGTAATCCGTTTTGGATTACTTTTCGTAACTCGGAAATTTTCGTAACCCAGGGGACCGCTTTATTTGACGGACCGCGTGGCAAATTTAAAGGGGCTGCACGGGTTTTTGTTTTTTTTCAGATCCCGGGGTTTTATTCGTAAGCCGGGGCCGTTTTTGTGGCCCCGGCTCTTTCGTTCCCTGGGGTTTTCATATCCCGGGGTATTCGTAACCCGGGGGACCACTGTATAAAGGTATTCTGTGACTCCTATTAAACTCTTCCATACCACAGGATTACTGAATGGTGAAGGAAGTTGGCCTGTAGACTCTAATAGCTTGTCTGAGAGTAGCCAGATTTTGGATTACAGCGAAGACAAGAAGCAACAGGATCACATACCAGAGTACTAGATCCTGATCTAGTACTAAGATGTCTAAGGATGTTCTGAAGAGTCTTCTCACTTCTCCCTCATATAAATCAATATAAATTGTAAAATCACCTCTCCTTTTGTGCTTTGTGTATGTTTCTATAATTTATTGTCTGTGTAAAAGGTGGGCACATGTGCCCCCCCCAGTTTAATTTTATTAACATCATTATTATTATTAAAATTTATTTATAGAGCACTGTAAAGTTTGCACAGCGCTTTACATAGTAAGGGTCAAATAAAATAAGAAGAAGAAGAAAAGAATAAAAACCTGCCAAGCAGCGTACAATCTAAAACAACAACATTACAGGATTAAAATATCTCTAAAATAATACTAACTGGTATACAATAAAGACAAAAGTTAATTTTAAGAGCTCTCTGTTAGCAATCAATTCAGGGTTTGTGTGTGTGTGCGGACGCATACTTTCAGGTTGCCAGTACTGTTCTCCTAATCCTTGAACTATCCCAAATATTTGTGTTGACTGACAGTTTGTTTCTGTGAACTCAGAAGCAAGTCCCGTTGGTTTTAAGAATGCTTAAAACTGTGTCCTTAAATAGGTTTCATCTGGCAATAAAAGGGCCATACAGCATTTTAACAAGCCACAATCCACTTGTTTACTTCCTTCTGTACTATAGACAGTTCCACTTAATAAATACTGGGGAGGCAACTGCAGTAAAATCCATGGTATGTCTTAAGTGTTTTTAGGCCAGAACAAACAAAAAAAGAAGAAAGAAAGAAAGAAAGAAAGAAAGGAGGTTGTCTGTCATGAAAGAGAACTAGAAAACAGTGTGAAAGTTAAGCCAGTCAGGAGGAGACGTAATACAAGTTGCTTTTTTACTGCTGTCTCTTCAGTTTATCTTCTGCTTCTTATAAGTGCCTGGTGTTGTGCTGAAAAGAGGTGTGATGACTTAAGTGACAGGATGTAATTCAACAGCTCTGCCAATGCACCCTTTTCATGCGGTGTGAATTTCTCTGTTCTGTTGGGTGTGTTTTGCAGTGCATTTTGATATTCATTATTGCTAGCTAATTACATTTTCAGTGTTCGGGTTCCGCGTTTTAAGGGTTATTGAAGGATTGAGGGAAGTAGGGGAAAGACTAGGATCTTTGGGAAAAGATAATAATATTGCTGTCTTCCACTGAAATCCAGCTTGCAAAAGCAGTGAGAAGCCATGAGTTAAAACTGCCATGCTTGTGTATCATGCAAGATAAATGCACGATAGAGGACATTTAATAGTGTTGAAGGGACTGGCTGCTTTTAAAATCCAGCCACCCAAGAAAATTCTTTTCTGCTGCTGTGGTTTTGTTTTATGTTTTGTTTTGTTTTTTTGCTTTGCACTTGTCGCATGTCATGCATGAATGAAAATGCTGCATTCTCCTGGGAGCTGTAAAGCTTCTGTGATGATTGTTTATTTCCTTAATCCCATCTCCTTTGTGATTCTTGATGTCAGAGATAAAATGGAAGACCTTTAATATACAGATTATCATCCTTATTATCACCTGCACTTGGGAATGTCCTAGCTGTCTGTTCTTATCCTACCAGTTGCCATACATTGCTGCCCCTCTATGGTAAGCTTTTTAACCTGCCCTCTTTATTATATCTGCAAAACCCAGTATGGTTGCTGGGGGCTTTGCCCAGATGGGCAGCTGCTAGTTTTATTATCTTGCTTTTATTGTGAATCAACCCTGAGGGGCCTCCTTTAGATTTTGAACTTTCCACATTAATACCTGCCTAATATCATTATTAGTAGCAATCCTACTAAGATTAGGTGGCATTCCTGAACTGGGTGCCATTAAAGCTGTGAAACCAATGTGATTCACACCCAGTAAACTAACCAGTCTAACACTGCTGAACAGAGATTCTGAAAAAAGGAAGGGTTGAATCCTGACTGATATGCAACTTATAGCCCGAATGAATCTAACCATGTCTTCTGAGGGAGGGGAAAAAAGTTTACACAACAGGATTAAGGGTTTCAAGAAAAAATGATTGAGAAAAAGACAACTCTGACAGTTACTTGCATAGTATATTGCAAGCAGTGGAGGTGGAGGTGGGGTACAAAGACACCTGAGTTTGCTCTGGGTGATATGTACTCACAGGACAGTGAAGTTCATCTTCCAAAGAATTAAAAGTACTTGCTTTGCAAAGAGCTTCCACACTCCACAAGTGTCTAATATGCAAGCTGCATGGCTCAACAATAGTTTTAACACAGATGTCAATATCATTTTGCACCACAGCTTTTAAATGTGCCCCCTCAAGATATATGTTTCTTGTTTTCTATGAACTTCTAGTTTCCATTACTCTTGCAGGGGTGATGATTCCTTTTCTATTGTCTGAGTCCCATTCCCACCTAAGCCTTTCTGGATTTTATTTTATTGTAGTTCATTGTAAGTGCACTACTTTATAGTGGAGGCTTTCAGACACACACACACACACACACAAGCCTAGGCTCTGTTAATTGCACGCTGCTTTAAGAATACACTGCATGATACTTTTGAACCGTACACTTTGTCTTGACAGCTGGGTTACCAAATGTCACTGGCAACAGAGTTGTATAGGGGCGAGAGGAATCTTTTATCAATAAATTGTCAGTGTGGCTAACCTTGCCAGCACCCAAGTTGTTAAAACTGTGGTTCACTTTGTCTGTTAACCTCAGCTTAGGCTAACTTGGTCAGCCTTCTGCTTCTCCAGGAATCAGCCTGAGGATGTGTGCTTTTTTCAGCTTATCAGGTTTTATTAACTTCAGCTTCCTGCTGCAGTAATCTTTTGTTCCCACTTCAATATGCCTTTTCACTGGTGCTTAGAAATGTATGAGCGTTAAATGCTTCCATAAATGATTTGGAGCACAATCTGCCAAAAAATTCTCTGCAATCCCTACTGAAATGAATGAGAGTAGTTCTTTCACATTACTCCATGTATATCTGTAGAGCGTCAGCACAAGAATTTTCCTGTAGATTGTACCTATGGTTGATACAGTTAGCATTCCGCTTAGAGCTTGCTATTATTTCTGTATTAATGATGCTTGGTAACAAAATGGAACAGTAAAATGGCATGGTAATTGTAAACCTAAGTGACAGTGAGATTTGCCAGACACTATCTTCTATTATGAATTGATCTAAGATAGAGGACATAATTATGATGTTTGGAACGTTAATGAAAAGCTCTTTTAGAAATTGGATTTTATATACAGAAATAAATGTTAAAATATCGCAAGTATTATACAAAACACATGTGCCTTTAAAACTATATGTTTGTATCATTACAAACAAGAGCTACATTACCTTCACTGATATAATAATACTAGAATATATTAGGAAATCAGAGTGATACCATTCTCTGTCTTTTGTACTTCTGTTTAAAAACACAAAGACTAATGCTTTGTACAGGTAATAAATCAATATGACTTGAGCTTCTTGAGGAAAGACAAGCTATCCTGAAGCTGTGATGGAACTGACACAATGTTTTAAGGAATTGGTCTGATTCTGCCACTAACAGATGGCCGTGTTTTGTTTGATGAAGATTAACTAGAGTTGTTTGGTGCAAAATGGCTTGCCACGTTTCTTAAACTGAGCATTAAATTAATCATTGAAAGCCACACGTTGATTGATGAAAAGTCAGTTTTAAAGACGTAGAATCAAACTGTGTGATGAAACAGTGTGATCAAGTAAGGCTTTTGGGGAGATTTCAGTTCATATTCTTGTTCAACTAACACGGAAACTACACATTCTATTCCATATTGGACTGCTAGTAAAAATGGCATTGGTGTTTTCTCTTGCCTGCGACATTAAAGATAATTTACCCGGAGCTGTGTGTTCATCGCATCCTAATTTCCCCCACCAGTCGAGCTGTCAGTGAAAGAGGCAAAGTGATGATAAAAGGACGCAGGGTAATTGATCCTAAATCTACAAGCAAGAGAGGTGTGGGGTACTTATTTTCGCAGCAACATGCCTCTGACATGGATTTCCAGCCTCCGTGCCTGTGCCCTTTGGGAAATGTTGTAGGAATGATTAATGCTGATAAGTCCTGTGGTTAACCGTGCCCTTTTCTGTTAAAGGCCATTAGTCCAAAGTAACTTTGCCAGTGGGGAGGAAAACATGCACTTTCCTTCCTTCATTTGTGAAGTGTGTTGACACTTCATTGCTATCTTGTCGGGGGGGGGGGGGGAAGCAACCTTTTCAGTGCAAGTAACTGAAGAAATTTGTGTGGGCATATTGAGATGATTATATAAAAGGAAACTGCCTGAATGAGCTCCAAAATGTGTTATTTCTTTATTATCTAGCACTTTATAATTAATTGTTTCTCTTTTTCTTATTATTTCAGGAAGCTGCCACTTTTGCTAGAGAGCAAGGCTTTGAGGTGAGTTAACCTACGTTGCACACTAAACAGATTCTAAAGGGTTTTTTTTTCCTTGCTGATAATGAAGTTCTTTTGGATAGTGATTGATGTGCTATTATACTCTCCAAGCCTCGCTGCGGTTGCCATAGAAACTTGGCAGTCGTCATGGTTTCTTTGTTCTGCCAGCTCAGTGTTATGACGCACTCTACTAGGTCTGCACCCAACATCGCCTGCAGATGTTATTTATTGAATTTTGAAAAGCCTCTTGGGAAGCTGAGAGGTTGGGCACAGCTTCAAGCTGCCTCTGCAGATATGGGACCTGTCAGTTTGTTCAGTTAAAAAGCCACCTCATTAGCTGAATTACACTCTGTAAGGATCTACCGCGAACGCAGTGGTGAAGCAAGACTAAATACTGAAATATAACACCATTTTAAATAACTTAAACTCTGCCATATGCGGATTATCATTATGCAAATGAATTTCGGTAGGTTGTGTGTGCAATTGTTAAGAGTTGATCACTGTAAACCCTGCCTTTTACACACAGCCTCTTCAGGAGAAGTGGGCTGTGCTTTTGTTAACATTACACGAGGGCTGTATTCCATCTGGGTTTGCATAAATGCGCAGCCTCTTAACGTGTGTGTGTGCACACACTGGATCTCATTCTTTTGTTAATTTACTAACCACACCATTTATAGAGATTCCAGTCATGATATTTAGATTTAAGGAGTTACCCACATGCTTTATCCAAATCAACTGAGGTTAACTCGCACATATGGGACACGGGGACCAAAGCTTCATATATACTAAATGCTGGCATGTGTCACACCCAAAGCGTTTGTTAATCCTTGTTATCCACATGGAGTTAAACACCTTTCTGTTCATTTCCATTTACCAATCCTAAGTGTTCTACCACCAGTCAAATGTTTTGGGAAAGCAAATTTGGTGGCAGTGATAGTGACAATAATGATAATTATTATGATTATTTGCTTTTTTCTAAATATCATTCTCAAAGATATACAAAACAAGAACAATAAAACGGTGTATCTACAATGTATAACCATGGTTCTCCCCCTTTAAGCACCGAACCAAGATTTAATCGATTGGCATAATACCGGTCTTTAAAAATTCAGCCAGTGTTTGAACTGTTCCATTCCCATTTGCATTAATTAGACCCACACAGCTAGGAAACCATATGCTGATCTAAGGCACTCATTTGGGTTTGGTCAGGTGCAAAGGAGGAGAATGGGATGAACATCTGTGTTTGTGTGTGTGCATGTATGTGTATTTAACTTACGATTGTTCCAAGATAACCCAAAAGCACATAAGCTTTATCGTCACTATTTAGCAGTCAAAACTCTGAGCTTTGTTATTTCATTGTATGTAGAATAAATGAGATTACACACTTTTATAGAAATCAAGAGTGCCGGGAACCTTTAATTTGTATTATGTATGCTACTATAAATATATTTTTGGAAAATAAAGTGACAATGCACGGAACAAAATAATTTATTTAAAAGTTTAAAAGCTGTCCCCGTTTTATATTTCTCCCTTTAGGGTATGAGCATAGGACGTGCCTGGTTTAAATTCCTACTGAGTGACAAAGTGCTTTTGCCTGTGTTGGCAAAACACCTTTGTACTAATCTTTCCGTCAGTGCTTTTTAATACATTCTACCAGTTTCTGCTGAATGTTATAAATCTGCCATATTTGATTATAGAACACTGCTAACGGGTACAGTGATTTTGATCATATCCCATATCTCCCCTTTTTGCTTGGCAGCAGAAAGTGACATATCACTTCTGCCAACAGTGATGTGTAAAATTGGTTAAGTGTCCACTGAGGGTTTTATTCTGGAGTTTTAATACGTTTCCAAAGCTCATTAGCAAAAAAAAGCATTGAAGATGGATTGCTGCTGGTGTATTAAAAAGAATGAAAACTAAAGGGGAAATAATGATGGACCAGGCGGTCTAATTGACTGTTATTTTCAGAAGCTAACTGAAAGTTCAGTATAGGTAATTTTTATGTTGCTAATATACATAACAAATACAAAAAAGCTGACTCTTTTTTAGGTAATACCAGTCTTAGCATATGCATTTATATTCTTAATCTCCAAACTTCCTAATCTACTGCCTGACAGGGCTCAATTGAGGAAGTATTCCTGTACTGACACACTTTGGAGATAGTTGAAGAAGCTATATTTCCTAATATTCTCCTTCATATAAAAAAGATCCTGCCTGCACTTTGAACAACTAGTTCACTATGGAGAATGCTAAACTAAAACCTTTCCCAGTAGATAAGAGCCCCACATCATGTAGTTTGTTTTATAATAATAATAATAATAATAATAATAGTAATATCAGCTCTAACGTCCTCAGGGTTCAGAATCATATTCCGTCACCTTCTCCTTCATTCTCCCAGTCACTGGAAAGAATATAAAACATACATAGTTTGAGAAACCAAATCACTCATACCAAAGAGTGCAGGTGCATTAGCACCTCTAGCTCTCATAGGTCCTATAGCAAAGACCATCAGGGTGGCCACATGGAAGCCATCATACACTTTAATTAGGCTTCACTATCTTGACAGCTTGGCTTGGCTGAGACTGCTGTTGACAGCAGGGTCTTGCAGGAGGTGCTCAAACCTATATCACTGACGGGCCAGCAGCACCCACCCTGTTTAGATCCGCTTTGGTAAATCCCAAACTACAGGATGTGGGGGTCCTATCTATTGGGAAAACAGACATTGGTACTTACCCATGATATGTCCATTTCCAGTAGATAAGAGCCTCACATCCTCGCCCACCCTCAGGGGTGCTGGCATAGGCATGTCTCATAATTCACATAGTTCGGTCCTATGGGGAGCAAATGAGATTGCTCATGGGCTGCCTCCGTGGCTGTCCAATTCTGTATGGTTTGATATGCAATTAAATTGTTTATGTTTCTTCTGGAGTATTCGGCTGTTGTACGATTGGCCTTCCACGGTTAGCTCCACCCATGTGGGAGTCACCAGAAAGTCTCAAGAGACAACCCTGCCTGTTGGAGTGAGTGGGAGGAGCATAACCATCAGCAGGCATTCTTAATTATACTTTTCCCACTCACTCCAATAGGCAGAGCCAACTCTTGAGACCTTCTGGTGACTCCCACGTGGGTGGAGCTAACCCTGGAAGGCCAGTTGTACAACAGCCGAATGGTCCAGAAAAACATAAACAATTTAGCTTCATATCAAACTATACAGAATTGGACAGCGACAGAGGCAGCTCATGAGCAATCTCACTTGCTCCCCATAGGAAAGAACTATGTGGATTATGAGACATTCCTGTGCCAGCAGCCCTGAGGGTGGGCCAGGATGTGGGGCTCTCATCTACTGGAAATGGACATATCATGGGTAAGTACCAATGTCCGTTTTCCCAGTAGATAAGACCCCCACATCCTGTAGTTTGGGATTTACCAAAGCCGATCTAACCAGGGTGGGTGGTGCTGGCCCTTCAGTGA
Organism: Urosaurus nigricauda; assembly: GCA_034509955.1. NCBI lineage: Eukaryota > Metazoa > Chordata > Lepidosauria > Squamata > Phrynosomatidae > Urosaurus > Urosaurus nigricauda. The sequence continues at coordinate 158,185,600 of JAOEGL010000003.1, forward strand.
CATAGATTTGAGCACCAGCTGAAAACAGCAGTCTCAGCCAAGCCAAGCTGTCAAACCAGTGAAGCCTAATAAGAGTGTATGATGGCTTCAATGTGGCCACCCTGATGGTCTTTGCTATAGGACCTATGGTAGCTAGAGGTGCAAATGCACCTGCACTCTTTGGTATGAGTGATTTGGTTTCTGGTGGTAACCTCCCAAGGACCCATGGCCGGGAGTAATGCAGGGCATGATCCACTTGCTAGGCATGGAGGCTGATGCCTTCTTGCCCAAAGAATAGGGCTAAAGGGAAACAAAGTGGAGTGTCAGAGGAACACAGCTGTTTCTCTTCTATGGGTGTATGTTTTATATTCTTTCCAGTGACTGGGATAATGAGTGAGAAGGCGACGGAATATGATTCTGAACCCTGAGGAGGTTAGAGCTGCTATTACTATTATTATTATTATAAAACAAACTACAGGATGTGGGGCTCTTATCTATTGGAAATGGACATATCACGGGTAAGTACCAATGTCTGTTTCTCCTTGGTATGTTAATTTTCAAGAGCAGGGAGTTCCTTTACTTAAAGGAGCATTCAGAAATGTAAATAAATGTGTATATTCTCAAAATGCAGTCTCATGTTTGCTTTGAAATGAAATAGCGAGCCAAAGGCAAATTAAAAATATAAATAAAATAAATCAAAATTTCAAAATAATGATAAAACCACCACCACAACAAGGTCAAACCTTATACAGTAGCCCTTGGTATCCACTGGGGGTTGGTTCCACAATCTTCAGATACTAAAAGCCGTGGATGCTTATTCCATTATATACAATGACATAATAAAATAGTGTCCCTTATGTCAAATGGCAAAATCAAGGTTTGCTGTTTGGATTTGTAAAAAATATTTTCAAACTGTAGATTATTGAATCTGTGGATGCATAATCAGTGGATATTATTATTATTATTAACCTTTATTTATATAGCGCTGTAGGTTTACACAGTGCTGTACATATAAACTTGTAATTAGACGGTTCCCTGCCCTCAGGCTTACAATCTAAAAGACACGACACAAGAGGAGAAGGGAAAGGTGATGGGGAAGGATATCAGGTCCCGTGGTTCTTCTCTCCCTCTGAGGCCTGGACCAATGCAGATGGACTAGAGGGAGGGCTCGGCTTCGTAATGCACAGTTAAAACAGGCCAAACAAAGTCACACATCTGGGAAAGCTTCTCTAAACAATATAGTCTTTAACTCAGTTTTGAACCTGGTTAGGGAAGTGATGAGGCATGCATGTGGGGGAAGAAGGTTCCAGGAGTGAGGGGCAGCAAGTGAGAAAGGACGAATCCGGGACAGGGGAGTGGAAATCCTTGGCTGGGACAGGAGACCCTGACTACCAGAACGGAGGGTACGAGAAGGAGTGTGAGGAGAAAGAAGTTCAGACAAGTAAGGAGGGGCCAGTCCATGGAGGGCTTTGAAAGTCAGTAACAAAAGCTTGTACTGGATGCGGAAGGGGAAGGGGAGCCAGTGAAGGGAGGACAAGAGGGGAGAAACATGGTCAAAGCGGCGAGCAGATGTGATAATACGTGCAGCTGAGTTCTGGACAGAGATTAAAGGATGGAGGTGAGATAGAGGAAGACCTGACAGAAGAAGGTTACAGTAATCTAGTCGTGAAACCACTAGGGCATGGACCAGAGTCTTGGCAGTGGAGGCTCCATACAGCGGGCATACTGTATGGAGGGCAGTATTGGAGGTGAAATAAAACTTGTACCTGAACTTTAGAAAAGATGATGCCATGTGGATATTCTGGAGAGAGAGTTGCACAATTGCAGAAAAAGCCCTTTCTCCAGGTGCTAGTCTCCCTACCTTGAAGGTGGGGGGTGACCAAAGATGGGCCTGCAGAGAAGATCTTTTTGGTCCAAAACACACTGCAAAGATAATCTAGTTTGAGACTGCTTTAAATGCCCTGGCTTAGTGCTGGGGTATCCTGGGAATTATAGCTTATTGTGCACCAGAGCTCTCTGATAGAGAAGGCTAAATGTCTCACAATACTACAGTTCCCAGAATTCCCTAGCATTGAGCCAGGGCAGTTAAAGCATTCTCAAATAGAATTATTTCTGCGCTGTGTTTTGGACTCATGTTGGAGCAGGTGGTATTTTAAATATTTCTTAATAGTGTCTGAAGAGTTATGTGTCATTCCTACCTGAAGAAGAATTCAGACATATGAAAAAAAAAATGTAATTGTAAAGAGGAATGAATAGTTAGTATTTCAGACACTCCTAGTGATCTCTTCTCTTTTTAAAAAAATAAATAACTTATGGCATGAAACAGTGTATGAACAAAGATTCAGAACTTCTTTACGGTATCTGTTTATGTTGAATTGGTTACATATAATCTCATAATTGTAGGAGAGAACAGGCACATTGTTAGCAAATAAATTACATGATGAGAGATTACATTCAGTGTCAATAAGAGTGAAGAGATATCAATCTTGAGAAGCTTGTTCCTAATATGTGCACTATAAGTAAAATTTTCTTTTCTATATTACTGACTCCTACTGATGCAGTTGTGTTCTTTGCAGGTTTTTAGCAAGAGTAATTTTGGAAAGGTTTCACCAGAATTATACTTAGGAGCTGAGCAGACGGACCAGGATAACACGGGATGAGCCTCTGCTATCCTGGCCCCCATGCTCAACTGGGTCAATCCCCAAGTTGGCGTGGGGATGGGCGGGTGTTTACACACCCATCCCTGCACCAAACTGGGCCCTGCTATTGACACACGCTCCTTACTTTGCCATGCCAGTGCTCGTATTCAGAACCCCCCTGTCACCACATCTGATGCAGAAATGGGGCACCTGGCTGCACCCACTTGGCCAGGCGCCCCGTTTCCATGTCAGATATGGTGATGGGGAGCTTCTGCATATGAGTGACAGAGTGGCAATTTAGGGAGCATAGGGGGCAGGGGTTTGCCGTGGAGTTTCCAGGAAACTGCAGCATACCAGGGGTCGAAATACCCTGGGGTATTGGCTGTTTACCCTGGGATTGGGCTGGAACCACCAAATCTGCATAGTGCCTGGCACGATCAGGCCCAGTCCTGCCCCCAGGGTTTTGGCCTACATTATCTGAACTGAACAACAAGCGGCCAGGGGGAACATGGACAACCCCTTCAAGACCCAATACAGTTGGTAATCTAAACTACAATTTAGATTATTGACACTAAGCCTCTAGAAGCCTTTGGCTCAAATATATCCTATCCATTCTCCTACTCTTTCAAATTGAGTTTCTGTTTAAAACGAATGATTATATATGAATTTACAGAACTGTGATTTGTTCTAATCAAACTAGAATATCAAAATGTGGCCTGCAACAGAAATCAGTTTGTATCTAATTGTAAAATAATTTAATTGAAATTTACAAAAGCTGTAATCTCACCCTTGGAATTTTGTGCAGCTTTTTACATCTTTTATTTTGGTCTTTCTCTTAACAGACTGAGGACATTAAAGAGATAGCCCGGAAAACACAAGCCTTGCCGAAAGTGAACCTTAAAAGACAGAGAGTTGTTGTCTTCACTCAAGGGAAAGAGGACACTATTATGGCTACAGGTAGGCTATTTTAAAAGGTTGTATCTAAGAGACAGGCAGTAGTACTACTTCACAGTGATGTCTCAGCAGGAATAGCATGCCTGACTTTGACCTGTGTTTCCAAAAGGGTGACACTATGTTTCCAAAAGGTGAAACAAATAGTAGAAGTCAGAAGAAGGAACAATATGATTAAGGATTTGGAGCACACAATGCCCTAAGTAAATCAGGTGCATGGAATGCACTTACGCAGTTGGGAAGCAGACATGGAAATTAGTTTACTAATAACAGTGTAAGAGAGAAGCACTAAGACAACTTGTTTCCCAGGAAAAAAGGGGTTCTAGCATAGCAGATTAGGCTGCAACACTGTACCCAGCCTGAGAGACTTACTTGTGAGTACATTTTTTAATAGGATTGTGCTATTAAGTGAAGTGACTGAGAACTTCTTTTCCAGAGATTCTTAAGAAAACATAGGGGTCCTGCAGACGTGCAGGAAAAAGTAGCCAGAGGCTGCTCTGCCCACAATCGCCCGGTGATCACTTGGGGACCACAGCAACTGCATGATTTGCTCTTATAGCGGGCTGCTGCCACGGTCCCAAACTGTTGTGTACCATCTATCTATCTATCTATCTATCATCTATCTATTCATGGTTCGTTTCCCTTTTTCTTCTCATAAGGCCTTGAACTTTATCCAAATTAGCTGTAAAATACAGTGCTATGCAAAAATGACGAACCTAGTAACTAAAATTCTGAACAGGGCTTTCCCTGATATCTTGCTATGGGGAAAAGGTGATTATTTGTTTCATAATCATTACTACTTTATTAAATTATCTGTTTTAGTTAACATTATACAGATGAAAAGTTACTTAGATCCTTTTTATTTTGCATATGTTTGTTGTTAAGCTTCTTAAATGCATTACATTCATCTCCATTTGTTTCTCATGTATTCTCAACTCATGATGAAGCAAAAAGTGCATGTGGGGACAAAACGTACATTTCTGGGATAAAAAGAAATGTTTCATTCAGTGGGATCACTTGCATGTAAGTTGTCTGAGGATCTAATATCTTTTTGTCATTCTGTGGCATCTCATCATTATGATGTGTTAGATGCCTACAGAATTATATTGTTGGTTGTTGTTAACAGCCCCCAAGTTGTCCCCAACTCTTGGTTGCCCTGTAGATGAGACATCTCCAAGTCCCCTGTCTTCTACTGCCATTCTTAAGTCATGTAGATTCATGCCCATAATTGAATCTCTCCACCTGGCGTCCAGTCTCCCTCTCTTTCTACTGCCCTCCACCTTTCCAAGCATTATTGACTTTTCTAATGAGTCATGCCTTCTCATGATGTGGCCAAAGTATAACAGACTTAATTTGATCATCTTGCCTTCCAGAACAATTTCTAGTTTTATTTGCTCAAGAACCAACTTGTTTTTCTCTTTGGCTGTCCATGGTATCCACACCTCAAAAGAGTTGATTTTCCTCTTATCTGCTTTTTTCACTGTCCAGGTCTTCCATCCATACATAGTGATGGGGAATATGATGTCTTGGAGGATCTTGTCTAGTTCTTTCATACCTGTCGTTCCCATTCCTAGTCTTCTGATTTCTTGACTGCAGTCTCCATTCTGGTCAATGTTTGATCCAAGATATGGGAACCCTTTAACTATTTTGACTTCTTCATTGCTAGGTTGAATTTGTGTAGTTCCTCCATGACTGTTATTTTTGTTTTATGTTCAGCATTAAACCTGTCTTTGCACTTTTTCCTTTTACCTTCCTCTCTAGTTATTCTACATCTGAGTTGTTTTCGGCTAGCACTATGGTATCACCCACATATCTTAGGTTGTTGATGTTTCTGTCCTCACTTCTCCTTTTTCTGAGGCTGAACCTACTCTTCTTATATTCTTAGCATACAGGTTGAACAATTCAGGTGGTAGATTGCATCCTTGCCTCACTTCTTTTCCAGTTGAGAACCATTCTGTTTCCCCATATTCTGTTGTAACAGTAACCTCTTGTCCTTACTACAGATTTCTCATTAGAACTTTCAGATGTGTTGGCACTCCCGTGTCTTTAAGTACCATCCATAATTTTTTATGATCTATGCAGTCAAATGCTTTGCTATAGTCTATAAAGCACATGATGATTTCTTCTGGAATTCCTCTGTGCATTCCATTAACCATCATATTTTGTATCAAGCCTTGAGGAGAGGAAGGAAAGAAATTAAAATTTATTTATTTATTTATTACTGTTGTAAATGTTTCCATCCTAATCTTAAGTGGATCCCACCCCCTCAATAGAAAATCACAAAACTTTGTGTGACCAGTGATCAGCGCATGGTCTTCCTTCTCTATACCCTTGAGTTCACCCATGGCCAGATCTGCATCATTCAGTTTTAAGTACAGTCGTCCTCCGGGTTACGAAGGTAATCCGTTCCGGATTACCTTTCGTAACCCGGAAATGACCATATCCTGGGGGACCGCTTTAGCGGACGGACCGCGCGGCCGATTTAAAGGGGCCGCGCGGTTTTTTCGTTTCGTTCCCCGGGGGATCCTTCGGATCCCGGGGGAATTTTTGCGGTCCCGCCGGTTTCGGACCCCGGGGATTTCGTTCCCCGGGGGATTCGTAACCCGGGGGACCACTGTAGTCCAATATCACTGAACACGATAAAAGTAACTAAGGTTATACAGAGTTTTTTCCAGACAATCAGTGACTAGTGCATCATAGATCCTTTTTTCTGCTCTCAAGCATCTTCTACAGCCACTTTTCTCTGAGTCCATTTTTATAAACACTAGAGGGGGAATGATCTCCTTTCAACTGAAACTGTGATTGTTGCTTCTGGGATTCTCTTCTGAATTTGGACAGCTTCACCAGCCTTATATTACTACCCCAACCATTATAGTAAAAATAATTTGCACATAAATGTTAGTAAATACTTTCACTATATACTTTTTTAATTCTTCAAAACTGGAGCTGATACCATATCCATTGATCCATTCTTGGGTATAATTTCTTGTAGCTGGTTTATTTGTATGCTCTTAATTTCTAATCAATCCTGTGGGTTTATTGTGGCAATTAAGTTCAATTAAAGAATGCACTTCATCCTTTTTTAACCCAAAAAAAGTTATTCCTGATAAATTATAGATAGATAGAGAAGTTAATGCCATGATGTCAGCTACATAGGCAAACATGATAAATGCTAAGTCGGTTTTGAGCCTAGGGATAAGCTGTTCAGCACACAAGCGTGGCTGAATCTCTTTGCTGTGTTGTTATTCATAGCAGCCAAATAAATGTCAATAATAAAAGAGAATTAAAGATTTTCATTTCCCAGAGGCAGTCCCTCTAATACAGCTTGATCTTCCATTTCATTTGTAATTCGTTCTTGTGTCAGGACTCAGCCATTCATGAGGCAGTGTGTGACATGAAGTCGTTTAATAATGATTAAGAACATAAAAATGCATGGCCTGGGGGCAATTCTCAAAAGATATACCAATTTGTTATTGTTTCCTCCCTACACTCTCTTATGCTTTTTCTCTTGAATATGGATCAGCCTCCCCCACTGCACACGCCCAGCGCTATAAAATGGTTAATCAGAGGGGAAGAAATACGTGTTAAAGTAGAACATAGTAACATTGTTGGATTGTGTCAGGAAGTGCTAACATGTAGGTTTCTGCTTTAAACCACATGGTTGGAGAGTTTTTCACCCTTTAATAGCAATCTGTGTCCATACATTCTAGATTTTGTCCTGTGAGTGTAAGCAGACCACTTAAGACGTTGTTGCAAGAGCTACTGCAGAATACTACTTTCTCTAATGGCTTTTAAAAAGAAGGCTGAATAACCTCTCTCTGTGTTGTGTGCTTTCAACTAATTTCTGAATTTTGGCAACCCTAAGGCGAAACTATCATAGGGTTTTCTTGGAAAGATTCTTCAGAAGAGGTTTGTCATTGCCTTCACCTGAGGCTGAGAGCATGTGATTTGCCCAAGGTCACCCAGTGGGTTCCTGGCTGAGCTGGGAATCGAACCCTGGTGTCCGGAACCATGGCCCAACACACAAACCACGATGCGACACTGGCTCCGCTGTAGTTATTGTTGTGAAGTTGAAGGCTTTCACGGCCGGCATCCATAGTTTTTTGTGGGATTTTTGGCTGTGTTCTGGAAGAGTTTATTCCTGACGTTTCGCCAGCATCTGTGGCTGGCATCGTCAAAGAATGCTAGCATGGAAGAGAATTAAAATTTTAACTTTTTTAAAAAGAATTAATTAATATTTTAAAATTTTAGATTTAATTTTTTTAAAACCTGTAGAAGAAGTGATTTCGGCAGTTGTTGCTTGTTGCCTGGTTGCATGTCAAACAATACCTGCTTGAATCCCCTCTTCTATATAACCATTAAAGGTAAGTTTTAAATCTAGTAACCTTACAGCAGATGCTTGTTGACCCCTGAATGTTTCAATTGCTTTTAGGGTATTTCAAGCAATCTTCTGAATTGTGATAGTTTGCTGTATTGTTTCATGGTTTTGGAATTTGTCATTAACGTGCCTTAATCATACCCAACAATCATGTTGAACAATAGAGTCATGATATCATCTCACTGTAGTACAAAATATTTAGGTAGCTTGAAATATTCATGAAGAGATTGCTTTATTTCCTTTGCGTTTGATCCATTGAGATCGGTAATCATCCTGTTAAATAAAGTAGCCATTGTTCAGGTGCTCATGCATTTAAAAGCTTTACTTAATGTTTTGTTGCTGCTGCTGCTGTTGAATTCATTCATCATCTCTTGACAATAATTGTGGCAATGATTAGATTTCATAATATGTGTTTGTAGTCTCCTAAGGACAACATGAATCTTTGTGTATTTGTAACCTATTTTATTGTCAGATGCTCTCCTTGTTATTTTTTTTTTTAAAGATGTTGCTAAATTGAGGCTTGAAACCTTAATACTTTGCATAGATTTTGAATAATATAGCCCCTATTTGCTTTTTTTCTTAATTGTGATTACTCTTGATTGCTTATGTAGCTATCCTGTTATAATTGAGACAGAAATGTAGACACACTTTAATTCTAAATAACAGACAGATAGCGTGTGGCTATCATCTATGCCTGTCAAAGCCCATCAGCGTCAGAAGCAAACAGTGTGGTCCTCAAGAATACAGTTAAAATCTGAAGTGGCAATGAGGAGTCTGGAGGTTCAGAAACTTGCAGTATGATCAATATAGTTAGAAGATGAAGTTCTCAAAGACAGCAATTATGGGAGCAGGGCAGCAAATGGATTATGGAGCAGAGTATTCTAAACCAGATACCAATATTTGTGTGCTACACTCCATAGGACCTGGACCAAATATGATGGACAATATTCACAAAACTAGAAGCAGCACTTTGGATAACTGATACTATAAGTGTGATAAGCCAGTTATCCTGTGTCCTCCCCCTTCTCAATGCCACCTGCTCAGTCAGTTCTATAGTACTGTTTGTACAATATATTGTTGTCAGTGACAACTGAACAAGAATTCTGTAAGCAGTTGGCTATCAAATAATGGCAAATTTAAAAGATATGCAAATTGTTGTAGGACAGCCCAGCTTGTTGCAGCCCTCTATTCTCTATTATCATATCAATTGAGTAAGCTCATACCAGACAAAGCGAGGTTATGGGAACCACCTAGAGCATCACGCACCATTAAACATCAATGCCACATACACGAACATCTGCAATGTCGATCTTATTAACTGAGGGTATAGTAGAAAGAGGATAAACAGCTTTCTTTATCACTTAGTTGTAAAAAATAATAATAATATCCTAATGCTTACATTGTTTATCAACAGCAAGTTCATCAATAATTGTGTAATTATAGTAGGATAGATTATGGTACCTTTTTCACTTGGTTAGTTTATGCACAGAGCTCTTGAATTCCATCTGTGAGCACTTCAGCAAGCCATAAACAACTAATGTTATTCCTTTTTAATGCTTCTTGTATTGACAGGTGGGAATATTTGCCTGTCTTTTATTTTGACTGTTTTGTAGCTGCTCCCTTGATTATATTTTACTTTCTCTAAATGTTTAAAAATTTCAAATTTATGAGGAAATTAGAAGCCTTGAATAATTTCTCTCTGTGTTATAACTAAAGAATACACAATCCTTAACTGTTAATGACTGAAAATCATCTATATTCTATCTAACATGTGCAGTTTGCTTCCCATGGGGCAATATCTTTATTGAGGAGTGACAGAAACATTACAGAATGAAAGTTTGGCTTCATTGGGCAACAACCTAGAATTTGTAGTTAAATGTACTTAAAGATTTTCTTAGAAAGCTGTAGTGCTTTCTCTTGAATGAAAGAGTTACTCTAATTTAATCCTCAGTCTGTCTTCTCACAGTACCTTGGGAATAGTAGTTCATTTTATAATTCACTTGGGGCAAAGAGAAGCTGTGTGGTTGGTGAGCAGGCCAAAGTTCGAGAGCCAGGGTATCAATCCAAAACTGAGGAACCAAAAACCGACAGGGTGTGTGTGTGTGTGTATGTGTGTGCACAGATTAGTCTGGATTCAAAAACAGGGCAGAGTCTCTAAAATGGCTTGGATCTCTCTCACAGAGTGGTTAATCCATGTTACTTCCAGCGTAGAGCATTTGTTACTTGATTTATCCAGCAAGGCTGGTTGTTCCATGCCAAGAGCTGGGCTGAGCCCCTCTGTTAGAGAACTGTGCAATAGAGCTCTCTAGCAGAGAATTCTGAACACCACTAAACTACAGCCCCTCAAGAAGACTATTAAAATCATGTTGGGATGATATAAATATGAAGTACAAATATGCCTCTGCTTTCCTATCTTACATAGTGTAGCATTTTGTCATGTGTGCTCTCAAACATGAGTTGAACTATTTCACAGTGGTATTGCTAGGGCTGGCATCATCCAGTGCAGTAACTCATGGTTTCACCATCATTCCATTGACCTGCTCCCATACCACACCATACAGAATCCTTGCAATTATTTTTTTTTTGTACTGACATTACTCCTAAATCATAATTTACATATATCACTGAATATATCGGTAATAGTTGTGATATAAACAATTAGCAAAATTAAAATGATACCTTTAAATTTCAGTATCAGTGTATGCACAATCTAAGAGGCCAAGATGACAAAACTTAGGTTGTTGTACTTTGGAGACGCCATGATTGTTTTCCCCTTGTCGGGGAAAAAAAAACAATAATGCCAGGAAAGGTGGAGGGAAGCAGAAAAAGGAAGGCCGCATGCTAGATGGACAGACTGTATTAAAGAGATAATGAGTATGAGTTTGCAGGAGCTGGGCAGAGCACTGGAGGACAAGGGGTCTTGGATATGTCTCATCAGCAGGGTCACCATAGGTTGAGATGGATGCAAGGGTGCTTAACAACAACAACAACAACAACAACAACAACAAACATAGGTTTATGTGGTTAAAATGAAAATTTGGTGAGATGTGGTTTTTTAAAAGAAAAGTTTAAAAAAAATAAAAGATGTTTAAAAATACTTTAAATTAAAAATTTTAAATTTATTTTTTTAAAAAACCTGGGGCCTCTCCTGTCTCCTCCTACTGAGCCTTACCCCACTCACACCATGTCTCCAATGTTTAAAAGAGACACAGGTGAACACTACAGCCCATTTCTGCCAAAGGTCAGATGTTTGAGGAGCAGTTAGGGTTGGCAGTTCAAGGTCCAAGTGCTGCATGTTGGGGTGAGCTCCTGTCACTAGTCCCAGCTTCTGCCAACTTAGCAATCTGAAAGAATGCAAATACAAGTAGGTAAATAGGTACAACTTCTCAGTGGAAAGGTAGCAACATTTGGTGTAGTCATGCTGGCCACATGACCACCAGAGCAGTCCTCGGACAACACTGGCTCTTCAGCTTAGTAACAGAGATGAGCACTGCCCCTCTACAGTTGGTTACAACTAGACATTCATGTCAAGGGACTACTTTTATTTTTAGGGTGTAATCTGGTGCAACCCACTTAACCCCATTGATGCTCCTGTTATAACTAACCTGTATAACACTGTTTTTCTTAAGCACATTTAGTGGGATGAATGTATTAATTCCCCTTCCCAAACTTAAAATATATTTTAATATATGAGTGTAAGATGCAAAGAAACTTCTCCTTTTTTGTCAAAAGAAAATATAAAATAACTAAGAGGGGATAAACAGGGTTCCTATATCTCAGGATCTGGCCCTGAGTCTCAGGCTTCAGGGCAAAGGGAGGAATCACAGGACAGGAGTGCTGCCTTGCAAAGTAAACAAATATATGCTGCTGGCTCCCACTGCCGCAAGCTGCTTCAGGGTACGTAGCTTCTGTAGACTCACAGGGAGTCCATTTGGCCACCACAACCTTCAAAGTTTCTCAGAGAATGACCAGCATCAAAGACAGAAGGAGCAGTCAGCTACCTCACTATTCACTACCTAGGAATCCCTAGATAGATAGAGTGGTGGAAGATTGCTACTTTGTGCTTTCTCCTCTCTTTCTCAGTTTTGTCCCCACCTTCCTCACCCTGCCCTAAATGGTTGAAACTGCAATACAGTTTCCTTTCTAACTCTGAGGCACACGTGCATTGCACAATTGTTAGCAAAAAGCTACATATGAATGAGTTTCTTCTTCAGCTCTGCTTAGGTACTTGATTCCTTATTCTTGTTTTCCCTCTCCTCATCCTCATCCCTTAACCTCCCCATCTTCTGCCTACTTGTTCATCTTCTTACTTGTTGCTTAGTTTTGTAAATACTTTCTCGACCTTTTTCTCCTACCCTCACCACTCCAGGCTAGTTCTGTTATCCTTCTCTCCTTTCACTTTCATTCTTAGTCTTTCTCCTCCCCACCCCCAGCCCTGCATCTCCTTGTTGCTCCTGTTTTCTTTCTTCCACCCCTAAAAGTCTATGGGATATACTTCGTCCTCTCTTTCCTCCCCCTGATCTCTCTTTCTGTCTCCTTCTCTTTCTTCTTTTACTCTCACTTCTTCTAGCATCATTCATTATCTTCCTACTTCTTTTTCTCAATCTATCCAACATTTTCTGTATCGCCCTCCCCAAAAAGATAATAAAATAATGGTTGGCGTATGTTAGATTATCAGCTTTTAAAAGTTGTACGGCCATTACCATCATACCCCCCCTCCCCCGAAAAATAGTCACATTATGTGATTCGTTTTTTGTGGATGCCAGCCACAGATGCTGGCGAAACATCAGAAAGGAACTCTTCCAGAACATGGCCACATAGCCCAAAAGCTCCACAAAAAACTATGGATGCTGGCCATGAAAGCCTTCGACTCCACATTTTTATGATTGTTGTTACAGACATGAGGCAATGGTACCCTCATGCCAGGTGTCACAGGGGCTGCCAGGGAGTGGTAGCCAAAAGGGAATGCTCCTCCAGTGCCAAGCTTTCTCACTGGGAGGAGGCCAAGGATCGAAGAAGCCAGCAAGGGTGGGTGCGTGCCCCTCCTGCTCGTCCAGTCCCTGGACGAAACAAAATTTGTGTACACTGACCCTAGAAAGAAGCCCAGGACCAGAGCAGCAGGCCAGGGTGGGCACCCTTCCTGCCCCAAAGGGGGAATAGGGCCCAGCTAGGTGTCACCCCTCTTCTGGGTATCATCCGGTGCACTGTGCACACACCCACACCCCTCCCAGTGATGCCACTGACATGAGAGAAGATTACACAACTAGACTGTAAAAAAGAAAAAGAATGAAAATGTGGCCAGTGTTGGCATTGGTAAATGATAGCAGACCATTGAAAGCAGAGTTGAGAAAACTCTATTTTTGCTTGAAAATGGTTGGACTGAGGCTCCATGTGTCAAAACCAGTGCTTGCAAAAGTGTTAAAAATAGAGCTGAAAAAAAAAACTTGGGTTTTGTTTTTGTTTTTCTGACCAAATCAGGCCTTACAATACTTTATTTCTAACCAGAACCTATTTTCTTACTTGTTGAACTTTGTGTTTTTATTTAGAAAATACACTCCAAGTGACTATAGTAGATCTTTAATGTATCGTGCATAATGATATCACCAATGGCAACCCTTCCTTGTGATATCACCAGGAGCTGTAACTAGGTCTCAGGTTTTGACCTTAAGTTCCAGTGCCTAGGATATTCACCTGACTGTCCTAGTTGGGAAATGAGATTGAAAAGTTAAAAAATAAATTGATGGACTAGGTCACATCTGTTAGAAATGAAAAGCAATATTTATTCATGTCCACAAAGATACTCAACATTATAGCAATATTTCATCCCTGTATTTTTATCCCAAGACCTCATTAACTGTAGAGGTTAAATGGCTTTAAACATTTTCTGAGGAGGAACAAAAAGGTAAAAACTTAATTTTTCATAAATTGAGGAGGAAATTCCACTGCATAAAAAGTTTACATTAAAATGTATTAAGTGTTATAAGACTAAAATCAGAATGCTTGCAGTTTGGTCACTATATATTTATTTATTTTGTTCCTTGCCCTTTCCCTGGCCCTTGAACTCAGAGTGAGTTTAAAAAGTGAAAACAAGTACAGATAAAATTCCACATCATTAAGACATAAAAAGAATTACACTATAAATAGAATTAAAAGCAATTTAAATGTAAATACACTAAAAACAGCAGCAGCAGCAGCAACAACAAATACAATTAATGCATCACCTTTCCCCATCTGGAGTTCATTCTCAGAGGCTTGCTGGAACAAAAAAAAAAGTCTTCTTTTCCAGAAAGAAACCATGGAAGGTCTCTTCAGGAAGGGACCTACAGGCGCATAGCCAAAGGACTGAACAATAATCTCCCAGCATGGATTTCTGTGTTAACCCCTCCATGAACAAATGGAACCACTGTACAAGTGCCTCCAGATCACATCCCAACAGGGCAGCCTAAAACTAAACAGGGACACACTACTCCTGTCTAGTTGCTTGCATAGGTGGTCCACTAAGACAACCCAAAGTGTATAACCCATAGCTGAAACCAAACTGACATGAATCAAGAAAATCCATAAAACCAAACAGCCATTATGCTGGGAGGGCCAAGACTTTGCCCAGAAGTGGAATAATGGAAACTAGCCAATACAGGTCAAGTCTCCCTTATCCAGAATTCCAAAATACTCCAATATCTAAAATCATACATAGTGACACCTTTGTCTTTTTGTGGGTCAATGTACACAAATTTTGTTTCATGCACAAAATTATTAAAAATATTATGTATAAAATTACCTTTAGAGCATATGTATAAGACGGATATGAAACATAAATGAATTTTAGACTTGGGCCCCATTTCCAAAAATACCTCATTATGTATATGCAATTATTCCACCACCACCACACAAAAATTAAAAAAATTCTAAACTCTTCTGGTCTGAAGTATTTCATATAAGGGAGACTCAACCTGTAGTTGTCCCGTGTGGTAGGATTGAGGGAGGGTTTTTTCCACAATAGTCTTACTAACTTATAACTGCCTCCTTTATAACTGTTTGATGTAATTCTGCCTTGTTTTGTGAGGCATTGTCTACTTTCACTACCCAGTCAGTCAGTCCCCCTCTGGTGTTTTCTCCCCCATTAATCAGGAAGGGCAGTGGTCGAATACACATATGGAAACCCCCATCTCCCAAGAATCCTTTCCACATCCACAGGCTGTAAAATTGGGAAAGTACTGTATCAATTTTAACTGGAGCAGCAGAGGCCAAAGTTGCACCAGGGTCTGTATTAGATGTACCATCCAAGTCGGAGCAACTTTACATACAAAATGCTGGGCTAGTTGTTCACAGCAGGCCGTTAACTGGTCTAGATTCTCCATTTATGGGCCAATGTATAAAAGATCCTGACCACTCAAAACACCTCTGCTGGCCAGCTCTTTGCAGACATAAAGGTGGTAGAAAGGAGTAGCTTTTTGCTGCCCAAATGACCATGGAGTAGACCTTTAGATAGGTTCTAGCTATTCTTCCATTGCACGTACTCCTGACATTTTTGCCATTGTTGTTCTAGTTTCCTTCTTGTTCCATCACCAACAATTCCCTGGAAAACCAGAAAGCTCAAATTTGTTTGATTTATATATAAAAGGCAGGTGGATGAATAGCAAATAGGAGTGGAGCATTAACAGAATCATGCCTTTAATTTAGATGGTAACTGACTAGTTTAGATTCATTGACCCATTGCTGTTCTCTCAAGAACCTAATGTGTCAGTCTCAGTTCTATAACCAAGGCTGTTAACATGGAATATAATGCCACTTGATCTGGCTTTGCTAGTGTTTTCTTTGTATGAAAGGTATTCAGAGCTTCCATCTTGGCAGAAAGAGCCAAAATGCTCACTTTAAAAAAGGAAGAATTGCATGTGCAATGTACTGATACACGCCAAGCTTGTCCAGAAACTGTCTTGACAGTCAGCAGAAATAAAATGGCAACAAGCAGAGATAAAAGAGATGTTGACAGAACAAGGTGAGCCAAAAGATGGTAAACACCCGTGGGGGAAAGCGGGTGCCCATATAAATGTGGCACTCTATAAGACTAGTGCTGTGTTACCTCATCTCCATATCAGAAAGGACATTCTTTCTCTTCAGATAGTATACATTAAGAAGAATCTCTGTTGGAGTTGAGAGTCATGTCATGAGTTGTTTTAGAAAATACACATTCAGGTGGAGCTGCCAAAGCACAAATAAAAGCTTATGCTGCTGAATTAAGTTTAAAAGCAGGTGGTGAGAATTTCAACTAGTCTGAGCCATACAACAAATTACTGTCTGGTAGACTTGATCTCAGTAAGCGAGACAGAATCCAGAATCAGAACTAGAAAGACTCTCAGGCCGTGTGAGACAAGCCCTCTGCAAGAGGGAGGACCAGTCAGAGAGAGTAGCACAATCATAAGATAGCAAAATTTTAGGTGCTGAATTGTGGAGTTGTGTAATACATTCCAGGGGGTTAAGGTGCAATTTGGATTTCCTTTTTTGGGCTTCTGAATATTTTGAAGCTTTCAGATTTCAAATACTATGAACCATAGAAAATTGCCTTCAGAGTTAACTCCAAATGATTCAGGCTTATGGACTGTGGTACTGGAAAACGTTGAATGCATCCAAGAAGTTAGTTGGTGTCCTTCTTCTATGCTAAGAGGTAGCATCTCCTGGAGTTCATAAACTGCAAGTTGGTGTACCTTTTATTGGAGTAGTTTGTTGATTGGAATGGTCAGTTAACATATTATGAATTACCCAGATTTTCTGCCTGTGACTGTGAAGAATGATGTAACGTCTTGTAACTTTCTCAATACTGGCCCGTTTGATAATTTCAGGAACATAAACCATTAAGCCAAATACGTACATGGCAGATATAAACAAATGGGTACAACTCTATTGATTTTAGCTGATTCTCCCCACATGAGTGCTCAATAATTTACACTCCTACCTCTACACTAAATCAATTGCTATTTTCAGTTTTACGGTTTCCATTCATAATAATTCGCAGCTCTAAGCAGAAAATGCATCCACAGATTTGGCAAACTATTTAATGTTTGTCTTTTAGCCAGAACATTCCTCATTTACTATTTCCTTAATATGCTTGCCAAATTTTATTCAGAACTTTAAAACAAAAACAAAACCCTCAGAATATATAATCAAAGGTAAAAACATAAAGCTGAAAATGTAGATGGGATTAGGTAATAGTTTTGTAATAAAAATACTTAAATGAAAGGTAATTAAAAATGACAGGCTGTGACTTAAACTTGACACCATTTTGGGAATGCAGAGGATAGATATTTTTAATTTAGCCCCCTGGCCTGGTTGGTTATTGTGTTTATATTGAGCAGGTTGGTTTTGGTTTTTTTTAAAATAGCTCTAGGTTTTTACTGTAAATGACAGACAGTAGTGTGTGTATATGCTACTTAGCCATGTTACTTTTATGAGTCTCTATCCCATGGGCATATTTTTAAAGGTTTGCTATGCAAACATATGATTCAGGAGCTCTTGCTAGAAAATGCTTGTCACAACTGTGATTATAATAACTAGCATTTTAATGAGTCGTGTTCCATATGTGGGAAATAATCTATAAACTAAATAAACTGTTCCATAATTTATACTAAAATGCACGTGTAATTATCATGAAAGGAGGTAAATCCTATATATTTCAATTAGAGCAGCAATTAAATGAAATCATGTGGATACTAATTAGGTGATCCTAAAAGAACCATAGATTTGTGTACATAATTATCAAAGGAACAATCAACAACTAATTTAGGATGAATAAATTTGTTTCATTTGGAGCACAGATTCTGCACCAGTGTTTAATTCCATGTTTCAGAAATAATTCCACGGAGATCAGTGTGATTTTACTCCACATTTTGATGCATGTAGCTGAGAGCGGATTCTAATCCCTGGAGATCAGCTGATTCAGATCTCATTGTGCTAGCATCATCATCATTGCTTCAAATAGATATAAAATTTACACAAGATTTAAGAAGAACTATTTAGCAATTGCCCTTTTGTTTTTAGGGAGGATGCAGACGAACACAGCCAGACACATAAACCTAGAAATCTATGGAGATGTTAAAGGCAACAGAGTTTATAATCCTGAGGGAGGAACTGATGGAACCAAAAGAAGATTATAATCTTGTAACTGTACTAAACACCTCCACTCTCACTGGGGTTAGAAACACAGGACCCCCACAAAAATGGAAAAACCATTAATAATTCTACCCCCCCCCCAACCATATTTAACACAAACAAGGTTCAAGCCCATGTTCCTTTGCAACACAGAAGTAGGCAGCTGGTGGGGCTTGTCCTTAGAAGCCTTACTGCACATTCATAGTCTCACAAGTCTTGCAGTCCCTATTAAAAATTGGATAGGGCAGCAGTGCAGGCAGCAGTAAAAAATCTGTGAATAATCAAATCTGCAAAAGCCAAACCCACCAGTTTGGGGGCCAGCTGTAAAATCTCTAGGCTTTTACTTGAATTCTGAAAATCCATGGGGAGAGTGAGGTTTAGCCCATTTGGGTACAAGAAAAATGAGAATGAAGATGTGATGTTAAAAATGAACTTTAGAGATTTGCTTTTAGCATTCATTTCGCATATGTATTTACATGGATATTATAATAAACCATCCTTTATCACATTTCCTGGTATGAGTAATTTCAAACTTTACCGAATCACTTTTTGTTAGCATGCATTCTAAACCACACGAAGAAAATTGATAGAGTACTGATTTCAGGGAAGAAGGAAACAATCTTACACAAACGACACATCACTTTTGCTAAGTGAGCATCCTCTTCTATTCAGATTGTGCCTCAAGCAGCAGGAGCTCTTAGTAGTAGATGGAAATACTGAGAGATGAGTTTGTGATGTGTTTTCAGAACCACAGGTGACTTGGTTTAATCACTATCTGTCACCTAGTTAAGGTGATATTTTCTAACAGGCATGAGTAAGCAACTGTGGTGTACAGTAGGTCCTTAGCAATTCCTTTGTGAGATGTACTTTTTTGTTTAAATACTGAAATCCTGGACCACCAAGAGCATTCTCCAAAAAGCAACCTATTTTACTGGTAGAGCTAGCTAGACAACAAAGCTGAAGGGTTGTTAAAATTAAGGATGGGTGGCACAGCCATGTTTATCACATATTGGTAACTAAAACCACAAAGTCCTAGGCCACCTTAAGGACTAATCAGTTTGTTATGCCATACACTTTTATACATGTGGCTTTTATAGATAAAACATTTCACAGATAAAAAACTGGGACACATGTGCAAGCAACATCAAAGCATGGTCAAGATGACAAAATTTATTAATGAAGAAAGAGGCTGCAGCAATATGTTTTTACAGTTTGCTGTTTGCTCAGGAGCCCTGGTGTTGCAATGGTAAATGCCAGTACTGCAGCCACTCACTCACAAACCACAAGGTTGTGAGTTCAGTCCAAGCCAGTGGCTCAGGGTTGACTAAGCCTAGCATCCTTCAAAGTCACTAAAATTAGCATCTAGCTTGTTGGGAGAAATTAGCTCACAGTTGTAAACAGCTTAGAGACTGCTTAGTGCTGTATGAAGCAATATATAAATGAAGCTGCTATTGCTATTGCCTGAGTCTAATGAGAACAGCAAGAATCTGTCCCTTGCTCTCCTCTCCCTCCTGATGAACTAACTGAGTGCAAACTACTTTTGCACTTTGAATTCAGATTGCAGCAATAGCAGTAAGGTGAGGAGAAAGCAGAAGGAGGGAGGAGACAGAAAGCGGGACATTTTAAAAGTAAGTGGAAAAGTGAGATGACAGAGGATTAATGAGGACTGTCCCTTACACATCAGAACAGTCGGAGAGTATGAGTTTCCAACACCTCAGCCTACTTCTTCAGATGCATGATGTATTGCCCACAGTTTGAGGAACACATGATTATGGGGGAGGAATGTTCTCACTGTTATATGGAGCAGATAGGGCCTGCTGTTCCTTATACACAGTAACACCTACCCTTTTCCCATGAAATGAATGTAGGCATATTTAAAACAAATCTGTGTTTCAAAGTACTAGCATTAGAAAGGCTTCAAACTCATAATTTAGAAATTTCCTGGGTGACAATGAATGAATGTTTAAACATAAAGCATGAAAATCTGTATTCCAATTATGGCACTTCACATTTCTGCCTACCAGCTTGTCATAATCAAGAAACTGAGAAAGTGACATTTCTGAATAGCTTGCTGCTGAAGAGCAGAGAGGGGCTTACTCTTGGAAAGGCACATATATTAAGGTCTTGTACTGTGAGATTCCCCAAAAGAAGAGCATAGTTCAGAATTTTGTACATATTTTGAAGGCTTTAAAGTAAATTATGTAACAAAGCAAATCATATGATGAACATACAATAAAACAGAACATAAGTAAAATTTACAAATTAAGAATTTAAGATTATACACCACATTGTCTATTATCCCATTTCAGAAGCACCTTGTGTCTTTGTAGCTTGCATCTTATAGCTTATGGGATAGTGTGAATGCTTGAGAGTTGCTTTTGATATCAATAGGATACTTGTGGGTTGCTTTTCTATCACATGCACACTGTTGAGCTTTTCTTAACAATATAATCAAGTATTGTTGATAAAACATGGCATGAATACATATTTGTCAAAATCAACACTTCAGCCAGTAGTGGACTAAGGAGCTACATAACCTGAATATTATACAAAAATAATAAACTTTTTCAAGAGTCTTGGTCAGAAACATGTTTTCTGCCTAGCTTTAGCTGATTTAATATGCATGCTTATACTTTAGTATTCTCACACTTATATTTTCTTTCTTTGATTTGATTTATATCCCACTTTCTCCTAGAGTTGTTATGCAAGACAGCTTCCAAAATAATTAAGAAGTTGTTCCAGGAAAAAATAGAGTGAATTATACATACTTAAAACTCCTGATGGCTGTAACAGGCAGCTGGTTGCTGAATAGAAAGGTATTTGCCTCCAATGGAAGGACAACAGAGAAGTTAACCTTTGAAGAGAGTTAAATAATCTAGATGGGCTG
Organism: Urosaurus nigricauda; assembly: GCA_034509955.1. NCBI lineage: Eukaryota > Metazoa > Chordata > Lepidosauria > Squamata > Phrynosomatidae > Urosaurus > Urosaurus nigricauda. The sequence continues at coordinate 158,206,577 of JAOEGL010000003.1, forward strand.
CCACTAAGAAAGTCCTCTTTTAATATCCTCACTGAATGTACAGTGGGCACTTGTTATCCACTGGGGTTTGGGGAGGATAACAAAATAGGTGGATGATCAATTCCCAGTAAATACAATGTCATAGTAAAATGATGACTGTTATATAAAATGGAAAATCAAGGTTTGTTATTTGGTATTTATACTTTTTAAAAATACTGTATGTTCAAGCCATGGATGCTTGAATCCGTGGATAAGGAGGGGCGAGTTTCTGAAAGTAAAAGCAAGAAAATGATCTCCCTTGCAAATCTCAGTGCCCAAGCAGTCATATATAGAAGCATACAATCTTTCAGAATCCCTGAACTCAAGTTGTACGGGGCTTTATAGGTCCTGACTACCATTTGGAATGACACCTAGAAGTGGATTATTAAACAGAGGACCTGTTGTAGCAAGGGAGTTAATATTCCATGTAACCAGTCACCAGCGACAGTGCAGTCACCACATTTTGGATCACCTCCAGTTTCCAAACCCTCTTCAAAAGGAGCCATATGTATAGAGTGTTCCTAGGATTTAGATTGAAAGAGGTAGTAAAGCTGAGTGTCTTCAGAATATTAGTGGCACTGAATGACATATCTTTAGACAGCCTCTCTCCATGGTTTCATGTAAATATTAAATAGGATAGGAAACAAACAGGCCCCATGGAATACCATACAGGCCATCAGCCAATGTGTCAAATCCCTCAGCAACACCTTCTGAACCTGTCCTTCCAAGGACTGAAGCCACTGCAAAACAGTGCCTCACAGGTAGGTGGCCCAGGAGAACATTATGACTGATATTATCAAAAGTTTCTGAGAAGTCTAGCCTACCCAAGAGTAAAACATTCTCCCTATTCAGCTGCAACAGACGAGACAACCAGAGGTATTTCTTTATTATAACCACTCCTGAAGAAAAAATTTATATTCATCGAGATAATCCACTTTCCAGATAACTATACTGCAACAGTTACTGTTTTTGAAGTTTCCAAATATGTATTTTGTTTGTATGATTGCTTTAGAAAATGGGGGTGGGGACGACTCCAAGGAAATAGGGCAGAGAGAGGGAGGAGAGGGTCCCTTCCATTGCTCCCCTCTCTCGGCCCCATCGCCCTGGAGCATGGCTAGGAGGGGTAGGGGGGGAGCCCTGGAGTATGGCTAGGTAGGATGGGGGGGGGGGAGATAGTGGCTTCCCTACTTGCTTCCCATTTCAGCCCTGTTGCAATGGAGCCTGCTCAGCTGATCCAGGGCCAGGGCAATGGAGCAGAAAGAGGGAACAATGGAGGGATTCTCTGCTCCTTCCCTCTGCCCTATTGCCTTGGAGCTGGCTCAGATGATCCAGTGCCACGGTGAAAGGATGGGCAGACTGCAAGACGGAAGCCATTGGCTGTGTTGAAGGGGGCGGAGGGCTGCACTTGACAGGAGGGGAAATTGACATGGTGGCTGATGGGGTGCGGATTACAGGCCCTGGCAGCCCCGCACCCTATCTCACTTCCCCGGCTGAGGGAAAGCCCCCTCCAAGCCCCCGAAGCCACTCTTGGAGGTAAGGAGGAAGGGGAGGAAGAGACTTGTATATCCACAAATTTTCCAATTTGCGTGGGGTCCTGTAATGGATCCCCTCCAATTTGGAGGGACAGCTGTACTTCTATCCATGCCTCTCTCTTAATCCAGGCAATGCCTCAGTCATATGGTTCCTGAGGAACTGCAGATCAGTACACTGGGAAATGAGAACTGCAGCACTCTCCCAGTTGCATAGCACATTAAGCCAGGTAATTGTGGAGGCCCCTTGTGATGCTGCCACTGCTGCCTGTTTCAGTGCATCTCATGGCCATGAGAGCACTGAAGTTGTCACTTCCACGGTTTTTTTCCCCAAACTCCTTTTTAATACATGGACTTAGTAAAACTACAAATTTCAAGGATGTGAGGAGAAAAGAAATGAAAGGAAGATGAGAATATGTCTTTTCTAAGATGGTTTGCAACAAAACAAACATACAAAGATTGTATTGTAGTATTGTGTTGTAGTATTGGGATTTTTCATATGCAGTTATGTGCAAATTTAATTGAATAGTATATCTATCAAGATACATGTGATACAGTGACTAAGATGTTGTAAATCAGTAACAGCCTAAATAAAAATTTCTCTTTGATAAAATGCACAAAGAATGCAGATAGGGAATAATGATGTGTTTGTCCCTTTTATGAACTACTTTCCATCTTGCTTCCTAACATTCTTCTTGACATTTTGACAACTTCCCGTATTGCTGTTTCAGGCTGCATTGTCCTGGGAGCCTGCATAAACTTTAAACCTCACAGCCTATGTAAAGAAAGGCCTTATGGTCTGGCAATGGGTGATGGGGGTGTCTATTATTTTACCATTGCTGTCTACCAAAGTACAAGCCAGCCCCTCTGTTTTTCTTTTATGCACATGGACTGTGAAGCAGAGCATGCGTAGGCTTCTGTTACTCTGGTAATTTACACATTAACAAGGTGGTAATTATGTTTTTATCACATCTTTGTGACATTACCCCCAGGAAAACCTCCACTGATTAATTAGAAGCATATATTTAATCTATGACCCTAGCACTTTAAAGATATTGTGCCCTCACATTATAAGTTATGTGGGAAATGACACATTGAACTGTATCGTACAATAACTTGAAATAAACCGTAGAATACCAGCCGAACTGCAAAAACACAGGAAATGAGACTTGGACATGTTTCCATCAAGGTTGTAACAGTAAAGACATTTAGCATTAGATTAGATTTTTTACCAACAACAACAAAAAATATTTTTTCTTCTAGAAGAGTATAAAGGCCATCTTCTTTCCTTCTTTTTCACATCAGTCAGATGAATTCAGTCCTGTTTTATTGCATCCATAGATTCTGGAAGCTTCAATCAACACTTGGTTTAACTAAGTTTATTTGTTATGTAGTGATTATTGATTCTTTACAGTGTCTTAGGATATGTTTTCTTTTCTCTTTCCTTGTAGAAAATGAAGTAAGAGCTTTCCCTGTCTTAATTAGTGATCAGAGTGAGATTGTTGACACCAATGGAGCTGGAGATGCATTTGTGGGAGGTACGTACTATTTGCTTTAACACTTTATTCAGAAATCCCCCTCCCCTTTGTACTTTATTGAAAAATACTGAGGAGAAGTATTCTTTCCCAGTATTTTAGAATGCAAATTAAACCTTTTTTTCCAAGCTATAATTTTCATCCTAAAATATTGTTTTAATGGCTTGTTAATTTTCTCAGGAAAAAAGTGTTTGGTGCCTTTATAAGATAATACTGTATGCTATTATGCACTATCCACACTGTTTCACACAATTAATTGTATCTGTCACATGATGCACAAGCAAGCTGCCTCAAATATGTTATTTAATGTACTCATACTCTCTTGGGGCTTTAAAATATTAGCGTGTTGCTCTTTTAACAGGTTGTGGTGAATATTAAGGATTATGTAAATAGTGGAGTGTAAAATTTGAATTACCTTGTTTTCTGTGCTGGGTTGGGTGATGATGATCTTGATGGAGGAACTCTCTACAGTTCCATTGTCATGGACAGATTATCTGGTCAGGTTTAGATTTACTGGGACTCAGAACATTTGCAGGGGCCATTAGAATGGTCTGCTCCAGGAGGCTGATGGATCCAGACAGATTCTTGATGGCTCTTGAGGATTTTCCTGTCATCTCTGCAGTCAGTTCTATTAAAGCTCTGACTGGCCTCTGGAATGAAGAAATGGCCTCATTCTTTTACGTCCAGGGCAATGGACATAATATTGCAGAGAAGAGCCAAACCAGCCCCCTGGTTTTCCAGGAGTTGATAGTCATGAAGTCAGATGGAAACTGTAGCAATGTTGGCAGAACACTCAAACCAAGTCTGACCAAACATTAGGCAGAGCCTGTTTGAAGGAAGGCGACTGAAATGGTGAAGGATCTGGGAACCATGTCCTATGAGGAACGACTTAGGGAGCTGGGGATGTTTAGCCTGGAGAAGAGAAGGTTAAGAGGTGATATGATAGCCCTGTTTAAGTATTTGAAGGAGTGTCATATTGAGGAGGGAGCAAGCTTGTTTTCTGCTGCTCCAGAGAACAAGACCCGGAACAATGGATGCAAGTTCCAGGAAAAGAGATTCCACCTCAACATTAGGAGCAACTTCCTGACAGTAAGGGCTGTTCGACAGTGGAACACACTCCTTCGGAGAGTGGTGGAGTCTCCTTCCTTGGAGGTCTTTAAACAGAGGCTGGATGACCATCTATCGGGGATGCTTTGATTGGGAGTTCCTGCATGGCAGGGGGTTGGACTGGATGGCCCTTGTGGTCTCTTCCAACTCTGTGATTCTATGATTCTATGAAGGCCTACTCCATGGCAGTGTAGGCAGCAGAGAAATTATTTTTGCTACCACCATTGCATCTGCAGAGCTGTTCCAAATGGTCTATTACATGTGGCCCTCAAGTAGAAAATGCAGCCTCCTCAGCAGCCTGCTGTGAAGAATTTGCACAACACTTTTCAGATAAAGTCCTTAGATTTGCTCTGACTTGGATGCTGTAGTTGATACAGTGCCAGTGGATGTAATCTTTGCATCTTTTTGTCCTCTGTTAATGGATACTTTTCAGTTTGTGCAGCCTGAGGTTGTGGACAGGATCCTTGGAGAAGTGAGAGCCACCACATGTGTTTTTAGACCCTTGTCCTTCCTGGCTTATTAAAGAGACCAGAGGGGGACTGGCTGAGTGGGTGAAGGGGGTAGTTAGTGCTTCCCTACAACAAGATAGCACTCCAGCCTGCCTAAAGGAGGCAGTAATGAGGCCTTTGTTGAAAAAGCCGTCCCTGAATCCCTCTATAATGGATCATTACGTGCCAGTATTCAACCTACCATTTTGGTGTAACTTAATGGAGTGTGTTGTGGCCTCCCAAATCTGGGGGCTTCTGGATGAAATTGATTATCTAGACCCTTTTAAATGTGTTTTCAGGCTTGGCTGTGGAAGACAGACAGCTTTGGTTGGTTCGGTGGACAACCTATGCAGGGAACTAGACAGGGGAGTATAGTCCTATTAGTTCTGCTAAACCTCTTAGTGGATCTCGATACCATTGACCATGACTATCCTTCTGGGCTGCCTTATTGGGATGGAATTTGGAGGTCCCTCAGGAACCTCAGTTATCAATGGCTAGGATATCAAACAGGAGTCAACCAGCACCATTTTCTGCATTTGTGCCCCCAGGAAGGAATGGACCTACTGCAGAACAGTTTCTGTTTTGTCCGCATGCTGTTTAACACGCACATGAAACCACTGGAAGAGTTTGTCTGGAGTTTTGGGGTTCAGTGTCACTAATATGTGGATGACACCCAACTCTACTCCTTTCCATCCCAATCCAGGGAGGCTGCACTAGTCCTAAATCAGTCTCTGTTGTCAGTAATGGAGTGGATATGGGGAAATGATATATAACCAATAACAAAATATAGCTTGCTCACTCTCCCTCTCCCTCTCTGTAGAGCATGTGGTCTGTATGTCTGTATCTTCTGCCCACCTGCATTGGGACTCTGCTCTTAATTAAACTGTTAATTCAACAACAGCTGTCTTCATTAGTGTATTGGGAGATGGGAAAACATTTCTGGAAAAGGTTATTTTTTCTGAAATATAACCAATTGGTATTTTTCAGCATAAGAAGAAGGAAGGGAGCCCATGGCACATCATCTAAGACTAACCAGTTTATTTCATCACAACTTTTGCATCTGAAGAACTGACCTAAGCCTATAAAGCTAATGCTGAAATAAATGGGTTAGTCATAAAGGTGCCACTAGTCTCCTTCCTTTTTAAGTTATTTTTCCGATTCCTTAGACTGGCTCAGAAATTCTTGGACTTAACATGTGGACAGAAGCTCAGCCATCTCCAGTTTGGTCATCAACTGTCCTGTATAGGTTGTGTTGTGTTGTGGGGCTGTGATAACTAATGACTGAGCACTGCTAAAGAAGTTGTAGAGGTTGGCCATCTGTGACAGGAATCTGTTTCCTTCTAGTGTTTTCATGGCAAGTGACAAAAATGCAGTTGAATTCTCTTAGCTCCCTCCACTTTTGTTCATTCTTATTTTGTCTACAGAAATTTACAACATAGCAAAGTTATAAATCTCTCCCTTGCCCAAACTGCTGTTGTTCTTCAGGTTAACTTAATTAAAATTGTGTGGGTTGTTTGTTCTAAATCTCAACACACTGAAGCTTCAGCAAAGTCCAGTAGGGGGCTGCACACTGCAGCTAAGCAATAAGTATATGCTTTTGACTCTTGTTGTCTAAACCAGACAGACCTTCCTTCTTCTCGTTTCCTTCATATCTGTCCTTGTTTTGGTAACCTTCTACTGGGCACCCACTCTCCATTTTGCCAGATTGATGGGATGCTTCTCCTTACCATACTGCGTGGAGAAAATGCGCAGAGGAGCTGCGCTATCCAGCTACTGTATAGCTGTAAATGTTTCCGTTTTAAGAGCTTTGCTTACGAGTGTGTAGTTTGAGTTTATTCAGAGTCATCTTTTTGTTTTCTCCCTCTTTCCCTAAGTTGAAATCAATTCTAAGTAGCACCTTAGGCATGCCAAGCAAATTCATTAGTAAAATATATATTACCATTGACTTTATTTTAGAAAGATATTATTTCCAGGTTCTTAATCTTTACTGCTTCTTCTGGGTTTTGTTAACACTGTGTATGTGTGTGTGTGTGTCGCAGTCTGCTACTTTATATCCTTGAACCTGTTGTGCTTTTCAGCAACACCTTCTTCTATCTTAAAAAGAAAAAACTTCTGTGGAAGCTCCACCATAAATTGAAAATAATTCATCACTACAAGATGCTAGGGTCCCCTGTGCATTACTGTGCCTCACTAACACAGTTTTCATTGTAAGATTCACACAAGTCGAATCATGGCATAATAAGAGTTGCATAAGTCGAATCATGGCATTAAACTGTGTACCTAAATGCCTTGGTTTCTCAGGCTTATCTCCTACTGAGTAGCTAAGAAATATGTAAGGCAGGCTGGACAAAGAAATGGTCCGTTGGCCACAGGTGGCTATTGAATCCTTCTTTTGTACCATCAGCAATTGCCCTCTAACCACCAACCACACTATCCAAATTGTACTAAAAGGCACCAATTTCACCGTTCCTGTGGCTTCTTTTAGTAGCAGAAGGAGAAAATTGCCATTTTAAGTTGCACTGTGGTGCAGGAGGTAATTCTCAGACTCTCTTGCACCATACTAACCCCACAGCTGCTGCTGAAGTGGATATAAACCCACTTCTTTGGATGCAGAATGAAATGGCTCACATAGTAGAAGATCTCCAAAGATAATGAAATCTTCTGTACTTTTGAGGAAGCTGGAGCAATGACATATAACACAGAGGGGTCAGAAAACTACCCAGAACACATTTTGGTATCAACAGGGTGTATCTGTGCATTCAGATTTTGAATGTGAAATTTCTCATTTAAATTTTTTAACAGTGAATTTTATACATACAGTGCAGAAATGAACTCTGTATTTGAATAGAATGAGCCTTTTCACCATTACCCATTTCTCTTTGTGTAAGATCTGATGTTTCGGTGAAACATCTGCCTTTACATGGAAGATGCTACAGCCCTCTTTTGGTTGTGGCAATCTGTATCATTGTAAACTTACCAAGGGAAATGCTTTGTTTTGATCTAGAATCTTCTGAAGCGACCTGGTCTCTATAAATAACCTTTCATAAACAAAATTCTGCTAAATTATACATCTTCCGTGGATCTGTCTATGCCACATTTGAAAATCCTTACTACTTTGATAAACGAGTTGGTTGTTCAGCACTAATTTTTGTCTAGTTATCATGGTATAGAAAAATGCTTTCCTTTATAATAGCAACAGCAGCTATGTTTATAGACTGCTTCATAATCATACTGCACTAAATAGTCTCTAAGCAATTTACAGTGTGTAAGCTAGTTGCCCCCAACAAGTTGGGTACTCATTTTAGCAATCTCAGAAAGATTCCAGGCTGAGTAGACTCTGCTGCCCCTGGCTGGAATCAAACTCGCTACAGTGGTCCCCCGGGTTACGAAGGTAATCCGTTCCGGATTACCTTTCGTAACCCGGAAGCTTTCGTTTCCCGGGGGACCGCTATTCGCAACGGACCACGCGGCCGATTTAAAGGGGCCGCGCGGTTGTTGTTTTTTCGTATCCCGGGGGATCTTTCGGATCCTGGGGGATATGTTAGCGGTCCCGCCGGTTTCGGATCCCGGGGTTTTCGTAACCCAGGGGATTCGTAAGCCGGGGGACCACTGTACCTTGCAGCTGTCAGTGGGTTGCTGCAATACTGACATTTAACCACTACGCCACCAGAGCTCCCTTAGTAATACCTTTGAAATGTTACATACACCTTTTTTTAAAAAGGGCGGGACCAGCAATAAAAGGTTGTGGTGTATTCACACACTCTAGATGGAGTTCTCCTGTTCAAAAAGCATTATAATACTGTTCCGGGCCTCTTGAGATGAAGGTAGATGCTTACAGGGAAAAGGAGGAGTGCAGCCATGCTGTTCTCTTGAATCTGTCTGAAGCTTCTGCTTCCACTGATCATGGGTTCATAGATAGAGCTACAGTACTAGGATGCTTGTGTTCCTATCTGAACAGACAGTTATAGAATTATTATTGGAGGATTCCTCCTCTGTCTCTTGCTATGGGATTCTTTAGGGTGTTTAACATAATGGAATGGGCCATATGGCATCCATAGCCTGCATTCCTCCTCATTCTGCCATTTTAGTAATAGACATGAATTCCCCCCCCCCCCCTAAATCACTGAAATTCTGTAATGCAGTAATGATAACATAATGCTTTATGACAGTTGCTTTCACTTTAAAAGAAGGCGTACAGGGAATAAGCATTTTTTGTGTTTTAAGACAACATGTGTTTTAAGAAGCACGGTTCAGCATCAAAAGGAGGAAGGCATGCTGCTCATGCACCTTCTTTTAAAACAGAAGGACTGGTTTCATTTTATAGTGAACAAAGTAGAAATGTTTTGGCCAATACCATGTCACCAAATTTCAGTGGACTGAGTGAGTTGCATGTGAAGATGTGCACCCCTTCCTACAGACATTGCCCACTCCTGATCTAACTGAAATCTTTGGTGAAGTTGCTTCAGAGATTGGATGGAAGTGTCATCAATAACCAGATGACTCCCCAGTGAGTGTTCAGAATCAGTACTGAACAGAGGAATGGGTGTGGGGTTGAGGGTCAATAAAATAAAAGTCAGTGCAGGAAAGATGGAGATAGTGCATTGTTGGGAGGTAGCTTTGCCTGCCCACCTGAATGGCATTCAGCCTGCCAGAAAGACCTGGACTTTAACAAAATTATCATTTGTATGTATCATGGATCCAGCATTGATAATAGAAGCATAGCAGCCCACCTTTCATCTGGTTGGGCTGATATACCAAATCCAGTCATATTGGACAAAAATACTTGCAGTGAGTCCCTCTCTTTTGGTTTGCTATAATGCATTAAACATGAGCTGGCTTTTCAAAAGAGTCTAAAATTTTCAGTTGGTCCACAAAAGGTCTGCAAGACTGTTTAACAAACCCTGGCCAATATGTCCCTATTACACCAGGGTGTTCTTATCTGGCCTGGCCTCCAAGCCCTTTCTGGGCCAAGTTATAATTTCTTGAATTAACCATCAAAGCACTAAATGACTTGGGAGCCATACTACCTGAAGGATTTTCTTCATGTACATATACCTGCCTAGGCCTTAAGATCATCTTCAGAAGTCGCTCTTCCAGGTGGTTTTAGCAAATGAATGAGTTAAGGCTGTGTAGGTCATGACCTTTGCAGAGATGGCATTTTAGTTGTGGAATGACCTCCCATGACTTTTATTGTAAGATGAAGGCTTGTTTAATTTCCCCAGACTTTTTAGTTTAATTTTTGATTCAAGTGTATTTAACTTAATCCTATTGTTGGTTTTTATTTGGGCTTATCTTGTTATTTTCAACATTTTAAGATATGTACGTTGACTCATTATGGTTTTGTATTGTATGGTTTGCCTTTTAGTTTTAATTTGTGAACAGATGTGAGAGATTTGGTTTTGAGTGATGCACAAATACACTTAATAGATAAATCTCTTTACATCGGACTGGATACATAAATCTGTTGTGAGCTAAGTACAAGAGGCAAAGCATGAAGAGTAACTTCTCTCTTCTCCCCATCCTGTCATTGTTAGAAACAGTCAGAAAAAAGTTATTCAAGTGGCTGTATGCCTTACACTTCTCAGATATATCTCTAATAAAGGAGATTTCTCCTTGGAAATCAGAAGCCTGTTCTGTTTATCCTTATCTAAGTTTTTCCCCCCACATTCCTTCTATGGAAAATGGAAAATGTGGGTGGCTAAGAAATAATCTTCTTTATTTATTTGAAGATAACTTAACCACAGATTCAAAAACAACTTAAAATGCTGAAGGAAATGATATTATCCTTATTGGGATATGTAGCTAATGTAAAATGGGAATGTAAAAATTAATATTCTGCCTAAACACTTTTATTTCTTCTTAGCTGTCCTTTGCTTTCTTAGCGGCTTTAATATTCTTGTCTTTAATTCTGTGAATGTGGACTGTAATTTATATTGGGAACCAGTTCTTTTTTTCTAGTTTTGCATATAATGTTGTGTTTCTGCCCAGGGATGTCTTCATGTTCCTGTGGTGCATGAGACATTATACTGAATGCCAAACATTGTCCATGCAGATGGCTCAGCTCAGGTCAGTGTGAAAGGCAGATCTGATGCACACTGGAAACAACTGAGGTCTGCACTGACCCACTAAGAGCCTTAGTCTTTCACTTGTTCTTAAACACTGGCTCCCTGCTTTTAAAGAATATTGATGAGAAATAGGAACAGGAACATTCTGAGCATATTATTACCTGTATTTACTTTTGTTTCTCCCTCCTTCTTTTACTCAGTCTGATCTCCAAGTCATGTTTCCTCTTCCTGTAGAAATACTACCCTCTCCTTATCCTCGCCATCCTTTTACTGTAGTCTAAACTTAACAGCTAGTCATTTCTTATCTTCACTACTGCAACGTTCTTTCTGGCTTTCCATTGTCACACCACAACTTAGGCCATTTATCTTCATCATGAACCCTTATGTCAGCATTTTCTACCTCTCATTGTTTACAAGACATCACAATTTAATCTTGACATAAACTTCTTCATTTCCAAGTTCAGTACTAACCTGTTGTTATCTGTAATTCCCCTTATGGTTTTGCTCCAACTTACCTCTCTGGCCTCCTCTTCTGATACAGTATAATGTAGTCTTCCTCTTCTACTGCCTTCAACTTTCCCCAGCATTGTTGTCGTTTTTTTCTCATACTTTCAAAGTACAATAGCATCAATTTACTTGTTTTGACTTCTAATGAAAGACTGCCTTGATTTGATCTAGGACCCATTTATTTGTCTTTTTGCAATCCATGGTATTCACAGAACTCTTCTCCAGCAGCGCATTTCAGATTTACTGATTTTCTTCCTATCAGCTTTCTTCATTGTTCAGCTTTCACAGCCATACAATGAAATCAGAAATACAGTGGCATGGACAATCCTAACGTCAGTATTCAATTTTACATCTTTACCCTTCAGGATCTTTTCTACTTCTTTCATAGTTGCTCCCTTCCCCCCCCCCCCCCGGTCAGCTTTCTTCACTGTCTTTCACATTCATACATAGAAAAATGCACTGAATGTGTATTGTACTTTATATTCTAAGTTCCACTGGTACTTTTAGTGATACTATGTAAATAGTAACAACCATTTGTGCGGAATGTATAAGAGAAAAGAAAAGGAAAAAAGCAAAACTCTACAGTGAGATAGAATTTGACCAGAAAAGAAGTATTTACTATGTGATCTTTTTCATAAGCAATGATCTCATTGTGTGTGTTTTTCATTCTTGGAGAGGAAAAATATTACTATTGAGTAAAAATATTGACACATCTCAGGCTGTTTGTTCCAGCTTTCTGGTCTCCTGCAGAGTATTTTATAACATCCTTATCGATGGGCCTCTTTACCCAGCTCTCTCAGTTTAACTGAGCTGAGTCGATTTGCTACTGCAGCTTCAAGTAGCTGTTATGGAACAAGCAAGACATCCTAATAAAGCTGTAAATGTGTTTGCTGAAACATGGTATTGATTTTACTTGGTGAGGGGAAAGCCTGGTGCCAGGGTGGATGAGCTGAACTGCAGTTTTTCATTGTCATCTGTCACGGCTGTGGAAAACTAAGTAAATCTATAAAGGGACAAATTAGAATTTGCCTGAATGTATTTCTTTTAAAAGTAACTACATGGTTCTAGGGAGGTGGAGAAGAGTTGTAATAGTCTGATTAGATTTTACTTACACTCTGGTAGTTTGGCAAGAGAGCCCTTGCTAATATGTCTTCAGATATTGCTGCTTATTAAACACACTTTTCCAGACAACAGAAATTTGAGAGGAAATAGGATGTGGGTAGACAGTTGGGTTTTTCTCCTCTTGTAATTTGATATTGCTAGTGCTGTGTGTCAGAAAAGATTCCAAATGTTCTGTTTGGAATATACAGTGCAGAGTGAGCAAATGAGTACATGAGTTTCCCTAATTTTTTCCTCCAAAGATTACCGTATATGCTCAGCTATAAATAAAGGAATGTATGCCCCCAAAAGATTCTAAAATGGCAGCAGAAAAGAGAGACAAACTTGGCCAAATACTGAATAATGTTTGATGCATTCCCATACCTACCCCCTTCTCTGAATCTGTTTGAAGAAGAGCATTTTCAGAGATGGATCATTTTACTGTGTCCAACATTCTGTTACCAGCAGTGATCAGAGTGATATCCCAGGAAGCCCAAGCAGGGCCTGGAGGGGACCATACAATTTTTTTGTTCCTTTCTGGCTTCTGTTCCTTGGAGGTATGCTACCTCTAAGTACAGAATTTCCATTTAGCTCTCACAGCTAATAGCTGTTCTGTAGAACGATACCCTATAAATTAAAGCCATCCACTTTATGATCACCATCACCATATCTTGTGCATTGAATACCACAAGAGTCCACCCCAAGTTAATCACACAATGCACTGCCCATGTATTTTATACATTTTAGAAAACTGCTTTTATTTTCTTTTTAATCTACATACCATATTCAATAACAAAAATGAGAGTAAATGTTTGTATGATGACACATTTACAGGTGAAGAATGCATATAAACACTGAGTGTAAGTAAACATAAAATAAGGATACGCATTGTGGTCCTGAGCTTGTAGGACCTGAGCAGAACAGTTGAAGATAGAGACTTGAAGGTGTCTCATTCACAGGGTCACCATGAGTCAAAGTCAACCACAGGGCAATTATCAATAACAACATCACAGTTATATAAGTCAAATCATAGAAATGTATGTTGCTGAGATTCCCAAGTTAGCCATACCAATTCGCACAGCTCTGCTGGCATCCATGTTGACATCTGAAGTCACCCATGGTCATGATGACCATTGATCCTAACCACAAAGGAGGACAAGGCACTGCAAAAAGAAGGACATTCAAGGTAAATGTAGGACATGATCAAAGAAAAGCTAAAAACACTCAGATAAGTATAAATTCATGCTACTTATGCATGCTTAAAATGGAGGAGATTCTGGAATTTCTCCTGGACAGAAAGTTGAAAAGGAGGACATCTAGTGGCCCTGCCCACTGTAACTGGAAGGATATCAGCTCCATATGTCACCTTCAGGGTGAAAGAACATATATATAAAAGTGGGGAAAGTAGTAATGTTCCTAGTAAAATATTTGTCTTCCTATCCCAGCACTTTGGAAAGCCAATCTCCTAGTTACTATTGACCAATTTTATGGACACCCTATCAATCATGCTAGTGACTGAAAGATTTGCAGAAATCATAGCAGTCCTTACAAAGAGCTGTGTGTGTATATATGATTGTAGATCACAGCCGTGCTTCTGCAAATATCCTGTGGCTGGCTATAGTAAGTAGCTCTTTCCACCAACAACAATATAAAATGCCAATGAGCGCATGAAAAGATGGAGGTAGTGCTTCTCCATTTGAATATTGTTCTTCAGGAGAAAGCACACATTTTGACGACTGAACTTTACAGACATTTTTTCATGTACACAAAATTAGACCTACACTTCATGGTCCAGTGCGCATGTTTCTTAGCTTTAAAAGATGATTTTGAAAAAAGTCAAATCCAAAGCCAGGAATATATTAAACAGCACACAGTTTTAGGAAGGTGTCTATTTGAAATGGATAAATAGTAACATTACATTGAGACCCCATTTCTTCTAGGTCTTTTTTTTTTTTTAAATTAAAAGTACAGTTGTCCCCCCGTTTGCACAGGGGATCAGTTCCGGACACCCACCCACCCACCCCCCGGTGCGAAAATAGAGGCTTGCGCATATTCAAGCCTAATAGACTTGAATCGGACGCCCTACGTGTGCGCGGCCCATGCCCACACACCATTAGAAATAACGGAAGTCACCCCTCCATGCATAATCGAGGTCGCGGATCTCAGATCCGCAGGTTAAGAGGGATGACTGTATAACTTTGCTGTCTTACTTTGGTCTAAAAGTAAATATCTTTTGACAGTACATAGTGGCAAAACAGCTTTCAGCCAACAGTCAGTGCTTATTTTATTTAAAATGCTTTGATTTTGTGCTAATTCAAAAAAAACAACAACAACGTTTGAACAGAATAATTTCTCAAAATGTTTCAGGAAAACTGTAAAAAAAAAAATCTCTCGCCTTTATTCTGTCCTTCCCAACCAGTTCCCTTTTTTTCACTGTAGAAATAATTCAGTTCAACATCACCTTAACTGCCACGGATCTATCCTACAGAATTTTGAGATTTGTAGGTTTGTGAGGCACCAGCACTTTTGGGCAGAGGAGGCTAAAGACCTTGTAAAACTATACATCCCAGGATTCCATAGGATGGAGATGCTGCGTTTGATGTCAAACTGCATTATTTCTACAATGTAGATGCACCCTGGGAAACAAATACAATTAATATTCTTTCCATTCTTAGAGGAAGACACCATTTTTGGCCTAAAACACCAAAATAGATAATTCTCCACTGGGCTCTAAAATGCCATTTGAGGAGGCTTGCTACTCCAAAATGGGCAGGGGGCAAAGTTGCCCCAAATACAACTCTGGAGTCTTAAATTACTGCATAGTGGACACTTTCAGTTTTCCAAACTGATTGCCATGATGACACATTTTGACTTTCTGGACTTCTGGAGGAGCTAAAAATGGGATGGTGTGGCCCTCCATCCTCTAGAACATGCTCACATCTCTTCTAGATCCAGATGCAACTTTCAAACAACTTGTTTGGATCCTTTGTAATAATATTAGTGGTCAGTATAGTCATAACCTATTGTAATGAAATGTTGCATGAGTTCTTCCTTTCCTTTACAGTGGTACAATTTTAAGGATTTCTAAAAATAGGCCTGTGCATAGTCATCAGTGAATTTAAGAGGTTTGAACTGGGTGGTGGATATTTTCTAGATATTGTGAACAGTAACAATTTCCCCCCCCCTCTTAAAACTCTTTCCCATCCCTTGCAATTTTTTGTATATGTTCTTGAGCACTGGGCAAAATGAAAAGGCTCATTTTTCATCTTTCTATATAAACCTTTTTTTGGCTCCGCTCTGTGCCAAACTCAGTTAGGGGTGTCTGAGTCTGTATAGTGTGCGTCTGTTCTAGACACACTGTCAGAAATAACTGGTTTTCCCTCCCTTTTTTATACACAGACAGACTACTAGCTCTCAGGTTTTATCCATCTACAATCTCACAAGCAAATTTCATGCCTTCCAGACAGTTAAGTTTTAATGCCTGACACTGTTTTTGTACCCAGGGATTTGTCCTGTAAGAATGTGTGTTAATTTAATGGATAACAGAGTATTTTCACTGTGGTTCTTAGAAAAAAAATACAACTTTTGCCAAACATGCTGTTTTATTTTTGAAAATGTAGCCACACTTGGTAGGTTGCTGTGTTGCCACTGCAAGAAGGTGTCCAACAAAACTAGCTCAGGATTGTACAAAGTTGAGATTTTGGTGGGGAGTTCCCACCACCATATTTTTTTTTGTCCTGAGAATTATTCTGTTTGTGGTCTCAATGTTTTTCAGTGAAAGCAAAAGTATTCAATATTTGTACTGTACTGAGAATCTTTATTAATATTTCACCAATCTGTTCCTGCCTATACAGAACACAGACAAGCCAGCCTGTTTAAAATCTACCAATGACATTAAATCAACTTTTTTCTTTATTTTTTCAGTTTACCAAGAGTTTTCTGAATGGTGTACAGATTAAAATAGATTAAAATTACTGGTCCAGTAGAAGAATGCACAACAATCAATAAAAGAGCAACACAGAACAATCATAAAGAGAACACAGCCCTGTTTCTCATGCTCTTCTTTATACTTTTCAATGTTGTAGAATGCATAACACTAAATTAATAGAAATCAGTGAGCATGAGCGAGTGGTGTACAATGCTGTACAATAGTAAAGGTATGAAACTTTGGTTCCCTTTCCTGACTGCAGCTTTCCATGAACCCTAAAACCTGCTTCAAGGGGTTCCCAGCCCTCCAGAATACTTTTTAGGGTGGATGGGACACTGCAGGAGGATGTGTGGGTTGCTGATTCTGGTGGAAGTGAGGATACAGAGGAAATGCAAAACTAAACACTTCAAAAATTTCTGCAGGATTTAATTTATAATGGAGACCATCCAACATGCATTTTGGATTTTGTTGTTTTGTTGTTGCTTTGTGCCTTCAAGTTGTCTCCAACTTATGGCAACCCTAAGGTTTTCATGGCAAGTTTCTTCTGAGGGGGGTTGCCATTGGCATCCTCAGAGGCTGAGAGAGTGTGACTTGCCCAAGATCACCCAGTGGATTTACATGGCTGAGCTGGGACTCAAAGCCTGGTCTCCAGAATCCCAGTCCAACACTCAAAACTGCTACACCACATTGGTTCTCAGATTTTGGATGAATTTAGGATAAATGAAAACACCCTCAAACATAGAGTTCTAGCACTACTGAGTAACTAGAGAATCTGAACAAATGAAGGATGAGGGCAACTTTTTTAAAATTTAATTTGATTGATTGATTGATTGATTTGAATTAAACAAATCATTCTCATCTCTAATGGTGGGATTTGTTATACCCAAGATCTATAGGGCTAGAATTATAATTCAGGCTTTCCAAAGTTAATGCTTGTCAACTAGCCTGTATCAATTATCATAACTCCAAGTTCATAATCTAAACTAGATTATAGTTAAAATGTGTGAAGGGGAAATAAATGTATGCTCAAAACATCTGGATGTATGCATCTTGGAATTTCTTTCCCCCATAAGCCATGGTTGAAGCAAGATTATTGATATTTAAATAAGAAGATGATGTCTCGATTAAAATGGATTTTATAGGATACCTAGGAAATTGCCTTATACTGGGTCAGATCCTTCTGGCAGTGGGTTTCCAGGGTTTCAGACTACAGTCTTTTCTAACCCTATCTGGAGATCTCTTGTACAGTATTCACTGGTGGTCTCTCATCTGAACTGCCAAACAGGCCTGATCCATCTTAGTTTATTGTGATAAGCTTTGCTTAGCATAGGTTCAAAAATCAGATAATAGATGTGTTCAGGGTGTTGTTATATTTCTAAATGATGTGTTGTTATTTTTTTAAAATATATACGTAAGAATTAAAAGATGGAATTTTGAGATCTAGTAAGGACATGTTGTTGGCTGAAAAGAGCTATTGAAGTCAGTAAATGCAAATATTGTGTTGGTGGGTCTCGGCCTTTGATTCTCCAGATATTTTGAATCAAACAGCTTCATTTATATACAGCTTCATTTATATACCACTTCATACTGCCTAAGGGGTAAGCTAATTTACCTCCAACAATCTGGGGGGTACTCATTTTAGCGACCTTGGAAGGATGCAAGCCTGAGTCAAGCTTGATCCCTTTTGCTGGTATTGAACTCACAACCTTATGGTTTTTGAGTGAGTGGCTGCAGTACAGGCGTTTAACCACTGTGCCACAAGGGTTCCCAGAAACCCCAGTCAGCATTTGAAAACTGACAGCCACTATCTGTGGGTCTCTCAAAGAGGACTATAATATTATTCCGCAAGACCTAATGGGAAGGATTACTGTGTCAGCCACAGATTTGAGCTCACGGGGACGACACATCTGGGGAGACAAAAGTGTGTATGGTTGCACCACGGAGGAGTGCACCGCCATTAGAATCAACGGGACTTGAGGTCCTGCGTTTTTTTGCATACGGGGGGGGGGGGGGGGAAGGTCTGGAACAGATCACCCATATATACAAAGGGACCACTGTACTCCTGGGAAAACCTCTCCAGAGGTAGCTGTGTTAGCCATATAGCAAAGTACAGTAGCATCCAAAATCCACAAAACAGTGATACATTTATCGGGCCAACCAAAATGCACAAAATATATGTTGCAAGCTTTCAAAGCTCCACTGGTTTCTTCATCAGGGAAAGATGTTTAAAATCATACAGGAGGAGGGAGGGGGAAATTAAGGCAAACTTAGTTCCAAGCTTGAATTTTATCAAGATGTGGCTCTTCTCAGTTCAGGTGGTACTGGAGGGACATGCATACAGGCAGACACCTCCTCCTCCTGGCCATGTGGGTACTCCAGGAATTTGCTTTTTTTAAAGGTCTGTTAGCAAGACAAAAAGAGAAGCCAGTGGAGCTTTGAAAGCTTACAACATGTATTTTGATTGGCCTAAAACAGGTATTCCTGTTTTGTGGATTTTGGATGTTACTATACTAGGAAAATGTAGGCTGAAGACTTCTTCTGGAGCAACATTGGTATCTTAATAGGCATTAGATGGCTTAGGCGTCCTTTTTGAGAGGCTAGTATTTAAGGAAAGAGCATGAAAAAGGCTAAGCGTTAAGTCCTCACCCATATTGGGATCATTATCCCTTACAGTAGAGTAGGAAACATTTAGTCATCCAGATTTTTTGGCATTCACCCTTCTGTAAACCCCAGTTGGCATGGCTAAAGGTAGGATGTTTTTGGGAGTTACTGCCTAAACATTTGGAAAACCACTGCTGTTAGAGGAAGACGTTCCTATGAGTAGGCCCGAATTTGTCAACCCTAATTTTAGACAGCAGTTCTGTTGCGGGGGTGGCAATTGCTGAGCACATTTTGAGGGTAATAACATGAATTCCTGAAAATGCAGTGGAGTTTGTGTTTTACCTTTTTCCTCATATATACCTGTCTTGAAAAAAACCCTTCTTGTTAAGGTTAAAAACCAAATATTGTGTCTTGCAACTCCCATCGGCTCTACTCAGCACAGTCAGTACTGAGGGATTATGGAATTGAAATCAATATATGTACATCTGTGCGGCCACAGTTGGCCACCCTGATTTTGTCTGAGGACAGGCCAGTTTGTGACGTAGAAGTTTGATTTCTTTTAAAATATACAAGCTAAAACACATGTTTAATAAGCAAATGAATAGGTTATTTTGGGCTTGTGAAGTCTATTCTAAAATATGTCCATCTGAGAAGGCTCCAGAGCATTTTTTAATGACAGTGTCACTGGCAGTTGTTATGTTTATTTTTAAACTATCCTTTCCCCAAAACCAGAACTCAAGATGGCGTACAAATTCAAATAAATACAATGTAGTTCAAATATACAAAAGATCAACATTAGAATGGAATTAAACTTCTAATAATGTTAAAAACAATTTAAAAATGTTAGTGCTGCTGGAGGAGGAGGGTTTGTTACAAGACCTGAAATGTGATAGGTATATTATTTCTGCTTAAATTCAATTTTTGTATGTATGTGTATTATATATATCATATATGTCTACCTTCCTAGCAGAGACTTATTGCTTTATCACACTAGGGGGCAAACAGGATTTAACTGTGAGTTAAACGAGAGTTAAACAGGAAATGCCCTATGTTTATCACAGGATATTTCCTGTTTAACTCTTGTTTAACTCTCATTTAAATCCTGTTTTCCCCCTAGTGTGATAAAGCAGTTAGGTTTTATCTGATGGTCTGGTTTGATGTGATAGTAACCAAACTCTCACTTATGTATTCTTTCAGACTGCTCCAGTTCATATACTGAATACTGGCACAAATTATAGTTTACTGTTACAGCTAAATGGGCAATCTACATTTTTCATTTGTCCTTCAAATTAGAATTGAAAACTTTAGTTTGAAAATGGCTTCCAATTTTAATTTGAGCAACATAACTTGCTATGTTTTGCAGATTTGCATTAAAGAAGATGTACTTGAATCCAAGAAGGGAACAGGAATAGTGTGTAATCCTAAAGAATTCTTATGGGAACATATGGTCAGCATTTCTTGAACTAGCTTTTCCTTTCTCTCTCTCTCTCTCTCTCTCTCACACACACACACGTATATATACACACTGTTAAATAGTGTTTATCTGTAAAGTAATGTTAAAAGCAGTCTCTATGAGCCAGATCATCTGGGTAATAGGGGATTATGAGCTCCTTGAGGACAGAAATGAGTGCAGTTGGAACAGTGGCGTTCCCAGCCAGGGTATCACCTGATGCAGAAGGTGGAACGTCGAGGTGTTGCGTTGTTATTCCCGCTCCTCATAAAGAGAACTGGTTAGGCACATTCGCAGATACTGTCGACTTAATGCTTTGTTTTAATCTTGTCCTTCAGGTTTCCTTTCTCAGCTTGTGTATGACCGACCGTTGACAGAATGTATCCGTGCTGGACACTATGCTGCCAGTGTGATTATAAAGCGTTCCGGCTGTACCTTCCCAGAGAAGCCAGACTTTCACTGATACTGGTCAACCCAGCGGATCAAGAGGAGACACTGCCTGCCTTTCCCTCCTTCCCCGGTTATCCTGCATTGATGCTTCTGTACTTCTGTTCGCTTGTAATTTTCACACATCTCTGTTTTGATTCCCTATATCTGTTTCCAACCAACAGTGTCTTGCATGCCTTAAATAAGAGGCCAAACTCTGTTCAACTTGGAATTCATTATCTTTAAATACATTTTCTAGCAACAGTGCTACATGAGAACACCCACAGCTGTTTGTACAGTTAACACTTCTAGTATATTCCCGTAGAGTATACAACCCTAGTCACCTCAGCCAGGTGAGAAATCATTGACATGTTCTACTAGCTTAAGATTTAATTCATGGTATTGCACTGGTGCACACAAGGAAAAAATAATAATTTACTCTTTGTACCCATGTAAGGTTAGACAATACCTTCCATCATCCTCATTCCATAACTTCATTGTCATGCTCATTTAGGATGGTGGGAGTTGTAGTCAAAGGGATCTGAAGAGTGCTAGCTTGTAGAAAGCAGCTTTGGGCTCCTAAATGAGGATGGGACCCATGTTCTTTAACACTTATTGCAGTAGGACTTAGGTCTCATTTCCTCCACATAGGATCAAGATACTTTTGATATAAATAAAATCCCATTAAAAGACTCTCACTAGTTGGGAGCTTAAGGCTATATCTCAAAGTATTATATATACATATATATATAAATATATACATGTGTGAAAATGAAGTACAGAAATACTCATGCAGGCTATCTCATCAAGATATGCCAAAAGAAGTCTTTTATTTCAGCGCACAGTTTTAAGACAATAAGGTACTTCAAATAAACGAGAGATTTTATTTCTACTACAGTATTCAAAGGGGACATTCTGAAAATGTCATTCATTACTTTACTTTGTAATTTGATACTGATAAATAAAACAATTGTGATACAGAACTTCTGGCTTTTCATTTATGTGCCCCAGCCTTTGCTGGAATAAATCCCTTCTGAAAGGAAATTGAATGAGTGAATTTACTTCATTTTAATTCTGATTGTGTCCTGATGATACTGATCATTTGGGAAAGAGTGAAGAGCATTAGGTATTACTTATTGAGAGGTGCAAACTTTGCACTCTGAAGGCTTGCTGTCGCGTGCCTTCGAATCATTTCTGGCTTATGGCAACCCCAAAGCAAACCTCTGATGATGTTTCTTGGCAAGATTTGTTCAGAGCGGTTTCCTCTGAAGTTGAAAGAGTGTGACTTGCCTAAGATCACCCTGTGGGTTTCCATGGCTAAGCAGGGATTTGAACTTTCAACTTCTGAAGCCAGACACCCCATTTCCGCCCCCACCGGCCATGGCAGGGGCCTTCACAAAATGGTGGCAGCATCTCCATGGTGGCACACAGGTGTCTGAACACCTGCCCATAGTTGCGCCAGCCCAGGTGAGTGCCATGAGTGGGAACGGGCCAGATCCATAAGCAGTATACCATGGGGTTGGTCTGTGGTTTCCTGCATGTGTTTTTTGCCCCTATGAAGGTACCAGCATGTAAAGGCTTCCCAACAGGAACAGTTTTTGTACATCAGTAAGATACATTCCCACAGTACTTAAATAAAGATCCCATCATGGATTGTAATTTGAAACCAGGCCTAACATATCTCCTAATAATATCTATCTCCAGCTTCTGACAAAAAGAGAGTTATAGAACTGGATGTAAAAAACAAACAAACTATAAATCTCTTAGCCACACAGTTAAGAGAATTTAAAATGTATACATATATGTTCAAATTTTCAGCTGCTGATGAACAGTGATGTTCACTAAGTTACATCCTTGCCAGAATCCAGGGCTTGCATGTATGTGCAGGGTTTTGTGAATTATGAACTGAAAAGAACTGCCAAATCCTGGACAAATATAACCTAATTATGTGCAAAATAAAACTATATTCTGCAGTTTTTGTAAACCAGTGCAGATTAAATGAATCTGCAGGGGAGTGTCTTAGAGAGTGATAGGGTCTCCTTGTTGGAGGCTTTTAAAGAGAGATTAGATTAACCTTAACCTGTAGAGTCCATTCCAGTTTTAAGATTCTATGGTTTTCTCACACGGGAGTAGCGTAATTTATTCTGCTATTTTTGCTATTGTTTAATTATGTTTATATTCATTATATGACTACAGAGGAGGAAGGCTGGACACGCTCACATACTTTGAACAGTGGAAAACTTAGTAATCGGTCCCTCTGGAGCCTTGAGACTAAATTCATGCCAGCTTGCTAGGTAAGAGAATATACTGTATGCATTGCTTCTGTTAATGGTTGCTTCTGTTAATTGCTTCTGTTGGCTACAGTGTGGGAAAATGTTCATCTAAGCCATGGTTACGTGGTGGGGTTTGAAAAGAGATCACCCTGCATAGGGACCAATGGCAGCCAAAGCAGAAGAGTATTAAGCTTATGTATTTTGCTTTTCCTGTTCCATGACTCATGTGACTGGCCTGTGGTTATATAGAGTTCTCACGTTGTGGACTCAGCAAAGATTCTCCCATGTAGCTTGCACGGTTTCTAAGGCTGGATAGAAGATCAAAGAAGGGCTGAAGAGTCTTCATTTCAAACAGTAATGGCTGCTATTTGAACATCTCATGGATTAAACTGATAGTGAGCACTTACTGGTTGAAGGGCATGTGCTTCAGGCCTGTTTTTACTATTTCAGTTCTTTCTTGGTTACTTGTTTATTTCCTGAAGATAATCACTACACATTTAGCGCGCTATGGGCCGGTACAGACAGGCACTTTATAGTGCCCTGGGGCCAAAATTATGGCTAAATAGGTTTGGGCATCCAGACGCACCCAGCCCTACTATCACCGCAGATGTGTGCGACCGTCCACATGGCAGGCGCCACAGCTGCGCAGGTGTGGTGCAGTGTACAGCCACCTCTTGGCAGAAGCGGTGTCATAGGGCTGCATCACAGCCCTTATGACGCCGCAAAAAAGGAGCCGCCTAGAGCAGCTCCTTTTTAAGTGGGCATCTGTGCAACAGCATGCAGATGCACAGATGCACAGCATACAGGCATGGCTTTGAGCCTCCTGTCTGTACTGCCCCTATGAGAGATTTGTTCCTTTCTTGTTGGCACTTCTGGAGCTGAGATGTTTGCAATCATCTTACATTTTGTTGTTATATGCCTTCAAGTCATTTCTAACTTATGGAGACTCTAAGGCCCTATCATGGGGTTTTCTTGGCAAATTTCTTCAGAGGGGATTTGCCATTGTCATGCTCTGAGGTTGAGAGAGTGTGACTTGCCTAAGTTCACTCAGTGGGTTTACATGGCCGAATCAGTATTCGAACCTTGGTCTCCAGTCCTAGTCCAGTGCTTAAACCACTACACCACACTGGCTCGGCAATTTAATGGTCTTTTAATTCCTGAAAGGACAGTTTTTCTAAACCATGTTTTAATCTACTGAGAACACTAGCCAGTTGCTTTGTCAATCATTTTTATTTTTCTCTTTTCTGTCTTAGAGACTAAGAGTGCTAGTCCTCTTGAAGGAAGAGTATATGGTCCTTTCTTTGTATGATGATTCAAATATGGAAAGTATAGAGGGCGAGAACTAGAAAAGTAAAATATCTGGAAAGTTTGACACACACACCCCCCGAGAGTTAGCAGAGGAGGATAAGGAGGGAGAAATGCTGAAAAAGCAAATACGCAATACTTCTTTTGGCATCTTTTTGCAGACCTAAATTTCTTATGCCAGAAACATCAGATGTATTATGCATAGTTTGTTTGCTAACAAACCCATCATATTTGGGTATATTAGATTTCAAAATACAGATTTATTCAGCCAGTCCCTGTGAATCTACTAACTGAATTTACTTTTGGTTTTTTTTTAATTTTTGTTACAAATGGAGCTACAAGTGGCTGAACGCTGAGAAAAGTAGCATCTCTGAATTTTGCCAGTTGATGAGAAATAGGCAAAAAGTTCAAGTTGAAAACAGAGGAAACCACCAAGACCATAAGAAAACAAAGAGTGTATTATGTACTCCGAACTTAGTCCTCCACAATATCGAACAGGTACAGAAAGCACTTGTTTGGGACATGGGGGGTGAAAGGAACATCCTCAGTCCTCATTGAATACTAATATTACTGCCTGTAACTGTTGCCTGTTTGGTCTCATTTTCTGCACTATCGCTGACACGTTTCTGCTTCTTCTGAGCCTTCATGTAATCAATGTGGAGTTGTGATTTTATCTGGAACTCTTATTTTTATCAGTTGAATTGTGGATTGGACATTGAGCATCACTGAAATTTTTCAGTGGCCACAGCAATAGCAAAGTCACACAGTTGCTGAGCTGGCCTGGGCTAGTTGGAGCAACTTCAGGTGCACACTCCATTAAGGTCAAACAGGAGGAAGGGCAAACAGGGCAGTTGGAGATGGGGAGACACACCAGGGAAAGTGTGGCCAAAATAAGACTGGGCTACACACAGAGATCCCAGTCTATGAATAAAGATTTGGACAGGGACAAAGGCTTTTTGGCACATTAGGCTGCTTTTCACTAGTTGTGTCTCTAACCGATATATTCCTTTCTTTAAAACAACAACAACACTGCAGAACAAACTTTCATGAAAGCAGGATTTTTCATGGCAAATGTTAAAAATACAATTTGGTCATTTTTATTATGTACATACAACATTTTTATTATGTACATACAGGAGAAGGCTGCTGGGGCTCACTTCGTGTGCCTCTGGAGGACGGAGCACCAAGGCATGCTAGACGGAGGGACATCCAAGGAGCCCCAGCCAGCAGCCTTCTCCTCCGCTGCTGCCGCCACCACCACCACCTCAGGAAAGACGGAGGCAAGCAGTGTCCAAGACAGGAGGTAAGCAGGAAGGAAGGAAGGAGACAGGGAGGAAATGAGGGAGGGAAGTAAGGAAGAAAGAGGGAAGGAGGAGTTGATTATCCAACATAATGGGGCCCACTGATAGTTGGATAATCCCTCCAGATTATCCAACATTTTCGGTTATCTGACTATCAGCTGGTACCGTTTATGTCGGATAATCGAGACTCTACTGTATTTATATCTGATGATAGTGTACCATAAGGCCAACCGCAAACTTATCAGACAATCAAAACAGTTAATGCAGTACAGTGCAGTCTCGATTATCCGTCCTTCAGTTATCCAACCTTCTGGATTATCCAACATCGCAGCTGCTGTGATTTCTTTAAATTTTCTGTGATTTCTTTGCATTTTAAGAGGACTGAACTGTTTATACTGTACACCACAATCTTGATCAGTGATTTCTTTACATTTACTTTTACTGTTACTGCAATAAAGCTTCAGTACATTTGCAATTCATACTGATTTCAAGGCTCTTCTTGGACCCTCCGAATTATCCAACATTTTCGACTATCCGACTATCAGCCAGTCCAGTTTATGTCTCATAATCGAGACTCTACTGTATGAAGAATGTATGCTATCCTTGGAACAATGCAAAACACAATAGCAAGAATACAATAACAAGGCACTGAGTCTTTGATGGTCTTTGATGGTACAACTTCAGGCAATTTAGGGGAATTAATTCATACAACATTGTTGTGTATTTTGAAATGACTGTTTTATTTTGCACTGTTTAACAGACCATGGCTAATATAAATGTGTCATGCTCTGTTACCTTTTGTGTTAGGCTATGTATGTATACTAGTAGAACCAGGGCCTCCTTTCCTGCTCTGTATTTAGAGGAAATGTGTAGCATTGCAAAGGGAAAACCTTTGGCATCTGTTGGCTGGAACAAGGTATAAAGCTACCAAATGACATAATTGCATAAAGTCATACTGGTAAAGAACACAAAACAAAATACAATGCACAGTACACCAGCCACAAGCCTTGGTCAATAGCTTCTGAAAGATGGCTCAGGTCAGCCACACTCTGAACCTAGGAGATGACCCACTGAGTTACAGCAGATTTACGATTGTTTAGTTTCTAGAGTGACTTGGCTTCATTTTTACTACTCATTTTCTCTTGAAGGAACCCAACTGTTCACCAGCTTTGGCAGCTGACGGCTATTAACTGTCACAGTCCAGTAACCAGCGGATAGTTAGAGCAACATTAAATATTTGCATGGTGGAGAGACGCCATACTTCATTGTGGAACTCCTGGGCTGCACAGCACTCGAAGGATACCCGTCATAGTGCTATTCTGATCATTCTCCTTTTCATTAGGCATGTGAAATCTGTCGGCTCCACTGGCAGAACCAGAGGCCTGTCGTTCATGCCAGTTCAGTGACACATGAACAGCCAATGCCAGCAAACCTTTATTTTGGCTGCTTTCTTACAAGGCTGACTTAAATTGCTTCCCCCTAAGCAGTGAATGGCTGTGCACCATTGGTAAGAGTTAATTTTCGATTCCAAAACTGAATATGCAGGATGTCCCACAGGCAGAGTTCATGGAATGCCTGATGCGTCCAGATGGGTTGTTTGGTACAAGGCTGGGCGAAAGAGCCTGTGCTTGGCTCTCCCGCTGCAAAGACAAAGGAGATGCAAAGCCGGCAGATGAGCCTTCATAAATAAGTGCTTTTGAAAACAAAAACCCAGGTTCAAATAATTTAAATTTTGCATCCTATACAAACTTTATAAACTGAGACAGTATCACTTATTTTGTATAATCTCTTCAGTAATTTTGACTGTTTTGCATAATTTATTCTGTCTTTGCTGATCAGTGTGTGTGAGAGAGAATTTTTTTATCACCTGGAGAACTCCTCTAGGGAACTTATTTCTCTAACAGGTTCAAAGTATAAAAGTGTTCTAACTCGAAAGGTCATGTCCTAGGTTTAGCAAAACGAAGGATAACAACAACAGCGGCAACAACAAAATAGTTGTTCCTGAATCCCATGTGCAGCATTCATTATTAAAGAAACTAATGCCCTCATCTTTGTGTGGAGGATGTCAGGAATACAAGACACTGGCCTGGCAAAGAAACCATCTGTAAGGCAATCAACATGGCAGGCTGCTTTCATCATAATGGCTATTGGTGCAAAAGCCTTCCTCACGTGGGACCCATCATGTCACACCTGTCTTGCATGTAAAATACAGTCCGCTCAATGAGAGTGGTATTTCAGTTCCCCACTCCTTTCACATTCTTCTTGGCCACTGGATTCACTTAAAATGTGTCTTCTCAGAATCCATCTTCCCAACAGAGATAACAGGGCTGGAATGATGAGGAAAATTTGTGGGGGGGGGGGGGAGTTTATTCCAGGAAATATCTGCCCCACACCAAAATCCGCACCAAAAATCTGAAAACATTGAAAACCTCTGCATTTATTTTGCTTTAGAATTACAAATACGATAAAATAAAATAAGTCATACAATGTTTGAGACAAGATGTTTATATATTGTCACCTTATCTTTGCTCCTCCAGGTTTTATGACCAATAGAATATTTCTTAAGACCGCATTAGATGCTAAAAGTCAAGGAGCCATGGACCTTGAATTTGATGGAATCTCACCCTAAAACTTTTGCAGATTTTTGTGCAGATTTAAATGCCAGGATAAGTCCAAGAGTCAAGAAGAGCCCTCCCTCCATCAGCTCCAACAGGCCTTGCCTAAAAAGAAGAGCCCTCCCTCCAGTCCATCTGCCTTGGTCCAGGCCTCCGAGGGAGAGAAGATTTGCTGGACTTTCCCGTCTCCTTAACTGCCTTTCTTTTGTGTCATGTCTTTTTAGATTGTAAGCCTGAGGGCAGGGGAATGTCTAATTAACAAATTGTAAGCTGCTCTGATAGCCTTGGCTGAAGATCAGGGTATAAATAAAACATCATCATCATCAAAACATCATCAATACAGAGAATTGCCCAAACTATGAGAATTCCCAGTGAGCCACTAAGCTCACTGTGTGATCTTTGGCTAGTCATGTCTTATTATAACCTCCATCAAAGCTTCCTTGTATATTCAGGGTTGTTTGGGAACTGCTGAAAGTGGTGGGCTGTAGGAACAGAAACGGATAGAGGAGGAAAGGAAAAGGAACAGTGGGTCAGTCATTATCATCATTTGGCTTCACAGTGAGAGGAACCCAAAGCACTCCGCTTTCTAGATTGCCACAAGAAGTTGAAAAACGTCATACACTTACCCCAGGGGTGGGGAAAGTGCAGCCCATGGACCACATTTAACCCCCGTCTTATTTTTGCACCCCCAACTACATTGGAAGAGCCACAAGCCCTTACATTCCCCCAGTAACTTTCATATTCCAGCTAATTTTTATCCTCCCAAGCCTCCAACTTGACCAACAATACGTCATTTTTTCTTTTCCTTCATTCCTAATCCTACAAAGTCAAAATGAGAAGCTGAAAATGAAACCAAAAGTGATGTGACATCACTTCTGGTTTGGAAGGAATTTTGATTGATTGATTTGATTTATATCCTACCTTTCTCCCAATACAGGAATGCAACAGTGTGGCCTGCTGGGAAAAATTCTCCTTGCCATATGTTATCTCAGGACTAGGCCCCTAATCACCCTTCTCATATTTGATATCAATCTAATATTAAAAGAGACACTGCAGTGAGTGACCAGTGAGTCACCTGTAAAGGCAACCCCAAGGTGGAAATCTGGCCATAATCCAGCAAGAGAGTAAGAAGGCATCCACCACAATGAGATCACCCAAGACATCATCATAATCTATGGAGGTCAATGATCGGACTCTGACTGAAAGAGATGGTTGTGCAGATACAAAGGACAGTTCTCCAGCAGCAAGAGGTTTCCTTTTGACTGAGATATTCATATAAATTGTCTGAACATTTACTACAGCTCCCAACCATTCTTTTCTCCTGGAAAACCATTTAGCAGACTGTTAATCCATTCAGCCCAAAGAATACTGACCCAGGATATTTTCTGCTGCTCCAGAGACTAGAACATGGAGCAATGGATGCAAACTGCAGGAAAAGAGATTCCACCTCAACATTAGAAGGACCTTCCTGACAGTAAGGGCTGTTCGACAGTGGAACACGCTCCCTCGGAGGGTGATGGAGTCTCCTTCCTTGGAGGTCTTTAAGCAGAGGCTGGGTGGCCATCTGTTGGGGATGCTTTGATTGGGAGTTCCTGCATGGCAGGGGAGTTGGACTGGATGGCCCTTGTGGTCTCTTCCAACTCTATGATTCTATGATTCTAGGATATGATTTTCAGTATATATTCCACCTCCTAGACACTAGCAGTTTGATCTAGTTTGTAACCAGGCAAAAACTTCGTTGGTTCTACTAGGTATCTCAATAAGCCAGCCACCCGCACTCCCAGAGGTGGTTATTGAGCCTTCTCCATTCCAGATTCCCATCAATTTGAACCATGCTTCAAGATTGGTAACGTATAACCACTTGTATAGGGAGTGGTAGCACATCTGAGCTCCTATAATAGGAACAAAGCTACTAAGACACCAAAAAGAGACCATCTTTTCTCCCTTCCTTTCTGTTGCACTAGTTCCCATGCTGCACTAAACAGCCCTCCCAGGCTCCAGGCTGGTTACAACAGTGAACTGTGCTCAAATGATCAATTGGTTTAAAAAAAAAATTCAACACAGACCTTCACTGGATCTCCTTCATTGCTACTGGCAATATGATGCTAGTGATAGTCTTTAAAAAAAACCCCACACATTAAAAACTAACTTCACACATGTGCACTTTTGAAGACGAATGCAGAATTCAAAGTAAATTGAGCTGCTGGGTTAATTATTGTAGCAGAGTCTACATCTTGTTTTTTAGCTCTTCGCCTACCCAAGTTGTTTACTTTTATCACGGGGTTGGGGGAGAAATGTAAGAATCCAAGTCATGGAAAGCATAATTATATGCTCACTAATCGAAAGTATTTTGCCATCTCACATGCTGCAGCTGGGTTTATTTTATCACTTTCCATCAGATGATGAAACTGGAAATTGCTAGCTAAAAGCAGTGGCTTTGGGAGCAAAAAAAAAAAAAAATGAAAGCACTAAGGGGGAAAACCCCAAGCCAATCACATCTTCTTCCTAATGGCGGTGCTTCACAGATTTCCTTGTTAGACAATACATGAATAGCAAGTGAGTAATTGGTTCAATGGGAGCTTCATTAGAGTCCAAGAGAGAAAATAGGATCTTTCATGTGAATAATTTGGGATGATTGGGGAAAGATGAAGCATTTATTACAGGATTGCCTTGTGCTCTACAGTCAGAAAAACTGAAGCTCAGCTGTGCTGAAGTGTGAAAATACGTTGGAACCCGTTCTGGTTACTCCAAATTATCAGCCAATGGAGCCATTTAGCAATGTGACTTTTTACTGCTTTCAGTTTGATTTACTTGTCTTCTTCTCAGCTATGGATATACTGAACAAGAGTCATCAGATGATTTTGACTATTTTACATTATTTCAATCCAGGAAAAGAAGTCATACAGAGCTAAAACCTTCAGCATGCCAACCAGATGATACAAGTGTTCACTTAGGATACACATCCCCATCTTCACTAAGTATCCCATGAAGAAGTGGATTTGCATCCTCCTCTGGAAACAAGAGTTGCTACAAATCACAAGTTGTGTACAACTGACCTGGACCCAGTTTGTTTATTATGTTTGATCCTTGCAGGACAATTTCCACAGCCCTTGATCCCAGACCGAGTTTGTTGTGCCACCAAAAGGGGTGAGTTTCCCTCTGCTGGAAACCCCTTTGAGCAAGCAGTTCATCTTCTAAAGAATTTGCACCCATCCCCGTCACACTTTTTCCTTAAAATGAACCCACCCGCCCCATATTTTCAAACCCAGAAGTGGCCTTTCAGCCACTTCCATTTGTGTTTGTTCCCTTTATTTATTCCCCCCATAATTTTGGCAGTCTATGGATCCATAAAACTGGCCCCTAGACCAATTCTGCCCCTCGTGGGAGCTCCTTGTTGGCCCCATAAAAGAAATGTGAACGCTTCATTTGAAGTAATGAAGAAGAGGAATATGTAATAGCCGTTGTTCATCAAGCCATTAACATCTTGGGCCCTCAGTGGTTCAAATAACGACTTTTAAATAATTGCCTCTTTTGTGTAAACAGGTAACACACAAATTAATTTCGAGTAGCTATTTCCAAACGCAACAGAGGGATGAAAAACGGCAGCCCTCATATAGCTGTAAGCAACTGGCTCAAGTTATGAGTGCAGCCCTCTCCCTTTTATGGCAAGCAAATCCTTGCAAGTTTTGTGATGAGGAATTAGGAGACTTGGAGGAAACCTGCACAGTGGGTCTGAGCGTTGCGTTGCGTTTTGTTTTGGGGTTCTCTTTTCTTTATGCAAACATCTTTGCTTTCCCACCTCTCCTTTCCCCCCTGGGTGGCCAAGGCCTGAAAGGGAGGCTGGAATTGCCCAAAAAGCAAGTGAGGCCAGACTGGGTGGCAAGAAACAGCCCAGGCACCGATTCCTTCGGAGAATGGGAGGGGGGGGGGGAGATGGATGCAGGTGGGTGGAGGTGGGGGGGGGGAAACAAGAGGGTCCTTTCCCCTCTTTCTTAATTAATGGAAAAAGCCCAGTGCATCTGTCAGCAGCTCCGCTGCAAGGCGGATTGTGCCATAAAGGGCCTCATTCATGAGTTGCCAGGAGATCCGTGACCTATTCTTGAATTCGCACAAAAATTAGAAGAAAAAACAACAACAACAGACTGGCTAATTTAATGGCGTGTGGGGTGCAGCTGGTGCTACTGTTTGTACTGGGCTGAGCGGGGGGGGGGGAATGTTTCCCCTTTCGCTCTGATTTATTCCCCTCCCTTCTCCTTATTTTTGTATCCTGTGAGATAATAACAAACATGGGAGGGCATAGCATCATTTCCCTGCTGCTGAGGTTTCTGATAATTTCTTTTCGCTTTTTGCTAAGTTCTTTCTTTCTTTCTTTCTTTCTTTCTTTCTTTCCCAAAGGGGAATTATGTGAAAATAAGTGTACCCCCTGCTCTTATTCTAGGGAGTCATTCATATAAGCTGACTTCTGCAAGTAGAGGAAGGTGCTTTGTATCTAGTCAGATAACTGGTCTGTCTCGCTCCCTACTGTCTATACTGGCTAGCAGAGGCTTTCCAGGGTTTCAGGTGGGGCTTTCCTATATTTCCCCTCCTGTCAATTTTCTCGAGATTTAAGCTGGAACCTTTTGCAAATGAAGCGCGTAATCTAGCACTCAGCTATAGCCCTCCCAATTGACAGGCTGAAAATGCTTATTAACTGCCTTTCTGCAAAAGGATTCAAGGATGTTGTACAAAACTGTCTACAAAATTGTTCCTTTGCCTTCAAGTCGCCGGTTGACTTACAGCAGCCTATTAATTTCATTAGGTTTTCTTAGGTAAGGAATACTCAGAGGTGTTTTTTTCCAGTTCTTTCCTTTCCTTGATATTTGTTGTCAGTCTCCCATCCAAGTACTAACCAGGGGTGATTGTGCTTAGATTCCAAAATTAGATGAGCTCTGGTGGCTTTAGGGTATTTAGGCCAGACATATAAATGAAGTATGATAGCACCCTTCCCTCTCTATCTGACACCAAGGTGGCCAGGGCCTGTGATGTTCCTTGGTACTTCTCCTTCCCTAATGTTCTTCCCTTCAGGACTGGCTATTTGGGTTTCAAGTTACCAAGGTTGGCAAAGTTCAACTCTATGTCCTGTTTGGTTTTATGCTTCCACAAGGCTGTAACATTCAATATCAACAGTGTATGAAGTGTGCCGTGAGGCCTTTGGGTATTAGCGTCTGCCCATGTTATTGTACTTCAGAATTCATGATACATCATAGGCACTTTGTATCCTGGATACAGGATTGATCCTATAATACAAGTGATGGAGTGACCACCTTCAAATGGTGCCATGACTAGAAAGGTGACAGTGTGGGAATTCTGCTTCAGCCATCAAAATGTGTGTGTCCAGTGTTGTTTGAGCCAGAAGAAGAAGAAGAAGGAGAAGAAGAAGAAGGAGAAGGAGAAGAAGAAGAAGAAGAAGAAGAAGAAGAAGAAGAAGAAGAAGAAAGCATTTTTTTTCTATTTGCTGTCCAGCCTCCACCTCCCCCAGTTGGTTTTTAAAATGTGGGCTAATCATTTATTATCATTCTGTGCTATTTGAATATGGCTGGGTTAGACCGATTTTGTTGGCAGACCAAAAGAGCGGCAATAGACGAGAAGACCATGAGGCAGTGAAGAGCATAGTTCCCTGGTACACATGCAAAGCTAGGTGCCTACCAGGAACAGGGATTGAAGATAATTTCATCCTAACTGGCCAAAATTGGGAATTATGGTGCTGTGGGCAAAAAATGAAAAGCTCCTATATTAAGAATGAATGCTGATGTTTTTAGTCCCTGGCCACTTGGAGATTACTAGGAGGTGGAAGATGTTGAGAGGATTGAGCATGAAGAACAGGGTGAACAGGATATGACATGATCAAATAATTGCATCATAACAGACTTATCAGAGGACTAGAAAAGACTGACTGTTTTGGTTTTTTGGTACCCATTTGTTGTTTTCACAAACAGAGAATCACTCCAATATGCCTTGGAGAAATGTGTTCGAGTGAGTGGGATAGTATTATATACCCCTTTTGACTTCTTGACTGTTATGTTGTTTATGTTGTTCATAAAATATCTGTAAAAAAATAATAATATAATGAAAGTTTTAAAACAAGAATATGAGCACTTGGAGGCTTGTACTTGAAGAGGCAGAACATCAAGATCTGCCTGACGCTTGGACTAACCATGCAGCAGAGTGACATGGCAGAGTATTGGTGTGGTAGTATGGCCTTTATCATTTCATTCCTGTTCTATTCAGATAAAACGTGATCCCTCCATGTGCAATTTGGAAGAATTTGGCCCTTTTGCAGCCCCACCCGCCCCCCAAACAACTCCTCAAACTCCACCAAAAACTAATTGTAATTTTTTTCTGGAATGTCTGGGAGTTTTCATGAGTATGTGCATTACTGAATGTGTGGCTGTCCATTCACTTTGCATGGATTCGCATGGCCGTTTCAACAAACGGAGGACAAATAGATGTGGAAGTCTTGCTAGTCTACATGTCACAGGGCCGCTGATCCATTGGAACTCTTGCTGGTCCACGTGTCACTGATCCATATGACATAAATCATTTCTGTTTCTTTGAGCTCTCTGTCTCAAAAAACAGGATGCAGCATGAGGGTAACATTGGAAGTGCTGTATCCTCAGATTCCAAGGACTTCACTCCAGTCATCACTGCTCCCCATTTGCCTCCTTGGCAAGGTCTCACAAATAAGCACAACCCCTATAAAGGAGAAATGCTAGGGCAGTGTATGAGGGAGGAGCTCGTAATCTCCCGGAAACCCAAGGCCTACTCAAGACTCAGTTTGAGTCCTCCAGTCGCTGGAGCAATGTACAAGCTGAGCTTATCTAGCTTCCATCCCAGCCACCCTTGAGCTCTCCATGGTGCTATCCATCCTTCACTTTGTTTAGCTGGCATCTCACCTAGGCTTTGACAACCTTAACAACTACAGGGTCACTTGTGCTGATCTTTCAGGAACTTGACCTGGGCTGTACCTGACCTTGCTTCTTGGATCTGGACTCTTGGTTGTTGACCTGCACACACATGACTTTGTATGGAAAGTCTTTGCACTGGCTGCCAGTCGCCTGTAGAGCAATTTTCAAGGTGTTACTGCTGGTTTATACATTTACACGATCAGGTGATCTAACCCCACTGCCTGCTGCTGTATTGGCAACATTGCTGCTAACGTTCTTGCTAACTGTGCCATAGCCTGCTGATGTTATCTTTTTGTGGTGCAAAGCTGGGCTTTCTACATAGTGGCACACCACATGGAGATGTGACCCCAACAATTGAAAACAGTTTTTTGTAGGGCTTTTGGGCTATGTGGCCATGTTCTAGAAGAGTTCCTTTCTGATGTTTCGCCAGCATCTGTGGCTGGCATCTCCTCTGAAGACGCCAGCCACAGATGCTGGCGAAACGTCAGAAAGGAACTCTTCTAGAACATGGCCACATAGCCTGAAAGCCCTACGAAAAACTATGGATGCCGGCCATGAAAGCCTTCGACTCCACAATGGAAAACATGTTTGCACAGGCATTTTCCTTTTGTTGGTGTTGTCAGTGACGCCAGCATGATGTAGTAGTTTGAACATTGGGTTATGACTATTTACTCCAGGGTGCAAATCCCTCGCTCGGCCATGGAAACCCTCTGGATGACCTTGGGCAAGTCACATTCTCTCAGCCTCACAAACTCCCTCTGAACAAATCTTGCCAAGAATACCCCATGATAGGTTCTTCATCATGTGGAAATGGCATGAAGGCACACAACACACACATGGTGTTGCCAGCTACTCCTAGTCACTTCAAATGGAGATCTTTTATTCTTTTATTGCTGTGTTATGGATTAGTTTCATTGTACATGGTTGTGTTTTTATTTTATGAACCGCTTCAGTATGTGTGTGTGTGTGTAGTTTTTTTTTTTTAAATGAAAAACAGTATATAAATTTTCCTAAATAAGCAAGTAATTGGAAAGGCTATAGACAAATAATCTTTCCTTTTTCTTGGGCAAACTGTATTTGCTTATGCAGTGTACAGAAGCCTTTGAGATTCCAGGGGTAAGAAAGGCACTGTGACTAGCATAAAACCCACATCTGATTCTTTTGCTTTGTTCTTAGTACTCAAACCTCTTTAAAGCTCTGAAGCTCTCATCTCTTGCTTTGAGTACATGAGTAACTTACTTTGACTTGAAGGGGAGGGGAGTGCTACAAAACTAGAAAGCTCAAGGCAGGTTTGGAAGCATATATTATAGAAGCAATGTCCTCTTGTTCTTGCCAGTTTTCCTCACTGTTCTATCAATGTGAAGTAAAGAGAAGTGTGTTGCAATGGTTAGAGCTGCCCTGGTTGTGGTTGTTTGTGAATACCTCTTCCCCAGTTATATACCCAACAGGAAGACATTGATTTATTCATGATTTTTAAAAATTATATATATTATTGCAAGTAGTGGCCGGTAGAAGGGGATGTTATGGAGACACTTGCTATCCAGGGCCAGGAGAATGTTGGACTGTGAAATCAACATCTTAGCTTCAGTTCTATCATTATTGTTGTTGTCGTTACTCATTTGTATCCCACTTTCTCCTCAATACTGGAAACCAAGGTGGCGTACCAAAGTCTTTTTAAAATACAATTAAAAACAGTTACAAAAGGAGAGGTGAAGCGTAAAATATATATATACAATTAAATAATATGCAGAACTGAAACCTTTTAGAACAAATCAATTAAAAGACAAAAGATACAATGCAGAACAGTACACCAAAAACAATGCGCCATTAAAAGCCCTCAGAGTCAGTTCCTACAAAACCCATTAGAAAGGAGTTTTCACTTTTCTGATTGAATGACAAAGAGAAAATCATCCTAACCTTCCTTGGGAGAGTATTTCAAAGCCTGGGGACAGCCACTGAGAAGGCCCTCTTCTATGTCCCCACCAAACTGGCCTATATGTAACACAGTGCAACGAGTGGTAACACTGGCATATGTCTTTTTTCAGTTGTTGCTCTGGGGCCACAACAAACTCCCATTCCCAGATTTCCATAGCATTGGCCCATGGCAATTAAAGTGGCGTCAAACCAGATTATTTCCAAAACCCTACTGGAGGAACCAGGTGCCCTCATCCCAGGCATTCCTCTTACAAAGATGGCCCCAAGATTCATCCCTCCTCTCTGTTATTGCGCACCTTCAAGTCCAATGTGAAGTTGAAGGTTTTCACGGCCGGCATCTGTCATTTTTGTGGGTTTTTGGGCTATGTAGCCATGTCCTAGAAAAGCTTATTCCTGATGTTTCACCAGCATCTGTGGTTGGCATCTTCAGCGAATGCCAACCACAGATGCTGGTGAAACATCAGGAATAAGCTTTTCTAGGACATGGCTACATAGCCCAAAAACCCACAAAAATGACAGATGCCGGCCGTGAAAACCTTCAACTTCACATTGGACTTGAAGGTGCGCAATAACAGAGAGGAGGGATGAATCTTGGGGCCATCTTTGTAAGAGGAATGCCTGGGATGAGGGCACCTGGTTCCTCCAGTAGGGTTTTGGAAATAATCTGGTTTGACGCCACTTTAATTGCCATGGGCCAATGCTATGGAAATCTGGGAATGGGAGTTTGGGACATGGCTACATATTTTACGTGGTTGGCATTCTCTGAAGATGCCAGCCGCAGATGCTGGCAAAACATCGGAAATAAACACTTCTAGAACATGACCACATTGCCCCCCAAAAAACCACAAAAAACTATGGACGTTGGCCTTGAAAGCCTTCAATTTCAATTTGTATTCACAGTTTTTTTTATTGTATTGGCATTTAAAATGTTGCATGTCATCTTGGATCCCATGTTGGGAAAAAGGTGGCATATAAATTAATAATAGAGCATGCAGTCAGGGGTTTAAAGAACTCAGCTGAAGAGTTAGAACGGTGGTGGCTTTGTTAGAGATATATGAGGCGAAGGCAAATAAAAAAGTGGAAGGGAAAATAAAGAAGTGTGATAAATACAATTTATTGAGTGTTGTGAATAAATTTGAATTTGGCTATGGAGATCTTAGGGCACTAGGCAGAGGTAAAATAAATCCTTGAAAGCCTTGTAACAGTAGCAGTTTCTCTCATAGTCTTGAGAAGCTGTCAATA
Organism: Urosaurus nigricauda; assembly: GCA_034509955.1. Classification (NCBI taxonomy): domain Eukaryota; kingdom Metazoa; phylum Chordata; class Lepidosauria; order Squamata; family Phrynosomatidae; genus Urosaurus; species Urosaurus nigricauda. Next base: position 158,244,944 of record JAOEGL010000003.1, read on the forward strand.
AGTAATTATTGAAAAATCCAAAATTAGCTGACAATATTCCCTTCTGTGTCATAACATCCCTTTGATAAATACTTGGAGCTAATGATTTAGATTAGGGAGGGCAAAACATGGCCCAAGGGCTGTGTTTAGCTCCTGTGGCCATTTTTGTCGTCCCCTCAACACTCTTGAAACGATGTTCGAAAAATTCAGCAACAAATCGTGTGTTTGGATTTTGGCAGCAGACCAGAAAAGAGCCACTAAATCAAACAAACCAAATGCATCTTTTACACTGTTTTTTGCAGTTTGCTGACCAGATCTAGCCAACGGAGAAAGCACCATTAAAGCAAACATTTCCTACTTGTTCAGTATTAATGGTATTTTCCGCTTTACCACTAAAATCCACTGGAATGGCACCATTACCATAAAATTTCAGTGGCATGATAGCAGCAGATCCCAGGAAAGCAAGAGGGGCACCTGGACCTGGTGAAGTTCCTCACTTCTGGTTCAGACTGTCTCAGGTAATTTTGTTCAATCTCCTGCCTAAATCTATCACTTTAAATTACTAGTAAACTTTCCAAAGAAAATAAGTGACACGAAAGAACTTTGGGAGATGTTGGCTTGGGTTTCCATAGACTTTCCTAAATATCTAAACTGAAATGAAGAGAAGAGGCTTCCACATAATGGTCAAATTGGGATTATGTTCTAAAGGCTGAAGTAATGAGGTTTCTGGAGGAAGGATGAATGGCATGTCCTACCGTACCCTTGCAGTTATATTGCTTCTAGTGCAATGTTTAGCTGCATATGATGAATTGGCAAGATCTCCATCCATACCAGCCATATTGATTTATCTCCCTCGAGTAGGTGCTGTCTTTCTATTTCTCTTTCAAATTCAATTAGTTCTCATGTCCTCCCAACTGAAATAGTATCTTGGATAGATCCCTTAAAGTTTAGACAAAACCCAGAGCAGATTCATCAACCTGCTGACATGGGAGCCACCAGCCACTGCTGATCTAGCTTCTTGGAGCCAAATGAATGCAAGAATAAAAACAAGTTTGACCTAAAACCGAGAGCAAATTGGTCACTTGACTGATATGAGAGCCACCAGCCATCGTTTTTATGGACTGGGATCTTGCTGGTTGCTCTAAACTAGAGTTAGAGCCATTGAATCAATTATTGAGTGATGATCAGCACACAGGCAATTTGATAGCTTTACTAACCATAAAAATCAGGCCCTACCTTCCTAGGAGAAACTTTTAAAAAAGTAACTGTGTTAATCCATGAACAAAACCAAAATCCACAATTGGCCAATGCCCATATTGGGAACAATCCAAATGATACAAAACCATGAAAGTTTCCAAATTCCATCAGGCTAGTAGGTACCCTTGAACAGATCAGACCAGTTCTTTCTCTGGAAGCAAAGATGATTAAGTTGAGGCTATCATACTTTGGCCACATAATTAGAAGGCATGGATCACTAGAAAAAACAATAATGCTAGGAAAAGTAGATGGTAGAAGAAAGAGGGGAAGACTGCAGACCAAATGAATGGACTCAGTCAGGGGGGTTATGGGCATGGACTTGTAGGACCTGAGCAAAACATTGGGAGACGGATACTTGGAGATGTCTCATCCATAGGGTCACCATGAGTTGGAATCTACTTGAGGGCAGCTAACAACAACAAAGTAGGTACCCCCTCACCCACAAATGGGGATGGCTGAGGAAACAAATCTAAAAATGAGTCCTGATCTTTTGGCCATGAGGTCTGCAGCTAAGCCCAGTCTCAAGATGAAGATGATAGACACGTGGGTTTCAGGCTGCCACCATCCCTGCATATCACAACAGGGGGGAAAACACAGTTGCTACTCTCTGTTTCTGGAGGCAAAGCTGGAAACTTTTCCACTTGAGCTGAAGTCCCCTAGGAGCTGACATGGGAGCTTGTCCCATTGAACCTTAGCGACTCTAAGCAGGGATGTCTGCTGGGTTGTGCTCTTAATTTCCTGCGTACGTGACAGCTGGAGCCAGGTTTCTCAGGAAAAGACACAATAGGGAAGAAGCACCGCAATTCACAGGGTAAGGTGAATTGGCTTATACAACTTCCTTCTATAGCTGTCATAAAAGAATGTGATTGATCTTGAAAGGTACTGCTGGGAGACCTCTTGTAAGCAAGGGACATTGTCGCCTCAAATGTCTAGACATCCAGGTGTACGCAGGTTTGCATTAAAAGCAGCCAGAGTTACACAGCTCCACCTGTTTGGCAGCAAAGGAGGTTAATACTGTTACTTTGATTTTGATCGTTTAGAATGCAATAGATAATGCTCGACTTTTCAGATTTCTCCTGTGAGATTTAATTTTATATATATATATATATATATATATATATATAAAATTGTGAGCACAGTTCACACATCTTCCTATGAAACCAGTGTGCAACTTTTCTTGCTCACAGTTCACAGAAGGGTTGAAAAAGGATGCCACGAATGAAGCCCCACCAAGAGTATGGGAACTGTTTGGTCAAAGCTGTGCACATAAATGTTCCTAAATTTAAATTAGTGGGGAAATCAAGGAGAAATGTGCTTTAAGTTTGCATGCATCCTTTAATTAATTTCAGTGCTCACTTAAGCTCAAAATAGATTCAGTTTCTTGTGTATTTAATTCTCTTTTACACTTGTACCTGCCTGTCTTCCTTAGCAAATGAAGCCAATTAGTCCATCATATATTCTATCATTTCTCACAGGCCTCTCTCAAGCAACTGCCCATATTTTCGGGATGAAGACAAGCACAACAATACGAGACTGTGATATCAAAATGCTACGTGAGTTAAAAGGGAGAATGTCCGCTTCACCCGACATGCTGAATATGGCTGCCAATGTAAAACAGGAAAGTGTTTTCAGGCTCAGAAAAACTTTTATCAACATTGTGTGCACGTGGGCGTGTGTAAACATGTGTTTGTTTTAATTTTATAGTAATTCCTTCCTTTGGCCTCAACTCAAAGCAGTTTCTGTACAGGGCAACACTAAGTTGCTGCAGAAAAACGACGAGTGAGGGAATGATTAAAGCCCTTTTAAACTTGGCTCCAAACATATCCATTAACTTCTGAGTAAGCCCAGTTGAGCCTCATGGGGCTTACTACTGGTTGGATATGTACGAGAGTGTTTTATATTTCCTAGTGCTTAGGGCCAAACTACATGCTGCACAAAAAGGCATCTATTTAAACACCAGTGGCTGCTTCTTCAAGGCGGGAGAAGAGGTGATCTGAAGCCAAGAGGAAGGATGGTACTCAAACATCTCCCCTGGAAATTGTCTTCTTGTGAATTGTCCGTCTTTCCAGTAAGATAAACAGCCATAAAGTTTGAAACTCAGCCGCCCATCTGTGCATAAAGTATATTTTGGATTGAAGTGTTGTCATCTAATTTAAAGGCAAGCTTTCTCTTTAATGAAAGAGAAGCCACATGTATTCTTACTCCTCTGTGGCCACTCAGAGTCTGCTGGCTTTTTCAGTCTTGATCTTCCTGATCAAGATAGAGTCTTAAGTCAAAGTGTCATGGGTAATACCACATAAATACCGAGCAAACGGTCCCCTCCAGAGAGAGCCACCTAATCTTAAACTCCTTTGGAAACAGAATAGGGTGGAAGGAACTAATCTTGATTTCAACAACAGCAACAAATCTTACTGTACTTTGGTTAGCAAAGTTGCTGGTAGGATGATGATATCATGAGATGCATTCAAGCTTGGTGAGAAATTATAACTCAAAAGAGTGCTCATGAATGCTTCCTCTTTAATAGGAAGGGAGGTTTCAAGTGGAGAGCCAAAGGTGTGCATCCTTGGTCTGGGACCCTTCAACATTTCGATCAGTAACATAAATGAGAAGATGGAGATAATCTTTATGAAACTTGCAGATCACACACGCAGAGACTGTGTCCTTGATCAGTGTTACTCAAAATAGTGGTCCATGGACTGGTCCTGGTCTGTAAGCCATCAGCTGCTGGTTTGTGACAAGCTTCCAGGAAAGCAAGAAAGTGTTGTAGCCAATGGGTACAATTATGTTGCCAGTCCAGGGCAGACTGAGGATGAGGGATTACCAGTTCCCACATATAATAGCCAGAGGAGCACTGTCCTAGATGAGGCATGTGGCTTCACAGAGGATTGAGACATACTGAATTGCAAAGGAAGTATCTTTTTGTATTGCAAATGGATGTTAAATTTCCTGGACTTTGAGAATCTCCCAGTTCCCACATGGCCAGAAGGAGGAGATGGCAGCCTCTACGTAATACTGTCCCCCCCCCCCCCTCGCAACACACACCATTTGAACTGAGAACAGAAACAGCAAAATGAAGGCCTGTGACTAACATCTTCAATTTTGCTTTCTTTCTCTTGTATGGTTTTTAACACTTTGCTTAACGAAGAAGCCACTGGAGCTTTGAAAGCTTGCAACGTGTACATTCTGCATTTAGGTTGGTCCCATATCACTATTTGGTTGATTTTGGATGTTATTGAATGTCCTAGACAAAGTCATTCTCACCAACCACTTGTAGGACAAGAGCCACAGTTTTCTACCAACATGTGTAGTAGTCAGAGTCCTTCAGATAGAATCATAGAATCGTAGAGTTGGAAGAGACCACAAGGGCCATCCAGTCCAACCCCCTGCCATGCAGGAACTCTCCATCAAAGCATCCCCAACAAATGGCCATCCAGCCTCTGCTTAAAGACCTCCAAGGAAGGAGACTCCACCACTCTCTGAGGGACTGTATTCCACTGTCGAACAGCCCTTACTGTCAGGAAGTTCCTCCGAATGTTGAGGTGGTATCTCTTTTCCTTCAGTTTGCATCCATTGTTCTGTGTTCTAGTCTCTGGAGCAGCAGAAAACAAGCTTGCTCCCTCCTCAATATGACATTCCTTCAAATAGCTAAATGTGGCTATCATATCACCTCTTCTCTTCTGCAAGCTGAACATACCCAGCTCCCTGGTGGTTTAGCTACTCACTCACTCACAAACCACAAGGTTGTGAGTTCAATCCCAGCCAGGGGCTCAGAGTCGACTCAATCTGGCATTCTTCCGAGGTTCTGAACTCAGAGCAACTTGTGCTCACAGTGGCAGCACTGGCATTTGCAGGGACTGCATGGGAAGGTAGTCTTCCACCATTCACTGAAAACCCACAGTATATACAGGGGACTGGATTCAGGGCCAGAATACTCTGGGAGAAAACCTGGAATATTCTGCCAAATGTTGGCTAACCCTTGGTCCTTTAGGAGAAATTCAGCATTGGATCCACTAAATTCATCACTCAATTCAAGCAGCGAAGAAGCTGTTTCTTCTAATTAGTGGATACCTCCCTCACTACATAAACCTGCCTTAGAGCCAGCATGGTGTAATTGTTTGAACACTGGTTGGACTAGGACTCTGGAGACTGGGGTTCGAATCCTGGCTCGGCATTGGACGCCTCTGGCAGGATTTAATGTTTTGAACTGATTGGGGTTTTTTTGGTGGGTTTTTGGGGCTATGTGGCCATGTTCTAGAAGAGTTTATTCCTAACATTTCGCCAGCATCTGTGACTGGTATCTTCTTCATTTCTCTGAAGATGACAGCCACAGATGAAGGCAAAACGTCAGAAATAAACTCTTCTAGAACATCGCCACATAGCCCCAAAAACCCACAAAAAAACTATGGATCCTGGTCATGAAAGCCTTCGGCTTCACTTTTGAACTGGTTGTTTCTGTAAAGGGCCATGCAAATTTATGGCCCTATACAAATAAATGATGATGATGATGATGATGATGATGATGATGATACCCACTGGGTGACCTTGGGCAAGTCACATTTTCTCAGCCTCAGAGAATGGCAATGGCAAACACTCTCTGAAGAAACTGGCCAAGAAAATCCCATTATAGGGTCACGGAAATTACTTCAAGGCATCGTTTTTTGTGGGTTTTTCAGGCTGTGAAGCCACGTTCTAGAAGAGTTTCTTCCTGATGTTTCGCCAGCATCTGTGGCTGGCATCTTCAGAGAAAGTCGAAGGCTTTCATGACCAGCATCCATAGATTTTTTTGTGGGTTTTTCGGGCTCTGTGGTCATGTCCTAGAAGAGCTTCCTCCTGATATTTTGCCATCATCTGTGGCTGGCATCTTCAGAGAATGCTGGCATGGAAGAGAGTGGGATATATATATACCAGGGATGAATCTTGGGGCCATTTTTGTAGAAGGAATCCCTGGGAAGAGGGCACCTGGTTTCTCCAGTACGGTTTCGGAAATAATCCGGTTTGACACCAGTTTAACTGCCATGGGTCAATGCTATGGAAATCTGGGAATGGGAGTTTGTTGTGGCCCCAGAGGGGCCACAACAAACTCCCATTCCCAGGTTTCCATAGCATTGACCCATGGCAGTTAAACTGGTGTCAAACTGGATTATTTCCATAGTGTGTCATAAAAAACAAAAACAAAGTTGAGACTCTTTCCGAATGGCATTGCAATGGATACTCTCCCCTTTCCTCATCTCTCCATTATATCATTCATTTTGTCCTCCTCTCCGAGAGCGTTTTGAGGGAGTCCTCTTAAGTCCGAATCCTGAATAAACATTTTATTTCAAATGCTATATTTATATATATATTAATATTCCCGTACTCTTTTATAATTGTATTATTTTATACTTGTTGTTCGCTGCTTTGAGGTTCCCGTGTTGGGAGAAAGGGCAGGATATAAGGAAATAATATTTAATATTTTATATATCTATCTATTAAAGGGCGAGATATAAGAAAATAATATTGTATATTTTATTTTATTTTATTTTATATATATATATATATATATATATATATATATAATATTCTTGTACTGTTTTATAATTGTATTCTTTCATACTTCTTCACCAACTTGAGATCCCTATTTTGGAAGAAAGGGCAAGATATAAGAAAATAATATTGTATATTTTATTATATATATATATATATATATATATATATATATATAAAATATTCTTGTGCTGTTTTATAATTGTATTCTTTCATACTTCTTTGCTGCCTTGAGGTCCCTATGTTGGGAGAAAGAGTGGGATATAAGAAAATAATATTATATATATAAATATATATATTAATATTCTTGTACTGTGTTTAACTGTTTTATATATAGTATATATATATATATATATATATATGAAATGTTCTTCTACTGTTTTTAATTGTACTGTTTTATACTTCTTGTCCGCTGCCTTGAGGTCCCTATTTTGGGAGAAAGGGTGGGATATAAGAAAATATTATCGTATAATTAAATATTAATATCGTATAATTAATATCGTATAATTAAATATTCTTGTACTGTTGTATAATTGTATTCTTTCATACTTCTTTGCCGCCTTTAGGTCCCTATGTTGGGAGAAAGAATGGGATATAAGAAAATAATATTATATATATATGTGTGTGTGTGTGTGTGTGTATATATATATACATATATATACATATGTATATATATTAATATTCTTGTACTGTTTTATAATTGTATTCTTTCATACTTCTTTGCTGCCTTGAGGTCCCTATTTTGGAGGAAAGGGTGGGATATAAGAAAATAATATATTATATATTATATATATATATTAATATTTTTGTGCTGTTTTTAACTATATTGTTTTATACTTGTTGTTCACCGCCTTGAGGTCCCTGTTTTGGAAGAAAGGGCGGGATATAAGAAAATAATATAATAATAATATAATAATAATAAACATGGCTGGTGTTGCCTTGCAGGGAGTCTCCACAGGGCTCAGTGAAAACAAAAACACACCCCAAAATGAACCCATCATCCCTGTGCCATTTTTCTTCCTCTCTCTTTCTCTCTCTGTGTATATATATGATGATGATGAAGAACCATCTCTACCCACCATCAACCCCCCTCAAATCTCCCCTTTTTTTGCCAGGAGCAGATTTTGAACAACAACAACAACAAAAAAGAGAGGAAAAAGAGAGAGAGAGAGAGAAGCCACACAGAAAAATGGGAGGGACCTCTCAGTCTTCTCCTTCTCCTTCTCCTTTTTTTTCCCTGTCAGAGAGACAGAGAGAGAGAGTGAGCCTTATTATGTAGATTAACCTTTTCAATTAGCTCTTCTTTGGGCTTTTTAATTATTATTATATTATTATATATTATCATTATTACTATGAGACTCCTCTCTCTCCTCCTTGTTGGGAATCTGCAGCCATTATTATAAACCAAGCCAGAAGGAGGAGGAGGAGAAGGAGAAGGAATAAAAAAAGAAAGAAAGGTTTGAGGATTGAAATTTTATTATTCCTTATTTTATTCAAATTATATTTTAATTCTGGGCTTTAAGTGTTGGGTTGGAGGGGGGAAGAAGGGGTTCATCATCACCATCAGTTTCTTTGCACACCTTTTAATGTCTTTTTTTGTGTGTTTTTCTGTGTGGATTTTATATATGTGTGTGTATTTTTTGGTCTTATATTTCCCTCAGTTTTAAGAAAAGCCAAAGAGGACTCTAAGCAAGAAAGGAAGGGTATTATAATTATTATTTATTTCTATTTTGTTCTCCACATTATCCTTTCTTGTGTGTTTCTCTTGTGTTTTGTGTTGTGGTATTTTGTGTGTGTGTGTGTTGTTGTTGTTTTAGATACAGAGAGACCCAAGGACCAGCCAAGGTTGTTGTTGTGTGGCTCTTCTTCTTCTTCTGAGGTAAAAGTCGCCTCAGAAAAGAGAGAGAAAAAGAGACTAAAGGAGAAAGAAAGAGCCACATTCCACAGCAGCAGCCTCCATTTGCTGAGGTTTACTGAGGAGGAGAGAGCATCCACACTGAGGGAATATAAACCGGTTTGACAGCGCTTCAACTGCCGTGGGGGACATGTTTTTTATTTGTTTATTCCTTTGTGTTTTATTTTATTTATTTCTGCAAAAATTGTGTATTTTGTGTGCTTTTTGTTGTTGTTTCCACATCTCGCCCGACCGAACGAGCGGGTGGCACGTGTGTGTGTGTCGTCGTGAAACGCAAAGATTTCTTCTTCATCACTAATATAGACTCCGCCGCTTTATTTATTACTGTTATCATCGTTATTATTATTACTTTGTGTGACGCGCCCCTCCACCTCAGGAATGAAAAAAAAAAAAAGGCTCCCGTTTTTTTGAACAAACTTCACAGCGGAGGGAGTGAAGGTGAGGTAAAAAATGGGCGGAGACTAGTTTTTGATTGATATCCCCGTTGTCCTATCCTAGCCGCCCCTTTTGCCCCGCCCCTTGGCTATTTGTCATCGTCAACCAATCAAAACCGTGGATGGTTTACTCTGGTTTCTAAGAGGGGGAGAAAGGTTTTGCCAGGAGTTTTGATTGACACCCCTGCCCTCCAATGGCTCCTCAAGGGGGAGTTTTGGAACAACGGGATTGGCCGGGAGGGAGGACGATGGTCCAATGAGCGCGGCGGTTTAAAGAAAGAGGCGGGGCTTAGCTGAGGCGCAAAGTAAAGGGAGGGCAAAATGGGGGGGGGGTATGTGCGAGGAGGTTTTAATGAGCCCCGCACTGGGCTGTCATCGGGTGTCATCATGTCGGATGCGCTGCTGCGCTGCGGCTGATGCGAGAGTTCGAAACAAAATGGCGGCGGCGGCGGCGGCGGAGGCTTAGAAAAAGGTGAGAGCAGCGGCGCAGCGCTGACTGTGCTGCGAGAGTCGCCGGCAGAGGGCGCGATTGCGCATGCGCCGTCTCTTTCATTCTTTCTTTTTCAGGGCAGGACTCGCGAGCGCCCCCAGCGGCCAAGGCGGGAATGACTAGTTTATTTGGAAGCACTTTACTCAATGGATGCAATATATATATATATATATATATATATATATAATTTATTTATTTATTTATTAGGGAGCCGGGGATGTTTAGCTGGAGAAGAGAAGGTTAAGAGGTGCTATGATAGCCCTGTTTAAATATTTGAAGGGATGTCATATTGAGGAAGGAGCAAGCTTTTTTCCTGCTGCTCCAGAGACTCGGACGCGGAACAGATTCCAGGCTTGATCAGTTCCAGGACCCCATTTGTTTGTCTTTTTGGCACTCTTCTCCAGCACCCCATTTCTCAAATGCGTTGGTTTTCTTCTTCTCTGCTTTCTTCGCTGTCTAGCTCTCACATCCCTACATGGTGAAGGGGAATACGACGACTGAGATGTTTTTCTTACTTTAGTGCTTTTGTATATCTTTACACTTTAGGATCTAGGCTAGTTCTTTCGTAGCTGCCCTCGTTCATAGGACCTTATCAGACGTCGGAAATTGGAAGTATAATCTAACGGCAATCCGAACGCAATCATGGGGTTTCACGTTGTTGCGAATTAAAGCATCTCACGCAATTTCGGGCAAAAGGGAAGTCATTCTGAACGCAATCATGGGTTTTACGTTATTTCGTATTAAAGCATCTCACGCAATTTCGGGCAAGGGAGGGTCAGTTTTGGGAAATGGGAAGTCATTCTGAACGCATTCCGAACGCAATGGGAATTCATGTAAATTGGATAAACTAGCGAATTCACATGAATTCGAATTGGCTCCATTCGCAATAAAGAGAAATTCCTCCCGTCTGATAAGGTCCTTAGTCTTCTGGTTTCTTGACTGCAGTTTCCGTTCTGATCGATGTTTGACCCAAGATATGGGAACTCTTTTACTATTTTGTTTTCCTCATTGTCTAGGTTGAATGTGTATAGGTCCACATTAAGCCTGCCTTTGCATTTTCGTCTTTAGTCTTCTTTAATAATTGTTCCAAGTCTGGAATGTTTTCTGCTCGTAGTAAGGCGTCACCCACGTATCTTAAATTGTTCATATTCCTTCCTCCTGTTTTTACTCCTTCTTTTTCTTAATCTAAGCCTGCTCTTCCTATGATATTTTCATCATACAAGTTGAACAAATTGACAGTCAATGTCTGATGGCATTCTGACCCACTCTCAAAGAGCTTAGTCTAAAATGGATCTAGTGAGGAATTATAGTAGCCAGGTGAAAATATGGATATATGTTCTGTGCTTAGCTCTGTTTCTGTGCTGGATAACATAAACAAGAAGACAAGTTCAAGAAGACATAAACAAGCAGAGATGGCTTTGGGGATGTGATGCAGCATCTTAAACTTTCTGTATTTCTTTTCCTACCTAAAGTGATTGGGACTCTCTTGTGTTTTGCTCTCCTGCTTGGTTGATGAGTTTTTTTATTTGGATTCCTGAGAGTTGTGTTCAGTAACATCTGGTGGCCTGCACAATTCCTATCCTTCAAAAAAGCTCAGGGTGGTTTTTGTGATTTTTTTCACCCTCTTCCTTTTCATCCTTGCAACCACTCTCTGAAGTAAAGAAGAGAGAGAGAGAGAGTTACTGGTACAAAGCACTCTTGTCACTTGGGACAGAAATCTGACCAGTGTTGGCACCACTATAACGTCTAGGTGGCAAACACACACAACTGGGATGTAGTCTTTATCTTATTCTTCATTGTGCATTTATTCATAATGTAAGCCACCTCGATCCATCCGGAGAGGTGGGATATAAAGAAAATGTTGTTGCTGCTGTTGTTGTTGTTATCTCAGTTTCTAAAGTGTAACTGTTAGTTTCTCCTTACCTGATCTCAGTCTGTGGGCAAGATGTTATGGACAAGTGGTCCTTCAGGTAGACAGGTCTAAGCTATTTCAGGCTTTACGCGCCAGTATTAGCAGCTTGGCTTGGACTCTGTGTCAGATAGGCCATCAAAGGAGTTCATCAGATGAAGGAAATTTGAAGTATAATCTAATGGCAATCCAAATGCAATCATGGGGTTTCACGTTATTGCATATTAAAGTATCTCATGCAATTTCGGGCAAAAGGGAAGTTATTCCGAATGCAATTATGGGTTTTACGTTATTTCGTATTAAAGCATCTCACGCAATTTCGGGCAATGGGGGATCATTTTTGGGTAATGGGAAGTCATTCCGAACGCAATTGGAATTCACGTAAATTTGCTCAACTAGCGAATTCACGTGAATTCGAATTGGCTCCAACTGGCTCCATTTGAAATAAAAGAGAAATTGCATGATCTTGGACAGCTGAACCATCTAGTTGTGGCATTTTTAACAGTAAAGAATCTTGAGATCTGTCTTTGAAGGAAATATCATGTAGAGGGCATTACAGTAGTGTTAACTATTGTATATATTATATACACCAGTCAGTCTCTATTCAGGAACAGCCTACCAACTGAATCTGCCAGAGGAAGAAGGTGACAGTCTGCTTGAGTATATACTGCTCGATTATTGTTTTTAATGTGGAGGTGGATGGGCTGAGAGAGACAATACACTACCCTTGAATTACTTATGCATTAGAGATGGTCATATGCTGAGGTATGGAGAGCCATTTTTGCCACTTGTCCAACCGGTGCCATTTTAGCACTTTTGGTAACTAGAAGTCACCTGTGGACTCTAGGGCTAGAAAGACTATTTACCATTACCTGGTTCCTCAATGGAAAATAGGTGTCTAGAGACTTGGTAAGAATAATTCAGTGATGAGAATTTTGCACAGCTTTTACCTGGCATTTACATAGCCTGAAATTTTTCAGGAAATTAGTCTGTTCAGAAATGTACCTGGCTTCTTTACATGACAATCTGAGTTTTTGGGCAAAAAGTTCATTCTTTTTTGCAAGCCCACCCAAGATTACTGTTTTCTGTGCCCGAGAAATCTTCCACGAAGACTATTGCACTAAGAAATCTTACCCAAAATATCAACGTTGCACAAAATAACCACTGTTTTTGCGGCACAAAGTGGTATTTTCTGCGCAAAACCTCCAAGCAGTTTTGCACATAAAAATCTTGTGCACACACCAAGTTTTGCACAGCAAACAGCAATCTTGCAAGAAGACACATTTGGCTTTCTGGAAACAAGTTTTTATATCGCTGAATTTTGGCAGCAAAGTGGAAAAAGCCATAAAAGCAAGTGGGAAACCCTTGCTTGAAATGGCTTTAAGCTATTTGCATGGAACTGTGGTTGTGTGATTTGCCACCAAAAAGCGGTGGCACAGTTTTTTGGAGGGTCTGGGGACTGTAAAAACTCCCTTCGGGCTACGTCTTACCCATTTCAACTTAATGAAAATGCATTTTTCACTTTCTGGTTGTATAGATGATCAGACAGGAGGTCAGCAGCAGGGCTATATATACAGTTGATGCTTGACATTTGCGGGGGTTAGGGGTGCAAGACCCCTGCGAAAGTAAAAATTCGCAAATAAAGCAGGGGAGGCAAGAGCAGTGCGCATCTGCATGCTCCCTGTCTCCCTTCCCAAAAGTAAAACAACTTAAGCAAGCTCTCTGAGGCTCTGGAAGGGCAGGGGAGCATGCATTCATGGTTCCTCTCTTCCCTTTCAACGGTGGGGATCATTTCCCCAAACCGCTTCCCAAGGCAGAGAGCTGCTTAGGGGAAAGAGGTAGCTCTCCATCATGGAAAGGCATAGGATTGGCGTGTGCACCCTTCCTGGCTTCTTCCTCCTGGGCTTTTTCCCTTCCCAGAGGAAAAGCCTGGGAGGGAAGAGGAGAGGAGTGCACGTGCCACAACCTTAACCTCTTGAATAATCGAAACTGCGAGTATCAAATCTGCAAATGTCAAGGGACGACTGTATATAAAGCTTCAAGCTACTCCAAAATATGTGGTGATCTTTGGAGATTTGGAAACAATGTCTGTGGATTTATCCATTTGTCTTATGTAGGTTTTCTTGCAGAAAAATACAGCTGGGACACAATTGTTCTAACAGATCTACGGGGACTTTTCTTTTTGCTGCTGATGTACTTTCAAAAATCCAAGATGTTGTCATGTATTCGGTAACAAATGTCCCATTCAAGTAGGTATCTGCTAAGAAGCAACAGTGGGTTCGTTCTGACTGTCAGTAGGTTGGCCCTATTCAGTGTGGGGAAGGAACACTAGTATTCTTAGTGGATGCAGAAAATTCAAGATGTGTGAAGTTAACTCTTCTAATTCTGTCTCACTAGACTGGAATTCCCATGAGTTCTGAGAATACCACAGAACTTAGTGCAGGATTTTTTAATTGACTTGACTGTAGGTCTGATCAGTACGCCATTGTAGAGCAAGAAACATGTAGAAACATTTCACTGGAATAAAAGGGATAAAGCAGCTTCCCAGTTTGGGAATTTTAAAATTCTGAGCTTTTTAAATTTTAGAACTAAATAGATTGGAACGAGCCATTTTGGAATGAAATATTTTGGACTTTTTAGCTTAGGAGAAAAGTGAGACATGACAGGGTGGTCTTGGGCAAGTCACACTATCTCTGCCTCAGAGGAAGGCAATGACAAACCTCCTTTGAACAAATCTTACCATGAAAATCTTATGATAGGTTTGCTTTAGGGTTGCCTTAAGTCGGGAATGACTTGAAGGGACACAACAACAATAGAGGTATATAACAACTTTGCAAATTAATTCATAGAGAAGCCAAATAGGGAGAGGCTTGTTATAACACTCATGTCCTCCTTTTGGGCTCCTGGTTGGCAACTGTGGAAACAGGTTTTTTTGGTGAGGGCATTCTGGCAGTGCTTGACAGTGAATCACAGGCCTTATCTGCGAAGGCCAAACCACCTGTTCTCCCCTTTCTCCCTCTCCTGGTGTCCTGTTTGGATGAGGCATGTCCATAACCCTGTCCCTGGTGAGCAGTCTGGATGTCTGGTATGTTCTGCATCAGAACTGGGGTAAAACAAGCATAAAATGCATTAAGATAACTTGCCTGTTACTCTGGATAGTTCTGGAAGATCTGAGCCTTCTGTTCTTGAGCTGTCCGGCACATCTTCCTCGGGTTGCTCATTCTGAGGTCAGAATGAAGTGTCCAACTTTAAGACCATCGCTGGATGCTTTGTTGTGATCTCAGAAGCAAGTGACACACAACGAATTCACTGGGTGGCTTGGCAAGATACCTGTGCAGACAGCTATCATGGCACGTGGATGGAGGGCCAGGTATTGGGGGGCAGGTTTAGGGAGCTGTGGGGCCAGGATACTTTGTGCTGCCCCTGAGTTTCTTGTCCACTGCAAACAAGGCCATAGTTGTGACTTTTTAAGTTACGTTCAGGTTAAGATTATGGAGTGCCTTGGAATCTGTGATGGTAGACAACCACCATTTGAGCCATTTAGTGCATACCTCAGAATCCTCTGCAGTTTTCAAAGGTTATTTGATGTGGAAAGGATTCTCTGAATACAGAAAATTTAGAACACATTGCGCTAAATTGATGAGCATGGAGTGGCTTTGACCTGGATGCTGGAATAGAAGTTAACTTTAAGCATTTCTTTCTGTTTCTTAGAAACCTTTAAGCATTTTACTGTAGATATTATGGTCTGTGGTTATGACTGATCAGTTGATTGTAATAAATTGATTGAATGGTCTGTGGTTTTATGGCATTGAAAGCTTTGCTTCAGGACCGTGTCTCGTTTTTAGAAGCCTAACTGGCCAGAATCTTTGTCATTAGATCCTATGTAGAAACCAAAAGGAAAATATGGTATCAGTGCAAACTCTCAGAATATTGCTCCCTGCAGGTATTGCCTGGCAGCCTGGGATATTCAGATCATGTGAAGATTGTAGATCCAGTGGGGTTGAGAGTAGGTGTGTATATAGAACATAATGGGATTAACTTCATAAAATGTGGTTAAGTTTGGTCTCCTTGGAAAATGGATAGTGAATGCATACAACTATGTACTGTTTCACTGGAAGAAATGGGAAAGATGACTGACATAAAATTAACAGATCTGTTTATTTTCTCAAGGATTTTCTACTATTACTAGATGCTAAGGCTGGATGCAAATTTAAAAGAACAATGTGACCTATATTTACTTTGCAACATGCTCTTTACAGTTTTTTGTCAGTCGCTTTAATGTACTGGCCAATCATGATTTGTTGAGGTGCAGTTTGTTTAATAAAATGGTGTAGGCATATATTTTTATGAGACGAACCGGTTTTTGTTGTGTAATGAGATTAATCACATGTTTATTTTTTTAAAAAACCTTTAGGTTTCTATGAAGACCTGGAGATGATTGCACTACCCAGAAAGAAAGGCCCATTGAACTGAAGAGATGTCCTCTGTCTGGTATAACAGATATGTTCCAACTTTGCATACTGGCTGATTGAGGATTTGAGTAAAAATGTTCATATCATCCTTGTTTTCCTGGTATTCTCAGGCTGGAGTCTTGAATTGGTGCTACAGGGCATGAAGAGAAGTCTTTTCTTCATGTGGTGAATACCTCTTGGAAGCATCCCTAATAGGATTAGAGAGGAACTCTATGGGTAACACTTACTTTTGGAAAATTATTGGTCAGCCATGGTAAAACTTGCCAACCCACTTTACACGGAGTGGATTCTTGAAGCTATACAAAAAATTAAAAGGCAGAAACAGAGACCATCTGAAGAGAGGATTTGCCATGCTGTCTGTTCTTCACATGGATTAGATAAGAAAACTGTTTTTGAACAGCTGGAGCTAAGTGTCCAGGATGGATCTGTTCTCAAAGTTACCAACAAAGGCCTTGCTTCCTACAAGGACCCAGATAATCCTGGACGTTTTTCATCTGTCAAGCCGGGTGACCTTCCTAAACCTGCCAAAGGATCTAAAGGAAGTTGTAATGAGCTTCGGAATGTGGATTGGAATAAACTTCTGCGGAGAGGAATTGAAGGACTCAAGGAACCAAATGGCTCTTCCCTTAGAAACATAGAAAAATACCTGAGAAATCAACATGACCTTGCGCGTATTTTCAATAATCCTGTATTTCAGCAGAGATTACGCTTGGGGGCCAAACGTGCGGTAAATAACGGGAGACTGTTGAAAGAAGGACCTCAGTATAGAGTAAACTATGGAAGCCTGGAAGGCAAAGGAACATCCAAATATGGTTCGTTTCCAATGTCCCTTCCACCCGTCAGTCTTTTGCCTCATGAAAAAGACCAGGTAAGTGTCAAAGGTTTTATCACTGCAAGTGTGTTAATCTTTGTGCTTTGAAGAAAACGCTCTTAATACATGTGGAGTGAGTTTAACTTTATCCTAATAAGCTTGCCTGCCTCATTTAGCTAGGTTTTTCTTACTGTTGAACGTGATCGGTGTTGGGGTAGGAGTATTTGAGGAAATGTATCCTGTACATATAGACATCTAGAGAGACAAAGGAAAGGGAAAAAATGCAAATCTATAGACTAGCTATGTAAGTCCTAAAGAAGGAGTGGAAACTGAGTGCTCCATAGTTCAGCTGGAATTTCCAGCATTTCTTACTATTGGTCAGCCTAGATAAGGATGCTTGTAGTAACACCAGCTTTGGGGCACACAATTCTCCCTTTTCTCCTCGATTGAGTGGGAGATGGGCAGAATTTAGTCACATAATATATAAGTCTAGAGCACCCTGTTATGTTTTATGTTACACATGCTTCCTGCTGAGGAATTTAATGGAGTTCTGAATTTTCTATGTTGGTCAGAGTTGCTGATTATCATCCCTTTGATAAAGAAGCATCCACTGTAAGGAAGCAGTGGCATGAAGAAATACTGTAATGGGGTCCTTTCATGAAATCTTCCTCTGGCCTGTTCCTTTTGCAGAATGGAGGGAGTGTTAAATGGTAAATCCTTCCTGTAATACTGGTATTGTTCATCTAATTTCGTATTACCCTCCTGGAGCACTATGATTAGTGTGCAACTCCTCATTTGTTTAGGGTAGCAGCTTATATTGTTTCCCTCTATTCATTGAGACAATTATCGTGGCTGTTGATCCTGAATTCAGATATTAGGAAGAAGGTAGTCTATTATGCTCTTGCTACATTTCTGTGAGAGGGTGCATAGTATGTACCATAAGGTGAAAGCAGGGGAGAACCTACCATGTCATTGTGAATGCTTGGTGTAAGGAAAAGTGTGAAATCTGATTTGCGCTGCTTAACAAAGTGTTGCATACATTAAGCCATTCAGAATCTGGTTTCATCATTTCTGTTGCTAAATAGCTACGTTTCTGAAAACTAGTACGTCTCACCTAAGATCTTTTGGTTGATTTTAAAGTAAGAAATATGCGATGATATGCAAAGATGAAGAAGACCGTTATATCTTGGGCTGATTTCATAAGTTATATTGCTTCCTTCTGTTGTAGAGTTAGTATGGAGAAGAAAAAAGGTAATCATTTTAATAAATGTAGACATTTTGAATTTTAGGCCCACTCTTGTTTTAGACTTGATTCATTAAAACACAGATACAGAGGATGTGTTCTTGATGTTCTGATGTTTATTTCTTGTTGTGTCCCTTTTTGTTTCATTCCAACCAGTTCCTGCCTTGTGAGGCAAATGAGTTTATTTTTGCTGTTGGAGTTTGGTGGCCATCCTTGTGCCTGGATGAATGGACTGGCCTAAGAGTCCTGTCATTTCTAGCTGGTATGGCTATTAGCAATATTGCCTGGGAATGAAGGATGTTGTAGTCCAGCACATCTGGAAGGCACCACTGTGACTGTAACCTCATGACTTTTACTATTTCTCATCTGTCTATATTGTAATAATTGAAAGCCTCTGGGATTGCTCTCATCATAACTTGATTATGGAACAGTACTAGGGACTGTGGTACTACAGTGGTCCCCCGGCTTACGAATCCCCCGGGTTGCGAAAACCCCGGGATCCGAAAGCCGCGGGACCGCTAAACTATCCCCCGGGATCTGAAAGATCCCCCGGGATACGAATTAAAAAAACCGCGCGGCCCCTTTAAATCGGCCGTGCGGTCCATTAGCGAAAGCGGTCCCCTGGGAAATGAAAGCTTCCGGGTTACGAAGGTAATCCCGGAACGGATTACCTTCGTAACCCGGGGGACCACTGTATACCATATTTTTCTTGACCTATGACTAAATGTATATTTAGTCTGTAGGGATGCAGTACCATATTTTTCTTAATCTATAACTAAATATATATCCTCTAGAGACGACCAATTAATTCTTCCTTTCCCTCATCTTAGAGATGAGGAGTACCCCTCAAACGATACATTCAGGCCTGAATATGAATGCCTTCTCATCTCTGATATGAACTTTCAAGATGAGTGCATTTCAAACAAAACAAACAAACAGCTTCATTTATATACCGCTTCATACCGCCTAAGGAGTGTCTACGCAGTTTAACAACTGCAAGCTACTTTCTATTTCTATTCTGTTAATTATTCCGTTTCAAAATCTTCCCTCTGTTAGCATGGTGAGACGTTATCATACTACTGGATTTCCTTCAACTTCTCTATCTCTTCCACCTGAGGGCTGTGAATGTGTCTTTTCTGTGCCTTGGCTGGATCTTGGATCATTGGACTGGAATGAATTAAAAAATAAAGAACACTTGCACATAAGAAGTCCTAACTTTCAGTGGGCAGGAAATAAAAAATAAATAAAATAAAACTGCACGATATGGATATCTGTGTTTTGGAATATGGGCTTCACCTGTATAACTTTTTAGGCTCATTGCTATTTAGACTTTCATTAATTAATCTGCGGTATTACAAAAGGAGTGTGAGTGTCTGTGATTGATACATTTGTATTTTTTGTCGAGTGAGTAAGGGCTGTGAAACCCTTACCCCATTTGTCAGCAGGTACTGAGGCTGAGAATCTTGTTATGCAGGCCGGTGTTGATTTAACTAATTGCCTCTTCAGATGCCACACAAAAGCTGTATTGCTGTCTTTGACATGGATACCAGAAGCTTCTAGCATTGTGTGATGAGTTGTCCATCAAGCAACAGTGGCTGTTTGGACTTGGTTTAGAAACCAGCACTAGTACGAGGGCATTAAATGTTGTGTATATGTGTTGTTTTGTTATGTTTGCCAGTGGGAATGCAACAATGACTCAGTCAGTTAGGAATTTTTCTTAATGTACCATATATTTCATTGACTTAGAACAGAAGTGAGAATCACACAGCCCTTCATGTGGTGAACTGCAGCTTCCAACAACCCCAGCCAGTACAGCAAGTGGTAAGGAATCCTGGGAATTACAGTCCATCAACATCTAGATACTGTAATCCCCACCCTGACCTAAAGCAAGGATAGAGAACCTCTTTTGTCTTGAGGGCAGAAATTACCGGGGGTCTCATTGGAGTGGCGAGTGGAGCAGAAGTCCAAACAGTAAGACCAAAAATACTAGCATTATTTCAGCTTAAAATTCTTACCGCCCAAAACTAAATCTTAGGGGAGTCATTTCTACTATCTAGATTTTAGAATGTGAAAAAAGCTGCAGAAAATCTGGAAAAAAAATCCAATGATGGTATATCACAATTTGGTGAAATCCAGAGGACCCACCTGGGACCTCAGGCAGGCTGATTTGGACCTATCCATGATATAAAATGTGTCTTGTACAAGAGAACTATAGGATTGTGCTGTAAATGTTTGACCAGCCTACTTGACGGAACATGGCTATTAGGAAAAGAGAGATGGGATTAATCCAATCAGACTTTGAACCTATTGAGCGAAAGCCATTACAGGCAAACCTCGGTTAACAAAGCCTCTGACAAAGATGTTCCTTTTTATGTGTCACCAGCCCCACTTTTGTTCCTTGGCTTCGGTCTAGCTTGGTAGCATTAGCATTGGGAAGATGGTAAAGAAGGGCTGGCAAAACACACTTTTAGTGTCAGGTTGCAGCTGAATGTTGAAAGCAAACAATGTAATACTGTAAAGGCTTGTACTGGATAATAATGGGATTCTTCTGTACTGCATCCTACTGTAGCTGTGTGTGCTTGACTACAATAGAAAGGGAAAACAGCAGCTGTCTCCCGAATTCCCTATACAGCATGTTGAACAGAAAAACAGAGAAAAGGGGAAAGCAGACAAGCATGTCTCACCAGCTCTCCCTATCAAATTAAAGAAGCATGAAACTATAAGTTTGGCCATTGAAATGGAAATCATAAGAAGTGGAGACAAGTGAAAGAAAAAAAATATATGCTGGGTTCAGTGGTTTCTCGAGGATACAAAACATTTTTCTTTACCTGTGCTTACCTGACCTGGTATTTTCATTTGACACATATATATTTTGAAGGAAGAGTTTGATGAAACGTGTTTTGGTGGTGAAGGACTGTCATTATGCATTCTATTTTATTTCTGTCTCTGGTACCAAATTTTCTGTTAAGAAGTAATGCCCATGGACACATTTACTTTGTTAACCAAGGTACAGCCCAGCCATGTTCTCTTTGCTTGTGGAAGCTAAGATACGGTAAGATACAGTGAGAGGTGAAGTTGTTTGAACTAAGAAATCAAAAAACCTGATTGAGCTTAAAGTAGTTCTTTGGACCCCAGCCAGTGTTTTAAAAGATCATATTAGAATGTTTGTTATAAAAATCAAATTAAATGTGTAAGGTTTGAGTTGTTTAGGGTGTGAATTTTCTTTCTTCCTTTTTTTTAAAACTAAAAATGTGTAGTACAAACAACAACAAAACATTATAAGTGAAAGACATGGGATATAATCCATAAAAAATCATACAATAATAAATTTGTTTGTTTTTAAAATGATCAAGATGGTCTTTTTGTTGCAACAGATTACTATGGTACCTTGTTGGAAATTGTGTATTACCGTATTTGAATATTTCTACTACACAGTTCGCCCATCCCATGCTAGGTTTTCTGTAAAAGCATGCGTTATTAGACTCAAGATTACCACATTGCAATAATGTTCATCGTAGAAGGAGGCATACTTTGCTACATGGGAAAATTGGGGGGTGGGGAGAAATCAAATGAAAGTTGAATATAGTCATCCCTCTATAGCCATGGATTTTTTTTATCCATGGATTCAAGCATTCATGGTTTGAAAATATTTTAAGTACAGTATATGTACATTCCAAAAGCTTGAAGTTTATGCCAGTCCTTTTCAATGATGTAGTGGACAGATATCCCCCCCCCTAATGTGCCATGGTCCAGTATCATATTTGTCCTACAATGTTATTGTATTCATGTTGTTTCTTGGAAGTGTTCCACAGTCTTGCAGCTGATGGCTTGTAGACCAGCAGTAGTTCATGGATCACTCCTTTAAGTAGCATTTATTTATTGGAAAGAACCATATTTTTTTTTGACCTATGACTAAATATATATCCTTTCCCAGTAACTATTTTTTTTTAAAGCAGTAAAACTGTAATTCAGGGCCAAATTACACAGTATGTTCTAGTGCTCAACCAACTTTCTTTTTACAAACGTTTCCAGTGCTGAAGTAAAACTGAAGTTAGTTAACTTTTACATAAAGAAATTGGGAAGGAATATATGGTTTTTTCTTCAGCTCAGCCAGCAAGCTTTCATAGGCTAGCCCCATGAAAATGTTCAGGCTTAGCTTCAAGCTGTAAATTGTTACCCTTGAAACTAAATGACCAATAATTGAAGAGAACTCTTGGGAATATGCATGCAGATAGGGCAAATGGTTATACTAGAGGACCCAGTGCCTATAAAAGAAAGTTTGCTTAGGCAATGTATTTTGCTTGTGACAAAGTCTTCCTATAATAAAAAGGGAAATACTAGAGCAGGAGAGAAGTCTTGATTTTTACTGTGAAACTTATTTTATTAAATTGACTAAGAAGACTGTGGTGGTCATCCACCCGTCCCCATTGTTGCCACCAAATGTGAGAATTTCCCCCTACTGTATGTCATGGCATCAAATAATGAAATAACTCCCATCCCTTGCTTCTAATCCTAATGGGCTGACCTGAGTCTAACTCATCTTTATCGCTGACCAAGGCTGCATCTGCACTCCAAAAATAATGCAGTTTGACACCGCTTTGAATGCCATGGGTCAATGTTATGGAATGCTGGGATTTGTAGTTTTGTTAAATATTTACCTTTCTCTGTCAAAGAGCTCTGGGAGCTATGTAATTTTGGTATATATTTAGCCTTCTCTGTCCGAGAGCTACAACAAACTACAAATATCAGGATTCCATAGCATTTAGCCATGGCAGGTAAAGTGGTGTCAGACTGGTTTCGGCAGTACAGATGCAGCATATTTCTTCTGACATCTCCAACTCACATACCTTCTGCACATTATCTCTCACACGCTGACAAACTATCATTCATACCAGTATTTTAAAAATCCCTTCAAACATTCTCCCAGTTGCTTTTTACTCCCAATGCTCTGTACAGATCCTTATAACATACACTATACATTGCATACATAACCATGCTTTACCTAAATTTCTCTAACAAATGTAACAACATTTCTCTTAAAAAGACCCCAATACCACAAAGAGTACTTACAGCAGCATGACTCTCTTATTATATAGCTTTCAAAAAAATTATCCCTTATTTTTAGAGAAAAAATTTAGTTCTAGTTTGGATATAAGATCTAGATAACTGGGAGGGTGCTAGCGCTGTGTCAAAAAGGTAGATAATGCAGCTAAGAATGGCTCTATCATCTTTTTCAACTAAAGCATTTGCTCTGCTCTTATGCCGATTTTCTTAGTGAGGCTGAACATCTTTTTGACCAACAGGAGCATTGAAAGCTGCTTGCTTTAAGCCACCAGCTCATGAAGCTTCTTCACAATTTTGAAAAGTTCAAGTTTTCTTTAGAAGGCTGTTGCTAAGATGTAAATGTACACTGACACGAGGGCATGTCAGCGTGCTTCTAATTGTTTTAGAAGGGGTTAGGCCTGTCGCTATGCAGATGGTTAGAAAATTCTTCATAGTGGGGTGGATGTGTGCCGATTCTCTCAATGAATTAAGGTAACCTTTTGTCATTCATTGAGTTCCTCAGATCAGGCACTGAACAGCTGCTGTAGGGTCTCTTACGCTTGCCTGCATTGTCGCATACAAAGATTATGCTAAAGAGTGTCCTGGCTGATACCAGATATCCAGCATTGTACAAAATAAAGGAGTGCTGTGGTGTGCTGTGTGAACGATGTGCAAAAATGTTACGACGATGCTAGTGTTAGAATTTGAAAGCCATTCAAACTAAATCTGTAAATTAAAGGGCGTTTACAGAATTAGTTCAGTTTTATACAGGGAGCTTCTTAGGTGTCTTATATTTCATTCTTGGATGGCATGGAGGAGTAATCCATATATTCTTGGGTTATTTCCCACATACGTACCTGCTGAGGCAGGAATCCAAAGTTTTTCTCTCTCTGTTATGACCGTTGACTCCTCTACCTTTAAAAACAGTATTTTTTCTCCTCATTATTATTTCCCTGGTTTGTCAGCTGCATGTGTTTCTGGCGAAACGTCTATAACAAACAACAATCCTACTTGCTAGGACTGTTCTTAGGACTCCCCCTTCCCCCCGGCCACCTGTGACAATATGAATCTATGCATGCACAACATTTAACCGTGGTAGTATTAAACACCTTTCATATAGGCTGTATTTTGCCCACTCCTGGTTTAAATCGAGTGTGGACAGACAATATTTATTTACGGTTTATAGTCCCACCCCTATTGTTGAGGGAAGGGTGTGCCAGAATTGTGTGTATGAGAATAATAATAAATAATAATAATGATAATATAATTTATTTATATCCCACTTTTTCACACAGGAATCAAAGAAGAGGAAACACAGTGGGCATATTAACTGCATTGTTGATTGTAAAAAAGATAGTATACTAGTGAACACAGCTTGATCGCTGCTGGTTATTTTCGTCCTGCAAGCAAGAGGAGCCCCAGACTATCTGATTATTTAAGATGGGTTATGAGGCAAAATAGCTTAATACTCTGGTTGGTCTGGTGAGGAAACCAGAATCCTCAGTTTGGACATCGTAATAAACAGCAACCAGAAGGTCCACAGTTTGTTTAGTTGGTCCAACGTGGATGAAAGTCAAAGAGAAATGAACAAGTATCAAGTATCAGCATGCTTGCTTGTTTGCAGCAATCCATCATTCTTTATTCTGATGTGTGAATGTGGACAGCAGCTCAAAACATCTTCAAGTTGTTGACAACTTACTTGAAATGTCAAAGTGTAGTAGTGTATTGTACAGGATTTGTATAATAACTTGGTCTGAATGATTGCAATTTGAATTTTTTGGCATTTCTGAGAACATGCATGTACACTCATCCCTCCATATTTGCGGATTTGATATTTGTGGATTTGATTATTCATGAATTTGATTAATTTGTTCTCTCTAGGCATATCTAGTTCCTCCAGTGCAACTCTGTGGTCAACTTTAACTAAAAGTTGTACTGAAAGACCTAGAGATTCTTAGAGAGAATACTCTACTAGGCATTTGTAGCTCCTCCAGTGCAGTTTTAAAGCCAATGTTTGTTGGATGTGGACCACAGAGTGGCATTGGATGACCTAGAGATTCCTAGAGAGGTGTCCCTCAGGTAAAAACATGGAGTTTTTGTTATTTGCGATTTTTCCATATTTACGACGGTCTTATGCCCCTAACCCTAGTGAATATGGAGGGATAAGTGTATGATGGGGCTCAACAGACTGCCTCTTTTGAACACCATCTGTGCTGGTTCTTAAACTGGATGGCAGGTTCCTGATGCTGAACAACAAAGCTTAGGTTAGCCCCATCCTTACCACTTCTCCAAATTATCCTTTCTCTGTGCACTTCAGAAAAGATCTGTGTTTGAGGTCCTCTTTGACTAACGTGCCTTGAAGTAACAGTGTTAGTGTTCTGTAGAATAGACACAGTTCAGTATTTGATGAATCAGGTAAAATCAAGGCAATAGAAATAATCAAGACTGGTTTAAATTTCCTGTTTTGAAATGCATGTTTCCTGAGCAAGTATCCTTTGGAATTTGTTTCTTTCATTATAAAATGGTTTGAAAATAATTAACATTTTAAAATGATTTTTATTTATGCATGCTGGAAAATTATGTCTCATGGACTACGACCAGGGTTCGATTCCCAGTTCAGCCACGAAACCCAGTGGGTGACCCAAGTCACATGCTGTCGGCCTCAGGGGAAGGCAGTGGCAAGCCTCCTTTGAAGAAATCTTGCCAAGAAAACCATACGACAGGTTCACCTTGGGGTCTCCATAAGTCAGAAATGACTTGAAGGCACACAACAACATCATCGTGGACTAAATGTGGTTTCTAACAAGTGACCCTTGGGCAACAATTGCTAGTAAATTAGTTTGACATAACAGGAGTACAAAATCAGCCGTGCAAGTTCAACAGGTAATCTTTGTGCCGTAAAGAATGGCATTTCCTATATTTGGATGCCTTTCATGACTTGGGAGTCTCTGGTCACTGTATTAGCCATAGTATCAAGCCTCAGTGTGAAAGCATCAGGTATTCTGATGTGAACATGTTTTCCGCAAAGAGAAACAGCCCACCCTAATTGTTTGGGCTTTATAAATTCACTTTTAGGACATCAATATGCTTACGTTTCATTTGAAACAAATTATTTAAAAAAGAAAACTCATACATGAAATTTAAAGCTTTATTTACTTATTGCAGATAATGTAGTGCTATTCATTTTGAAGGCAGCAATCTGTTTTTTGTTTCTCTTGATGGTTGATCTAAAAGCAGTGTGTTCAAGTTTCAAAGGGATTTTGGCTAAAACTATGAGGAAATGAGAGCATAAGAAAGTAAACCGACTCTTCTGTTGTTTTTAAATAGAAGATGAGTATTAGGAATGCTTCTGTCATCCTTCATTCGCTGTGCCAGCTATATCTTACAAAAGTTGGAAAACAACAGTGTCTGAAGGGCCACACTTTTCTTCATTCCTTACAAGGGAGTGAATATCAGGGAATTGGGTTAAATGGCCTTTGAGGTCTTTTCAGTTTTTCTAGTTCTATAATGTGCTTTTTCATTCTTACTGCAAAGATATCAGTGTTATTGGCAAGAGCATTTTAGTGTTTGAAACCCTGTCTTTTTATGCATAAAGCCAAGATGAACATGACTGTGTTTCCAAACAGAAATGGTTTTACTAACCTGATTGGCAATCTGATTATCAAAGCAGTAAATGCCATAATCCACAACGGAAATTATGCTCTAGTTCTCAGATATTTCTAGAACTTTGCTCATCACTTCTGTAGAAAAAAGTGAAGGACAGGGGGGAGGTACCTGGCATATTCCACATAGATGGGCTAGTGCAAGATCTCTTTCTAATCTGGATGATTGTACTGAAATACAAGGCACATGTGAACATGCGATCATGCAGAGTTTTCCTCAGCATATTATTTTATTCCCAGCTTGGCCATAAAAAACCCCTCAATGGGTAACCTTGGGCAAGGCACATACACTCAGCCTCAGGGGAAGGTAATAGCAAACCTCCTCTGAACAAATCATGCTAACAAAACCCCATGATATCTTCGCCATAAGTCGGAAACAGCTTGAAGACATGCAACGACAGCAACAGATATATTTCATGTTGAAACAAAATGCCACTGGTGTTAGAGATAAGTCATTGAGTGCACATATGTGTATTAGCTGTTTTTCATGAAGTAGCACCCCTGTTTTGTCAATCTATTTGGGAAAGTGAAGTTTAACTGCACTTTTTTGAGAAGTCTTCTCCTTCTCCTCAGGAAAAAATTGGGACGCAAGAAACCCTGTATATTGTCTTGGCCGTTTCTTAGAGGAGAGGAGGGGCAAAAAATATAATGTATTAGTTGTTAACAAAATGCCAGTTAGTTTGGCTCTTTAGGGTCTGTAGAGGAAGAGAGAGAAAATAATGTGCAATACACGATTTGGAAGATGGTGAAAACCCTCCCGCCACTCTGCAGATGTTAATAGCAGACTTACATTGGAGCTCATTCCAGGTCTGGCAGGCTACTTCATTCATCATAAACACCTTCATGGCCTGTAGCCCAACTTTTACTTAAGTTATTCAAGACAACAAACCGGCCATACAGTGCAGATTTGTGAGCAGCTCTTTTATATAGCATCTCAGTTTGGAAGTAATATCAGATGTCCATTAACAATATTTATGTGGCCTGAAGAAAACTGGCACAGCTTCAGACTGAAAGAGTTGTTTCTGCATTATCAGTGCTAAAAACTTAAATGACTTTAGAAAGAAAGAAAAAGCTCACTTCCCCTTCAATTTTTCAGGAATGTAATGGATTCTAGGCCAAAGTTCAGAAACTCTTTTTTTTTAAGCTTGTGATGATGTTCATGATTTGAAACTCTTGGTTCTTTGTCTTTATTGGAAAGTTAAGCAGTCAGAAAAGATTGCGGTACCTTAGCAAACATTTCTTTTAGTTAAATAGTTAAATACTTACATCAGTTAAATAGTTACGTATAGGGCCAGTTTTAAAACCCTGTTATCCTATCCCTTGTATAGATCCTTAAGATTTCTTGAACATTTTATTGTTAATGTTTTGTCTGTACTGCCATATTTAGAGATGTAAAGTTTCTAGAAACTTTGAAGTCATGACAAACTACCTTGTTTTTTCCGGATTTTTTTTTATTGGCGGGGGAACACTCTCCAATTGTTGCAATGCAGTGAGAATTTCTTTGAGGTACCTGTATTTATCTCTCAAGTCCTGAGACAAGGGCCATGCTAGGCTTTTTCTAGAAGAGGTAGGCTTCCATGTGTGCTACGGATGCAAACCTTGTATAGAGGGCCTGGAGAGCCACCATACCCATAGTGTCCCTTTGCCAGGGTTCATCCTTGTGCATGGCTGTAAATATGCATGGTCAAAGGCCAAGGGAAGAGAATATTCTGTGATTTGTATGATTTGGTACAGGTTACATTTTTATCTGGCTCTCTTATGAGGCCAGAGTGTGTATGGCAGCAAATCATAGAGTTGGAAAAGACCATAAGGGCCATACTGTTCAGGTTTCTGGACCATGTGGCACACTGGTCTGAAAATGACATGGATGTGGCCACTAGGAGGAACTGCAACAGAGGTTACTACAGGTGCATGGATCTGCATTTGGTGAGCTGTGCATCATGGGAAGTCTGATACAACATGCACAGAAGGTGAATCCCACCAGCAAAGCATCAGTTACTGGGTATGATACCAGCCAGGTTTCATTGGTGGCATGGCTGTCACATGGCTTCCAGGAAGACCACCTATATAAGGGAGAAGGTGACTATCTCCACTGTTGGGTTGTTGTGGTCGGTGGTTGGCAAAGCACTTTGTTGGTCTGTATAGTTGTGAGTATTCAAGACAGCTGTCTGTTACTCAGCGTAATCTTTGTATATAGTTCTACAACAAAGATTAAAAGCCTTCATGTTGACTGAAGTCTCGCTGCCTGGAGATTCATTCTTCCAGACTGGGAGCTCAAGGCTGCAGCTTGTGTGTGGGAGGAAATTTGCTGTGCAGCTCAGAGCCTTCATAGAGCCTTTGCTCTTCACATAGACCAGTGATGGGCAACCTTTTGAGCTTGGTGTGTCAAACTTCACCAAAAAAACTGTGCATAACTTGGGTGGTGTGTCATTTTGAGGGAAAAAACACATTATTTCGCAATATTTATAGTTTAAATCACTTATTTTTATGGTTTATATATTTATAGTTTAAATCACTGATCTCAGTATGGATGGATTAGTAATCTATGACACCCCAGAACAGTAGATAATGGTTGTTGTGGCTAACTGTTGGTTACTGGTAATAGCAGGGCCCCCAGAGATGTGTCCCCGGCTGCGTTCCGCTGTCTGCCGGTGGAAGTGAGGGCAAAGATCCAGGCTTAACTAGACACTCTGTGATGGACTTCTGTTGTTTTGGCCTACAGACCTCCAGCACAGAGTGTCTAATAGGGGAGGGTGAAACACTTGTGACTTGTTTCATCCTCAGGATCAGCAAATGTTTTATCCTCCCCTATTAGACGCTCTGTGTCGGAAGTCTGTAGGCCAAAACAACAGAAGTCCATCACATAGCGTCTAGTTCTGGGACTTCTGGTTAAGCCAGGATCTTTGCCCTCACTTCTGCCAGCAGAGCAGGGAGCAGCGGAACGCAGCACGGCCAAGTGCAGTAGCCGAGGATGAAACATTTGTGAGAGTCTTACTCATCCTTGGCTACTGCACTTGGCTGTGCAGGAGCCAAGGATGAAACATACTTCTCGGCATGCGGCCGCCTCAGCGGCCACGTGTCATCAAAAATGGCTACGTGTGTCAGTGCTGACATGTGTGTCATAGGTTCGCCATCAGGGACATAGAGCTTCTTCTAGGCGTCCTGCCTACGTGCGTCAACTCTGTATGCGTTCATGCGAGACACAGCTTGTCTATACGCTCCAACACCAGGACCCTGCCATACAGGAAGACACAATCAAAACGCTTGCGACAAATGATGGGATCAGCTTTTTTTTTGGTGGTAGTGAGGAATGTTAGCACAAAAGTTAAAGCCTGTGTCCCATCAGTAAGGTGGGTGGAGACAGTGAGATGATGGCGCTTACAATGTAGTAGACTTATGACCCATCCAATATTTTGCTGTGTCCTTTTAAATTATGTAGATGAGACAACTGTCTGTAATTCTGGTGGTGTGGGTATATGTCTTCACATACGTTCAACATCTAGTAACTATGGTGTACTTGTGCATGTGCATATAGACTTCAGTCTCTTTCTGCCAACACAGTGGTAGAATGGTAGTTACTCAACTGACAGATCTCATAAGATTGAGTATTGCAGTGTGCCCTTGCTATGGGGGGGGGGCTGTTTTGGATCCCTCTGCGGATAGTAAAAAAGTAGGACCTTAAGTCCCGCTTTTCTCAATGGGGGTGACTGGGGTGGTGTACAAGTGTTGTTAAATCTGTAAATCTACTAGAGATGTGAAGACTCAGGGGGAAAACAAACAGGACAAAAGGTTAGAAAGAAGTGTTATTTTTTTCTGAGAAAGGTTATTCACAACACATTTTTGTTACGGAAGTGTCACAGTTACTTTCAGTCTGTAAAAAGTGATATTATATTTTTCATTTTTTCCCCTGGAAATTTCTGTTTGTTTGTTTTTTTTCCAGAAAAACACATTTTTAGGCTTCACATGTTTAAATTTCTAAAACATGTGTAAAAGCTACATTTTTGTTACTGAAGTAACACAGTTACTTTCAATCTGTAAAAAATATTATATTTTTCATTTTTTTCTGAAAATTTCTTTTTTTAAGGAAAAAACACATTTTTATTGCTTTATTGTTTAAAAAAGGGACAAAAGTCGAGTTTACATGTATAAATGTGTCTATGAATCAGTAGTTGTCTATAAATTAATATCTTCAATTATCAATTCAAGCTATTGTCTTTCAAGGTGAAAAAAAACCTATAAGGTGTATTATTCCTATTTGTTTTATCCACCTCTTTTTAAATTTGTCATTTAACTATCTCTGTTCCCTGAAAAAAATACAAAAGCTTCAATATAACAGAAAATCTTGCGAAAAAGAAATTATCTCATAGTCAAGTAGCAAGAGTGATGCTGGCACGGAAATGGAAAACGTCTGAAATACCTTCAACAGACAATTGGTTGCTGAGATTGATGGAGACTCCTGAAATAGACAAATTAGCAGATACCATAACAGGAGAAACAAACACACATTTTTAAGGCTTCAGGTGTCTAGAAATTTAGTTTTAGAAATTTAAAACATCTGTAAAAGCTACATCATTTATCTCTTTATGCTTATTGGATGCAGTTCGAACCTCTTCATTTGTTTTTTAAAACCTCCCTAGCCTTTGGTTACATCGTACCAATCTTTTTCTTCCTTTTGCTTATTTCTGTTCTTGTAAACTTTGTTAATAGCTTCCCTGCTGGCTTATCACCTCTGTTTTATAACTCTTATCATCTTAGAACTTAATTGACTCCTCTCTCTTTGTACAAGTATTCATATTGATTCTGAACGTGCCATCCCTTCCTGGCCTTTTTCTGTCTAAATTATAGGTCAGTGGCAGATGTAAATGGATGGATCGTAAAATCATTACACAGAAAAATTTTGAGAAGTTTCCTAAAATTTTCGTGCTATAATGGAGGCAGAATTTTGTTTCATGTACAATTACTTAACGTGCACGTGTGCCTGTATTCTGAAATATGAATTAGGCGTATTTCATTCCCCGACGAATGTATAAGGAAATTAGTTGTCACTGGCAGATCCGGAGGACTGATACATGTGTTCCTATAGATTGCAGCAGCAAGATCTAAATATATTAATTTCTGGTACTTGAAGGTTAATGAAGCTCATGCTGTTCTTCAGCCTAATGCATTACTATAAAAGCTCTACCACTCAGTGTGTTGTTCTAAGTAATTCAGTTGCTTAAATCCAATTACTGTACTGTATAGTGCCTTTGAAATCAAGCTTCTCTTGGCTTCAGGACAAAGCGTTTTTAGCCTTGTCAGGACTCACTTATACTCATGAGTGTATATTATGTAGATTATTTTAACAATGATTACTGTGATTCAGAGCACTTAGTACACTAGATTTATTTGAAAGAATAATGGAATAGCGTATCTTGTTATAAGAGTCAAGAATGTTCTCTTATCACTGGAGAGAATGAGGATTGATGATACCTTAAGAGATGTAGCTATGTTTTTCATTTAGACTTTAGAAGAGAGATGCAGCCCCTCGGAGCTTTTTGTGGCCCAGCCTTCCTGAAACACCTGAACCCCCCACATATTAGTCTTGCGAGGGGCATGGGGCAATTTCCAGCTGATTTTTTGGGCAACACAGCTTCTACAAGAGCATAGGCACAAAAATTAAAGCTGTCACAACGAGCTAAAGATTGTATTTAATTTGATTGATTTTGATTAACCGAAATGAATTAATCTGTTTTAAAAACAAAATAACTTAGAGGTGTGCGTCTCTGGGGTTCCCTTAGCGTTGTTTCTGGTCTCTTTAGATCGCATGGAGTTGTGGCAAAAGCAATACATGCATGGACGCACATTCTTTTTTATAGTAGAGAGACCTTGTAGCACCTGTGAGACTAACTGAAAGAAAGAAATTGGCAGCATGAGCTTTCCTAGACTAAAGTCTACTTCCTCATTTGGACTTCAGTCTACGAAAGCTCATGCTGCCAATTTCTTCCTTTTAGGCCCGAAACACACTGCAGAAATAATCCATCTTGAGACCGCTTTAACTGCCTTAGCTCAGTGCTAGGCAATCCTGGGAAATTGTAGTTTGTTGCGGCCCCAGAGCTCTCTGACAGAGAAGGCGCAATGTCTCACAAACACCCCAGTTGCCAGAATTCCCTGGCATTGAGCCAGGGCAGTTAAAGCGGTCTCAAACTGGATTATTTCTGCAGTGTGTTTTGGACCTTAGTTAGTCTTAAAGGTGCTACAAGACCTCTCTACAGCTGACTCTGCAGACTAACACAGATATTTCTTTGAATTCTTTCTTATTGTTGCAGGTAACCTTTGCTTATTAAGTCTTTCAGACTTCACCTGTTTTTGGTTTGCCACCCATTTGGGGACAAAAACACGTTTGCATATTTTTGGCCTATTTGGTTGCGTATTGATGGCCGTACTGAAAAGAAAAGTGAGTTGTATTTGAATAGTACATAGTGCAGTCAGATACATTACCTTCTTGCCATTGCTATGGCATGAAATGAGCTTAAGAAGTTCATTACATGCTTCCAAGGTTATGCGTGGATTTCTGTAGCTGAGTGAGATCTGAAACACTAGTTTCCAAGGCTTCCAGTTCAACACTGTCACATTACACCACACTGGTTCTACCTGACATACTAAATATATAAATGTAAGGCCAATTAACAATATACCTTATAAATTAAAACATAAAAGCACTGCAGATTTCTGTTTGAACATGACAGTTATACAGTTTAATTACCGCTGGATCATAATAATTTTTGCTGAACATTTGTTATCAAGTGATCTACCTAAGGAAATGAGATGAGTGATTAAAAGATTCGCATCAAAGGTATCTGGTTTATTTTCACAGGAGGTTTCTTCCTTTTAACTTAAAATGAAGCTGAGTTTGATTACTCCGTGCGTTAATAAAGAAGAAGCTTGTTGAAGTATGTGATGACCTCTCTTTTAACTGGGTTGGGCATGTTTTGTGACAGATACTTCCGAAAGCATTGGTATTCTTGTAACCTTTTGAGAGAGATGTGTGGAGTATATTAATGAGCTCCTTCAAGTGATGTACACTATCTTTATTCTGGGATAAAAACAGATGTGAATGACTCTGTTTTAATATTTAATCAAACTCTAGGCCTCTGTTGGCTTGTTTTACGCTGACCTGACAGCATTTTACCTAGAAATACTTCAGATTAAATGCTGAGTTCTTGACCTTGTTCAAATAGTTGTAGCTTAATGTAGTTTAATAGGGCTTCAGTCTTTGTAAAGATACCATGGGTAATGGAAGGCTGTTCCATGGCTGCATCCGCTTTCTGTTGCAGGAGGAATCGGCATGTACCTTTGAAAAAGACTGTAATCTGAAAGGATGGTAAAGTGAAAATCTGGACTCTGGTTTCTCATTCCTCTAACAAGTTGAGGTCTGCAAGCCAACTATAAAACATAGCTCTAAAGGAGAGACGTGAAGTCAGAAATCTGAGTTCAGGTATTAGTGCTAAGATTTCTGCAGCTGCAGTGTTACCTGTGAACCTGGATTTCTGGCTTGCTGATATGTTCCTCATTACTGTATCTGCCTCTGCTTACTGGATGACTCTAGCTGGGGTGGTCAGACAGTGTGCGCTAGCAGTAAACAGGATTTTCAGCATTTACGGTTCATCATTTTTGTGAAAAAGACCTTGGTAAGAGCTCCATGGGGAACATTCCTTCTGCATGTACAGCTCAATCTCATGGGGCTGATTTCTGCCCTGTTTCTAGCCACATGTTGTCACATGAAGATCAGAGACACCTATATCAAACCCTGACCTCCTACTGTGCACATGTCTTAAACTTGGCATAGAAGGGATCACATTTTATTATACGCTCATCCCTCCATATTTGTGGCTTTGATATTTGCAGATTTGATTATTCACGGATTTGATTAATATGTTCTGTCTAGGAATTTCTAGGTTCTCCAGTGCAACACTATGGTCAACTTTAAAAGACCTAGAGATTCCTAGAGATAATACTCCACTAGGCATTTGTAGCTCCTCCATTGCAGTTCTATGGTCAGTGTCTGTTGGACATTGACCACAGAGTTGCACTGGAAGACCTAGATATTCCTAGAGAGGTATCCTCTCAGGTAAAAACATGGTGTTTTTGTTATTTGTGGTTTTTCCATATTCACGGGGGTCTTGTGTCCTTAACCCTAGCGAATATGGAAGGATAAGTGTATGATGGGGCTCAACAGACTGTCCCTTTTGAGCAGTCCGCAGTTGCCCCTTTCCTCGTTGGATCAGGGCCGTGGCAACTACACACCAAAGTCTCGGTCTGACCTTTCTGAGGTGCAAAAAGAAGCTGCAAAAAGCACC
Source organism: Urosaurus nigricauda (assembly GCA_034509955.1). NCBI lineage: Eukaryota > Metazoa > Chordata > Lepidosauria > Squamata > Phrynosomatidae > Urosaurus > Urosaurus nigricauda. The sequence continues at coordinate 158,280,018 of JAOEGL010000003.1, forward strand.
CCCTTTTAACACTGCGGAAAGGATGCAGTAGCCACAGCAGCAGCGGCTTTTTGGCGCTTCTTTGGTGCAGTGTGTTTAAACTCTGTGCCAATGGAGCACCATGACACACACACCATGCAGTTGGGCATGTGGCATGATGCTGGCATGGGGGGCAACCCTTAACATATACACAGCATTATATTTTTGGTCAAAGACCGTAAATAAAATTCAATTCAATTCACAGCATTATATAGTTTTCTGGTGCACAATCAAGGTGTGAATTGAATTGGAATAGTGATATCTTCAGAGTATAGGACAGAATGAGTTCATTTCGTCTTAGATTGTAAGGCTGATGGCAGGGAACCGCCTAATTTATAAGATTGTATGTACAGCACTGTGTAAATTTACAGCGCTATATAAATAATAAAAAAAATTGAACTCAGTGCCGTTTTCCTACCTCTTCCTGCCCCGAGATTAAAATACATTTGTATGAGCCTTTATTTGGGAATAAGTCACACTGATGTCACTGGGATTTACATATGATTAGACATATATTTTCCTGTATGAATTATTATGAATTATTCTGTATGAAGCAGATATAATGAGGGATGTGTGCAGAGTGTTCTATTTGTGTGGCTAATACAAATAAGCATATTATAAGTAAATGGTTTGACAAGGTACTCAGATCTCCACATATATTAATATAAATGCCAGTTAAACATATTTTTTTGGCAAGCACACAGGCACAAGCATGGGGGATTTAAAAAAAGGAGCTGCAGTTTGTCCCAACCTATGTCATCAAGACAATTTTGGATTTTGTGCAAATGCGACACCTATGTGCAGTTTGCACACTACTGGTTTTTCCCACTTCCTTCAATTGAATGGTTGAAACCAGCTCTTGTGGCTTGCTCATTTCAGACTCAGACTAAAAAAACGAGTGTTGCATGCCAAAGATTGACTTGGGTTAAAAATAAAGTAGGGCTGCATCCACACTAGGGAAATAACCCGGTTTGGCATCGCTTTAACTTGTCTGGCTCAAGGCCCTGGGCCCCACAACAAACTCCAACTCCCAGAATTCAACCAACTCCACTTTATGTCATGTCTTTTTGGACTGTAAGCCAGAGGGCAGGGGTCTGACTAACTATCTGTAAGACACTATTAGAGCCTTTAGGGATGAAGAGCGGGGTATAAATACTATAAATAAATAAAATAACCAAAGACTTGCAATCGAGGGGAGTTGTCTCAACAATCAGATACAGCAGTGGTTCTCAACCTGTGGGTTGCGATCCCTTTGGGGGTCGAATGACCTTTCACAGGGGGTGCCTAAGACCATTGGAAAACAGTAGCAAAATTACAGTTATGAAGTAGCAACAAAAATAATGTTATGGTTGGGGGTCACCACAACACGAGGAACTGTATTAAAGGGTCGCAGCATTAGGAAGGTTGAGAACCACTGAAATACAGCTTGGCACCTGTTTCAGCTCAGCTGGGTACCTCCGTCAGTTCAGCTTGCTGCTCTTCTCAGCTTCATGGCCCGGGTGATTTTGGCCATTTTGAATATTCGGAATGTTTTGCAGGAACATTTCCAAGCTTAAAATAGGTTTTTCAGGAAAGCGTGGAAAAGTGCTTTAAAAAAATTAAAGTTGGGGGTAGGGATTCCAGTCATTTCTAGATGCTATGTGTGAAATTCCTTATTAAGGCATTCAGAGTTAGCCTTCTGTCTTTTAGTTAAAAGTGTTGTTTGTTGACGCAAGGTGTGTGTTAATCCTAATGTGTATTTCCTACCCCAGATTTAGTAGTTTCTTGGGCTTTTACTAGAATTTTTATCTCTCACATTGGCCTGATCTTTTCAAACCTATCCAACAGTTTTATTTGTCTGTGTGTTCTAAAGCTTTCCTGTTGAATGGAGTCTGGTGAAATCAAAATACTTGGCAGAATTGTGCAGGTGATTTAAGAACGTGTACAGATTAGTAATGCCTTTTATTTCTAAACATCATAGTTTTGTGGAGCGTGTCCCTACTATTCCCGCCATTTAACAGTTCGCCCCCACCCCCAAGTTTGATTTATCAGCCCAGATACAAAACTCCCATATTTTGGAATTGTACAAATATTTACCTTGCCCCGAGAAACACTGTGTTTGGTAATATTTTGTTATTTACTGACACTAAATTCCTACTACTTTGGCAGTTACAACATTTGGGATTGACTCTCTCTATCAATATAATTTACAATCGAAATAAAATCTCTAGTAATATAATGCAGTCTTCATCAGCCCAGATTTATTGTCTGAAAGTCACTTTGTAGTAACATTTTGACAGAGAGAATTGCTGCATCATTAAATGTCACTGTGACAACTGTGGCCTATATCAAATAGGATGGAATATTTCTTTTCAAGGAGAGCCAAAGCCTCCTAATCTGATTTCAAAGCTAGATAGAAAAAGGGAAGAGTCCAGTTTATTCTTAAAAATAAGTGTACCTGTTTAAAAACCATGTTGGAGATTTTACTGCTAAGCTACCTGAAATGAAGAGCTTTGGATCTGAAGCCAATCCAACTTCGAGTGGCCTACCATGGGTAAGTATGTATTCAAGCTCTTGCTGAAGTGGTATAAAAAAACTTTTAACAAAGAGCATATGCACACCTTTTCATAGGTTAAAATCTTGTGCATGTCTGCCAATATTATGATATAAAAATCTATTACTGTACTATCTTGCACACAAATTCCTACTGTTTTAGTGTCACCAGTACACTTTTAAATACCTTGATAAGCTGCTTTTCAATTAGGAAATTCTCTTAGGAAAGTGACTTACAGCTGAGTGTTTGTACCAGCTTGTTTGTCTACAAACAGTCACACAAATAAATTTTTTTTTAAAAATGGAAATGCGGGAAGGCTAATATTGAACTGATTTTTACTCTGTATTGTAGAGCATGAACTTAGAAAAATGTACATAGCTAAATTGCTGTTGGTCAAGTACACTTGCGACATTTGTCAAGCTGACATTTATTGTTGTTGTGTGCCTTCAAGTGGTACATACATGCTTATAACATGCTTAACAACATTGTTATAGAAAATAAATATGGACTGATGTAATTACAAAATTCCATCACAACATTAGGAGGAACTTCTTGACAGTAAGAGCTGCTTGACAGTGGAACACACTCCCTCAGTGAGTGCTGGAGCCTCCCTCTTTGAAAGTCTGTAAACAGAGGCTGGATGGCCATCTGTCGGAGGTATTTGGATTATGTGTTCCTGCTTGGCAAGGGGTTGGACTTGATGGCCCTTGAGGACTCTTCCACCTCTGTGATTCTATAATTCTAATTTTAAGCACACGCTCTTAAATATTTTTTGAAACTCCATAGTGCTTTATTAATAAATTTGTTTTGTGTTTTAGCATTACAGTGAGCTCTCAAGTTTCATGGGTTTTTCTTTCACTGATTTGATTATTTGGACGTTTGTGTGTACCTCTGCCGCTTGTCTACAAGCCTTCCCCTCTGCATTTCCTAGGACATAAACAGTGTGCAAAAATCTCCTGCAGTGTTGTCCTCCTTCTCCTTGCTCTTCTGTCTCCTTTCCTGGCCCATATCTTGACCTATCCATCCCTTTCCCTGCCACAGCACCACAACACTTTCGCCTTCTTCCCAGGCTGCCTCTTCTGTGCCTGCCTTCCCCCTACTCCATTGCGACTTCCACTTTGTAGCCACCCGCCTCTTCCTCCTCATCCCTGATTTGGAGCTGGGTGAGGAGTTCTCATGTCATTGTGCCTTTCCCATGGGTGGCATCATTTGCTAACTAGCTAGGATGGCTAGAGAGACACAAGCGAACGCATGTGCACAAGGGTATGCATATCTGGAGAGGAACCCCATCCACAGCTGGGGGATGCTACTGGGTTGCAGCCATCTCCCAGGATTTCTTTTGAAAACACGAAACATCCCTTCCCCTCCCCTGCCTGACCTTCCAAACCAAACTTGGGTGGATGCAGGTCTCCAGGTCCTTCTGTTTAACCCTGGCCATGCTATCTCTGGTATGGTGAGGGAGGTGTGGCAAAAGCAGCCTCAGAGCAAGGCAGAGGTTTTTGCAGCAGTAGTCTGTGACATGTATATCAGAGGAGGGGACTTAAATTATTCATGTTTTTTCCACTTTGACAGTGATCCTGAAATCCTCATCCTTGTGAAAAGGAGAGGGCTGACAGTGGCCTTGTGCAGACTGTCCATTAAGGCCTGTGATGCATTGCGCCAATCCACATGGTGCAGAGCATCACGGTGCTCCTCTGGCGTTGCGTCTCTATGACACAGTGCCAAAGGAGTACCTTCAAGTCTCAGCGCCATGGGTATCGCATCCTTTCCAGAGTGCAAAAAGGAGCCACTTTTTTCAGCTCCTTTTTGCACTCTGGAAAGACCGGATCTTTTCCGCGGCATGTGGTCGCCGTGTCCCTGATCCAGCGAAGATGGAGGCACCTGCAGGCCACCCCTTAGGGGCAGTCGGCCCAGCCCTTGAATAACCTTTTGTCTATCTTTAGCTGTACGTACTTTTATTTGTAAACCTTCAGGGGTAGCTGGGCTGGCCATTTAACAAATACAAACAAAAATTCATCAGTGATACCTTTATTGGCCAACCAAAATACACACTATACTTGTTGCAAGCTTTTGAAGTTCCATGAGCTTCTTCATCAGGCAAGATGTTACAAACCAAGCAGGAGAAGAAGAAGAAAAGACAACTGGAAATGTTAGACAGATGCCTGCATGTTGTTTCAGTCCTTAGTAAAGATGTTATGATGGGGAGGATATCTTTTGCAGGCAGGCTTCTCTTCCTTCTAGCCATGCAGTAATAGAGAGATAAACCTCTATAAGTGTTTTCCCCCCTCTATTTGGTAACTAAAAATGGAAGCTGGGAGAAATCTGAGACAATTTCAGAAAAATACTTTCTTGCCTTGGTTTCAGCCACTAAAGTTGAAGCATTCAGTTTTTAATGTATGCTTAGATGGATGGAAAATATAGCAAATAAAATGTTTAGACAAAAACAGCATCATAATAAAAGTTGTACTGAGCAGAGGCAGGATAACGCATTTATATAGATGACCACTTGAGTTACAGTTACAGGTAATCAACCTGTCCTTTTTACATCCTAACAGAAATAGGAACATTAATGCTTTCAAACTTAAAATTAGTTGGAGCGAAGCAAAGATCATACTAAGATTAACAAGCTGTAAAACTTTCTCAGAAAACCTAAATGGCAAAAAAGAGTGAGGGGGCAAAGATTTTGGTACTTAAAGTCTGACTTTTCTTCTTCTCAAAAGCCTCTCACATGTGTTTATAATAAAATTGTTATAAACTAGGCTTATCTTCACCTTGAAAACCTGGCGAAAGTAAGTACTGGAACAAGGAGCTTTTTATCCTATCTACTGTGATTTTGAATAAAGCCATAAGATTTTGCAACAGAAATATTATTGCACCAATTTTGTTTAGATTTCATGTTCTTTTTGTTGAAAAATATTCTTATAATTAGTTCCGTGTTTACCTAGTTCAGAATAATATATGTAAAACATCAAGAGGCAAAGACCTCCAAAATCTGAAAGTGAGTTAGTGATGTCATCAAATTAGTCTTCAGTCCTGTGCAAATTCATTTGACAGTAAACTCTATTACTGTAAATACAGTTAGAAACATTCCAAATAAACATTCCTAATTATCCGGTTACTTAATTAATCTTTCCATTGACGCCCCCTTGTAGTGGGGGAGGAGAGGCTTGCGTACCCTAATGAAGCTGTGAGCTATGCTGGCGGTGGCATAATAGCCACCGGCAGGGCCTCCAATGCTATACAGGTCACAACCAAAGGGTCTGACCAAGAGCGTCAAAGGGCAGTATAGGCTCTTTAGCCTTATGGCAACCATCCTAGGAGAAGGAAAACTCCAATCCCAAACCCAGGCAGATGGTGCTTGTCTAACCCTCTAAGGTAAACCATCTAAGAGAAGGAAACTCTAATCAAACCTACGACCCGAGGATCTTTCTGCCACCATCTTTGAGGCTAGGCCTCAGCAGATGAACCTTTGGTTTAAAGGGTGAGGCCAGTTCTGTGCACGCTGCGCTCCACCAGAAAAATCCATTGCACAGGCTCGAAGGATACATCTGATTCCCCCCCCCCCAAAATTCGTAATGATAGGTGAGGGACGAAACGGCAGGTGAAAGATACACTGGAAGCCGCAAACCCAACCCTGCATGCAGCCGGTTCAGGACTTTGGTCGCTTGAGGCTGACCCAGGAGATGACAGTCTTGTTCGGCAGCATCCTGAACAACCAAGCAGCCTTTTAAAAGGAGAGTACTGCTTGCTCCGTATGGAAAGGGGCCTAGAAAAGATGGCCAAACGAAAGCTCATCTCCATCACCTGGTTGGCTAGCCGTGGTCAACGGGCATCTTCTGATGTGGTCAAAGAAAAACAAAGATACAAAGTCATGGGCTGGCGTCCAAAGGTGCAAACAGACTGACGCTTGCATGCTGGAACATCAGAACCATGCAAGATTCTGCAGATAGTGGGTGTCCTGAGCGTTGTTCTGCTCTAATAGCTCATGAACTGTCACGACTTAATATTGACATCGCTGCTTTTAATGAAGTTCGTCTCCATGAGGAAGGCACCCTTAAAGAACACGGTGCAGGCTATAAACTCTACTGGTCTGGCAAACCAAAAACTGAAAAACATCTTTCAGGAGTAGGCTTTATGATTAAGAACTCCATTGCCTCCAAACTCGAAACCCTGCCAACAGGTCACTCTGATCTCCCACATGTTGTTGTCTTCAGTATATATGACCCAACTATGCAAGTCAACCCTGCGGAGAAAGACAAATTCTACTCAGACCTACGCCACCTCATACAAAAAGTCCCTGCAGAAGATAAAATCATTATCCTTGGTGACTTCAATGCCAGAGTAGGAAAGAACTTCGAAGCCTGGAAAGGTGTACTAGGCAAACATGGGGTTGGAATCTGTAATGATAACGAATGCCTCCTGTTATTTTTGTACAGAACAGCAGCTGACTATTACAAACACTATTTTTCAGCAGAAAGATAGCTTGAAGACAACCTGGATGCGTCCCGATCCAAACACTGGCACCTTATTGACTATGTTCTAGTGCGCCAGGGAAACATTCGCTATGTCCGTCATACTCAAGTGATGCCCAGTGCAGAATGCCAAACAGCTCATCGCCTCATAAGATGTAAGCTAAACCTTCATCTTAAGCTCAAACCTAAGAGGGGTGGCATCTTAAAGAGGAGACTCCAAGTCAACAATCTTCAACAAGCTGCCATGAGAGACAACTTCCAGGCAAATCTGCAATCAAAACTTGAAGACCGTCCTATAGATTCTTCTCCTACAGTGCTTGGCAACATATCAAAAACAGTATCCTATAGTCTGTGGAAGAATCCCTCGGGTTCTCTCGCAAGAAAAACCAATATTGGTTTGATGAAAACAACCAAGAGATCCAGGAGCTGTTGGCAAAGAAGAGAACTGCTCATTAGGCATACCTCGCTCAGCCATCTTGCCATATATGAAAAGCAGCCTTCCATCTTGCATGCAGTAAATTTACACAGCACTGTACGTACAATCATTTGAATTAGATGGTTCCCTGCCCTCGGCTTACAATCTAAAAAGACACAACACAAAAGGAAAACGGATTGGTGGTGGGGAAAGGTGGAAGGGGATAAGGACAAGCAATTCTTCTATCCCTCTGAGGCCTGGACCAAGGCAGATGGATTGGAGGGAGGGCTATACTTAATTGAGGCCAGGCCTGGATGTCATTGGCCTGCCTTTTCTTTCAGTCCCTCCCAGGCTGGATGGAGTTCGTGCCGGGGGGGGGGGCTCACCTTCTTCAAGCAAGGCTTGGATGCCATGGCCTGCCTTTTCTTTCAGTCCCTCCCAGGCTGGATTGAGATCACCAACAATGGTCTGCCTTGGCCTCACATCGGGAGGCATGGACACACACTATCCACAATGCTGCAGACTCTTTCGAGAACTCACGCCAAATGAGTCTCAAAGAGAAACAACAACGCAGAAAGAACCACAACTTGGAAACACCGCTCAAGGAGACTTTTTGCTGTGCTCTCTGCAACTGGACTTGTTTATCTCGGATTGGCCTTTTTAGTCATCAACGCGCTTGTGGAAAGCATAGGATGAGTCCTTCCTGAATATTCGTTAGCAAAGAAAAGCCAGAGAGAAATAATTAATCTCTAAAGATTAGGTAGTGATTTCTACCACCTAAATTATCAAAAAAAGTAAATTGATGGTAAAGTGGTATTCAGAATCCTTGGGATGTAATTATGAATTATATTATATATTTTAATTTGGTTTGTAGCTCATTTCATTAGTTTGTAATGATAGAGATATGGTTTATTTATTTTTTTAAAACTATTTTCATTTTTGTAGATTTATAAAGTAAATAAAAGTCAAACAATTTGCTTTGAATTTATTTTTTACTGTCCTACTGTAGATTTTACACATGGATGATGATAATTTTTTACTTCTGTTTTGTTCAGGTATTTTAGGCAATTACATTTTGTGTGTGAATACAACTGGACTTTCTTACCTGATTAGACCCTTAGTGAAGGAAGGTTGTTTACCAGGTGGGTTGGAACGTGCCATGTTGTTTGCCCTATTGCTTGGCTGCAATAGTAATTTCAACCATATGGAAAGCTAAAATCAGAATGGGGAATAATAATTTTATTAGGACCTTTAAACGTCCCCAGAAGTGTACCTTTGTTTTTTTTTCCAGAATTCTTCATCAGGCTCACTGTTACAGAAGATGGGGAAGAAATAGAAATTGCCAAACACTAACCAGAGGTTAGAAGATAGAAATTGGAGTCGGGAACAATCAACTGTAGGTACAGTGGTATCAGATTGCAGTGCTCCTTGAGGGATCAAAATGCACCTTCTTTGAGCTGGAGAAGACAGACCCAAAAGAGTGGTTTGGGCCTGCTCCAGCTGCAAGTGGGTCAGGACCCTGCTGACCATACAACCCATTTCCAAAGTGGGCCACAGATGCTGGGCCAAACCCATGCTGCTAGTAGCCAGATTATCCCGGCTCCTTTTTGCTCCAGTCTAAATGAGTGTGGCTTTGGTACAGCTTCTGGCCACGTTGGAGGTGTGCATCGTTCAGACACCACGCCTCCAAAGTGGCTGGAAACTGCTTCATTGAGCCCCAATTTCTGTAGAAAACTTGCAAGCCCACACTGATCTGTCTGTTGCTTTTAGGGGAAACATGGTGGCTCGTGTATTGGTTTGATGAGGGAGCACTGAGTAACATGACAGTTCATATATTAGCAAAACTGAAGATTATGTTTTGATGACATAGTAGGTTTTTTTTTTTTTAAAAAAGGTCAGTTGACTGGAGGAAGAAAGAGCCCTCAGTATTGCAATTCCTGTAGAGTGGTAGAAAGTTTTCTCTGGTGCTAGACATTGGTCTGAGTGCATAAGAAGTATCACCAGATGTGTAATGACAGGAAGCATAATGTTTCTGTATTTACATTCCTTGGCTGTGAGTCTCAGAGCACCTAGCAGAACTAGTACTTATTGAACATTCCAGCTATTTTCAGTTTTGAAAGCCTCATCCACAAGTTGAAAGTGGTATTTTAAAGGTTCTGTTGTTGAGAACAATGGTGTCATGTCTGATTACAGACATACAGGTTAATCTGTGTCTAGTATCATACTCTGGTTTCCTTATCGTAGCTGAGGAGCTACCCCAAAATGTGAGGTGGAGTAGTAAATTATATTTGATGCATGTATGGCTGCTTAGTTTGGAATATTGGTTCCGTTTCTTTGTTTAAAAAATTCATCATATCATCTCACCTTTTGAAATTCCCCCCAAAAGTTCTGTATATAGTAAATTGGTTACATTTAATTTTCTCCCACCACCAGGTGTTGTTGTAGCCTCCTCTTCAGGTGCAGATTTATACCTGGTTGGTATAAATTGCTGTCTTTGGCAAAGGTTGGGAAAAAGTCTGTGAAATTATGTAATGTCTGAAAATTCATGTTCGTGATCAACTGGGATATCATAAAATGTGTTTTGTTATGTGGAATAAGTGGGTCATACTTTATATGCGTTTGGCTATGTACTATGCCTGGGTCTAGTTACTGAAGAGTGTTTTATTGCTAAAACAGTTTTCCTTATAAGTTTTTAGAACACAGGATTCATTATGTTAGTTTAATTGGTTAGTTTGAACCTAATGTAGTTGGCGTTATATTGACATTGGTAAATGGTAAATACAGAATGTTTAAAGAGCTCAAGTAGATTTAGCTTCTTTGACGATAAAATTGTTTTATAGTTCTAACATAGTTGTTGTAGCTCAGATCTTGTCTGGCTGCATGGTAATTTGAGATGCTCTAAAATCTGGTAACACTCTTTAAATGTAGTTTCTTGTATCTAAATATTGTTGTTTCAAGAATGTCTTGAGTATCAAGAGGTTTACTAAGACACATGTGCAATGGATTATTCAAGATGAGGTAACCATAAGATGGCTGTATGAAAACAGTTAATTTCTCCCCAGATGGTAACTTTATTGCTTTTTTGGAATATATATTTAATACATGAATTCCAGTTTCTAGTCTTCTAAAGAAGAAGAATGACTGGCTGTAAATTATTTGAAAAATCAGTGCCCAGACGACTATGGGATCATACCAGAATCAGGAGATGTAATTTGACATCTAGAGTTTTCAGAATGGAGCAGTTGGCTTATAATCCTTAAGCATGCTTGACTAATTTCTGGTTGAACAAAAATTCTGGTAGCCAACAGTTAAACTACTAGCCAACTGTGAAGTTTAATTCCATCATGATAATTAGCACCACCATGATATTATCTGATTTAACATAATTGATCTCATGCTTTTCTCCCAGGGCCTCAATATCCTATGGGCACCAGATACTATCTGATCTAGGAGACTGAACAGGGTCAGCTCTGGTTAATACTTGGATGGGAGACCCCCAATGAATGAAGGAAGGAACTGACAAAACCACATCTGAGTATTCCTTACCTAAGAAAGCCCTATGAAATTCTTGGGGTTGCCATTAAGTCAACAGGCAAGTTGAGGGTGCATGCGCAAACGCACGAGTGCACGTGCACGCACACACACGCACACATACACACACACACACACAGATGCATAAACATACAGACACCCTCCACCCCCCACTCTCTAATTTTAGAGTACCTTGTAGGTTTTGTACATCACTGTATCTTTGAATGCTGAGCTGTGCGACCATCAAAGCCTGGTTGAATCTCATATTAGCTCAGCTACCACTCTCCATAGCAAGAAAAGATAGTGGGTTAAATCTGAAACTTATTAATTATTATAGATAAAATATTTAAGATGTAGGCAATGCTGTATTAAGAGGTTCAGGGGAGACAATACAGCAAGTCAGATTAGAAGATACACAGGTCCTAAGGAGACCACATGTTTAAAGGGAGAGAAATGGAAAAAAGGAGAGGCAAGATCTAATAAGATCAGTGGACGTCGTACATGAAGGTTACAGGCTAGAATTCAATCATAAGCCCAAATACTGCTTTCTCAGGTTATTGGTTTCCAAAAATTTCTCAAAGAACCCTGCAATGCATCAGGCCATTTCTTTCTTGTTGGGGCTGGGGCCATAGAACCGGTCCCTTAAAATGGAAGATTCAGGGAGTGTACACTATTTCTTCACAGTGGTCAAGAAAGGGGGCAGAGTTCACCCAATTCTGGATCTCAGATTTGTCAACAAGTTTGTAATGTACAGGCAGTTTTGGATGGGAAGCCTTCATACAATTGAAGAACAAATTTTTCAGGGCTATTACTTCCTTTCAACTGCCTTTCAGGTTGGTCTCCACCTCTTGGGTATTCACCAAAGTAATGATTGCCCCCATAGGCCACCTGGCAATATCATTTTAAAATCTCACTTGCAGGCCTCCAATAATCTCTAACCTCCACCCTGTCTGTTCTTCAGGCCTCCAACTTTATAATCAACAAACAAAGAAGTAATCTGTCTCCACCCCAGAGGCTAGTCCACTTAAAACACCAGAAGGGGTCAGGTTTCCACCTCTCCATAGAAAATAGAAAAAAACTCAAAAAGCAGCCCCTTCTATTTGTGAAAAGGAAGTTTTCATACCTGATGTCACTAACACAGCTATTGGGCCTGATGATTTCCTGCATTTGTCTCTCCACTTTGGCAAGGTTTCACTCTCCTCTGCAGTAGCTAAACTGATCATTTCTGACACTCATAGCGAAACATCAACACGTCATGGTTCATCTAACTATGGAGAACCAAAGAACACTCTATGGTGGACAAATACAATCTCTCTAGGCGTGCCCATACAATACCCTCCAAGGGAAGTTGCCAGCCTCCTGGGATTAGGGGCTCATTTTGGGGGCTCCTCAGCTTGGGCTCTGAACTCAGCTTGGGCTCTGAAATATTTATTATTTCATTTATTTCAAGGATTTATATCCCAGCTTTCTCCCACAATGGGACTCTAAAAGAACAGTCTCATGGCATCATGCCACCAGGTTAGTCCTTCCTCAGTTCCAGCAAGCCCTCAGAAGGTCCCATGTTCTAGTCTGGACCAACAATGAAACTGCCTAATCTTACCTGATTAGACAGGGAGGGTCTCTCTCTCTCTCCTCTCCCCCCAATACAATGAAGATGATCTGCTCTCTTTCATGGGCAGGGGAGACGATCCTCTCTCTTTTAGCACAGCACATTCAGAGCTCTCTGAATGTGGAAAAGACTTCCTGAGCCATTACACTCTAGAACCAGGGGTATGGAGCCTGGACATGACTGTCAACAAATTCACACACACTTTGGAAACCTATAGGTTGACCTCTTCTCATCAGACACAAACCACAAAGTCCCGAGGTATTTCAGAAGGGTGCTCCAGCTAGTCCTGTTGAATTAATTGAATTATAGCCATCAACCCTCCCAAGGCATGTTGCACTGGGGTAATTCCCATAATTGGATGTCTCCTCCTCCAGTAGCTGAGAATGGCACACTGGTGAATTTAACATTCTAGCCAAGGAAGAGGAGCCATCCAGCCCACCCGCATGTAGCAAGACAATTTTTCCATTTTTGTCATGGGATCCTCTTTCTTTTCTCTTTTCTCTTTGTGAATGAACTGGGGAGGAGCTAAGGATCCAATAATAAATACTTTTCTAAAAATAGATGTGATCCCTTGCTGTCCCAAACACAGTCTGGGCAACCAGCCAAAGGCTGATTGCTACACAGTGATAGTCAGCAGCTAATGAGCAAGCTCAGTTATAGTTCAGCACTTATTTTACTTTAGTTAATACAAGTCTTAAGTCCCAAACAGAGTTCAGCAATGTCCAAGTCAGGTAAATAATATCTAGAGTCAATAAACACAGTCCAGGTCAGATACAAGCATCCAGAGTCAACAGTGTGCCATTTCCAAACTAATGTTCTTTTTTACTGAGGTCATAACACATGTATATCCTTCCAAGACTTAAGTGGTATTCCTGTTTAATAAGTGAAACCAATGTTAGGAAAATTGTAGAACTGTTGAATTTTAAGAAAACGACAGATAACATGCGTTAGATGTTGAAAAGGCTTTTGATAACACAGAAGGGCCTTTTCTTATTGAAATTTTTGAAAAAAGTTGGCGTGAAGCAGTTAGAATGAGGCAAGAGCTGCGGCTTTTCAGCCACTACCATCTCCACCCAACCATGATCCTGGACAACCTGAAGCTCCTTAACACAGAATACAAAGATGGAATTGTGCTGGAATGAGTGAGGGTTCGTCTAATATAAAATCTTATTAATTTATGGTTTTCGTCACTGACAGTTAAAATTGTTCCAGTTAAATTTCCTTTTTTCATACATATCAGGAGATCATCAAGAATTAATGGAATTTTTTTATATGATTTCAAAAAGAAGTTTAAATGTACCAAATATCAACTTGCTTTATTATACAGATTGTTCATTTTATTTAATGAAATTGATTAATTCATCAGATACATTAGATGTTCAAGTGAGGCAGTCTTTTAATTCCACTAAACCTTTGAGAGTATGGTTAAATGAAACCATTTACTATGATAAAAACAATATTTTATTATAAACAACCTGATAGGAATCTAGCAGGGGAGGGAGAGAGAGAGAGAGAGAACAAACTTGCTAAGTTGCTTAAAGTTCCCAGTACATTATGAGGGTTTGCATGTTGGAAGGAAAGCAATTTTCCATTTTTTAATGGTCTCTGTGACTCACACCCATGGGTTTCTCTGCATCTGCACAAACCATCTTTGGAAGCATTTAGAGCTAAATCTCTTTGTCTGAAGGCCCCCTCCCCTGCTCGACACATTCTTCAGCATGATGCCCACTCAAATCTCCTCACCATCACAGCCACATTGTAGTCAATTTGTATTTCATTAACTACTCTTCTTCATCATTTTTCTTTTCTTTTTTAATGGCATCTGCAGCATTCTTCAAGAGGTGTGTCTCCTGAAGAAAGAAGATTCCTTTTTAAGTGATGTTATATGAAAGCCATTTAACAGCTGGGGGTGCCAATGTTGTCGCTTAGTGTTCTCATTACAGATCCTTTTCCCACCAAGCTTCATGTCTCAAGGCCCCTGTTTGGGAGTCATCTATCAACACAGCTGACCTTGCTGCCCAAAACCAGCCTCTTTTTATGGCCTCTATGGACCTTGCTTTGCTTGCTTTGGTATTGTCAGTTCCATCTTCCTAAGCACAGGTGTATTGTACTGCACTGATAAAGCTCCCTTCTCACATCAGGGTGCTTTGGGACATCAGCTTTACATTTGACCAGGTCCTGAAAAAAACTCTGATGCTGCACAAATCCTTGCCAGCTCCTGCTGACGCCCTTAAGAGGATGGAAAATCTTCTGACAGTTCTTTGTCTTCTAAGAAATCTAAGTTGGCTGATGTTTCTTCTTCTCATCAGAAGAAAGCCAAGCTTGCTGATACACATTTGGCCTATCCAAAAAGATTGGATGTACTGATGGTAATCTCAGCTTGACGTTACCGTCTGTTCTGTTCCTTCCAGTTATATTGAGTCCTGGCAATATATACTTGGTTTCTTTGATGCCTACATCTCATTTTCCTGTTCCCAAATGTTTGGAGAAAAAGCTTCCCCCACAATTGAACTTGAAGAATGTCTAGTGCTTAGTATTACATTCTCAGGGTGAGATGCTTAATCAGTCTTCCATCTCTGTCTCAGTGAGTTGCCAGTCTACCACTTCAAGCCGTAATTCCAACACCACATACAAATCCAGATCTTCAGGTTATTGTGACTCTCCTCATAGTCTACAGGACTATTATCATCTTCAGGAGCTACCTCATCATGGTCTGCCTGTACCACTGGACAACTACTATGATGATCACTGGCTCACCCTCCATTGGGCTGCCATCTATATGATGACAGAGAATAGGCTTTACTATCTGTATCTTCTACCACCAAGGGCTTTCTGTGATTATCGTATATACTCTTCTATAAATCTAAAAGTTTATGCCCAAAAATTGACCCCAAAATCCCAGGTCGTGTTATTTATGGGTCAATATGGTAATGTGATAGCAGTTCTTTCAGATTTCCCCATGCAGTCGGCAGAGCAGTTTATTTCTCTATTGCGCCAAGCAGAAAGAGTTCTGAATGATTAATTGCTGTTAAGCAAACAGAGTCCCTCTCCTGCCTCTCGGTGAAGGGTGAAACCAAAGTTGAAATGCTGAAGCAAAAAGCCTCAGAGTTTCTCTTGCTATATGCACCCGCATACACACTGAAGGAGCCTCCAAGTTTTACCCTCGATTTATCCATGAGTCATGGAAAAATCCATTATTTTGGCCCCAAAACCTGGCCTCCACTTATACATGAGATTGACTTATAGTCAAGCATATATGGTACAGTATACAGCTACTGATCCCAAGAGTGTGTCACCATTGACATTGCCATCATGCCCACCTCCTCTTTCTAATCAGATGCATCTTTTTGATTGACCTGGTTTGTGTGGGTCTCTAGGTGTGAGGCTTCTGGCTCTTCTTCTTCCTCCCTACTCTGTCAGTGACAGATTTGGAAGATGACCTATTACAACTCCTGACCCCGTCTTTCACTGTATTGACTCCAAAGCACATCCACCAACATCTATTCCTTTCCTCCCATCATTCCTGGATGTTGCCAACCGTTCCTGGAAGTCCCTATCTTCACTGCAGGTAACATCTTGCTGCATCGATAACCTCTATTGGGTTCAGGATTCCAATTTGTGCCATACTTTTCAAACATCTGCTGCCTAACTCAGTCATCATAGCTTACTGCTAAACCATGAGGAAAGCTGCATTCTGCACCTATGGATAAAGAGGGTCACTACCTTGATACCATGGCTCAGAAGCCTAGCCCTGTGCTTTCTCTTGAAATTTCCAACTATCAAGACTCTATGGGAGCATACCAGCAGTACCTGTGGGAGAAAGTCACTTAACTTTTGTACAAACTTCTTGAAGAGGATAGAAAGGATGCCTCTCCTTTCCATCTTGGGGCTCATGCCTTAGCTGTTCAACAAATTACCACTTCTTGACACATTGCTGATTGTGTGGCAGAGTTATTCACTGGAGCCTGCCTTTGAGATATACATGCTTTGGGTTCTTTGAGTCTCCATAATGAAATGAGAGTTATCATTGAAGAGCTTCTCTTTGATGAAATAAGCATTTTCCATACCACCGTGGGTAAGAAACTGGAGCACACTTAGAAGATGCCGAATACTGCCAAGAAGTGTTGGCTTCAGCAGTCTTCTTTCGGGTACAAACGAAAGTCTTCACAGACTCGTTGTTCCTTTTCAGGCAGTGCTCCCCTCCACATTCAAAACAACTATTTCAGGGATCTTATAGACATACCCAATCCTTGGGCAAGTACTTGGACTAAAAATGCCATCTTTGATTGTCTTTGTCTTCCTTTTAACCTCACTCTACCTTTTGGGATGTGTTTGTGATTTCTTCCGTTGTAGAATTGAACAATTTTCTCAAGACTCTGATATAAATGTCTGAATGGATGTCTCTGTTGAATCTGTTTGTCAAAAAACTCACAAGAATAATGACAGATGTGGCCACCCATGGGTCCACATAGGGTCTCTCTTCATCATGAGATCTCCTCAGTCTCCTGATCTCCTCAAGAGAAAGGGCATCAATTACAACAAATTCCTCAAACTACAGGTGACTTTCAAAGCCTTTGAGTCCCTACCGGCAAACATGATGTTCAGTTCAAGATAGACAAAACAACTGCGTTTCTTAAATTTAAGTAAGTTGGCATCCACTTTTGGACTCTTCTTAATCTCACCATCAAGTTCTGGGATTAGTACACTCTGGGGGGACATCATGCCTATTGCATTTTACCTCCTAGGGACAGAGAACATCTGAGCTGACATCTAAAGCAGGTCACAGACGCAGTCCTATGAGTGGAAGCAACTCCCTCAAGTCCATCATGAGATATTTGAACAGTGGTTTCATCTGAAAGTGGACCTGTTTGCCAATGCAGATAAGCATCATTGCCCTTGCTACTTTGCCTGAGGATTACCCTGGATGGGCACACTAGAAGACACATCCCTTTTCAGCTGGAACAGTCCTCTATGCCATCACTCCCTTTCCATTTATCACCAGAGCCCTGGAAAAGCTCAGGAAGAACTTCACAAAATGCATTCTTGGTGGCCTCGCCAACTATGGTTTACTGTTCTCCTACATCTGTCTCTTTGTTGTTTTCTCAGGCTTCCCTCAGATTGGGACTTCCTCACAAAACAAAAAAATCGAGTTCAAAACCCAGACTTTCAAACCCTGCATGTCATGGTTTTTGAGGATATCCCCCTGAAGGTGCTAGCCACTTTTCACTCGGTGTATAGGCAGTCAAATAAGAAGTCATACTGCTATAAGTGGATGCATTTCCTCCCCCCCCCCATCACATTCATGTGGATTGTCATTCGGATTCCATTATCCATGTCTTTTGGTTCCTCATTGCAGGGCCTCTTCATTTCTTTCATAAGGCTCTACATCTCAGTTTTCTCGGTTTTCATTCGGCTGCAAGATTTTTCTTCTTGCTTTGTTCATCCTTTAGTCAACTTGTTCTTCAAAAATTTCATGCATACTTTTCCTTCTTGAACTCTTACTGTATCTCTACTTTTAGACTCCTGGCCCCATGTGATCTATGCCTCTTCACTTGGAAGACTGTTCCTTATGGCCATTACCCCTGCCAGGAACGCCAGTGAACTGGCTGCCTTGCAGGTAGCCCTCCCCTTCCTTCAGCTCCTTAAAGAGAACATGGTCCTGTTCCTGGATGTCACTTTCTTCCTGAAGTGGCTTTGTCCTTTCATTTGTCTCAGCAACTCCCTCTTCTGACTGTCATTTTGAACCCCTCAACTGATGAAGAGGAGGCTTGGCACATGTTAGATGTCAGATGTGCCATCATCTTCTATGTGGAGTGAACAAAGCATTTCAGGAAATCTCCCAGACACTTTGTCTGTTATGCGACTCATAAGCATACTATCTTTAGGTTTAAATATTAGTTAGTCTGCTTTAGATTCAAAATGATAAATAATTTTGAAAATAAATGAGGAGAAGATAATTAAGCTCCACTGCTTCTCTTGACATGACTCTCCTACTGTGACTAGAGAGTGCACACTCAGGCAGTCACATCAAGGGTGAGCACCAAATCACAACTTAGCTGCTGTTGGAGTTTTTAAAAGGATAGATCTGAACATTCTGTGTCTAGCAACCCTAGTCTTTCAGTCTTCTGGCTCTCTCTATGAAGCCCAGAATTAGTTTAAGTTAAACTTAGATAGGGTAGATGGAATGGAGATTGTAGCTAACTCTCTCCCTTTGAATCTTCTGCCACACATTAGCTCTTATTATATTTTTAATAAGTTAAACAAAGAATTTACCAAACAGTCTTAGTGTAGTGAACTGGGCTTTCTTTAACAGACAGAGAACAAACTGGGCAAGTGATATTTTCTTTCTCGCAAACCTATTTGTACAATTCTCATAGCTGTGTGGGGTGAGATGGAGGAGGTGGGTCACACTTGCACACTCTTATTTCCAAAAAACTGTTTAAACTGTAATTATTGTTCTTAGGAGTTTTGTAGATTGCATTATGGGAATAGTATCTTCTTCTTCGTGGTCTCTGTGCCTCACACAATAGGGTTTTGCGCCTGCGCAGAAGCTCCATTCGGAATGCTGAAAAGCTGAGCAGATTGGCGGGAGCCCCGCCCCTCCCATTCCCTGAGCATGCCCAATCCCGCCAATCTAGCTCCTCCTTCAGTTCTCTTTCGTCCGCCGCAAGAGTAACATCTCCTTCGGAGTGCTCTTCATTGCGACGAAAGCTGAGTAGCTAGACTCTGTCTATTTTCTTTTATTTCTTTTATTCCTTATTTTACTTTATTTTTGTTCTTTTTGTTTTCTCCCGTTTCTTCCTTGAGCTGCCCCCTTTTTGTCGGAACTCGAGGGTTTTGGCCCAGACGGGCCCCTCGCGATCGGACCGGCCTCTTATGGCCGCCCCGTTCAAGAAATGTTCCGACTGTGGCGGTAAAATCCCGGTTGTGGATGGACACTCGAAGTGCATTTTCTGCTTAGGCAGTTCCCACATCCTGGAGAAATGCAAGCATTGCAAAGCTTTTAATCCCGCCACGCTCCGCCAACGAGCAGATCGGCTCAAGGCCCACTTGTGGGAGAAGGCCCTCTCGGTTTCCCACTCCTCGGAACCGTCCGCGGACCCCTTAGGACGTCTTCCCATCTCTAAGTTCCTGAGGATTCCAAAGATCAAAAGACCGACCTCGACGTCGACGTCGACCTCGACACCGACGGAAGCCTCCTCGGCGTCGGCCTCGACCACGACTACTATGTCTCGCCCCGAAGGGCAACACAGAGAGCACAAGAAGCGGTCTTCATCCACCGAGCTGGAGAAGCCAAAAGCTAAAAAGCATAAGCATAAGGAGGTCCTTCCTTCGGTTGCCTCGGCGGCTGCCCAGGCAGACCTGGCCATGTCCTTTCTTAGACAGCCTTCGGCCATTGACCTCTCTGTCCCGGCCCCGGTCACTGTACTAGACTCGGCGCCGGAGACCTTGGAACCCGCATTTCAGCCTGCCATCTAACCAGGTCCTCGCCCCTACGGGGACGGTCTCGACCTCGGTCTCGACTGTTTCGCCTATTTCAGCTCCAACCTCTGTGCCACCGAAGGAAATCCTAGCCTCTTCGGAGCGTATTTACTGGCTGCGGTTCCCATCTCCTCCACCCCGGAAGTCTCCGGAACCCTTTGAGGAGCACTACTTCGACTCGCCCCATTCCTCGGCCTCCTTTCTGGCTCGACACCGGGCTGAATCTTATTGGAGAGAGCGTCATCCATCCTACCGCTCCTACTCTCCTTCGTACCGGGATCGGTACCATGTTCGTGACCTCCACGTCGGAGACTTCTCTCGGTCTCGCTCTCGATCTCACTCTCCTTCTCGGTCCCGAGCCGAATACAGGGCCATATCACCCCCGCCGGCCTCGACAGCTACGGTGTCGAAACCCCCGGAATCGAGCGCCATTATGACCGTCTCGGCCTCAGCTACCGCTACTACTTCGATGTCGATAGTCTCCGCTCCGATTAGCTACGCGGACGCCTCGACGTCGACCTTCCTTACGGCGCCGACACAGCCCTATGTGGATCCGCAGTTGCCAGCCTCCCAGTCTACGGAGGAGTCTACGGGAGAGACGGACAACCGTCCCGACTCCCCACACCTTGCCATTTCCTCTCCCAATGAGGAAGTTGAGGACCAGACACCTGGTTCACCTGTCGACAGGATGGCAAGGGCGGTAGGCCTCCAAACGGCGCAGACGGCCCAACCTCCCAGAGACCCCATCGATGGCCTCGTGGTGCGGCCCCAAAACCGGCGGTCATTCCATTCTTACCTTCTTTTTCCGACATCATGGTGGCTTCCTGGAACAAGCCAGCCTCGACACCACCTGCTTCTAAGAAGCTTGACTCTTTGTATCGGGTGCAGTCGGATATAGCACCGTTCCTGTTCACCCACCCAGCTCCCAACTCTCTGGTGGTGGAATCTACCTGTAAGTCTACAGGCAAGTCCCATTCTGCCCCCGTGGACAAAGATGGCAGACGGATGGACATCTTTGGCCGTCGTTTCTACTCATCTGCAGTTCTGGCAGCAAAGGTTGCCAATATGCAGGGTTGTATGGCCGGCTATCAGAAGTTTCTGTGGGATCGTGTGGCTGCTTTCATTCCCTACCTGCCTCAGGCACAACAAGAGGCGGCACAGGAATTTTACGCTGAGGCACTCTCCCTCATTGCCCAGGAGATCCACTCAGCTAGACATGTTGTTGATTGTTCTGCGAAAGTGATGGCCGGTGCAGTGGCGCTCCGCCGTTTCGCTTGGTTGAGGTCCACTTCCCTGTCTGAGGAAGCTAAGTCCAAGATCGAAGATCTTCCTTTTGATGGTGAAGGCCTATTCGCCGCCAAGACTGACGAATCTCTGGACACCATGGCCAAGGCTCGTCTGAACGGGAAGAGACTTGGGCTAACACCTAGCAAGCCTTCATCCAGTCATGTCTGGCGCCAAAGGCCTTACGACTCTGGCTTCACACGTTCTCGCTCGGCCCCGTCCTCCACTTATAGGACCCAGCCTTACAATA
This sequence comes from Urosaurus nigricauda, assembly GCA_034509955.1. Classification (NCBI taxonomy): domain Eukaryota; kingdom Metazoa; phylum Chordata; class Lepidosauria; order Squamata; family Phrynosomatidae; genus Urosaurus; species Urosaurus nigricauda. The sequence goes on from JAOEGL010000003.1 coordinate 158,301,612, forward strand.
GAAGGCCTTACAGACAGCCTCAACAGCAGCAGCAACAGCAGCAACAGCAAAGGCAAGGCCAGCAGCGTCAGCAGCAACAGCCTTCCAGGAAACCATCCTCCAAGTCGCACTTTTGACGGGCTCCTGGAGGCGACACCCAATTTTTGTTTGCCAGTCTCCCTCTCCTCAGTCCCCAGACTTCGCCATTTCTACGAGAACTGGTCCAAGATCACCACGGACTCCTGGGTGCTTACCATCATCCGCCTGGGCTACGCCATAGAGTTCTCAAATATTCCACCAAATGGCGTTTTCTGTTCCACTCCCTCCTCTCCTCCTCTTCTGGAGGAGATTTCCTCCCTTCTCAACAAAGGAGCCATACAGTGTGTTCCACCATGTTGCAAGCACCAAGGCTTCTACTCCAGATACTTCACAGTTCCGAAGAGAGGAGGAGGTCTTCGCCCCATCTTGGACCTGAGAGGCGTCAACTCATACATCATGCTTCGCAAGTTCAAGATGGTGACCCTCCAATCCATCTTGCCGTTCCTGCACCAAGGGGACTGGTTTGCATCCATAGACCTAAAGGATGCTTACTTTCACATCAGTATCAGGCCTCAAGATTGGAAGTATCTCCATTTCGCCATAGATGGAGATCTCTATCAATATACCGTTCTTCCTTTTGGCCTCTCTACCGCTCCTCGAGTGTTCACAAAGTGCATGGCGGTGGTCATCTCTCACCTTCGTCTCCACGGAATAAAGATATTCCCTTATCTCGACGACTGGCTTCTGGTGTCGTCCTCCAAGACACAACTGTACAAAGACGTCCAGTACACTTTGGACCTTCTGGCCGACTTGGGACTCAATGTCAACCTACCAAAATCTATTCTCCACCCTGTGAGGGTGATAGACTATATAGGCACGTCCCTGGACTCTGTGATGGGTCGAGCCTACCTTCCCACCAGGCGGGCGGAAGCCCTCTGGGAACAGCTGCGATCCGTCCTTCGCTCTCACCGTCCATCTGCAAAGGACATTCAGAGACTGCTAGGCCACCTGGCCTCAACCACAGCGGTGACCTACCTGGCTCGTCTCAGGCTCAGGCCTCTCCAAGCTTGGCTTCCTTCGATCATCTGAGGGACAATCCGTCCAAGAGACTCTCGTTACCACCTCATGTCAGAGACTCTCTCAAGTGGTGGATGTCTCCCTTCAACATCCTCAAGGGGATGCCCTTCCAGACGCCGGAACCGTCCAGGATGGTCACTACAGACACGTCCATGTCAGGATGGGCCGCGCATCTCAACGGCTTATGTGTACAGGGACAGTGGTCTGCACAGGAGGCAGAACTGCACATCAATGCCTTGGAACTGTTGGCAGTCATCAAAGCCTTCAGGGCGTTCGAAAATCATCTCCTCCACAGAGTTGTGCAGGTAGTATCAGACAACACAACCACTGTCTGGTACATCAACAAGCAAGGAGGAACTCACTCTCCAGTCCTCTTGCGTCTCTCCCAGCAGCTGTGGACGTGGTGCCACCACCGATCCATTCATCCAGTGGCCATTCACTTGGCAGGAAAGGAAAATGTGCTGGCAGACTCCCTCAGCAGGGACAAGGTGCTGCAGCACGAATGGACTCAGTCGAGCCCAGCCTTCAATCTCCTGACGTCTCGTTGGGGAATTCCCTCAGTGGACCTGTTTGCCACACCGGAGAACGCCCAGTGCCAGGCATTCTACACCAGAGCGGGCAAAGGACGAGGTTCCATGGGGGACGCCTTCCTTTGCAGTTGGAGTCGAGGCCTTCTGTATGCATTTCCGCCCTTTCCTCTGATTTCCAGGACGGTGGCCAAGATGGCCAGGGATCGGTCCAATGCCATACTGTTGACTCCATTCTGGCCGAGGCAACCCTGGTTCACTCCTCTTCTTCACTTGGCCAAGGGCCAATACTTCCACCTGCCGAAGTGGCCCGACCTTCTGTCTCACTCCAAGGGAGCGGTCTTACATCCGGACTTGGTCAATCTACGGATGACGGCGTGGAGGATCCAGCCATAGAGTCTCCTGACTTGCTCAGGGTCCTGTCTGCCTCGAGAAAGGACTCCACCAAGAGATCCTATGCATATAAGTGGAAGCGTTTCTGTGCCTTCGCGGAGGCTAGGTCTGAACCTTCCTCACCTGTGAGCCTTAGTACTGTTTTGCATTTTCTGCTGCACCTCAGGGATCAAGGCCTGGCTTTCTCTTCCCTCAAGGTCTACTTGTCGGCTATTGTAGCCAACCAACCACCCGGCTCACGATCAGCTCGCCTCTTCACGTCACCCACGTTGAAGAGGTTCTTCAAGGGACTACATTACCTTTATCCACCATTGCCACCACTGGCTCCGGCCTGGTCTCTCTCTCTAGTGCTTACACAGCTTACGAGACCCCCATTTGAGCCTTTGGGCTCTGCTTCCTTGAGACTGCTGTCACTCAAAGTGTCTTTTCTTGTGGCCATAACTTCAGCCAGGCGTGCCTCTGAACTGACGGCCCTACGCTCGGATGAGCCTTACTTGACTTTTCATAGGGACAAGGTGGTCCTCAGACCGGACATTTCCTTCCTCCCTAAAGTGGTTTCTCCGTTTCATCTCTCCCAGGAGATTGTGCTTCCTAATTTTTATCCAGACCCTTCTTCGCCTCTGGAAAAGACTATGCACACCCTGGATGTTCGCCGTGCTTTGGCTTTTTATGTTCAGCGTTCTCAAGAGTTCAGATTATCCAATAGGTTGTTTATTTGTTATGGTGGTGCCAGGAAAGGCAACCCAGTTTCATCACAACGGTTTGCAAAGTGGATTGCTCAAACCATTTCTCTGGCTTATGAACTGGCTAAACGCCCCTTACCGGTTGGTGTACGTGCCCATTCAACCAGGGCCACAGCTTCATCTGCTGCCTTCCTCAGAGGTGTTCCTCTGCCAGAGGTCTGCAAGGCGGCGACGTGGTCACAGCCATCCACGTTTGTGAAGCACTACCGGCTGGACTGCAGGTCCCGGAGAGATGCCAGTTTTGGTCGTGCTGTCCTTTCTTTAATCTTGCAGTGACCTTCCCACCTCCATAGGTAAGCTTTTTAGTCACCCTATTGTGTGAGGCACAGAGACCACGAAGAAGAAGTACAGGTTGCTTACCTGTAACTGTGTTTCTTCAAGTGGTCATCTGTGCCCTCACACAAATCCCGCCCTACCTCCCCTCGGTCAGGTCCCTGCCTTTTTTGCGGCGGACTTGAACTGAAGGAGGAGCTAGATTGGCGGGATTGGGCATGCTCAGGGAATGGGAGGGGCGGGGCTCCCGCCAATCTGCTCAGCTTTTCAGCATTCCGAATGGAGCTTCTGCGCAGGCGCAAAACCCTATTGTGTGTGGGCACAGATGACCACTCGAAGAAACACAGTTACAGGTAAGCAACCTGTACTTCAAAGTCAACTTAATTATTTAAAAAAAAACACTGTGTAAAAATTGAAGTGGGAAAGACTGTTGTAATGTGTTCATAAGCACTCAGCTTTCCGTATGGATGATTGAGAAACAAATGTGTCCAAATGAAAAACTCCTAGAATCTAATTACTATAATTTTGGAATTTTGCTTTGCTTGTGAAGCAAATACTACTATATATTAAAACATCGGTTTGTAGTTGGAGTATTCCAAATCTTTTCCAGTTGCAAGCCTAACAGTGTAATCCTGTATTCTTATCTATTCTGATTTCTCTGTGAGTGCTTTTTGAGCACCGACATGAAAGGATAGCAGTGGCGGTAAGCCACAGGCACACATTCTTTTGGCAAGAGTGTGAAGGATGGTGAGGCCACGTTTGCTGCCAATCTTTGCACAAGCGGTAGCTGCAGTTCTTCCTCCTCCTCCACCACCACCAGTCAGCCAAACTAAGGTCTAGAGCATGATTCAGCCATGGCTGGCAACTATCTTCTGCCTTGGCCTGGAGGAGAGCCACACACCTAAAAAAACCCAGTCCTCTCTCCTCTATTTCTCCTTCCTCCGCCATATCCCAAGTCCTAGTCAGTGCCTTTCCTATCCAAGTCTTCTGCAAATGGAAGCCACTAATCACAGCCAACTCTGGTGATGGTGGGGCTGCTTTTTCCTGCCCTGTGCACATCCAAGAAGTCTCTGATAATGAGAGAACTCATTATTGCACAGTGCTTGCAGGATGAAGGAACAGCTCTGAGGAGCGCCCTGCAGCCATGACATGCCCAGGTGGCAACACAGTGTGACACCTCCAGCTCGCTTAGGACAAAATGTGTGAGTGTCTGGAGAAGGAGGCACCCATCTCCCACAAGCAGTGGCTCATGACCACCATTGTGTCTGAGGCAGGTGAGTGTGCAGGAGTAGCTGCAGCCCTGGGAAAGGACACCTGTATTGCAAAATCCTACCAAATTGCAAACTCTGAAACACTTCTGGTCCCTTGCATTTTGGTTAAGGAAGATTCAACCTGCTTTTCAGACGCTGCTATAGAGAGATGGGTATGTTTTTCTGCATCTGTGTAAGTTACATGGTGCATACGTCATTTGAGATACTCTTTTCTGAAAACAGGTCCAGATCTTTCTTGTTGATTTTCTCTTTTGGAGGTAGGGATAGGCCCACTGGTTTTTATGTTTCTGAGCTATAAGTGTAACTTACAGGAGCACCTCGTATATTTAAGAGAAGATGGCATAAGCAGTCTCACCTTTGAGTTGATTTCTCAATTTCATATCTCACAGCCATTTCATTCTGTGATCAATATTTGTGTAACAACAAAAATATCTGAATATGTTTTCATTTGCTGTTGGTACAAGCGGAGATGGTGCTCCTTCTGCCTTTTTAGTGTGGACCCCTCTGTTTGCCCTATTGGGGTTTAGACTGTGGTTGTCACCTGCTTGCATCAGTAGCTTAGAAAAATAATATATTAAAATATATTTAGGAAATTGCAAAAGAGGTATCCTGCTTAAAATGGAATAAAAAATATTCTCAAAGAATAAGAAGTAAGATACCTATTGGAAAGAGAAATTTGTTGTTGTTTTTGTTGCGTGCATCCAAGTCATTTTTTAACTTATGGTGATCTAAGGTATGCTCGAGTGGGGATTTGAACCCTGGTCCCCAGAGTCTTAATCCAACTATGAAGCCACTATACCACACTGGTTCTCAGAAAGAGAACTAACAGTGATCAAAACTTTTTTTTTTCTCCTGTAGCCACGAGCTGATCCCATTCCAATATGTAGTTTCTGTTTGGGGACGAAAGAATCTAACCGTGAGAAGAAGCCAGAAGAACTCCTCTCCTGTGCGGACTGTGGCAGTAGTGGTAAGTTTTGCCTTCCTTCCAAGTTAGAGCTGTTGTAGCGAGCAAGCATTATGATGAAAAATGGAAAGTTCCTTTTGGAAAAATACAAGGAGTTTCTTTTCACCGAAGGACAACTGTGTTCATGGAAGCTCCTCTTTCTAACTGTGGAAAGGATGCTTCCATGACCCCAACTCTCTTGGGTATAGGAGCTTTTTAATAATTAGCAGAATGGATACAATTCATTGTTCCTACTTTGAAGTTTAAAGATGGATCAAAAACATTTAAATTAAGAATTCATACATAGTTATTTTGTATTCTTATTTTGTAAACTGCTTGGGAATGTTTTTTTTTTAAATCAAGACTTACAAATATATATATATATATTAGGAGGTTTTAATTCTGTGACTTGGAATGCTGTAAGGAGGTATGTAAATTGGTTTTAAAACATGAAAAAAAGCAGTGGTATGAAACTGAAGAGTGGGGCTTTATCTAATTTTTTAAATTTAGGATCTGCACTTTAGTGCCAACCAGAGAACCCTTTGGGAATTGTAGAAGAGAACTGTGTAAACACAAACTGACATAAGAGGTAATCCCCTTAGTGCATTCTGAGTGAATGAGGCAGAGGTTTGGAGGCTATAGCCCTCCAAGATTCTCTCCTGCCCCTCCTTGGTATCAGGTTATGGGGGAAAGCCTGGTGAGGATTGAGAGGCTATAGCCTTTCAGAATACTTTCCTCTGCCCTTCTACATGACATCATAGGGAGAGATCTTATCTCCTGCAGGACATCCATGGGCCTGTCAGTCTTGCTCCCACTAATGTTATTCATCTAAATCAGCATGAATGTCTTGTCAAAGGTCTCAATCATGGGATTGAGCATCTGATTGCCACCACCAACATCAACATGTAACCCCTTATCGTGACATCTGGCAAGAGTACTCTTGGTACTGTCATTCTCTATATAAATACTGGGATCATGGTGTACTTTTTCATTTCGCCAGATACTTCTATGAATTTAGGTATTTCTACCCTTAAAATGATGATCCTGATGTTGTGCATTGTCATAATCCAGTTTTCACTACACTATAATACCTTTGTAGCCTCTAATGCTGCCCATTTCCTCAAACCCTCTGAGCTCCCCATTTTTTAAAAAAAAAATCAATATGATTTTTTGTGGTGGGGGGGGAAATCACCCCAAACTATATTCAATTAGGTCCAAAAATTATGGGAAGATGGAGGGAACCTTGGGGGCTGCAAAAAAGGCCTGGGACTTCAGTTGGCCCACAGGTTGCCTTTTTTTCGTAGTATGAAATTCCTTCTCTCAGATCAGTATAGTAGAGCATGCAGACATTGAAAAAACTCTCCTCAAATCACCGCACAACCCCTGCTCCTCAAATACCTTTTTTCCCCTCCATATGATGTCAGTCCCCGTCATCATTTTGAGGAAAAACAGAGGGAAAACACAATATTTTAGCATTCTCAGTGGGGTAAAACATTGGCTTTCTGCTCCTACATAGTTCCTTACCTTTGTTGTCGAGGTACCTACTTTTGAAGAAATCTGCTTCTGGCCTAGATGATTGAATAAACCAGTGTGGGCAAAGTGTTTCTGAAAATCGTGGCATTTCAGCTTGAAGTATTCCTCTATGAAACAGTTGTATGTGATGGGCAAATTTCAGAAGACGGTGCTGTAGAGTCCTGAGGCCTTTGCCCTATGAAACACCAGTAAGTTCCAAATAGTCCCCTGGCTTTCACACATTTATAATTGTTCAGTGTAATGTGGAGATTTAAGATGAAGTGTCAGCAGTATAATTCAAACCCAAAGGAACTATGGAAAACGTACATACAGTATGTGTTTGACATCAGATCAGGAATGGGTGTGGTTAACAAACTGAACCCTGATCTTGACCAAAAGCTGAATTGAAAGTTGATTTATTTTTTTCTGACAGTAGATAGTTGCCCTTTCCTGGAAGGATTGGATGTGTCCTTTGAGCTGCTTCCAGCCTGGATAATGTGGTAATGGTAGCCAGAAGCTTTCACTGTTTCCCAGGGAAATTGGTCTTGGTCTTGTTAGTATAACTTAGGTGAGATTACCTCAGTACTGCTTATAGGGAGCTAATTTGAAAATGGCTTGGAAATTAACAGCTGATCAAAATAATGTCTTCAATGAATCTGACCAGAGCTTATAGAACATACCACATAATTTCAGTCTTGGATCAACTGGTTGGTACTGTGTAGTTTTGTTATACTTTAGGGCAGGCTGATTGATGCTTTATGGTTTTTTAGTTACTTGCATATGGAAAAGCAGGACATAATGGGGCTTTTTACATTGGCAAGAAAGTGTGACATGAAGTTGCACTTTCCTTAATGCTTAGCAGCTAGACAGCAAGCCCCAGGTGTGCATTTAAAAAGTACAGGGCAGCTAGACTGAGGTTTTTTCTGTGGCTCAGCAACTACATGGGAAGCTGTCAAAACGCTACAAACACAGGTGGAGCAGCTACATGGGCGGCAAGGAACATGGCTTTTAGCCGCGCTTTAAACATTTTTTTCCCTTGCTGGCTGCGAATTGCGCAATTGCGCAGGTACACCATACAGTCGGAGCTTATCACATGGGGGAGTACAGGACCATTCCGAAAGAGGGAGAAAGTGAGGTCAGTTCGGAAATGCACATGATTACGCACAAGCTCATCACACACAAAACAAGAGAGCATCTACACAAAAAGAAAATGCAGAGTCAATACGAAAGAATTCATCACATGTGAACATACTGGTCGGCTTTCTGTTGCAAATTAAGGCATCTTGGGAAATGGTAGCAAAGGCTCATGGGAGTTGTAGTCTGTGTTCTGTCAGAGCATTATATTGAGTTGTCTTGAGGTTTCAGCCCTCTGTCCAGGAGGGATTCCCATATGTCCTCCATTCTTGAGCAGAGGCCCCCCTTTTCCAAGTTGACCAGGCACGTCCTCCTTTGCCAGGACACGTCCTACTTTTCCAGCCTTCTTTTTGAAGAGGAAGCAGGAGGGCCAGGCGTGCTCTGGCCAGGCTCTGGGGGTCTCTTCCTGGCTCCTTCCCTCCCTCCCTCCTTCCCCGCTGCCTTCCTCCTCCCTTTGGCTGAGAGAGTGTGACTTACAGGGAGGAAGGGCAGCGGTGGTGCTCCAGGTCCTCCTGATGCTGGGCCAGGGCAAGCTGGAAACAGGAGGAGGAGGAGAGGGACCTGGAGCACCTCTGCTGCCCTGCTTCCCTGCAAGTCACACTCTCTCAGCCAAAGGGAGGAGGAAGGCAGCCAGGAGAGAGCCCTGGAGCCTGGCCAGAGTGTGCCTGGGCCTGCCTTCTCCTCCCCCCTTCGGCTGAGAGAGTGTGACTTGCAGGGAAGCAGGGCAGCGGAGGTGCTCCAGGTCCCTCCCCTTCTCCTCCTCCTCTTGCCAGCTTGCCCTGGTCTGGCTGAGCGCCTCCAGTGCCCTGCTGTCTCCCTAGAAGTCACACTCTCTCAACCAAAGGGAGGAGGTGAAGGAAGGTGCAGGCGCACTCTGGCCGGGCTCTGAAGGTCTCTTCTTGTCTTGGCACCTTCCCTCCCTCCGCACTTGTATCGCTGCCTTTAAATGGGCGCTTTAAAGATACAGAGCCCCATTTAACCGTTCAACTACACCTTAGCCTTTAGATGCAATGGGGTGCTTTTTACATTGGCTAAAAGGGGCGGTCCAAACTCGCCCCTTCTAGCGGCGAGATGAGGCCTAGGCTGCCACACGGGCAGCCCCAGAGGCCTCATCCCGCCGCAACGACCCGCCGCAAAAAAGAGCTCCGGGATCGAGCTCTTTTTTTGCGGTGCGGGAAGGGTGCGATTGGCGCCCTCCCGCGCCGCCAGAGCGTCAAAACGTGCGCAGCGCGTCAAAACGCTGCGCACGTGATGACGCTTGTACAGCGCCACCGTGTAGACGCTGCCATCTTTAAATGGCGGCGTCCATGCGTTTTAGGCTTAGGGAGGGTGTAAAGGCTACGCCCTCCCTAACCCTAAATGCGGGCTTTTTAGCCCTAAAAGCGCCTTTTTTTGCCCGTGTAAAACGGGCCAGCAATGCTGCACCCTTTTTAAAAAAGTAGTGGGGAAATCAAACTACTTTTTAAAGGCACTTCTTCTCCCTTAAAACTCCAAAATAGTGTTTTCATGGCACACTTTCCATTTTTCTCATCTAAAGGCTGGGCTTTCATGCAGCCTTCAACACACCTCTTTTTGCCAATGTAAAATGGGCCAGCTCCTTTTTAAAGCACTTCTTCTCCCTTAAAACTCCAAAATAGTGTTTTCATGGCACACTTTCCCTGTTTCTCATCTAAAGGCTGGGTTTTCAAGCAGCCTTCAACACACCTCTTTTTGCCAATGTAAAACGGACCAATTTCTATGATTTAATACTGCAGTCATTTGCACAAAGAAAACATATGCTTGGAGTAATGTTCTTGCTGCTAGTAAAATACAGTAGAAGGAAACATATTCAAGTCGTTTCCTGTTTATGTGAACTTTTGCTGTAAAGGTACCCTACTATACAATACTGATCTAAGGGAAGGAACTTCATACTGTGAGAAAAATGCAGCCTGTGTGCCAACTAAAGCCCCAGGCCCTTTTAGTGCCCCCCCCCCCCGGGTTCCTTCCATCCTCTCATATTTTTTGGAGGTGAATCAGATTTGCTTGCCCTAAATGGAACAATGGTGTCCCAACTCTCTGGAGGCCCTTTTACCATATTTTGGGGCATGAGGGATCAACTTTTAGAAGGTTACTAGAGGCCTTTCATCATATTGTTCCTGTCAAATTTCTCTTTTGAGGAAAGGCTACAAATGTTCAAATGTTGTGGCATATTTTGTGTTAGCTGGAAGGATTCTGTCTGTGAGTGGTGCAAAACCAGAAAAGTGTAAATTTTCCCCTGTGTTTCCATTGCTTTCTGCTCCTCCTCATGTCTGCAGTCTAGAAAACTGTAACTATATGATGTGGAAAACTTAAAATTGTTACAGTTTGAGTGTCCTTCATCCAAAATCCAAAATACTCCAAATCTCTTGTGCAAAATTGTCCACATGGGTGACTGAGATAGCGACCTTTCCTTTCTGATGGTTCAGTATACCCAAACTTTGTTTCGTTCACAAAATTATTTAGAATATTGTGTATAAAATTACCTTCAGGCTATGTGTATAAAGTGTATATGAAACATTAATTAATTTTGTGTTTAGACTTGGGTCCCATCTCCAAGATCTCTCATTATGGAAATATTCCCAAATCCGAAAAAAAAGTGAAATCCAAAGCACTACTAGTCCTAAGCATTTGGGATAAGGGCGACTCATCCTGTATTTAGTATTTACTGAGCAGAATGTTTTATTTGACAATAATTATTAAAAAGAACAAAAGAGAATATATTCAGAAGTAGCTAGTATTTTTAATACATTTTCAAATCAATGAGTCAAATCTACCTGTGTGATTTGCATGTTTGCAATATGACTTAACTTATTTTTGGGCTCTTTAATGAAGCTATTTTTAGCTACTGCTGTTGACCCTGTCCGTGACATAAAAGGTAAATGAACTCTGAAAATAATCTGTAACGTTGAATTGTACTAATAAAAGAGTTCCTAGTCCTACAATACTTATAGAGTGCTTAAATAAACTTCATGTATAAAATATTTTTGTAGGTCATCCATCCTGTCTGAAATTTTGTCTGGAGTTGACAACAAATGTGAAGGTCTTAAGGTGGCAATGTATTGAGTGCAAGACTTGCAGTGCCTGTAGAATTCAAGGCAAAAATGCAGTAAGTTTTTATCCTTTATTTCATAGCATTGTTCAGTCTTTTTTCCTCTTCTCGTTTTTGTGGTATCTGTTTGTGAAATGTGTTGTTTACCTTCAACAAGCTGTTGGTGGGAATTCTACCACTCATCCTCAATAGAGATGCCTAAAGGAGATAGCTTCCACTGTTCTGTTTCTTTGTTTGAATCCCACAGTAGCAATATCCTTTAGGAGTCAAATATTTATCAAGACCTTGCTCAAAGCCATTTTTATGTATTTGTATGCTCCCTTCACTTTTCATATTTATATATTTCTCTTGTTCATAAGATCCTTTTTGTTTTTCTTTTGGGATAACTTTCTTTGGAAATCCTCTGAACATGTCTTTGTTCACCTGTGGAGATTATCTGTAAAACAGGGATGACAATTATATGTCTAAATATTTGTAAAAATGAGACAAGTTTGTTTAGATTCCTTTTTCTCATTATTTTTGCTGGATTAATCATTTAGAATTTATTCAGGAGACTTACGTATTACTGTTGATGCAAATTTGTCAGGGATATCTAGGATAAGAATTCACAATAAAATGTAACCACATAATTAAAGTACTATTAAAAACACATACAAATGCCATCCAAATCATACAGCAGAATTGATAATTTGATTATAATGCTTAAATATGAGAATACAAAATATTTATGTGAGGTTTTTTCCTGCATTTCTATTTCAGGATAACATGCTTTTCTGTGATTCTTGTGATAGAGGGTTTCATATGGAGTGCTGTGACCCACCACTTTCCCGAATGCCAAAAGGTAACATTTGAAAATCTTTTGAATGTGTGTAACCTGATGTTACCTTCTTACTTAATGTCTTTGGTTTCTTTCCTTTTTTTCCAGTGCACTATGAGGAAGTGATTCATTGAATGTATTGTGCTTTCATGGTAAAGCGTTCTGAATGTTATAATAGCTCCAGCATTTGTAAATGTAATTTATATCTGAAAAACATTTAAAATGTTGGAGGACTATAAGAACCATTCTTTTTTGTTCTTGGCTATTTTTGATGTCATGCTTCAAATATGATTCAGTGAGATGTCAATGAACCTAGATTCTTCCTGCTCCAGGGTTGTTTTATTCTTTTCTGTCCTTGTTCCTAGACAGCTGGAGGGAAAAGTTTGGAAGTGTTTGTTTCTGCTTTAGAATACCCAGAGCCTGTCATATTTGAATCTGAAATTGTGATAAATCTTAACAATTGTTGATTAACTTTAACTAATTTTAACCTGCACTTTACAAAACTGGATTACTTAAATTAATCATAATTAAAATTTACAGTTCCACGTTTGGACAGCAGTCCAAGCCGTGGCTAATCAAAAGTGGGAGCAAAAGCTTTCTGATTTCACCTGGCTATCAAAGAGGAGCATGAGTTCAGAGCAGAGCCAAATTCTGTCACATCTTGCTGAACTACCCAGAGGGAGAGAGCTCTCCTCTGACAGAGCAGTTGGAGAAACTGTGTGTATTCTGTTCTGATGTCCACATGTGTGGCTGCATCTTGAGTAGGAGAGAATTTCACCTGTCTCCTTTGACCAAATTAATGCAAGAAGTCAGTCAAGCACACTTGAAAGGTAGCAATTCCATCAGGTCTAAAGATGAATTTAAATGAAGCAAGTCTCGGTACAAGGTCTAACCTTCATGAAAGATTGAGAGTCTCACTGTGTTCTCTCTCCTCAGAGATAATCTTCTATGAAATAGGTGTATACTCCTTTATAGAATAAAGATTACTAGTCACCTTGGATCCTATCCCAGGAGAAAGGTGAAGTATAAACTCAATTAAAAAAAACCCTAAGCAACATTTAAATAGTTTTTTTTTAGGGTGATGTATACACAGAAGAGAATTTTCTAGTTGGACATTTTGATAAATCTGAAGCTTTAGAGCACTGCCCATTTTTCACTTATTCTAAAAGAATTACTTAATGGAAATTACCCAATCTTTATTTTGAAATATAATTACAATCCTAATTGAAGTCCAGAAGACAAAATTTTGTACAAAATTTCTATAAAAATCTGCACAAATACTGATTAGATTTAATACACGGCTAGTATAAAAGTATTGTTTTTTTGAATAAAACGGATGAAGAAATTGCAGGGAGAAGATTTATTTAATTATGTAGTTTATATTAAATTTATTGCCTGCCTTTTTCCCAGCATAGGTCTCAAGGCAGCTTATAACCGTTTAAAATAAAATACAAATTAAAAAAAACAAACTACAAAACTTTAAAAATAAATAGATCACTGTTCTGTTTAAAAACATTTAAAACGTAATACATTCAGCTCTCTTCTCCTGAGGGCTTGCCATCCGTACTCTGCCATTAGAAACAACAGGACGTGAGGTGCTGTGGATTTCACCATCCGCAATGAGGGGGCAGGGATGGGGCAGAATGGTACCCCCGCAGATATGAAGAACTGACTGTAAAGTGCAGATAGAGCATGCTCCATTAAAAGCCTAAAATCTTCAGGAGAAGGCTTTCTCTCTGTCCCGCCACCATCACAGGCTCGCTTGGTGAGGACACGAGAGAGAGGCTTTTCGGTGGCTGCTCCCACCCTCTGAAACTCCCTTCCAAGGAGACTAGGCTGGACTCCTCCCTGCTTTCCTTTTACCAGCAAGTAAAAATGTTTTTATTCAGACAGGCTTTTTAAAATCACGACAGGGTGGCTTTTATATGTGTTGTGTGTTTTAGTTATGTTTTTAACTTTTTGTGTGTTTTTATGTTACTTTTATACTGTTCTAAATGGGATTATTTTAATTGTTTTTACTTTTTTGTAGCAAAGTTTTTACAGTGTTTTTATCTTGTGAGCTGCCTAGGAACTCTTTCTGGGAGAAAGGCACCATAAAAACGAAATAAATAAATAAACCATATAAATCTGAGTTGAAGAAGACAAATGAGAAACTACAATAACTTCAGCCTAAAACTTCAGACAAACCTAGAAAGAGTAATCAGGGTGATTTTATAGGCTTCCACTCCATAGTCCATGAAAAACATGTATTTACCGTACTTGGTGTATTTATATCCTGCCCTTTATCCAGAGAGCTCAAGGTGGCATACAATAAAACCTGTCTGATAAATTTAAACAGTATATACTATATTGTGAACGGATACTCAGCTGCATTTGGACTAGAAATTCCAACTGCAAAAAGAACAAAACAAAAACTAGATAAATAATCAGCTTTGTCAAAAATGACTGTCGTATATACTTGTGTACAAGCCCACTTCATATAAAAGTTGAGAGAAGGTTTTAGAGACAAAATCATGGATTTTGATATGCCTGGTTGATAAGTCAAGAGTAAAACTTAGGGGGCTATAACAAAGGATAGAAAGGGAAAAACACGCCTCCCTCCCTTCCTTCTCAGGACCTCTCACGGCCACCTAAAACCACTTCCCTTGTGCTGGAGGGCAAACCTTTAACATTGGATTGGGAAGGGAAAGAAGTGGATTTAAATGAGGGGTTTGATGGGGAGAGAAGCCTTTAACATCGGATTGGAAAGGGGAAGAAGTGGATTTAAATGGGGGTTTGGCAGGGAGAGATACCTTTAACATCAGATTGAGAAGAGAATCACATCTTAAACACACACACACACACACACACACACTCCTGCCTGGACAGCTCTTTCAAAAATCATTGCTGAGGCACATGAGGTCATGCTTCTTTCAGGACCTTTCTAAGCTGCATTACTGTGTTGACCTGTACATAAGTCGACCCAGGATTTTAGAGTCAATTTTGGGGTATACATTTCTCAATTTATAGTTGAGTATATACTATATATCAAAAATGTTCTTGCTAAGAGAGCAATCCTATGGGGAATGAACTGAAAGAACAAAGTTCTCAGGGCTGGAGCAGACAGGTAGGAAGAAGCAACCCGAGGCCACTCCAGCCACAAGCGGGACAGAACCACAGTAATTGCATGGCCCACTCCCAAAGCAGGGCCACTGCTGCAGGACCCATGACATGCCACCAGGAGCCAGATTATCCTAGCTCCTTTTTGCTGTGGTCCAAAAGATTGGAGCTCAGTGTTGGAGAAGCTTTGGGCCACTTTGGGGCATGCGTCGTGTAAATGCCATGCCCCCAAAGTGTCCAGAAGCCGCTTCATTGGCCCATCTGTTCCGGACCAGTGTTGAAGTGCCATTCTGCTCAAAGCACTGCTGAGCTGTTATTGCCAAAGAAAAGCACAGTTAACCACACACCCCTTTGTTGTTGTCATCTGCCCTCGAGTTGGCCCTGATTTATGGTGACCCTGTGGATGAGATATCTCCAAGCCCCCTACCATCCACTGCTCTGCTTAAGTCTTCTAGATTCTTGCCAGTGACCTCCCTAATTGAGTTTTGCCATCTGGCTTTTCCCACACAGCTTCCTTGTCTTTATTGCATGCCAGTACTTTGGCTGAAGGTATCCCAACTGCCTCCCTTTCCCTCACTGCCCCCTGGATCTTTCCACCACCGCTAGGGGGGAAATATTGCCCACTTCGGCAATCACTGCCATTTCTACTGGGATCTGTTTCTAGGATCTATCTCTAGGATCTGAAGTCTAAAATACCTGGAAGGCTTAAGGTTCTCCAGTGTTTTCCTAACTAGTCCGTCCTCAGGATTAGGGCTCTTCCTTTCCATCTAGAAAAGTTACTGCCTCTGGGATGGAAAAGAATTAGCATATGTTGATTTATTTTCCTACTACCAAAATACCATTGGCCCGAAACAGACGGGCACAAAAAAGCACCATTGCGGCACCATTAGGGTTTGGGAGTGTGCATCATTTAAATGCTCCTGAACCCTAACATGTAATGGCGCCGGTGCCATTATTAACGCTGTTTACACGGTATACGTAATGGCACAGGTGCAACTGCGCAGCTTCCGAATGGAGCTGCGCAGTTGTGGCGGTGCAAAGGCGCATAATGGCGCATTTTTTCTGTGTTGCACCGCAACTGCGGCACAAAAAAGGAGCACGATTTACCCACTCCTTCTTTGTGGCGCAACTGTGCAGCAGCATCAAGCTGCTGTGGCGCAGTTGCACTACAAAAAGAGGTGGTGCCAAACCGCCCTTTTGGGGCGGTCTGTACTGCCCCATCAATTCTTTTAGCAACTCTTATAGTACTTATTTCTCTGAACTAGGCTGAACTGCTATCACACTTCTTTATTTCACTTGCCTTTCTGATAATCCAGTATCTTTGCTATGGGTTCTGAGCTTAACACGATTTACAGGAAGCCCCCACTTATTTTACAGGTTAGACACTGGAGAACTGTCAAGAAGTGGAATTGGTTGAAAAATGGAACCCAATCTTTTTCAGTTTGCAAATGCAAGACTGAACACTAGATGGTGCCAAATAAGAGGAGCCTACTGACTAGACAAAACATCATGCCAACAAACAAACAAAACAAAACAAAACATCATGCCAAATTGACTGAGAGAGAAGGGACAGTGTGGAATTGAAAGAGCAGATCGGGGTTCAAAGTGTGGTGCATGGCTAGAATTTAAATCATAGAATCATAGAGTTGGAAGAGACCACAAGGGCCATCCAACCCAACCCCCTGCCATGCAGGAACTCCCAATCAAAGCATTCCTGACAGATGAACTCCAAGGAAGGAGACTCCATTACACTCCGAGGAAGTGTGTTCCACTGTCGAACAGCCCTTACTGTCAGGAAGTTCCTCCTAATGTTGAGGTGGAATTTCTTTTCCTGCAGTTTATGTCCATTGTTCTCTGTTCTAGTCTCTGGAGCAACAGAAAACAAGCTTGCTCTCTCCTCAATATGACATCTCTTCAAATATTTAAACAGGGCTATCATATCACCTCTTAACCTTCTCTTCTCCAGGCTAAACATCCCCAGTTCCCTAAGTCGCTCCTCATATGGCATGGCTTCTAGACCCTTCACCATCTTAGTTGCCCTCCTTTGGACACTGTTGAAACAGTGGAGTAATTAAAATCAAACAGCTGAAAAGTGGGAGACTGTTCCTCAGATCAGGTCAACTTTGTTCTTAGCATTTTATGCAACAAGCTGTACAATATCACAAACATCTCTTCCATATTTCAGCATCCCTTCATTATGTCCAATATGGTCTTCTTCTCTGAAAGACAAATGAAGAGCAACTATCCTTTTTCATTCCAAACAGGCAACATTGGGTGCCAGTTAACCGTCTCTTTTATATATATAATTTTCAAGTCATGGATGGCTGAATCCGTAGATAATGGAAGGCCAACTGTACTTTCCTCTTGAATACTCTTGTAATGAATTAGTGTCGAGCAAGCCTCTGTTCTATTAAACAGCCATTCCTGGGCCGTTTTAAAGTTATATTGAGAATGTTCTAACTGTTGTTCTTGTCCTTATTAACTGCGCTTGATTTGACCCCAACTCATGATGATTCTGTAGGTGAGCCATCTCCAAGCCCCACTATCCTCTATTGCTCTGCTTAGGTCCTGTAGATCCATGCCCATGACCTCCTTGATTGAGTCTAACCATCCGGCATGCAGTCTTCCTCTCTTTCTACTATCTTCTACCATTCTTAACATTATTGTTTTTTCTATCATGATGTGGCCAAAGTACAACAACCTCAGTTTGATAACCTTGTTTTCTTCCTGGGACTTCTTCCAATTCACTGTCAAGGGATCTTGTTTCCTGACCTCTGTCAAGCTACTATACCTTTGTTGATCATTGCTTTCTAGATGTGAAGTTGGCCTTCAGCATTCATTTTCTTAGGAGAGGCCTATGCCTGCTTTTGGATCTGTCAGCTTGTTACTATCTCATATATGTGCCTTTGCTGAGATAAGAAAAAGAACAAAAGGTCACTTATAACTGATTTTGTTTGAATAGTAATCTAAACTGTCCTACTTAAGTCATTGTCTGGCAATTATAAAAGGAAATATTAGAGAACTGTCATCTCACTCCTTAAAACATGTGCAAATCATAAGGTTTATCAAACCCTAAGCCAACACAGTGTTATACTGCAAATAAATTTAGCACTTTAGTTCTAGATAGTATGACATAATCCAGTGGGGTTTTGTAAGTGGCTCATAGTATGGAGGACACCTAGGGACCTTACAATATTGAATGATTTGTATGTAAGATCTGGTGAACCTTCTGTACATATCTCGGGGGGGGGGGGGGATGGATATTACATTCAGGAGGTCCTGGTCATGCATTCATTTTTCTTCCAGAAAAAAAGCTATTGGGAATCACAGGGTACACAATGAAGCAAGGTTTTGAGCATACCAGAGATCCATCTTCTGTTACTGAGTAGAAAATATACAAATGGGAATAGTGTTTCTTATCTTGCATAATAATTGGAAACATATTGCTAAGATGGATGATAGCCATCATAAACTGTATTTATTTTAATGTCAATACAGGGATGTGGATTTGCCAGGTCTGCAGACCAAAGAAAAAAGGAAAAAAGTTACTTCATGAGAAAGCATCTCAGATAAGACGGCGATACACAAAGCCTATGGGACGACCGAAAAATAAACTAAAGCAACAAATGTTGTAAGTTTAATTATATCTAATTTGTCTTTTCTGTTGTAGCCTCATTTAGATTCATGCAGGGAGACACAGATTTCATTTGCACTTTTCACTTCTGATTGCTCCATACTTTGCATCTTTCTGCCCCTAAACTTTATGACAATGGTTTTTTTTTAAACAAAAATGCACAGGAAGATTTTTTAAAGAGCATTAAATGAATTAACCTATTTCAGTCATTAAAAGTGTACTGATGGAATTAAAAACCCCAGAGGACTTCATATTAATTGACAGAGCCATGCAAATAAAAAGGTGATAGTATTTTACCTGGCCTCCAGTTTGGCCTTAGTCACAACTCACTGTCTTCCGCAATTCAAAAATGTGGCAATTGTGTGCTCCATCACAAAAGAACTTCATTTTTCATTGCTTCATTTTTCACTTGGAAGTGGATATTCTTCAGCTAGATCATCAAGCATATGAAATCACCATGTGTATTTTTCATTGGTTGGCGTATTGAGCGCTAAGATGAGACAAATGAATTGGCCTTTATTACAGCGTTAGGAGGATCAAGATCTGCCCTTCTATCAGAAGATAATGCAGAGTTTGAGAAACTGTTCATTTGTGGAAAGTTATTGAAGTCTCTTCTTTTTTCTGCTTACAGAAATGTAAAACACAGGAAGGGGTGTGTACTATTGGACCAGTATTGTGATACAGATATTTAATGTGGACATAAAGTTGGGAATAGATTTTGCATCTAAACAAATGTTAATCTTTGACTTTTAAAATCAATTATAGAATAAATTTCATTCTGGGAGATGTGAGTAAGCACACCATAACTAGATTGGGCACTCCACTGGACTGTATTAAAAATGTGCACCAGGGTTCCCTTTTTCACTATGTAATAAAAGTTTGAATTGTGGGAAAGGATTAATGAAATGTAATAGAATCACAGGGATATAATAGTTTGCCCAATACATTTTAGTTACTTCACACAGTTGTTAAAATTGGAATGGACACTGCTTAATGACTTGAACAATAGAATAAAAAAATATAAGGAGTCGGTTAAATCTGTGTAGGTGAATGGATATGAATGTATGTGATAACTATCAATACATTTTATAGCTGGCAGTGAGATTTTCAGGGAATATCTAGAAAAGATTTAAAGATTTTAATGAGAATGTGTTTCTTAACGACCTACCATGCATAAATATTTTGAATCAGGACCAAACATGGACCAGATGTAAAGTTGAATGAATATTAGAGTTCTACAGACCAGATGGTTACCTCAGGGTACTCTACCTCTAACCGTTTGGTTTTATTTATTTCATTTCTTCTTTGTGGTCTCTGTACCTCACACAAAATTTTGCCCCTGTGCAGAGACCCTAATGGAATGTTTTAGAGCTGAATAGTTTGGCATGAACCCTGCTCCCTCCCGCTTGCCTCCCATGGCTTTGTTGCCAAGCTACTATCCCCTCAGTTTCAAAGTCTGCCAAAAGAATACAGAGGGACCTGCAGTCGAGGTAGGGCAGATTTGTGTGAGAGCACAGATGAACACTTGAAAGAAGGACAGGTACAGGTAAGCAACCTGTTCATTTTCTTTGTGGTCTCTGTGCCTCACACATATAGATGACTATAAAGTTTAGTATAGGATGGCAGGTCAGGTCACTGCATAATGGAGAAAAGAACAGCCTGGCCAAACTGAGCATCTGCTCTCACTTTGCCAAGCTACACACCTGTAGAACATTCTGGTAGAGTCTCTGCACAGGCGTGAAACTCCATTTGTATAAGAGCACAGACAACCACTTGAAGAACCACAGTTACAGGTAAGTAACTTGTTGTTTCACCAAGAAAAAAGTGCAAAGAAACCATAGTCGACAGGATACCTTCATAAATTAATAAGAAGATGGGAAAGGGAACATAATTTATTTGGAGATAAATTGTTGGCTCTCAGTATTTCCTTTAGGGATCTGCACCTTCAGTTATCCTAAATCAGTATTTCAAGCTGTAGGCACTTTCCCAATAAAATCAGTGCTGTTTCTTGGTACCTTCCAGCAGGGCCTTCTTCAGCAATTGGTTTCCTTTGATCATAATTTCAACAGGATTCTTAGCACCTTTTATTTGCCAGGTCTGCACTATTTCTGAAGTTAAAATATAAGTATTTGTGAATTTTATCATTAATGTACTGTAGAATTGAATTGATGTTTAGGAATTCCCATTTCTTAATTGGTGTTTTCTTACTAATATGGAAGCAGCTCCTTTTTTAGGTAAATATATATGCACAAGCTTATTATATTGGATTTTCAGTGTTATCATCTTCTGTATTATTTCCCCATTTTTAAAGCTGTTTGTCTGAAATACTTCAATATCTGGGACATATTTCTAATCTGACACTGAAGTCCTGAGTTCATGTTATTGTGTAACATTGTTCATGAGACAGAGTTTGAAAGTTAATGATGCAATCCAATATCAGTTAAGGAAACTGTGAAGCTTTGATTTTTACGTGTATGAATTGTATATTGCATTGGGCTAGTATATTGTTAATCAGGAAATAATACTGCCAGGAATGTAGAATTCCTCCCTATCCTTTAGTTCACAATCTAAAAGACATTTTGATTTAGCAATTAAAATCTTACCTTAGTAGGAAAAGTTGCTTATTTCACCTAACAAAATTTATTATGGCATAAGTTTTCATGGACTGTACTTCATGCCATCATATCCATAAATGGTTACAACTCAGGATAACACATTAGACATGATGAAGTGAGCTGTAGTCCATTAATGCTTGTGCCATGATACTTTTTTCAGTCTTTCAAGGAGAAACATTTAGCAAGCTTTCTGTTGCAAACTTGTGTCCCTTTGGAAATTCTTCTTGATCTGGAGATCTCAACAGTCACAAGTGTAGTTACACTCACTTGCTCATGCAAAATATGTTCCTGTACTATTCCAGAGCTTTAATTCTAGGAAGATGAAATCATGCCTGTCCCATAGTAGGGAAACTTTGGCTATCTGTGCATCCTCTCAGGTCAGGAGTGACCCTTGGTCCAGCCCGTACTACCATCACTTAACAAACAAACAAACAGCCACCTTTTTTATATATACCGCTACATACCACCTAAGGAGTATCTAAGCGGTTTACAACTAAGCTACTGCCATCACTTGCACCATTAGCTACTAGTGCTTCAGGCATGTGATGAGACCTTCCCTGCCCAACTATTTATAATGACTGAAGCAGCATAGGAAGCTTTATCTTTGGTTAAGGTGTAGTCCCTTTTTATTCCTAGCATAACTGCTGGGTTAAGGTGAAGTCCCTTTTTATTCCATATTTTCCTTTTATTATTTTTGGTAATTTCTTGGGGCAAGATCCCCTCGTCTAGATGTTTAGGAATGGTTCTATAAACAGTAGTTGAAGAAGATGAAGAAATATAGGTTTAGCTTAACCATAGTTAATGTCCATGATAATAGGATACTTTGAATAGAAGAGAAGGTTATCCAAAAGATATTATGTATTCATGTGAGTGACTCAGGGCCTGAACAGACAGGCCAAAATAAAGCTGCTTTGGGTCACTTTGGAGGTAAGCTATTTCAGTGACACACACATCTTAAAAGGCCAGAAGATTCACCGAAGCTGTGCTCCAATCCTTGGGACTGGAGTGTGGCTTTGTTGCGGCTTCTGGCCTCTTAGGATGCATGCATCATTTAAACGGTGTACCTCCAAAGTGACCTGAAGCAGCTTTATTTTGGCCTGTCTGTTCGGGCCTTCAGTTTGTTAACAGTACAGAGTGTAACACTGACATTAATCCGGGGCATCCATAACAGTCTCTATTTACAGTTTATTTTAAAAGCTTTGTGTTTTATATTGCTTTTTCTGGTCTCTGTGTATCACATATGTAGGATTGCATCTGCATCGAGCCACCATTGCGAACCTTCTGGAAAGCTGAAGCTTTGAATGGTAGCTCTGCTTATGTGGAGACGAAGGCTTTCATGGCCAGCATCCATAGTTTTTTGTGGAGCTTTGGGGCTATGTGGCCATGTTCTAGAAGAGTTCCTTTCTGACGTTTCGCCAGCATCTGTGGCTGGCATCTTCAGAGAAAGCTCTGCTTATCTTTTCTAACATGCACACTCCAACACCTCTTCTGTCATTTCTACTTCATCTGTCACAATGGTGACTCCTTGATATAGGAGTTTGCTGTAACTGAGACATTCTCCTGGATAACTTTTGTGTCTTTTCTTTTACCTTTTTTTACTTTTAACTTCCTTTTTCATTTAGCTGTTTCCCTAGATTTTTGAGAATTCTCGAGGCCCAATTGAACACTTACCTATAGTGACATCTACAGTTTCTGTCCCACTGTTCTGCGCATCTTCCATGCCAGCACCGTCACTGGTGACCTCTCTTCCAACACCAATTCTTTCTGCTGCCCCAGTTTGCTCACTCACAGTACTGTCTGCTGTGTCTTCAGTCACAGCACCAGCACAGACCTTTCTCTCAAAGTACCCACCTGACCACCAATGTCTTCCATTGGAAGAGAATTCCAGTTCCAAATCTGGCCCTTGCCTGACCCATGTTGGTATAGATCTCCACCATATCACCAAGTGCTCTACTAGAAAACCAAAGTCCCTCTTTCTTGATGGAAGAGTATAAGACTTAACTTCAATCTTTTAATTCTGAGTGTCTCCAGATTACTCACAGGGAAGACCTTCCCACTGTGGATGCAGTTCACAGCCATGTATTCATTACATCCCCCTTCCTACCTTCCCTTATGAACTCCACACAGTCCTTTTCGGAAAAACCTCCCTCCCTCGAGACTGCCTCTTAATGACTGCAAAACCTTTATGGAATCCAAGAAGGTGATTGTGATTTCTTGCTTTGGCATCCTGAGGCTAACTCAGTGATCATAATGTTCTCATCATGCAAGAGAACTTCCTTTGTTACCCAGGAAGTCAGGAAGATTGGCAAAACGGGTCACAAGGTTTATGCTTCGGTAGTTTTTTTCCTATAAACCACAAGGTTTATAGAGGTTGGTATCAGATGTTCCTCTGGTACAAGGTGGCCAACTTGATGGGCCACCTTTCCTAAGGCAAAATGGAGATTGTTAGAGTATCCCCCTGGATTGGCAATGTGGCTTGAGACAAAAACACCTCAGCCAAACACTTTCCAGTGTCAGCTTATAGGACTTGGTGGTTGTTGTGTGTCTTCAAGTTGTTTTCTACTTATGGTGACTGTAAGGCATGATGTTTTCTTGGCAAGATTTGTTCAGAGGAGGTTTGCTATTGCCTTCCTCAGAGGCTGAAAGCATGTGACTTGCCCAGATTTACCCAGTGGTTTTCGTGAATTGAACCCTGGTCTCCAGAGTAGTAATCAAGCACTCAAACCACTACACCACATTGGTTACAGTCCACAGTTTTGAGCCAAGTAGTGCAGTCAAAGGTGGAGAATATGCCCTTTGAGGAGAACATCTGACTGTTTAACTACGAGGTGATGAGAAGCTGGAATCAGAGCACAAGTCGGCCAATATAACCATGAGAATTGGAGTCACATCCCACATAAAGACTATATTAGCAATAGTCAAAGCCCTTCTGTCTGTGATTGAAAGACACTTCTATCTCATGCAGATGGAACACTCCATTGAAGACACAGTGTTCATCATTTTTGAAATACAAATACTACTAGCACTGCAGCTTCAGTGGAACAGCTGACTATTCCACCATGTGCGTTTATATTGGATAACCATTCTTCTCCTCTGTGGTCTCTGTGCCACACACAAATGCACTTGCATAGTGCATCTTTCATAATCTTCCTGAGTATTACATAAGTGTTTTGGTGGTAGCCCCACCCTCTAGCAGTTTTATATAGTAACCTTCTTGCTTAAACTGCCTGTTCCTTTTCATCCGCTGCTGTAGCAGCATCAATATGAACCATGTTTTTCAGTTGACCTTCCATTCTCGTAACAGCCTTCCTTGGCCTATTAAGCCTTGGGAGCTACCTGCACTTTTTGGATATGAATGGCCTAGTGTTGGCAGTTATCACCTCCCCCTCTCTTGCGTTGATTCTTAAATAGCAAAGGATCACATGCACAAGGTATAATTCTACAAGGTAGAATTATATGCTACTTCCTTGACAGTTTAAGGCCATGACAGCTTCACAAGCCATCCTCCAGGAGATCAATACTCCAATCTACTGCCATGATCATCATGGATCACTGCTGCCAGTATGGAGTCTTAGCAGATCATCGTCCAGTGACAATAGGGCATTATATAAATGCTCTAGTACTGCTAGCAGTCCTCAGGTCAGGCAACGTTTTCCTCCCACTGCTAGAGAGCCATGTAGTCAATGTGGCCATAGACAACACCAATATAATGTGGTATATTAACAAGGATGGCAGTATTTCATCCTGCACTCTGGCACCCTTACCTGTATGGCTGTGACACTGCTGCATTCAGCACCATGTAAGTTTTGGCGGTTGGGCTAGAGAACAATGTACAATGAGACAAGATGCCCTTTTGGCATAAGTACTAGGTTGTTCCTTCCCAAAGTGGTTTTCCAATTTCATTTGACATAGGATATCATTTTGCTGGCCTTTTCTGCTAATCCTCAGATCTAATAAATTCTTGGATGGACACAGGGCTTTGGCTTTTTATGTCACCTGCACCAAGCCTTTTTGAAAGATACTTCACCTTCCTGTGTGTGTTTTAAGGACCTAAAAGTGATAATGCATATCTCCCCAGATATTTTCTCAGTGGGTGGTTTGAGTTATTACTCTTGCATGGCCAATCTCTCTGTTGAAGGGACAGCAGAGCCTTTCCACAAAAGCTATTGCAACATCATAAGCATTTCTGTGAGGTATTCAACTTCTCTTCAGGGCTGCAGCTTGGGGACAGCCTTCCACATTTATACAGCATTGCAAACTAGATGCTAGAGCATGGTTGTATGCAGTATTTGGCAAGGTGGTTCTTTACACAGCCTTCTCCTGACCATATATGAGTTTCTTGCTAATCTGTACCTATGTGTATGATGGACAAAGACTGAAAAAAAGAAAGACAGGTTGCTTACTTGTAACTGATGTGTGTCAAGTGGTCATCTGTGCATTCACACCACCTGACCTTTCTCCCCTTGTTGGCACATCTGTTGAGTCCTTGTTTCCCATCACCACAATGGCCGAGTAGGACAAGGGATAACTGTTGGAGTATGTATTCTAGGGAGGAGGGTTTAGCTGCTCCTGAAAGTTTCAGTACTCAAGAAGGTGCCAAATGGTGACTTTGGGTAAGCGCAGACCTGTAGATGTGAACACAGACATGACCAGTTGAAGAACATTAGTTACAGGTAAGGAACTTGTCTTTCTTGTAGTAACTCTGTGGGGCAGCTTACCGTTTCTGCTGTTCCATGTCCAGTGACCTAAAGTTGAGATGGCTTGCCACAAAACATCTAGGAAACTGATGGTTGAAATGAGTTTGAGTTCAGACCTTGCTGCTTCATCTTCTCAGTCTTTGATGTCTCAAAAATAATCTGTTTTAAAAATAATAAATGTTCTAGAGCATCTTTATTCTGCACTATCATCGACGCCTATCTTTCTTTGTAACATTTCTCTACAGAGTGGAGCCAGTAAACATGTTTGTCTGCTGCAGCACAAACAACAAAGTGTATTATTGCACCTTAAAGACTAATGAGTTTAGGGAAAAGTTTTGTGAATTGCAGTCCACTTCATCAGATGTATTCCACAAAGGCTTATGTGAAATAAAAATAAAAGTGCCACAAATTGTTTCATTGTTTTTATCCTTATTCAGGGAGATAAGCATTGCTGAACTGAGTGGTCACTGAATGATGAAGTTTTAAACTAAGTAGCATGATTGTATCAGTGGCATGTGCTTTTGTTTTGTTTTTGCCTTTTAAATGCTGACTTTAATTCCCTCCTTCCAAATTTCTTTACTAGGTCTGTTACCAGCGATGAAGGATCCATGAATGCATTCACAGGAAGGGGGTCACCTGGTAGGGGTCAAAAGACTAAAGTCTGTACCACACCTTCATCTGGTCATGCTGCATCTGTGAAGGAATCAAGCAGCAGATTGGCTGTTACAGACCCCACCTGGCCTGGTGCCACCGCCACCAAAATCACCACTACCACCTCCACCTACATATCCGCCTCTACACTTAACGTTAACAAGAAAACCAAAGGGCTTATTGATGGCCTTACTAAGTTTTTTACACCATCACCTGATGGTCGCAGATCACGAGGTGAAATAATAGACTTTTCAAAGCATTATCGTCCAAGGAAAATGGCCTCTCAGAAACAAACATGTACTTCTCATGTGTTGGCTACAGGTACCACACAAAAGCTAAAACCTTCTTCACTCCCACCCCCAAACCCCATCACTGGTCAGAGCCCCAGTTCACAAAAATCCAGCACTTCCATCTCTTCTAATTCTCCCCAAAGTGCCTCCAGTCAGTCAAGTGCACCCTCCTTTAGCAGCCTTCCTAATAACAGTCAGCTAAAGGGACTCTTTGATGGACTTTCTCATATTTATGCCACTCAGGGACAGTCACGAAAAAAGGGACACCCAAGTTATGCACCGCCCAAGCGTTTGCGTCGTAAAGCACCGTTCTCTTCCACATCCAAATCTAATACAGCTTTCTGTGGAAAGAAAGAGATTAGAAGTAGGTTTATTTCTCATTCCTCCGCCTCTGGATGGGGTATGTCTAGAGGACATGCTTTTAAAGCAATTGCTCACTTCAAGCAAACAACTTGCCTTAAAAAGCGCATGATTCTAGGCAGATTAAAGTATAAAGTGACCCCTCAGATGGGGACCCCCTCACCAGGGAAGGGGAGCTTGGCAGACGGAAGGATTAAACCTGATCAGGATAATGGTAAGCAACAGGTCAAAGCGCCAACCAAACCTGCGTCCCGTCCAAATCCAAATTCTTATTATGTCACATAGGTCTCAGCTATTTCTCTTGTTCTTACTTCACTCTCATACAAAAGCAGTTAACGTTGACCTTGTAACTAATGCTGACTAAAACTTCAAAGTGTTTTTCCAACTAATACTGTACCACCTTGTTGTTTGTCAGTTTTTGCATATGTAGCAGCGCTAGCATCCTCACTCCATGTCTTCATAGCATTGCTTATAACCTTTTGTAGTAACATAGTAGTAGTCTCTACATGCTGTTCCTTATCTTTCTCTGGCCGCAGTACTGTTGGCATTTATTAGGATGACCATTTCAGCTCTTTGTTTCCTTCTCTTCCATTGCTTTTCCATGACAGATCCATTCTGCTACACAACACTGGATGTGTGCTATTATGAAATTGATCTTTTGTAATTTTTAAATAAATCTTTTAAGATTTTTTTCCTGATTCTTAGCTTCAGTCTGTTCTATTCTATTTTAAATAGTTTTGTGTAAGAAAAGTTTAGTGCCTAAAATTTTCTCTTATTTTTTTTTTATTTTGTGTGTGGTAAATAGAGGTTGCATTGGAAACTGGTAGAATTTGTGCAATCCATGTTAGTGTGTCAATTATTTGATACAGTTTTGAATTCAAAAATTCATTTTATTCAGTAGGAGTAGAAAATGAAAGTTTCATTTAGAGTCAGAAATGAAATGCTACTAAGTCAGTTAGCTTTTATTTAAAATAAGTGTACAGTTGTTTCCATTGCATAGTTGTCACAATCTTGATAAAAGTTTACTATCTCAAGGGGAGAGGGTTTCAGAATTGCAGCTGCCAAGGCAGTAGACTGGGAACATAATTCTGATGGCATAAGGGCACGTATTGCCATCATGTTGGTGAATAAATTCTCTGCTGGTTTAAACCAACAGGTACAGAAATCAAAATAAGCATCAAACAAGAAAACTCAGATCTGTTTCTGGTGGGAAGGAAGGACATTGTAACAGAAGAAGATTTGGAAATGTTTAAGCAAGCCCAGGAACTAGCAATGGAGGTATGTTTCACAGGTGCCACTTATGGTTTCCTAGTTAACAGTAAAAAGGTGGTGACTAAAGCTGCTGGATGTGAGGGGTAAATTATGCTGGCTTCTAGATTTTTGTCATGCTTTCCTTGTTGCTCTATTTATTAAATACAGGTTGCATATAATAGAATTTTTTAAATCTAGATGGAACTTCTGTGATGGATAAGATATGATAAAGCAAAATTAGCAAGTGACTAGCAAAGTGATTTGGAGGAAAGGGCATGGTGTAAATAAAGTTAACAACAATGACAATATACAGACCAGAAATTATGGGGAACCACAGTTTCTCTTACTGCATTTCTGGGGTTTGTCTGGCATCTAGAGGTCTGTGTTCTTACTTGTTCTATTTCTGCACCCATACGTTACTCTTTGACAACAGGCATTCAGGTTTGGTGATTATGACCAGCAATTTGGTTAATATGGGATTGTTCTGGTACTATGCGATATAATCAAAATGCATACGAGGGCATATCCTAAAGTTTTAAATATCACCTTTTAAAAAAATTGACGGAAGGTTTGTCTTGATTTGTAGTTGTTAATTTATCTCTACATAGTCACCATCCAGATTGACACATTTTCCACAGCATTTCTCGACCCTTCGAATACCGTTATTGTAGAAATCTGCAGATTGCACCTTACAAGGATTTTACACTTTAGTCACTTCTGGCACAGCCTGTCACAAAAATAAAGCATGCAATGAGCTGATTTTCTCACTATCATGGGCTTAGGGACCAATTGTGACACTGACATAATTTCATCAATATACCATAATAACTTCAGGGTGATAATTATTATTTTACGATAGCCCCTCATAAGGCGCAGTCTGCAAACTTCTACAATAACAGGTATCTGGAGGGTCAAGAAACGCTGGGGAAAATGTGCAAATCGGGATGGTGACTACATAAAAATAAGTTAACAACTACAAATCAAAACAAACTTTCTATCAAGATGATAATCTAATGCTAGGACATGTTGGAAAAACATATTGCACGCTCATAAACTTTTTTTAAAAATTGTGATTAATAGAAGATCGGTTGTAAAAATGGTGGAGAAACAAATGGACGGTACCCTTCTGTGATTGAATTTGGGAAGTATGAAATCCAGACTTGGTACTCCTCGCCTTACCCGCAAGAATATGCAAGGTAAGATGACACTTCCTATCTTTTAAACTATGAGCTAATGACTGCCCCCTGCTGCTATGTGCTGGAAGCAGCAAGGAGAAAAATGCTTGTTTGTATAACATGTTTTACTCTGGGTTGCCTTATATTTCAGTAGCAAATGGCATAAACTAATTTGAAGCAAGATTTTTTTGGATTTAATGGCTTTTATCAGTTTGTCGCTGAATTTAACTGGTTCAATCTGACACTGAATTTTGGTGACAAGGTTTGGAGGGGTGTACAAAAATAGCTTTGGGACCTCACACGTTGTTGCTGTTACGTGCTTCCAAGCTATTCCCAATGGTGACACAAAGGTGAACCTATCACAGGATTGCTTGGAAAGATTTGTTCAGAAAGGGTTTTCCTTTGCTTTCCTCTCAGGCTGAGAGAGTGTAATTTGCCTAAAGTCACCCAGTGGGTTTCCATGGCTGAATGGAGATTTAAACCTGGTCTCCAGAGTCGTAGTCCATGCTCAAACCACTACGCCATGCTGGTCTTCTTTTTTTTAGAGGGCAGGTAAAAACTATAAACCATTTCCGTCAAGTGTTCTTTGAGAGGTTCATAGTAACAAAAATGATTGCTACTTTGATTTCAGGTTCAAACATAAAGTGAAACTGGGGACCCTTTTTATGACTTTTCATGCCTTTCTTTTATTGCCTTTGTGTTGTTGAAAGAGAGAGAAGTATAAAATGAGCTTGTATCTGCCCCCAAATAAAAGGCATCAAAAAATTGTGGATAAGTTCAGTCTGAAATGACAGCTGTGAACTGCTTCTTCATCACCAAGAATCTGGGTCTCAGTTCAGCTAAAATTACATTTACATACTCATATGTTCTTGGGCTGTACCTCAGTAGTGTATGTCATGAGATTGGAATCTGTTGGCAGAGCTTGTTTTATTATTTCCAGTCCAAAATATAATCAAATTTAGAAATATTAGAATTCAGATTTGATACTAAGAGCTTATTGCTTTATGCAAATATTATAGATTTTTTTTATTAAGATGTTGAGTTGAAGAAAGTTTTTAGTGGCACTGAAGCAAAGTATTGAACTGTACCTCAAGCCCAGTTGGTTTTCAAAATGAACTAGTCAGCCCTCAGTATCCACGAATAAATTTATCCATGGATTCAACCATTCACAGCTTGAAAATATTCCAAAAAGATATAAATTACAAAAAGAAAAACTTGGTTTTGCCATTTGGTATAAGGTACATCATTTTACTGCACCATTGTATTTAATGGGACTTGATTTTGTTATCCACAGGGGTCCTGGAACCAAACCCCAGCAGACACCAAGGGCCCACTGGATGTAAATTAATGTCTATAAACCAGTGCACATTAAATGTTTGGTTTGGACATAGTAAATACCTTCTAAGATAGTGGAATTTACTGTGTTCATGTTAGGAACTCCAATTTGCTAATCTACCAGATAGGTTTTTCTGAGGCCAGAATGTTCATTTGAGCTCCTATAAAGAGCATTCATCACACTCCTGACATGGGTGTAAATGTAATAAAATGCAGGATTACTTTTTGTTTAAATGTTCTTAATTTGCAGGTTTTATTCTGAGGTGTAATAAAATTTAGATCTATGTGATTTGGGGGCACAAAAAGAAAGAGGCAGAAATTATTAGCAGTAGTGATATATAACTAGAGGCACCCTGCAGTTTCCTGAGCAAAGGGACTACTGTAGACTGTCCATCTTTGTTGCACATTTCTTCACATTTCCATACCTATAATTATCATGGTGTTAAACAAATTAAAAATTGATGAGCTGCCATTTGTAAATTAGTTGTCAAATTTAAATTCTGCGGAGAGCTGCCAAAAAATAATATAGGAGGCTATACTGAGAGCTTGTGAGCAAATTGATATTTTGAGAATAGAAAACCACACCTGCAACACCTGCTGAATGGCTTTTTGTTTTCCAGAGGTGGAAGGCAAACAAACAAAACAGTATAGTTGTAATACTGATTACTGACACTGAAAAATAATTCTAGACGCCCCTATAGCTGGGGACCATACAGTATATGTAATTAAATGCATACCTGAATGGAAGAACTGTATCTTTTACTCAGGGGCTGCTGAACTTGTTTTGTGGGTGGAGTTCAGCACCTTGGATAGCTCTTTTAAAAGAGCTTGGGTAGCTCTTTTAAACTAGATTTGAAGAGATTGATATTTTTAATGTTAACTATGCAGGGTAGCTCTTTCAAAACTCAGAGTAGATTCACCACACCCCTGATATATACTCCATCTACCACCCCTGCTAGTGTCACCTAAACCTAATTGATCTTTTGTACAGTTTTTGAACTCATAATTTTATGGAAGTAGTCCTTAGATTTTACACATGTGTAAAAGTGAAAAATCTATTAAAATGACCAACCACTTCACCTTCCACATTGTTATAACCCCCCTTACCTTCAAATTGTCATGTGCAACCACAAAGTACATGGAGAAAAGACAATGTGCCTCTTAGATTTTGAAAACTCAATTGAAATTATTTGTGAAATGAAATTGTCTTGCACCTAGAAAATGTTTTTTCTGTTTCATATATGTAGCTGGAATAATTTGAATCCTCTGGAACTCATTAGCCCAAATATTCAGAATGTATAGATGAGGTATACTTTGTAAAAGGGGTACACATGACCTTTTCCATCTTATCTGTTTCAGGGAAAAAGGATTAAATAGGAAGCTCAGAAATTGTTAAGACAAAGTTATCATTCATCAGATAATCACTCTATCTGTTATTTTGATACAGCAGGAATGGGCAGTTCTCATAAGTACAGGAACAAGTTTTTTGCCCCGGGCCTTCCAGAAGCTACATGGTCTCCCCACAAATACCCAAACCAAAACATAACAAATGTGAATGGCCGCAAATCTATTTCTGGATTTGAAAATATATATGTATAGCAGGGGACCTGCATTTTGTGTAAGGAGCAAAGTGTCATTCCTGAAGGAATCCAGATGCAATTCAGTTCTTCTTTTGGTCAGAAAAAAAAGGGCAACCTGGGAAGTCTGCAGGAATTGAAGGCCTACAGAATCACTCTTTGTAGGGCTGCATGCAGCCCCAGAACTGAACCTTGCATAATTCTTAATGCAGAGGGGCAACATTGTTATCCCCCACTGATAGCTGTACCCCTAAATATAGCACATATGGCTATTAACATGGTTGGGCATGTCCAAGATTATTTTAGTGTCCATATAAGATTGGTTAGATGTGGCAGTTAGTGGCAGTTGTGCTTATAACATGATACAGCTGTATTTTCTGAAATACAAAAGAATTCATAAAAACACTTAACCAAGAATGCTTGTTGTGGTGCGTTTGAGGATCATAATAGAAAGCACTGATACTGACTGGTCTGATTTTTAAACTTCAACAGGCTGTCAAAGCTTTTCCTGTGTGAATTTTGTCTTAAATATATGAAGAGTAAAAATATTTTGCTAAGGCATTCTAAGAAGTGTGGCTGGTTTCATCCTCCGGCCAATGAAATCTACAGGAGGAAGGAACTCTCAGTCTTTGAGGTAGGCAATAGTTTATTTGTCTCAGTAATTGCTGGATTCTAGTGGAAGAGCAATAATGTTTGTTAAGCATTTTCTGTTTATGTCCTGCTGATCCTTCCAGTCTGTGCTTTTTTCCTACTACCTGGTAGCTCATGTGCCTTCATATTACAGTTGAATTTTGAATGTTACATGCTTTTAGTATGTATTTGGAAACAATGATTATTTACTCCTATGTCGTGCTTTCACATGTTCAAAGCACTTCCCTGCACATGTTTGTCATTGTTACAGTAACCATGTTAAGTCATGGTTACATAAACTCATATATTTGCAGGTGACAAGACAGAGCGACAGGGTGGAATGTATGTTCACAATAGCATCAAAATTTGAACCAGGATCTTCCTAATTAATTGCTCAGTCACTTCATCACTACTGTACACCAGCTGCATGCATGCTTCCCGTTGTCAAGAAGCTACTGTATGTGTGGCTTCATGCTCTGTAAATAAGAACATTTCTTATTCAGTTCTGATTTCACTTCTTAGGGCTTGCTTCAGAGCATCAGGCAATATATTTCTGTTCAGTAGCTTGTCAGCTTTCTGTGGTTACATCCACACTACAGAAATAATCTAGTCTGGCACCACTTCAACTGCCATTGTGCGTTTTGTATTTAGCCATTGCTCTTGTGTGGTTAGGAGGAAAACTATATACTAGCTCCCTAGAACTCTTCTATAAGGAGCTAAAAGGTTAAAATAATTTTCAGGTCCCTGCGGAAAAATTATTATATCTACAATGCAGTTTTTCCCCACTATCGTGTTCTCTGAAAGAACCACTTGAGAACTCTCATGGAACTCTAGGGCTCCATGGAACCCTGGTTAAGAAACCCTTGTTTAGAGAATTGATAGCATGGTCACTTACTTTGTACCAAGGATATGCTTTTTAGTTCTTGGATCTCATTAGTTTAGATATAAGTAAATCTTAGGTTTCTGTAAGTCTGGGATAGCCAATCTGTAGTCCTTATCCAGATTTTATGCACGAGATTGGTCAAGACTTTGAGAAGAGTGAACTGTTATTCTCTCAACATTCCAGTGGGCAGGTAAAGAGAAGGAAAACTCTTTATATTTTAGGTGATTAACAGGTAACATTTGACAAAGTTTGCTACCCTTTGGAAAATAATTAACTAGAATTAGTTCTGTATATATTTTTTAAGATTCATATTGGTACGCCAAGCCTTCCTCTTCCATATTTTGCTCTTCGGATTTCACGGTGGCACCTACAGTATTTATGAAACGCCGTGTTTTAGTTACATTTCTGTGCTCACATAATCACAGTGTTTGCAGTGCAGCTTGAAATCCCAGTTCTACTTGAACATTCAGAAGATACAGTTGACATTTCCTAGATTTTGCAGTAAACCATAAAAAATCAGTGTTACAACAGCCTCAGGATCTTTTCTTCATAGGCACCACACTCGATTTTGGTTCTGGACAAGGTTTTTCTGCCTCAAGAAAGGTCTCTAAAAAGCATTCATCCATCTTGAGCATTCTTCCAAGCCGATCCAATTCAGTACTTCAGATCCAGACCCTATTATGTTTCATACCATCTACAACCTTTGTTATTCCACTGGCAAGCCTCTGAAGGCATCCTCTTCAATACTGGTTTGTCCTTTTCCTTGATCCTGAGATCCACCATTTCCTTCAGATGGTACCACCTCTCCCAGAATGTCAAAGACACTTACTGGTGGTGAAAGACATAGAAAAAGGAAAGTCTGACCAAACTTCAGTTCTGACCAATCATCTTGTTTCATCACTACATAGGGATGGAGATCTGATCTCAGGGATCTCACATTGAAGTGTCACGGACCCTCAACAGAATACCTGACATCACATCCTATTCTAAAGCTAGTGGCAATAAGGAAAGCGCTGAGTGCTTTAAAGAGCAGGTGACCCGTCACACAGTCATAGTAGTGATGGATAACTCAACCATAGTCTAGTACCTCACTAAAAAGAGAGGATGAAATAGAGACAATTGCTGTCTCTAACAATACAGTTTTAACAATACAGTTACTCAAGAGACAAAAGGATCTTGGCAAATCATCTTCCGGTCATTTCCAATACTGTCACAGACCAACTTAGCCAGTTGAAATATCACATGAATGATCTTTGGACCCAATTGTAGTAGTCAGCAAATCCTCTGGGATTGTTTGTTTGCATACATGTTGAAGGAACATCTGATAACAAAGGCTACAAGTTTGTCTCTACCACTAAAGTCAATGAGATGGCAAGGAAACCATTTTACCTTCAGGCAGAGCCACTCTGTACAAGCAGCATTCTTTACAAAGGTACCATTGCAGGATATTTGTGAAACAGCTTCCTAGTCTCAGTCTTTCAATATACACCCAGCACTATTTTTTCAGTATCATATGAGAAGACATGATTCACTGGAAAAGGTAACAATGCTTGACAAAATAGAAGAAAGTAGGAAAAGACCTCATTATAGATGAATAAACTCAATCAAGGAAAACACGGCCCTGAGTGTGCAAGACCTATTGATGACAAGGTGACTTGATGGTCTTTTCATTTATAAAGTTGCTATAAGTCAAAGTTGACTTGAGAGCACTTTACACCAACAGTAAGGTGGATGGCAGAGACAGATGGCAGTACTGTTTGGAAGAGCAGTGTTAGCATCAGCTCTGCAATGACGCTTTTCCCAGCCCCATATGAGTACTTTATAGTTAGCTCCTCTCCATTTGTGTTAGTCATAGAAACCAAAGAGAAGAAGAAGTTTCTCTCTAATTATGGTTCTTTCAGTGGTCATCTGTGCACTCATACAACCCACCCTCCTCTCCTCAAGTTTGTTTTGCTTCCTCTTTCAGATACTATTGTGGCAGACTGGAACTAAGGGCAAAGGGTAGGAGCCATACTGAGCATGCACAGTGAGAGGGGAAGAGCTCCCACCAAAATGCTTTGCTGACCTCTGGAAATTTCCAAAGTGGCTCTGTGGAGGTGCAGAACAACCCATTTGTGTGAGTGCACAGCTGATCCCTCAGAGAACTACAGCTACAGCTAAGCATCCTATTGTTATTTATTTTTCTTCTGGTGTAGCCAACCTAATGCATTCCAGTTGTTTGGGACTATAATTTCCCACAATCTCTGATCACTGACCAAGTTGGCTAGAGTGGAGAAATTCTTATTTTTTAAGTACACCTTCCTTCTTGTATGAATCTTTGGCAGGTCAGTGAGATCCCATCCCTCAGTCTGCCGTCTAAATTTGTCTTTTGCCTTTCAGTTATGTGCTACTAAAGAACCAACAAGCCATAAACATGTTTCAGAGTTTCTTTCAGCCAATTTAATGTTAAAACTCCCATAGTAGGAAGACCCATGTCCATTTGACAACAGCTTTGAAGAAAAGTTCAGCTAAATCTTTAAATTAGAAAAGATTTTACTATCTTTATAATTTTATATCTGTTTCTCTAAATAAGGACATAAAATAGTATTGGAAAACCAGAATTTCAGATTTAAGCCTGGTACTATAAACTGTATAGAGTTAATGTACTCTACAGGAATTTTGACAGCAACATCTATGAGATTCTGTACAAGATAAAACCCATGCTGTTTTATAACTTCTTGCCATAAAGATCAAACTACGGGGGAAACAGACCGGAGTGAAAAGCTGGCTTCTAGCCAGCTTGGAGGTGTGGCATACAGACACTGCATACCCCCAAGATGCCAGGACATGGGCCAGCTTCCAGGTGCTCTGGCAGTGCGGCGTTTATACGCAGCACACTGCTAGAGTGGCTTGAAGCCACCTGTAGGCCACCGTGGGGCAGAAAAACCACCTTTTTGCCAGCCAAAAAAGGAGTGGCTCTTTGCGGCTCCTTTTTTGGCTGGTATCAAGGCTGGCTTTTTTAGCTGGCTTCAATGTGTTCGCTGTGGCCCCAATTTGGCTCCGGCTAGTCTGTTTTGCCCCTATGTCTAGGATACAGTGACCTGTAGTTTCACTCATGCTGGTACCTTTGTATAGTGGCTTCATATTTGCCTTGCCTTACTACTTTATCACATGCTTTACCTACCACTTTTGCATATTGCTACAAAAAGTGACAATAGGGATTGTTTGTGGACCTCAAGGATTTTGGCATTTCTATCTTTTCTGAAATTCATCTGGAATTTTGCGCTTATAGTGACATTGCCTTGCTTGTAATAGCTAGCTATGACTTGTCCTTTTAGTAAATCTGAGGGAGGCAGTGGAAACATGAATTAGAAACTGGGGTTAGTGGTGAACTAGATGAGATGAACAAGCTGAAGCAGAAAAAATGTGTTTTTATGGACTGGGAACTAGTCTGAATCAGACATAGGTATACAGTGTGTGTTGGAAGGAGTTGCATTCTTCCTGAATATGCTAACTCGGGTATGCTGCTAAAGTGCTTCTTGATGTGTATGTGGTGGTGTGTTTTTGTTTTGCCAGATTAGACTGCTTTTTCCAATGTCTTGGAGAAGAATGAGCCCACCTTTCTGCACATTTTAAGATTTTTTTCTGAAGCCTTGTTCCATTTGTCACGTTGTCTGAAATATGATGGGTGTCCTTAGGAATATATATATCTGACTTTTCCTTGTCTTCTTTCAAAACCAAGGCCATGGTGTTCCAAGCTGGTTGGAGATCTATATGTTTCCTGTATTATATGTTACCTTATATTAATTGCTACTATTCATGCTCCTCACCTTTATTTGGCTTTTGTTTTAGATTTTAATTTTTGCTACCAACTTCTTGTGTATTTTTAAGTGCAAGAGAAAAGACAAATATTTCAATAATTGTGATGATCTAGTAAGGAAATTAGGGGAGTAAGATGTAATGGAGAATCTGGAAAGCACATCTGCGGAAGAACATGTGAAAGTCCTAAACCGGTTCAGTAAATAAAAGGGAGAAGTCTTTGGCCCTTCCTTTAGGCTATTTATCATAGAAAACCATATTTGGGATCAAAGAAATTTTTAATCTGTGCAGAGTTACTGAAACTGTCAATGTTTGGACCTGAGTTTAGAATTTTTATTTTTTTTTAAAATTAAAGTCTGATCTACAATTATGTCTAAAAACAGATGTTATATAATGCTAAACTAGTTTTCTGGTGTGCAGACAAAATATCAGAGACTTGGAATGATAATATTTAATTCATCCACTTCCATCTATCCTGTCAATAATCAACATCTTAACATAGTTCTTATATCCTCAGGTAGCTAGGTTGTAGAGGGAATTAGCAAATGTAGCAAACTGAGATTATCTTGTAGATTTTTCTGAGGATTTTTTGCATTGGAAAAAAGTTTACTATAGTAATATTGAAACCAAAGGAGTTTGAGCAAAATTTATGTGTGTGTATTTATGTATTTGTTCCATATAAGCATTATATTTGAAGATTTGCTACTGTGCTGAAAATACTGATACAAAAAATTCTCTCCTCCATAGGTTGATGGGAATATGAGCAAAATTTATTGCCAAAATCTTTGCTTATTAGCAAAGCTCTTTCTGGACCACAAAACCTTATATTATGATGTTGAGCCATTTCTTTTTTATGTCCTCACCAAGAATGATGAGAAAGGGTGCCACTTAGTTGGATATTTCTCGAAGGTAAAAATTTGATACTAATGCTGTGTGATTTTCAATGATTTTCAATATCTGCAGATTGCTGAGCATAATTTCAGCTGAAAATAAACATACCTTTTTGATTACAAAGAAGTATAAAGCTGTTATCAGTTTACAAAATATTGTAAATGGAAATTATTTTGCTTGAGTCAAATGTAAAATCCTGTGCTCCCTTTTGATTCCCCAGATGCTGTATAGGTACCAAGAAATAAGGGTTTTTGTAGTATTAACTGTTTGTGCTCTGATTCATTGAGTTGTTCATTAATTGATCAAACCGTACTTTTAGCATAATTTATTAGCTTTGTATAGAATTGATTTAATAATCTTTGTACATATCCATGAGTGTTTATCAGAAAGATAGCATGTCTTTTAAAAAATGTGAAGATGATGTTACAGTTAGTCCTCTGTATCCATGGATTCTGCATCCACAGATTTAACCATCCAAGCAAGAAAATATTCTCTCCTTCCCCCCAAATATCCAAAAAGCAAACCTTGATTATGCCATTTTATATACAAGACACCTTATTATGCCATTGTATATAATTGGACATGAGCATCCATGGATTTTGGTATCCACAGAGGGTCCTGGAACCAAACCCCCGTGGATACCAAGGGCATACAGTATATCGTATCATGTTTTCACAGTATACCTCATGTTCAGGAGAACCAGTGTGGTGTAGCAGAGTGTTAAGAGTATGACTCTGGAGACCAGGGTTTGAATCCTCGCTTGACCACAGAAACCCATTGGGTGACCTTGGGCAAGTCTCATTCTCACAGCCTTAGAAGAAAGCAATGGCAAGCCCCCTCTGAAAAAATCTTATCAAGAAAACTCTGTGATAGAATTGCCTTAGAGCTCTCATAAGTCAGAAACAACTAGAAGGAACAAAACAACAACAGATCATTTTTAGAGCAATAGTTGTCCTAAGGCTATAATGTATGTCTAACATCTGTACAAAAAAAAGGAATTCTTGAGTGCCTCTTGGCTGTTTGAAGCACACTCCATATCTCTAGAGAATTTGATACTGAAAGTATACTTTGGGAATAGGGTTATTTAACCCAAGAGGAAAGGGTGAAGAGAACAGCTTCTGGTAGTTGTCATTCTCTATACATCAACCCTGTTTACCTTTGGAATATGTTAAGAATATTTATTTTCACTTAAAATATGTTAATAAATATTTATTTTCATTTAAAATATTTATACTCTGACTTATATGAAGAACTCTCAGGGCGCCTTACAAATAGCATTAAAACAGATTAGCTAGTTTAAAAACAGTAAAATGGTTAAAATAAACGAAAACGTAGAAAATAAAATGAGTTAAAACAGGTTTAAATGTTTTTAAAATTATGTATAACGGTATTTGGGTTGAATCAGTGAGTCCCAAAGGCCTTGATGAACAAGCAAGTTTTAACTTGGCACCTAATTGAAGTTAGTGTTGGAGCCAGAGAAGCTTCCAGGAAGCAAGCATTCCACAATTGGAGTGTCATGGATTGGAAGGCCCTCTCCTATGTCTCAACACAGTGTATTTACCTTTCTGACGGGATATCCTTAAGGAGCATGCTTTAATTCTTGGGTGGGTACATATGGGGTGAGACACTCCAAGTATCGAGGTTCCAAGCCATTTAGGTCTTTAAGTATCATCACAAGGATCTTGAATTGAGGCTGTAAATGTATTGGCAGCCAGCACAATTCTTATAAGATCGTCAGTAGATGCTGTCCATATGGTATTCCAATCAGCAGTTGAATTGCTGCACTTTGCTCTAGCTGCAGCTTCCAAGTCTTCTTCAAGGGCATCCCCACATAAAACACATTACCATAGTCTTCTTGGGAGTTTACCAGTGTATGGACTACTGTGGCTAGGTTATCTCTGTCGAGGAAAGACTGTAGCTGGTGCACCAGTTGAAGCTTGCATCAGTCACTCTGAGCCACAGAGTCCACTTGGGCCTCCAATGATAGGAATGGCTCTAAGAGTTATGCATCTGCTCTTTCAGAGAGAGTGAAACAGCATTCAGGGCAGACTGTTTATCCAATTCCTGGACCTGAGAACCACCAATCCACAAAGCTTCTGTCTTATCAGGATTCAACTCCAATTTATTGATTGTCATCCAGAGCATTGCAGCATCCAGCACCTGTACAGCCCCAGCTAACTCCGAGGACAAGGAGAAATTTTATTTATTTATTTATTTATTTATTTATTTATATTCCACTTTTCTCCCAGTATGGGGACTCAAGGCGGCTAAAAAAATTTAAATCAATACAAGTTACAAACAATGCAAAGCATTAAAATGTAAATACAAAGGTTAAAAAAAAAAAAGAAAGAAAGAAGACCCACACTGCTAGGTAAGTTATGCTTCAAACATCAGAAGTATTTACTCACAATCTAATAAAATGAAGGGGAAAAGCAGTTGTTGTGTGCCTTCATTTTGTTTCTGTCTTGCAATGACCCAAAAGCAAGCCTATCACAGAATTTTCATGGCAAGATTTGTACAGAGGAATTTTGCCTTTGATACCCTTTGAGGATGAGAGAGTGTGACATGCCAAAGATCACCCAGTGGATTTCTATAGCTGTGCAGAGATTCAAACCCTGGTCTCCAGAGGCGTAGTCCAATGCTCAAGCCATTATACTACTTTGTTTTAATGTAACTATTACTTCTCATTTGACCTGATATAGTCTGTTAATGATACGAGGGGGTATCCAAAAATTTTAATGAACACCTTTTTAAAAAATTGACAGAAAGTTTGTTTTGATTTGTAGTTGTTAACTTATCTCTATGTAGTCACTATCTAGATTTATACATTTTTCCCAGTGTATCTTGACCCTCTGAATACCTGATATTGTAGAAGTCTGCAGAATGCGTCTTACGAGGGGTTATTGTAAAGTAATAATTATCACCCGGAAGTTATTTGGCATATTGATGAAATTTTGTCAGTTGTCATCATTGGTCCCTAAGTGCACGTTGCTAAGAAAATCAGCTCATTGCATCCTTTATTTTTGTGACTGGCTGTGCCAGAAGTTACTAAAGTGTAAAATCCTCATCAGGAGCAATCTACAGGCTTCTACAATATCAGGTATTTGGGGAGTCGAGATACGCTGGGGAAAATGTATAAATCTAGATAGTGACTACATAGAGATAAGTTAACAACTACAAATCAAAACAAACTTTCTGTCAATTTTTTAAAAAGGTGATCATTAAAACTTTTGGATACCCCGTCGTAGTGTTGTGTTGTTGTTGTTGTTGTTGTTGTTGTTGTTGTACAAATTATACCAGATAGAAAGTTGGAGAAGGATGGGGAAAACTCTCCTCCCCCACTTCATGTAAATGTCTTCATGAAGTTGCCTTTGGATTTTTCTGTTTTTACTTTCCAAAATATCTTATTTTGACATGCCACATCTTTTTAAGAAGATATATTGATTTGCTTGTCAAACATCACCATAATATTGCAGTGAGATTACCTTGATATTGACAGCATGCTGCCTGCACACTTTGCTGAACTATTCTATAAAGATAGAAGTGTTTTGCCATATTCATTCTCTTTCTTCTTCCTGTAGGAGAAACTCTGCCAGCAGAAGTACAATGTCTCCTGCATAATGATTATGCCCCAGTACCAAAGGCAAGGATTTGGAAGGTTTCTCATTGATTTCAGTAAGTGAACAGATTTGTTTACATTCGTGTTCTTGGGAACTGACAATTGCTATGGGCATGCAGTGACATAAGAACTTTATGCAACCTGTAGCTGTTGTCAATAGATGATGGGTCTCTGTTCCTGTTGCATAGGAAAAGCTTCTTTGTTGTACCCCAGGAAATTGACAATATCTCTCTCGCTCTCAAGTAATACTAGATTTCAAAGCTATAACATTGAATGAATTATCTAAATTGCATTCCTTCTGTGCTGGTTAATAATAAAAAAGTGGCAATTATTTCTGATTAAACCTAAGGCTTTTATCAAGGGTATTCTAGTTTCCAAATGTGGAGTATATTTTAGCTGGACAGTGTTCACGATGGGAGAGCATAATGTCTGAGGGTTAGCTTTTTATTCCTGTCTTTAAATAATGTGAATAATTCACTCCTGAAGCAAAATGTATTTTTGCAGCACAGTATACAAACTAGTATATCTTCTTCATTATGCAGTGTACAATGACATATTTTGAACAACTGAAAAAAATTCTTTAAAATACACGAAATACAATGGAACTATAATACAGTTTCGGTCAATTAAATAATAAGCTGGATAATTAAAGTTTCTATACCTGTTTAAAATGTTTTTAGCAATACCGCTATCATCTTTTCAGGAAAGAGGAGTGGGAGTGTTTGGAGACGGGGACATGAGGATAATTTATTGCTGTTTACTAAACATACGGGATTTTTGTTTTCTCAATCCCTTTACTTTTTTCTTCATGAGCTGAGAAATTTGGCAGGTGCTCCCCAAGGTGTGAGAATTTTCAGATATTTCTCTTGCAAATGAAGTAATGGAGTAAGCATTTCATTAGAAAATTTGGTTTTTTATTGCTCATGTACTTCACGTAAACAGTGCCTCAGCATGAAGCAGCCATTCAGGCAGGCTGTTTATTGAGCATTGAACACCTGGAGTGCTGCAGACAAGATGTGTTTGGTTTAACTTTAAAGCTTTTCATCTTCTCATAACTCAACTTTTAAAAAAGCTAGACTCCGCCATTAATCCAGTCCAACCGAGATGTGAGCTGTGTGGCTTGGCAGACATTGCTGAACTTTAACTCCCAGCATGCCTCACCATTGGCCATCCTGGCTATGGCTGCTGGGAGTTGCAGTCCATCAGCATCTTAGTGGCCACACAATTCTATCCTCAACAAATGCATCACATGTTATTACATCATCTTGTGTGCTAAACCATGTGACTGTTTTAATGCTCTTGTACGCAACAGGACACTAGTGTGGGGTTTGGTCCCACTTGGTAGTTGTGGTAGAGGTCACAATAGTGTCATAGGAATCTCATGAAGAATTGGTAGGGGTTTTCTATATTCACCAGATCTGTGCAGCACTTTTTCACATGATATTGATTGATGTTCAGACATGACACAGAGGGGATGCTGATGTTTCTGTTTTCCATTGTGTGAATGTTTACTGCATAATGTCACAGTAAACAGAGCTCTGAAAATCTACTTTTTTGGACTATAATGCCCAGAATCCCCCAGCCTGCATGGGTTGTGGGATTCTTTTTAAACTTTGTTATTGATGCAGTGGTTCAAATGGTTATGATGCTGACTCTTTTGATTGCAAGAT
Organism: Urosaurus nigricauda; assembly: GCA_034509955.1. Taxonomy (NCBI): domain Eukaryota; kingdom Metazoa; phylum Chordata; class Lepidosauria; order Squamata; family Phrynosomatidae; genus Urosaurus; species Urosaurus nigricauda. Next base: position 158,345,562 of record JAOEGL010000003.1, read on the forward strand.
AGGCAGACTGGTAGTTCGAGGCCCGGGTGTTGCATGATGGGGTGAGCTCCTGTCACTAGTTCTAACTTCTGCCATCCTAGCAGTTTGAAAGCAAATGCAAGTATAGAAAAAGGTACCACTTCTCAGTGGGAAGGTAACAGCACTCAGTGGAGTCATGCTGGCCACATGACCACTAGAGTAGGCCTCGGACAATGATGGCTCTTTGGTTTAGAGACGGAGATGAGCACCACCCTCTACAGCCAGTTACGATGAGACGTTCATGTCAAGAGACTATCTTTACTTTTTATTGATCCATTGCTATTACAGTGGACAGACCTCACGGCAACATACTGGTGCTGGACAAATTCATTTCTCCACAGCCACCTTGAGAATTGTAGCTAAATTTAGAGGAAATGAGAACAGCTAAGGCAGGGTGAGTAGGTGGAAATTTGGTGGAAATCTGTGTGGTATGGTAACAAAACAGAAACAGTAGTGTTGAATAGACTGTTAAAAAACAACATTACTTGTGTCACAAAAAAACAAAACAAAACCCAACATCTTCCATGGTGCAAGGACCTGCAGTCATGTTCAACTGAAGTTCCCTTCATCCTCAGACACCTTGGTGGTTCAGGATGTTGGGACCTGGGAGTCCAGCCTAGTTGGAGGGTGCACAAGATAGATCTAACAGTTTCCACCAATACCCCTGGCACCATCATATCATATGCAGCTGTAAGGAAAGCAGAGCTTGTAACAGTTAATTTGAAAAAAATACAGTGTGACCTCAGCTATTGAAGTTTTCCGCCAGCTCTACATCGTCCTCAAACTCTGTCATGTCCAACATTATCCCTATCTCTACATCTTGGCTGGCCACCTTGTGGACCTGGTCACCCAGTCCCTTACTGGTGCACCGCTGATCTCCTATCGGAGAGGAAGTGGGTGCTCCCTTCCTTGAGGTGCCCTGTGAGTGGTCCTTTTGATTGGGGCATTCAGGAATCAGCTGTTCCTTCTGCCCGCAGCCAAGGCAGAGTTTCGCGCCCTGATTCACGAGGCTTTTTTCCTTTGTCTTTTCCCTGGAAATGACTTGAATTTGAGTTGGCTCCCTTGCCCACTTCAATTTTCCATTGTGCCATTAAGCTAATCTCCTCCTTTGACATTTTGGCTTCCTCTGCCAGTCAGATCCACTCCATTACCATCTGTGGGATGTCAGTTCTCCTCACCCATTTCATCAGGTGCGGTCACAGGCTCGCCTCGAAATGCTGCACTCCGTTTGCCTCAGGCCAGTGCAGGACTTGCGCTGCCAATCCCCTGAACTCCATTGCATATTTGGTCACGGAGTAGGCTCTCTATATGAGCATCATCAACTGAGTTCAAGCCTTCTCCACCCAGAAAGGGTCCTTGACCAGGCTCGTAGCGTGACCATAAATTCAAGCAAACTCTTCAATTATGTAGCTCTGGCATCAAAAGTTGCATGAGCCTGTCCGCCGCTTTTCCATCCAGTTGGGAAGTCACACACCTTACTTTTGTAACTTCACTTGGGAATGTATAACCCACTCCTCCATGTGCGCCATCACCTGAGCCAAGAAGTAGGACAGCTGAAATGCTCTCCCATCGAACCACACTCACAGTTGTCTGGCTGCTGGGTTCTCAGTGCGACTGGTGCAGGTTCTGGCTGGCGCCTGGGGGGGGGGTCGTTCCTTGTGCTTCGCCAAAGGTTGGTTACAGTGGTCTCGTGGGTCGGGCTGGTGTAGAGACTTCTTTTGCTATGGTGTCCAGTCCGAGTGCCGTACATTCTCCTCTCCACTCCTTGGATCGATCATTCCACTGTGGTTTTGGTGAACTGGGCTGCCACCTCTTCAGCCACCACATCCTGCAGTGCTCACTTCCCTTCTGGTGACCTCCTCCACCACAATGGTCTTGCGCTGGTCAGTGGCGTCTGGAACTACTCATCCTCCTCCGCTTCGATAATAGGTCCTCCAGGGCTCTTCCCACAGCCCGTCCAACGTTTCCTCATCCCCCTCATAATCCGTGGACCGGTCCTACCAGTCCTTATCGTGTAGGCGCCATTCTGCTCTGCACCTCTGTACCACCAGTGGGGCTCATTTCCAAAGCTGCCCATTTCTCCCTGTGTCTCCCTCTGCTCCTTGGCGGTCTTCTGTTTCCAGCTCCCTGGCTGGAGTTCTCCCTGGGTTGTGGCCACCTGGCCTCTGGTCTGCTCCCCCTGGGAAGGCTTCTCCAGAGCAGTTTTGCCTCAAGCAAAATGCAGCTGCATTTTATGAGGCTTTGGAAGAAGATTTGACTCAATGTCATGATTCATGAACCAAGATTTGAAAAGCCAATTAAACATAACAGTGAGATTAACAGTTTATTCTGATTACAAAACAACGATTCGCTTCAGACCAGTTGGAGTCAAATCTAAGTTGTGCTCCAAAACATCCCATGTTTAAAAATTCTCTTTCCAGACCCCCCTTTGTCCAGCCCCCAGCACACGTGCCTTCTAACATATCAAAGAGGTCTTTTAATTGGCCGCTCCTAATACTTATTCTCAACCCATCTTTTCCAAGGATTTGATGACCATGAAACACTTCTTCACTCAGGACCTAAGAGAGCCATATACTGTATCTTATCTACTCCAGCCATTGTCCATCTGTCTCTGTTTTTGCATTTCAATTGAATTACAGACCTCTCTGCTGTTTGCTTTCCTTCTGTACTTTCCTCTAGTAAACCATAGCTCTGTTTCTGTATTACCATTATCCTCATTGTTTCTGTATCCCCCTTATCCCCATTTTAGCATATCACTACCTCTCTACTACTATATCCCCTCATATTTCTCAATACGGCAGATTCTGACATTTCATCATAGCAGAGTTTGACATTGGGATCTATTAACTCAGTAATAGGAACCAGCAAACCCATAGGACAAGTCTCTTGTGGAAATTGCACTGTGTGCAGCAACTGTTGTAAATTGACATCATTTAAGAATCCAACCAAAAAGAGTATGATTTTAAAAGGTTTTTTTAACCTGTAATTTGAGGGGGGAATTTATGTTATACAATGCCCATGTAATTTACTGTATGTTGGGATGACCACTAGAAAAATCAGGACCAGAATCTGTGGGCACAGAAGCGGTATTAAAAGCAAGAGAATTCATACACCATTGGTTAAACATTTCTTGGAATTCCAGAATGATATTAAAGATATCAAATTTTGGTGTCTAGAACAAGTCACTGCCCCTAACATCGTAAGATACAGAACACTCAGCAGGAGGGAAAGTTACTGGATCCATCAAATGGGGAGCTTAACTCCCTCAGGTCTCAATGTTGAAAGACTGGATGACGGTTATGTAGGCGGTATTGTACATCTAACCACCCCATAATATTTTCCTGTTTGTTGTGTTTGCACAGCCCTAAGAACTGTTGTAACTAATTTTTATTGTCTCATTTGGATTACTGTATATGAATGATTATGAGAAATCATCTGTGCTTGTTGCCATTGTTGTGTAAGAATTGGTTATCATATTACATCTGTTTTATATAAATATATAAATAGGCTACAATTGTATGGTTCTTTTGCAAGAGTCCATACTTGTTGAGCAGATCCATTTTACATAAGTTTTGTCAGAACCAGGGCCCTCCTGTTTGAGCAAATACTCTGCCCAATAGCAGGTGTTGCAGAAGGCCATTTAAGTCTCTGTACTGACAAGGGAGATATTATATTGTGAAAAACAGGAGAGAAGTTGGTAATTTCTTTGTGTACTGATCATTCCACATATTGTAAAATTTGTTAGTGGTAAGCAATATATTGTATGTATTATCATATTTTTAATTTTTTATTGTTAGAATTAATGGACCATGTTAGTTTGTTATTTGTTTCTATTTGTTTCTGTTGATAAGATGCTCATATAGATACTGCAGCCACCAAAGGAGACCACTTGTTGAAATGCATCTGGCTGAAAACTATAGCGGATTGAAAATATAGGACTTTTAAGGAGGGTGTACAGACTGGCCATTAAGGCCAGCCTGGGGGCAGAGTTGGGGCATGGTATCCACACGACGCATGCCTCGACTCTGCCCCCAGGCCAGCGTGATGCTGCACACCACACCACACAGCAGGCAGCATCACAGTGCTCCTCTGGCGCTGTGTCTAGATGATGCAGCACCAAAGGAGCACCCTTTTTGCCGCTCCTTTTTGTGCCACAAAAAGGCCAGATCAGGGCCATGGTGTGCTGTTGCTGGAACCCCAATCTGGTGCTAAAAAAGATGGCTACAGGCTACCCCTTACGGGCAGTCTGTATAGGCTATGTTTTCCAAGGCTTTTTGTGACATCAGAGACCGATTAATGTTGTCGCAGAGAGCATAGGACCCGAGTTCTCATTTGATGTATTTTATGCACAGTATAACTCCAATATTACTTTGTTTGAAAATTTTAAGCAGTATATAAATACTTTCAATATTAATCATATAGAGTGTGTTATTGTTCAGATTTTGTGAATACCTAACCTTTTTTTCTTAATATTTTCAACATCAGTTTTATTGCTTATTTTAAATTTTTATTCATTTACAAAAATTATACTTATTTTCTAATGGCTGATCTCAGAAATATTGGATTGTGGTTTCTACTTTCACATTCATGAACGTCTAATTCTTGTGGGATATAGACTGAAGACTTCAATAGGACTTCAGTGGATGTCATTAGGCTGTATAATGAAGCGAAGAAAACCAGCATGGCAGTGCTTATCATGGTTTGCATATGTTGCCCTAATAGCTTGGTGTCTAACTATGCACATTAATTGACTACCAAATTGAGCTCCATATGTTGCTCTTCACAGTACTAGAAAAGTGATCAGCTGTAATGACATTTTGCAGAATCAAGGTGCGCACATAGCTTTCACTATGTATGGACAACATCACAGCTCCCAGTGTGAATACTACACATTTGCAGATGGTCCTGAAAGATCCTGCAGCTATGAGAATAGCTGTTGATAATTCGGAGGAAGACAGATTAGTATACCATTAGTGCAGGCTGAATCAATCTTAGAACAGGCTGAATCAATCTTAGAACTCATTTGTAAGTAAAGGAAAATTATTTTCATTTTCAATTTAGCTTTTGTATAATATTTTAATTAAGAATTAAGTTTAATGAAGAAGTTGCATCTCATCTCGAAGTTTTAAGTTAAAACATTTTAATTCTATTATTATGGTAATTGATGTACATGGTAACATGGTAAAGTTATCCAAGTAAATGAACAGTGTCCTAAAAACAACAACATCATATCCTGAAAACTATATGAAGCTTAAGTGATATCAGATAAGGTTTAGGGTTGTGCTCCATAATCAAGTTCTTGGTTCTGAAGAGGAAGTTACATGAAAAGGAGCCAGACTAGCAAAGTGGCTCTTGAACAATAGTAAGCAAATCATGTGGTCAGGCCTGAATTTTGTAAGAACTCTCAAGACTGGCTTGCCCTCAGATCTGAGGAACAAGTGAGCTCTGCCTTGCTGTAAGTCAAGCAATACACTGATTAGAATTATGTCTATATGTGACTTTGAGCAGGGAAACTAACATCGTTTCCTACGCGTCTCACCAGAGGTAGTGAGAAGAAATAAACCCATAATCTCTAGAATAATTGGGGGGGGGGGGGATGGAAAACATTTGCTTTGATTTTAAGCTTGCCCTTCTTCTGCAAATTCAACACTATTTAGTTAATATTATGTGATAAGTGAGGGAAGATGTCCTCTCTAACCCCCTATCAGACAATTCCTCTTTCATCCAAGACCGCAAGCAGTTGTATGTTTTGAAATTTGAACAGTGGATAGTAAGTCTTATAGCTGGCATCCCCAGTGTGGTGGTTGCAGGCAACAATGATCCTATGGAAACCATTCAGGTTTCTGCCAAGTATTCTAGTATCCTTGTTTTTTAGATTATGAATGACAATTGTAAATGAATCACAGTTTCTTCTGATTTGACAGTAAACTCAAAAAAGAAAGAATAATGGTTTCTATCTACTAGTAATGTCCTATTAGGCCTGTTCTCTGAGAATTGTTATAATTGGATGTTACCTGCAAACTGGTCTGTGGACTTCTAGCAAGGGAGACAACAAACTATTGCCTGTACCTCCCTGCAAGAATGACAAATGACAAGTATGTGATGAGGGAGGGATATTTCTGTCCAGGTGGAGGAAGGAAAATGAAGAGCTAGGATCTGCACCAAAAAAAAAAAAGGAAAAAAAATGAATGGTGGGGGGCTGCAAAACAAGAAAAGGCAGAGGAACCTAAGCCTGTTTGCTGATTCTAGGAGAGAAGAGCATGCATTTTTAGAGGAATGTGCTAAGAGACTCTTCCTGGAGATTAATTCACTTGCTTTCTGTGAAATTGGTATACAGAAAACTGGGTTTTTAAAGAGTGATTTTCTGTGTCACAAACCTTACCTTCAGAGAAGGAAACTGGGGAGTATCCAGAAACTGGAGACATTTCTCAAGATGCTCCAAAGATGGTTGTTTTATTGCTAAAAAGAATTAGGTTTCTTCTTCAGATCCTAGTTTTACCACATTTTCATGCAAGTTACCTGTTCTCTTTCTGTAAAATGTGGTTTGTTTGTTTTCTCACTTCGTCTGCAGCTATTATGTGACCATGCCCATGACGCTTCCTCAAAATACAGGTGTACCCACTAGACCAAAAGGGTTGATGACCCATGCCTTACAAACTTTCCGTAAAATTATTAAACTCATTAAAATTCTTTAAAATTTATATGCAATCTGGGCATAAAGACCCTGATGTTGTGCTTAAAAAAACAACAAACCAAAAAAGCAAAAACAAAACAAAAACCCAAAAGCAAATACATAATCAGCAAGAAGACTATGTGATAAAAGCTTCTTGGATCTTCCCAATGCAACATGACTGTGTGTAATTGAGATTCCTGGTTTTGATCATTTCTCAATTGAAGGCTGTGTTTAGTATCCATGTTAATTCTTTCTTATACACACCTGCTTATGCTGAAAGAGGTGATTTATTTTCCATGAACCTTTACAAGGAGTAATAGAGATTGCCAATGCAACTTAGTGGCAACTTAAAAGGGAAAGAGATATTTGTGTTTTCGCTCTCTATTAGCTAATGCTTTGCCAAGGGATGGAAAGGATGCAGTCTCTACGTTGTTTGGTATAAAGAGGAAAATTTCACAGTGGTCAGAATGAGGAGGGGCTTACCTGTAAGAATGTCTCCCTCCACACTACCTGAATTGAGTAGAGCTACATCTTCACAAAATGCAGGCTTGTGACTAACATTATTATAATTTTTTCTCCTACTGTATGCTTTTTTTTTAAAATACCCTTTCCTGATGGAGAACCCAATGGAACTTTGAAATCTTGGAACATGTATTTTGTGCATTTTGCTTGTCCCCATAAAGATATCACTGTTTTTTGGATTTTTGATGTTATTTTACTTTGCTACATGACCAACATAGCTACCCCTGGATATGTTTTCAAGATAAATTATTAGACCATGGAATCCTTTTGTATGTTTAAAAGCTGAGAGCCATTTTCCTTGCATGTCTATGAATCCATGCTACCCTCCCTTTCCTCCTTCACATAATAAGTATATGAAAGGATATCAAGTTCAGTGATTAAAGATTATGCTTTGTAGCTATAGAAGGCCTAGATATTTTTTGTACTTTACTGTATGATAGGACAGGTGGAAAGTGCCTGAGACCACAAAGTGTTACAAATTCCCTCTCTACATCAAAACAGTTTTTATAGTAATGTATTTAATAGGCTCTGGCTTTAATGAAATAGATTGTGTTTGCAAAACTAGTTCATGAAATGTAATAATGCCATATGTATGTGAATTGATTATTCTAATTAAGATAGATAGTTGAGCTTGGTTTACTAAGTATTTCTTTTCCTTGCTGAATACTGATGTTAAAAATTCAAGTGGGCAATATTGGTTTGATGTCATCTGTTCCTTTGAAGAGAAAATGGGAAGACTTTGTATTCTTACTCCAGCTTCAATATTGTGTCCCATCACACACAATTTTCACCAACAGCTTTGCACTTTAGGCACAATGGTTTAACACTGAAACACAAGCCAATGGTTGCTATCCAGTTAGATTAACGTATGTACCTGACTATAAGTCAAGAAATTTATGCCTCAAATTTGACCCTAAAAACTTGGTTCAACTTATACACATATCAGTGTGAGGACAGTCAGGCTGGATAGAAGGAGGAAGGATGGGATCTTCCCCCTCAAGCCTCTCCTCCGACCCTGGGCTGGAGAGAAGGAGGAAGGATGGGCTCTTTCCCCTCTAGCCTCTCCTCTGACCCTGGGCTGGAGAGAAGGAGGAAGGATGGGCTCTTTCCCCTCTAGCCTCTCCTCCGACCCTGGGCTAGAGAGAAGGAGAAATGATGGGCTCTTCCTCCTCAAGTCTGTCCTCCAACCCTGGATTGGAGAGAAGGAGAAAGGGCGGGCTCTCCTCCAACCCGGCAGTCTTCCTAAGATTTACACTTGACTTATCCACGGATCACATCAGAAACCATAATTTTGGCCCCCAAACCTGATCTCGACATGAGGTTGACTTATGCTTGGGCAATCCTGTATACTACTATAAAACTACTATACATCATTAATCTGCACCAACAAGAGGCGCCTGCAGCGTTTGTTCTCCTGCTTCAATACACTGCTAAAACCTCCCTCTCCTCCTGTCTTCTCATCATTTTCCCCAACTGACTTCGCCAACTACTTCCTCACAAAAGTCACTACTATTTGATCCGAAATTGTTCCTCCTCATTTGCCCCCCACCACTAATCTCCTGGTACCTTCTACCAATAAACTCTCTGTGTTTCTACCTGTTTCTCTGGATGAACTCTCTACACTGCTAAATTCTTCCAAACCTACAACTTGTTCTCTTGATCCTATCCCCTCCCCTCTTCTAATCTCTATAACCCCTTCTTTTCTGCCCTCACTCCTCTATATCTTTAATCTTTCTCTCTCTTCGGGTTCCTTCCCTTCTGACTTCAATCATGCTCTCGTTTCCCCAATTCTGAAGAAATCCTCTCTCGACCCCTCTACTTTGTCTAGCTATCGTCCGATTTCTCTTTTTCCTTTTCTCTCTAAGGTTCTGGAACAGGTAGTTTATTCTCGCTGTCTTGAGTTTCTCAAAGCCAACTCCATCCTGGACCCTTTCCGCCCACGGCACTCTACAAAGACAGCCCTAACCAAGATTTCAAATGATCTCTTGCAGGCCAAGGCGAATGGCCTCTACTCTATTCCCATTCTTCTTGATTTGTCTGCAGTCTTCGACACCGTGGACCACTGTCTCTTGCTTGGCTTACTTTGTGACCGTGGGTTCTCCAACTCTGTTCTCAACTGGTTTAAATTTTATTTATCAGGCCGATCTTTTGCAGTGGTCACAGGTGGTCAGACTTCCTCCTCTGTTCCCTTATCTGTTGGAGTTCTTCAGGGCTCTGTCCTGGGTCCCCTTTTGTTCTCTTTATACACATTGTCCCTTGGTAAACTCATCAATTCTTTTGGTTTCTCTTATCATTTGTACACCGATGACAGCTGTATCTTTCCACCCCTGACCTTTCGCCAGGGCTTGAACAGCAAGTTTCATCTTGTCTGGCTGCTGTCTCTCAGTGGATGCGGCATCAGCGCTTGAAGCTCAACATGTCTAAGACAGAGCTTCTTGTCTTCCCACCTAAGCCCACCCTTCAATACTCCTTTTCTGTTTCTGTTGACGGCACTTCTATTCAACTGGTTCAGCAAGCCTGCAGTCTTGGTTTCATTTTTTATTCCTTTATGTTGTTTATTCCCCAGATTCAGGCCACCTCCAAGACCTGTAGATTCTCTCTTTACAACATTGCTAAAATCTGTCCATTCCTCTCAGCCTCCACTGCCAAGACTCTGGTCCATGACCTAGTGGTCTCATGATTAGATTATTGTAACCTTCTTCTGACAGGGCTTCCTCTCTCTCACCTCCATCCTCTAATCTCTGTCCAGAACTCCGCAGCATGTATTATCACATCCGCTCGCCACTTTGACCATGTTTCTCCTCTCTTCTCCTCCCTTCATTGGCTCCCCTTCCACATCCAGTACAAGCTTTTGTTATTGGCTTTCAAAGTCCTCCATGGACTGGCCCCTCCTTACTTGTCTGAACTTCTTTCTCCTCACACTCCTTCTCTTCCCCTCCGTTCTGGTAGTCAAGGTCTTCTGTCCCAGATCCATCCCTTCTCACTTGCTGCCCCTCACTCCTAGAACCTTCTACCCCCACATGTGTGCTTCATCACTTCTCTAACCAGATTCAAAATTAAGTTAAAGACGATATTGTTTAGGGAACGTTCCCAGGTTTGTGCCGTTTGCCCCAGGATGTCTCCTTTTAACTATGTATTAAGAAGCCGAGCCCTCCCTCCAGTCCATTTGTCTTGGTCCAGGCCCCAGAGGGAGAGAGGAACCACTGGACATCATCCCCTTTCCCAACACCTTTCCCTTCTCTTTTTGTGTTGTCTCTTTTAGACTGTAAGCCTGAGGGCAGGGAACTGTCTAAATATAAGATTGTATGTCCTGCACTGTGTAAATTTACAGCGCTATATAAATAAAGGATAATAGTAATAGTAATAATAATAATAATAATAATAATATCCACTGTGTGGACAAGATGGATATTACAACATTGGGGTAATCTATTTAACAGGGGCATGTTGTACTCATTTCAGATGCTTCAGGATAAATGCACGAGCAGACAAGATCAGTGTTTTTTATTTACCTGCAACTTATATCAATTATTTGGAATCTTTTTGGTAAGTTTAATTTAATGGATGCAACTTTACTGGAACCAATTAATTAATGTATGCTGTAAGTAAAGTGAGCCTAGCAGATAATGTGTACCACAAGGGTGAGGAAACTGTGTTCTTCCAGCTGCTGTTGGACATTGACTCTCACCAAACTCAGCCTGCATGGTCAGAGAACAAGGAAGGTGGAAGGCCACAAATTGTTCCTCCTTGATGTATAATATGTTGTTACTTTACTTAGGTTGACATTTATGAAATTGCAAATACTAAAAGGTTTTTTTCCCCATCAGTAATAGCAAAAAGTCACAAAACTGTAGCAGTTTATTGTACTACGAGCTTCTGTAAGACTATTGCCTCAGAATCCTTACATATTGTCAAGATTCTGTGGCATATTTTGGTGCAATCAGTTCATGTGGGACACTGTCCAAGCATGCAGATCCACAGGTTTTTGGTCACAGATGATGCATATATCCTAGAACACACACAGCATTCTGCACACAAACAGGGAACATTTATAGTTATGAGCAAGGTGTCTTTTGAATGAAAATAATCTCCTTGACAAACACCATAAACTTCCAAGGAATATGAGGACTTCCTAGATATAGTTAATGAGCCACTCCCTTTATAATTTCCGCTCCATTGTTTCATTTTCAATAAAAACTGCTATTCAAAACCTGTTGTTCCTTTTAACAGAACCAACAGAGACTTCAGTATTTTTTGTAACTATTTGAGTGTTTTTGTTGTTGTTAGAGTCTAGCAGTTGTTCAATTTTTGTTGCGTCTCTAAAAATCAAGATTTGGAACCAATTTTTTTTTAAGGAAATAGATTGTTTATGTGTATGTTTTGTTGTGATGTTTCTGTGATATTCGCCTCTATTGCTAAAAGTTAGTGTAGCTTGGTCCAGGAGAGATTGAGATTGGGATATAAATAAATTTTATTATTATTATTATTATTATTATTAGATTTAAAGATGTGGATATGGATATAGATACAGTGAGAAATGAGAGCCAGCATGGCATAGTTTGAGCATTGGACTACATCTCTGGAGATGAGGGCTCAAATCCCTGATCAGACATGGAAATCCACTGGGTAATCCTGGAAAAATCATACTCTCTCAGCATCAGAGGAAGGCAAAGACCAGCCCCCTCTGATTAATTCTTGGCAGGAAAATCCTGTGATAGGTTTGCTTTAAGGTTGCCATAAGTCAGTAATGACTTGAATACAACAATAACAGAGAGAAATATTTTGAGGGACTGCTGTACAATTTAAAATCTAATTACAAAATTAGGTCTGCAATGCATCCTATTTGAATTTCTATTTTGCTGGGAATACAGAATATGTTCCCAGTACAAGAACTCATGTGACAGTATAAGAGGCCAGCAGGCAAGAGAACATTGATGTCTAAATTTTAAAGATATTATGCCTTCCAAAATGACCCATTTAAAGCAATGGAAGATAAGCTCTTTCATTAACATTTTATTAACATTTCAAGTTAGCTGAAGTAAAAGTTAGTTGGCTAGTTTTAATATTGAGCATCTTGTTTTTCTTTATGAGCAAATGATTCCATTTAGTACTGTTCGTGTGTGGTGTGTATGATTTATTTTGCCTTTATTTGAGTCATTTGTAGATGGGTCCTGAAGGTTTACTTAAAGGTTTTCTGTGAGATAAGATCCCTTTATGAGAAAATGAGGAAAATACATTCCTTGGAGATATTCAGAAGGGTGGGAAAGAGTAAGACTATTAAATTAAAAAATAAAGTGCTTTAATTTCTTGGAGAGTTGTTGAGAAGGTCAGCTTTGCCTGACATTGGAATGTGTGATGCTACACATAAGCAGAAATGCAGATTAAACTTGTCCCTTGAGGTATGTGCTGGTCTGAGCAGCAAACAGATTTGAAATTGACATTGACATTTGAAATTGACTTGTTCTTTTTTAATGCTGCTTTTTTGTACAATACGGTTGACTCATTCATTCATTTCGATTTGACAATGTAGTATTACAAATGCCTTTGTGAAACCACCAAGCATCTTTTCAGAACTGAAATTTACAAATACCTTTGTTGAATTTTATTAAAGGAGTTGTGCAAGATAAGAGAAATCAGGATTATCTCAGGTGCCTTTATAAGATACTGGATGTGAGTTTCTGAGATGATTGCAGAATAGTAATAATGTGACGGTTGTAATGTTGAGTTGGCCTCCTAATTTTTTAAATATATATATATATATATATGTTGAGATACTGCTATTATGCACTTGTTCTTTTCATGTAGCAATGCTGGTAAATGTGCAGTTGATAGTGCTGAAAATACAAATTAATCCAATGTAAATACCCTCACTTCATTATTGGTGGACCCCAGAACACTTCCAGTTTGATACTGACTTGCATTGGTCTTCAGTTCCTACCACTAGCCATGTAAAAAAATTATTTTGGAAAGAGGAAGGAGTAATGGTGGGGACAGTTGAAGAAATTATGCTCCTAAAATTATAACCAGGGAGCTTTGGATTTGTAGTGTCCATGGCATCATGACTCCATTTTGCATGCAAAGAAGAAATCACCTTTTCAAGTGTGCTGAAGATCAATCACACTTTCCGTATATCAACAGATCACTGAGGCAGTTTGTGTCTCTATCTCTACTTACATTTTATCCTTCTTAAAGATTCTACAGCCTTCCCTTTGTTTTCACGGATTTGAAATCCGCGCCCATCGCATAACCATGGGGATCAAATGGAGGGAGACTAAATGGGGTGTGTGCTCGCAGCTTCTGTTAGTGCGCACTCGCAGGCACACACTGCCATTCAAGCCAATGGGGCTTGAATATTGGCAAGTTTCCATTTTCGCGGGGGGCTCCAGAACTGATCCCCTGTGAAAATGGAGAGCTGGCTGTATTTTGTTGTGATTTAGGAAGGGATATGTATGTGGAATGAACATGTGTGCACTGGCGAGGGAAGAGTGCACATGATCTACCTAACTTGTTAAGCTTTGGAATTTTGGAGTAGAGCATAAAAATAGGAAAAAAATTGAACAAGGTTAAGAGGACTTGCCCTTTATTTCTCTGCAAGGTGTTTGCCAGAAAGATATCTTGCACTGTTCTTTAATGTTATTTCCATATGAGCAACAACAATGTTAGTGCTGCATATAACCCTCAACTTAATTTCAAAAGCCCTCTGCGTGCAATCAGTTCAGACATCTAGAAAGAATAATATGTTCTTTCTTCAGGAGCCAGTTGAGTGGAGAGAAAGAGGGTCTCAAAGAGAGAAAGAAGCAAAATGATTGTACAAAAGAAAATGGGGAGCTGCTCATGTTTGTCCCAGGTCTTTCCCACCACTGGCTTCAACCTTACATATTGTATCAGGTCTTGACAGACTACCCCTGAGGAGAATGTGTCCATCTACAGAAAAAATTGTCCACCTCTGATCTAGTTGTTCACCACTGAATATTTATTTTAAAGTTATTCAATAGAGCAGTTCTAAAGGGATGGCTGGTAAACACTCATAGGTGACATAGTTAGTGATACATTTGTGATTTTTGCTCCCAACCTCTCCCCTTAGGTTATTTGCTGTCTAGAAGAGAGGGACAAGCAGGATCACCTGAAAAGCCTCTCTCTGATCTGGGTCGTGTCTCCTACTTGGCCTATTGGAAAAGTGTCGTCCTGGAATATCTTTATTGCCATCATGAGAAACAGATCAGCATCAAAGGAATGAGCCGAGCAACTGGGATGTGTCCCCATGACATTGCCACCACCCTGCAGCAACACAGCATGATAGACAGGAGAGAAGAAAAGTCAGTAAACATTATGTTGCCTTGTGTCTTCTGATATGTATTTGCTAGCCCACTTTTGTTGTTGTGTACATTTTCCTAGAGTTTCATTTCACTTTTGTTGTATTTGAACAGCATGAGAAACAGACAGGAAATCATTCTGGATTGGGACAAACCCTTCAGTCAGAACTGGCAGGAACCTAGGAATATTGGCAGGAACAAACAGAATACCCACCGTGAGGATAGACTTTTCCTAGTTTAGAGAAGAAAGGCGTGAGTGTGTTTGTGTGTGTCTTTCCCTCTGAAGCTTTGTTCCCCTTGGAGGAAAACGTAAGGTGAAGATACAGTTCACCCACATCATATGCAGGCGCGCTATATATATACAGAAGAGGCAATGGTGTGTGCGTCCATGACGTGTGTGCCCATGAGATCCCCCACGTAAGAAAAGGTCGCACTGTACAAAGCTCCCGTTTCACCTCTAACTATCTGCCTGAGATACAGAAAGCATAATGAGTGAGATAGCTGAAGAGGCTATCCTCTGGGTCTTTCTGAGACTCTCTTTCTTGCTACCCAGCTGGCTCCTGAAAGAAGCCCTGAAGAGCCATCTGCAAATCACTACTTCAGACTGAGCAGTGCACAGAGTGACAAAATGAGGCAAGAAAGAATGTAGAACAGAAATTGGGAACTGTGGCTTTAAAGATGTTCTTAGACTCTGATTAATATCAAATTCAAATCATTCCCCAGTCAGCAAGGATTTGAGATGATGAGATTTACAGGGCCACAGGTTCCTTGCCCCTAATTCTCATCAAAATTTCTCTGGATCAATTGGAGTAACTTGAAGGGCCATCATTAGCCAGCAGCTGAGGGTAGAGGAAGTGTAACCTCCATGACTCCTTTTGCTTGGTAGTAAGAACATTTCCAGGATTTCCTAATGGAGAGAAAGGAGCCCAAATGAACTCTCCCACCTCTGGGTCTCACTCTTCTTTTGCTTTCTCTTTATGGACACACTGTGCAAGTTATTGAAACTACACAGAGAAACTTGAGAATATTCTAGAGCTTTAGCTAGGAATCTGTAGTCTAGCCCTGACTTCTAGAAAGGGAGGGAAACCATTGCCTAAATCGGTAGGGTGAGCACTTTTCCATCTTAAATCAGTTAAGATTGCTGGATGACCAACACCTTGGTGGAATCCTCTACATCAGCACATTAGAAGCCTTTGATTTCCCCCCATACTCCTTTTCTTTAGACCACAACTCCATGCTTGGTTTTCCTATTAGAGGAAATTTGATTTGAGATCCCTTCATCTCCTCCAATTACTACTATCTAAGGGTAAAGCAGATGGCCACCAGAGAGATCACTCCCAATTACTTTGTCCAGTTTCTTCCCAGGGAGCCTGTATAACTCCAATACTGTTTTCAGCATCAAAGATATTTTCATTCTCTTACATTTTAAAGTGCATTTTAATGTAGTAGTTTTTAGATTGCTGATAGTTGCTATATTTTATTAGTGTGTTTTAACTTGTTTTGTAAAGCCAGCTAGAAATCTTTGTATAGAAAGCTTTAAATAACTAAATAAAATCTGCAAGAGGCAGACTTTTTGAGGGGTGGAATCCTTTTCTTAGATAGTCATGCCTTCTTGTCGGTGCTTTAGCAAGAAGGACTAGTGATCAATGCCTTTAGCTTTGATCCTCTGTGGAGTTGGACTTTGCTGCTTTATATCCTTAGGTTCTTTTGTATAGTATTTTAAATGTCTAGATCTTTTCCCTTTCTCTTTCTTTCTTTCTTTCTTTCTTTCTTTCTTTCTTTCTTTTTTGTCCACCACAGTCTTTACTAGCTGTTCTTACAATCTTTTCTCCTTGCATTCTTCCACCACACCCATGGGTGATCAAGGTTCTGGAACTTCATCTCAAAGTATTTTGACCAGGAATAAACCTCTCAGCATCTTGGAGCAGAAAGCATAGTGTTTAGAAAGCAAGGAAACTGATCCAGTAGTCAAGTACAAGAAATAGCAATATTTCAGTGAACAGAGCTATCATGCTGAGCTGAGTTGAGCCCAGTTTGTGTGAGTGAGACTGTAATCTCCTGATTTCCTTCCCACCACAAATATGTCAGAGGTCTCTGGTGATACTTTTGCTTCTTATGATTGACTTGGATGTTTCTTTTGTCATGGATGACAAGATGCATATAACAAATTTTCTTGGTGTTTGAAAAAACAACAACCCAAAGTCTGTGGTTGTGGAGATAAGAGTTTCATTTGATATAAACATGTTAACATTTTATCCATTTTCCTTAGTCCCGCTATTGTTTTGAGAATTTTCAAAGTTGTTAGGCCCAGGCTTCTACTGGCCACTGTAGTATCCAGGAATACCGCTTCATACCCTTAAGGAGTGTCTAAGCGGTTTACAATTGTAAGCTATTTGACAACATCTATAAGGACACACTTTCTAAAAGTTCCTTCCTCTTCATTTGTCTGATGCAAATTCCATGCTTGTGCATTCTACACAAAGGAGAGACAATGTTGGGACTCCGATCCTGGATCACAGCTAAGACCCATGCCTCTGTCTTAGATGAGGAAGGGCCAGCACAGTTCAGTTGAAAAAGTGGAAGTAGATTTACTGCATACTAATCCAGACCACACATCCTCATGAACCTGTCAGCCATGAGAGCATCAAGCCAAGGAAACCCAAATTAAAATCTCCCAAGGGGGGAAGAAAACCCTGAGCCTTCAGTCCCACCCCAACCACCAAAATGAATCCATCACCACACCAGGATCCTTGATTTTCTCCATGTATTCCTATTAACACGGAACTAATAGAAAAGAGTTCAAGTGCTAGAGTAATCTTACCATTATGTATTAACCTCCTTGACAACATGATAGCATAACAATGACTGTGTAGCTTTAGTCATCATTTTTACTTTTGACTTGAATCCCATTTTGAGAGAAAGGCAGGATATGAATCCAAATAAATATACAGTTGGCCCTCCTTATCCATGGATTTTTTATGCACGGATTTGAGCAAACACGGCTTGAAAATATTCCAAAAAAGTATAAATTCCAAATAGCAAACCTTGATTTTCTGTTTTATATATGGGACACTATTTTGTTGTGCCATTATATTTAATGGGACTTGAGCATCCACGTGTTATCCATGGGGGCTCCTGGAACCAAACCCCATCGGCTAACCTGTACCCAATGTATAAATAAATACTTCTTGATAGTCTCTGGTATATCAGGGTTTTTTTAATGACATGCAAGAAGTTGTGTTGGTGGGAGGGATGATGGGGTTTTATCTTACATTGTTATATTTATTTTATTGTGAGCCGCTTCGATCCGGATGGAGAGGCGAGATATAAATAAAATTTTATCATCATTATTTTATTATTAAGTCTTTTCAGGTAGAACACAGATTGTACAGTGGAACATGATTCAAGAAAGGGGCCACATCTAAATCTAATCTCTATAGGGCTTTCTAGATTGGCAGGAAAGTGTGACATGAAGTTGCCTTTTCCTTAATGCTTAGCAGCTGCACCGCAGCCTTTAGATGGAGCTGCGCTGTTCCGTAGTTTTTAAAAAAGAAGCTGGGGAAACCAGCACCTTTTTAAAGGCGCTTCTTCTCCCCTAAAACGCAAAAAAAGTGTTTTCATGGCACACTTTCCCTTTTTCTCATCTAAAGGCTAGACTTTCATGCAGCCATGAACACACTTCTTTGCCAACCTAGATCAGGCCTATATTTGCCAGACAAAAAGATTAGTCAGACTGTGCTTGGTCCCATCAATTTGATTCTTGCTTCTTTAAGACAGCTGCCTACTCCAAAGAGTGGGGCGAGCTTCACGCCCAATCATTTCTTTCTCTTAAGTTTTCATTTGACTCCCTGCTATTTTATTTCTTCCTCTTATCCATGTTGTTGTTACTACCACACTGTCTCATCTGCTTAGAGTATTGCTTTCTCTGAGTATTAACTGTTACTTGTTAGAGTTATTCTGCCAAGTTAATCACTCTTCTGCTATTGGGGAGCCCTCTGAGTTGCATCTCCTTCTGCACTGCTGTCTCAGAAGGTCTACTGGCAAAGTACCAAAGAGTGTGTGCGCCTCTTGCACATTTTCACAGAGGATTTTTCTACTTTTGCGCTGATGAAACAATATACCATCCTCAGCATATCTTGATCTCTGTGGGATCAGTGAGTTCACCACTTCTAACAAATTTCTGGATGGTTGTACTTTGTACCATTCTTCCATGAATAAATGAGGAAGACCAAAAGATACTCTAAACACTTTTTCAGCCCAGTCTGCTCGTCTCTGAAGCTGTCATGTTGTAGGATAATGTTTTCCTGTCTTATGTTTTAATGTTATGGCAGGTGCCACATCAGTACTTTGTATTACATAGACAATTACTTTCTAGTTACTACATCACAAATACCAACAGTACATTTAAATCTCACTGTTCATTTCTTTCATCTTATTGGTTGTTTTTGAAAAGCACTATCCAAATACCAAAGTCCATTTCAGTTTAATGGAACTCATTAAAATTTCCAGGGTTTATGATTTCATCCTGAATAAGAGGACTTTTACCATATTATTTAGTGCCTGCTTCAGTATTGCAAAAATTCTAAACAGAGAGTAGTGCTGTTCTAAAGGCTTCTCATTTGCATGGTTTACGTGCTTTTAAAAATAAGAAGCATCAGATCCTGCTTCCTGTTTGAGTGTCCAGCAACCACTCAGTAAAATTGCTTTTCATTATCTCCAGCTCTTTCCTTTCTTCTTCTGCCTTTTCTTCTACTATTCTGCAGCTTCATCACCAAATGCTGGTGTGCCCCCTGTCACTTTCTTTCTACAAACTAAACATGGTCTTGAGAAATATATTCAATCTTTAATTAATTAATATTCCATTATTGTCCCAATTTGGGATTAAAGGCACTCCAATCATAAATTAAAACATAATACATCTTTAAAAGAAATATAATAAAATATTTTAAATGGTTAGACACATCAAGCATGACAACCTTTTGCCAGAAATCAGTAGCTAATAGTTGGAAATATGCTGCTAATGGAATTATGAACATAACAAAATTGTGCCTTTGAAACTCTCAGATTTCCCAGCAGAGAAGGTCCCATCCTCCTGAACCGTGGGGTAACTCCTCCCATTTGCTCCTAAGGCAGGAAATAGAAACAAAAACAAGCCAGGCCCCCCAATGGGAGGGGCTATAACCCCTCAGGAAGCCAGTCTTGTTTCCTGCCTTGCTCCTAGCGGGACGCTTGCTCAACAGCTAGCTTCTTCAGATCAAGACTGCCTTTTTAAAGCTGCTGGCCTTCCGCCCTCTACCTCTCCCCATGGAGAATTCCACTGTAGAAGAGGCTGCTGAGGCAGCAGAGAGCTCACCCCTCTCCCAGACCTCCATCCATCCAGAACAGCTGGCCAGGGAGCCTGTTGGAGAGCTGCAGCCAGGGGAGGGTTGCCCCCTCCGCGTTGCTGCCGAGGCTCGGGCCTCGTGCCCAGTCCACTCAGGGCCTGAACAGCTGGAGACCTGGCAGACTCCATCTCAGCAGGGGTTCCGGGGGTGAGTAGTGCTGTCCCTCTCCATGCTCTCCGTGAGTCCCCGGACTTTGCGGACCTTGTGAGGTCCATTTTTGCCCAGGAGGCGGCTTCCTACCTTAGGGGTGCCTTATCTGGTGCTAGAGCAGCAAACAGCCCTTTCCAAACGGCCTCCCTTGGGACCTCTGGGGGCCTCCCCCCCTCCAGCCAGGCTTTGGAGCCTCCTGGGGCCACTTCTCCTTTTGGTTTGGCTTCCCTGGGGTGGGGGGACTCAGGCTCTTCTTCCTCCTCTGCCGCCGGTCTGGGCCCTTCCCGGATGGATTCCTCATGCCCCTCCAGCACGGCGGATCCCCGGCTGCTCTCCCAGCCATGGCTGGCGCTGGCTTGGATGGGCCTTGTGGCTCCTCAGCCCTTCCCCTATCCCCAGTTCTTCTCCCCAGGGGCCCTTCCCTCTGGGTTTGGGGCTCCCATGGCCGTGACTCCACGGGGCTTTGAGTCCTCCATGCTTCCTCCTCAAGTATCAGGGGACCGCCAGCTCTCCCACATTTTTGGTGGCCGCCATTCCTTCCAGGAGGCCAGCGGCAGCCATCTTAGTCACGTGGCTGGGAGCGGCCATCTTCCCAGCCCACATGGCAGTGGCCATCTTGGTGACTCCAATGGGGGATGCCATCTTCCCTCCCCCCAGGAGGGAGGGGTTTCCCAGGGACCCGCTTCCTCCTCCATTCTGCCCAGCAACCCAGGAGCCCTGCAGGAGCCTCCCATTGGAGCCAAGCGGGGCCGAGGCGACCAGGAGGAGATACTCTTGTTGTCAGACTCGGAGGCAGACGATGCGACAGTGCA
Organism: Urosaurus nigricauda; assembly: GCA_034509955.1. NCBI lineage: Eukaryota > Metazoa > Chordata > Lepidosauria > Squamata > Phrynosomatidae > Urosaurus > Urosaurus nigricauda. The sequence continues at coordinate 158,366,434 of JAOEGL010000003.1, forward strand.
CCCTTCCAAAAAAGCCGAGGTCTGACGGGGGTAGTGGGGCTTCCTCCGCCCTTTGCGGGAGGGGAGAGACAGAGGTGGCCACTGATGAAGTAGAGGAGGGGGAACTGTCGGGTGAAGAGCTGAAGGAGGAGTGGGAGGCTCCTCACTCCTCCGCATGCCTTTTCCGTTTGGAGGATTTTCCCAGGCTCCTTAATAAGACCCGTAAGGCACTGGGCATCTCTGCCCCCTCAGAGCCTCAGCCCCCTCCTGACAAGGGGGTTTTGTTCCCTAACCCCTCCCCCCCCCGAGCCTAGAGATTCCCTGTCCTGCAAATCTCATGCAGGTTATTAAGGAGGAGTGGCACAGGCCAGCTGTTCACAGTTCGTGCCCTGGTGTGATTAAAAAATCTACAACTTTCCCCCGTAGCGTCATGGACAAGCTCCAGATCCCCCTAGTGGATGCCCCTGTTTCTGCCCTCATGTCCTCCACCATTTTTGCTAAAGATGGTGAGGACAGCCTTAAAATTCCTGAAGATAAAAAGGAAGAGTCAGCCTTAAAAAAGGCCCACGAGGCCATGTCCATTGCTATTAGGGCGGCTGCTGTGGCCTCGATGGTGGCCAGGGCATCCCTCCAGGGGACACGGGAGCTTTTAGAACAGGTTCCCCTTCAGGATACCCGGATCAGACAGATCCTTAATAAGATCTCTGTGGCCTCAGCCTTTATGGCCGATGGGACCCTGGATGCAGTACAGTATTGTGCTAGGGCTCAGGCAGCAGTGTTGGCTGTCCGTCGCCAGCTATGGCTAAAAAATTGGAACGTTGTCACTAAGTCTAAGCAGAACTTAGCGTTCACCCCTTTTCTGGGGACCAAGCTTTTTGGGGAGTCTTAGATCAGGTCCTGGTAGAGGACAAAGATAAAAAGAAGTCTCTCCCGGGGGGTCATAAGGATCAGGATCCTAGCAGACCTAAGCCCAGACACCAGTTTTTTTGAGGCTCTAGGGCCTCCTTCCCCCCCCCTTCCTCTCAGTCCAGGGACTCCAGATCCTTCAGGCAGTGATGGGGAGAGTCCACGTTCCAACCCAGACAACAGCGACAGTCAGGTTTCTCCAAGGGCCAGGGAGGTGCCACCAAGGGAGCTAAATCCAATCAACAGGGGCACCTCCAGTGGGGGGCAAGCTCCAGGACTTTGTGAAGACTTGGGAGGACTCTACCTCAGATCAGTGGGTCTTGGACACCCTTAGATTCGGCTACAAGATAGACTTCCTTCGCTGACCCCACAACAGATTCATCCCTTCACCCAAGTCAAAGAGTCCGGAGAAACATCACCTCCTGCTGGAAGCCATCAGAGATCTGCTCCATCTGGAGGCGATAGAGACTGTCCCTCCCTCCCAGAGGCGAAAGGGCTGCTACTCCACTTTCTTTCTTGTCCCAAAGAAGAACGGCAAGTGGAGAACCATCCTCAATCTTAAGGGACTCAACAAATATGTCAGACAGGAGAAATTTCGTATGGAGGCCCTGCGCTCCATCCTCGAGTCTGTTCGGCCGAAGGACTTTCTAGTGTCGCTGGACCTGCGGGATGCTTACTTCCACGTCCCAGTCCATCAGGATTTTCGACGCTTCCTCCGATTTACCTACAACAACGTCCATTTTCAGTACAAGGTTTTGCCCTTTGGACTGTCGTCGGCCCCCAGGTTCTTTACCAAGGTCATGGTGGCTTTGGTAGCTCATTGGAGAGGGCGAGGCCTCCATGTCTACCCTTACTTGGACGACCTCTTGATCAGGTCGAGCTCCTTCCTGCAAGGCCAGAGGGATGTCGACCAGATCCTCAAGTCGCTGGAGCTCCATGGCTTCCTGGTAAACCTGGAGAAGAGTTCCTTGGTCCCGACCCAACCTGGGCTCCTGGATAGACATGGAGGAGGGGCTAGTCTCCCTCCCCCAGGACAGGAGGGAGGCCATTGTCAAGTCTGTTCGGATGGTCCTCAGACAGCTCAGGGCCTGCCTGTCAACCCTGGCCCAGCTTCAAGGAATGATGATTGCAGCCATGGACTGCCTGCCGTGGGCCCGCTTTCATTCCAGACACCTTCAATGGCTTCTATTACCACATCAGGAGGAGATAGCCCAGAGAGTCTCCCGGCTGATTCAGGTTCCGCAGGAAGTGCGGGACTCGTTGTTATGGTGGACTTCCACAGCCATCCTCAAAGGTCGTCCCATATGGAAACCAGACCTGATTCAGATTACGACGGACACGAGCTTGAGGGGATGGGGAGCCCATTGTGGCCGCCTCATAGCCCAGGGAAGGTGGTCCGAGGAGGAGAGGACCTACAGCATCAACTGGCTGGAGCTCAGGGCACTCCGACTGGCCCTCCAGGCCTTTGCCTCGGTAGTCAGGGGGTCCTCGGCGCTAATCCGGACCGACAACGTGACCACGAAAGCTCACCTCAACCGAGAGGGAGGCACAAAGTCGGAGTCCCTGATGGATGAGTCCAGACTTCTGTTTCAGTGGGCAGAGGACAACCTACTGAGCCTCGAGGCGGAGCACCTGAGAGGGGAACTCAACTCGACAGCCGATTGGCTCAGCAGGACAGATGTGGACCAGGGAGAGTGGAGCCTCCATCCAGATGTCTTCCAGGAAATCGTGGACAGGCTGGGCCATCCCCAGATGGACATGTTCGCCTCACCCGTGAATGCGAAGCTGCCGAGGTTCATCTCACGCTTCATGATGGAGGGAGCTGAGGCCTTCGACGCTTTCAACCTCAGGTGGTCAAATGCTCTGGTCTATGCCTTCCCTCCAATTTCGATCCTGCGAAGAGTCCTCGCAAAAATACGAGAAGAGGGCACAGAGGTGATTCTGGTGGCCCTGGAGTGGCCAAGGAGAGCGTGGTTCTCAGAGCTCAGGGACATGGCGTCAACCAGCTTCAGTCTCCCTCAACGCATCGACCTGCTATCCCAGGGTCAAGTGCTTCATCCGGATCCGGCCTGGCTCCGCCTTCGCGCCTGGAGGTTGAACAGATGCTGATGGGCTGCGGATATTCCGCTAAGGTGGTTGATTCGATATTGGCCTCCAGGTGCCCATCGACTAACAGGATTTATGAATATACGTTTAGAGCGTTCCGTAGATGGTGCAAACGCAAGAAGGTAAACCCGTCTAGCTTCTCCCTGTCGGAGCTGCTCCAGTTCCTCCAAGATGGCATTGATCAAGGGTTGAGGCCTAACACCATTAAGAGACAGGTGGCAGCTATTACGTCCATTCTACTGCATAAGAAGGCAGCTAGGCTGTCCACTCACCCTCATATCAAGAGACTCCTGAAGGGGATCGCCAATAGCTCTCCCCCAACAAGACATCGTTTCCCATCTTGGGACCTTTCCACAGTCCTCAAGGCGCTGACGGTGGCTCCTTTCGATCCTTTAAGAGAGGCATCACTCAAGCACCTTTCCTGGAAGGTCTTGTTCCTCACGGCCATTACGTCAGCCCGGCGTGTGTCCGAACTGGGGGCTCTGTCCATTAGAGAGGGCCTCTGCACCTTCCGTCCGGACTCCGTGGTGTTGCGGCGAGATCCGTCCTTCATCTCAAAGGTCAACTCACCGTTTCATGTCTCACAGGACATTTTGCTGCCGTCTTTCTGCCCCCATCCTAAGGAGGACCTGGAGAAGATATGGCACACTCTTGACGTGAGGAGAGCTATCAAGGTCTACATTTTCAGTAACCGTTCGCTGGGTTCCTCCCTTCCCTTCTTCCCTTCCTCCCTTCTTCCTCCCTTAGCAGGTGGATCAGGGACTGTATAGGTGCCTGCTACCAGACCCTGGACTTATCTCCCCCTGATGGGGTCTTGGCCCACTCCACCAGGAGCGCAGCAACTTCTGTGGCCCTGGGAACCTCTACCTCGCTTGCCGAAATTTGCAGAGCGGTGACGTGGAAGTCTCCCTCCACCTTTGTCAGGCATTACAGGCTTGACCTCTTCCAGTCCACAGAGGCGGCCTTTGGGAGACAAGTGCTCCAACGGGTGGTGTCTGGGTCTCCCGCCTCCTAAGCGCACTTCCCTCCCTGTTTTTCAAGGGGGGCTTTGGTAAATCCCACGGTTCAGGAGAATGGGACGTTCTCTGATGGGAAAAGGAACGTTGGTACTTACCCGTGAAATGTTCATTTCCAGAAGATAAGGTCCCAGCATCCTGCCCACCCTTTGGTGCTGGGGGGATACCCAGGTTCCATCCGGTGGATCTCTCTTTCTTTTTTCTGTTTTTCCTGATGTTAGTTGGTTTTTTATTCCTTCGATAGTTAGTCAAGTTGTTTTTTCTTGATGGGCTGGCTACTGACTGGCTTCCTGAAGGGGGATAGCCCCTCCCATTGGGGGGCCTGGCTTGTTTTTGTTCCTGTTTCCTGCCTTAGGAGCAAATGGGAGAAGCTACCCATGGTTCAGGATGCTGGGATCTTATCTGCTGGAAATGAACATATCACGGGTAAGTACCAACGTTCCTATTACTGTCATTGCTGATTCAGTTTGAAGGCCTGGGGCACACATGACAAGGGATATTCCAGGAATGTGATTGGGGAAACATTTATTTCCTTTAACACTAGTCCTTTGATATGATTTCCAAAATACCCTGAAGAACAAACCTCTTCATATCGAGGCAGATGTCTCAGATAAGGTATACATGAACAATTAAAACTGCAGATTGGCATTCAAAATTAGGATACAACTAGTGAACTCAGTACAGATAAATATGCCAATATTAATAATATTTTTTTAAAAAAAACCCTAAAAATGCAAGTATTAAACTACAGCAATAACAGTATAGTCACAACTACCACTGTCTCGGACATGCAGACTCATAACAGAGTAACAATCGTTATTGAAATACTGACCTCAAAAGAGTAAATCTCATCTGAAGTAGAAGCACATGTATAAAACCAAAAATATTTTGACCTAAAGGTCTTCTATGGTGTGTGTGTATGTGCATATATATGTTGAACTACAATCATCTGGGCTTAAAACATTCAGGCACCAGTAACCTAAATAGGCAGAAATCTTTTAGCTGCCTCTGTTTTTTTAGTAGTGTTCACCACTCTAGTGTTTATATACCATATGTACTCATTTGAGGGATTTCAGTAGAATACCTATCTGTATAGGGCTTGTAGAGTCCTTGACCTTTTCTGTTACTGCATTTTGTTAATATTTCTGAGGGTTTTTTATGTTATTGAATTTGATCTATTGGTCTGTAGTAAATTCACTAGGCATATTCCAAGTCTGCATATTTATTGTTTGGTACTGCAATTTATTTTCTTATGCAGTTAAAAAAATAAATCAAAATCAGCTAAAAGAATGACTTTTCCTTGAATTAGTAGAGCAGAATTGTTATTTCTACAGCCATTTGGTCATATCACTATGTAGAATTTAAGTATATGTGGAAACTTTCCTGTTTGAACTTCTTGACAAGACTCTTATCGGTAGACAAGAGTGATGCATGTGTGTCTTCTTTGTGGGGTTCTTTCTTTAAAGGGTTGTCTTTGGGAAAAAAACACATTCAGTAATTTGTCCTAACCTTCTCATTATTCCCAAGAATAATTCTGTTTCCACTTTGAAGAGCCTGATTTTTCTTCTTTCTCCCCTGTTCTCTATCCAATAGTTGCAAAGAGAAGGAATGGCACATTTTCAATCCCTTTCCTCTAACTTGGTGCCCTCTAAATGTTTTGCCTTACAACTACAACCAGCTCAGTCAGTAAGGCCAATGGCCATGAGTGATGGGAGTTTAGTCCAGAATATTTGGAAGATACCATTTAGAGGGAGTTGTTTTAGGCTGCATCCACACTGCAGAAATAATCCAATTTGACACCACTTTAGCTGCCGTGGCTATAGAATTCTGGAAATTGTAGTTTTGTGAGACATTTAGCCTTTCCTGTCAGATAGCTCTGGTGCCACAACAAACTACAATTTCCAGAATTCTGTAGCATTGAGCCATGGCAGTTAAAGTAATGCCAAATTGTTTCTGCATCTCAGATAAATTCCCTGGTTTTGGATTGTGCTGAAATTACTAAATAAATAAAATAAAGCTCATTTCACTACTATTATGCTACTACTTGGTACACAACTGTTTCTTTTGGTGCAGCCATTATGTGAAAAAGGCATCAGTTGTCAGTATAGTTAGGGGTTGCAGCAATATATTTCTATAACCTGTTCCTTTTTTAGGAGTTTATGTACCACAAAAAGCCCAGGCATCATTTTTTCTGTGAGAGGAATAGCTTCTACTGGGTATATATACATACATTTACAGGCATTGTGGGATAGACTCTATTTCCTTGTGGAAACTTCCTTCAGAGGAATAGTTCTGCAGAGTTATTCAGTCCTGAACAGTTCATGATACAATCAGAAACACATACAAACATTTCCCAATATATCTAGTTCCAGTTGAGAAATTTACTCTGATAAATGCTGTTTTGTTTTCATAGAGGAGAAATAAATTACTGATACACACCTCCTTTTCTTTTCTTCCCCCTTAAGCATTTCCTCTGTTATCATTGTGGACATTTTATAAAAGGATTAGGTGATGACATTATAGGTTTGTACCTCTGGTCATTGTAATGCTTCATAAACATCATGGTGGTATGTACTAAATGATGGTGGTAACTTGTGATACCCTCACCTAAATGTTACCTGTCTTGACCTGTATTCTTCTTAGCACAAATATGTCATGATACTTGATTCTTTGGCAGTCTCAGTGGCCTGTACACTGCAGTCTGTACTAGGAACAGGAGTCACAATTTGGCAAAAATGGCTGTAAGCTGTCATTAACCATCTTGGGTGCATTCTTGTGGAAAGGAAGGATATAAATTTAATAAACGTCCACCCTGGATTAAAATCTGCTACAGCTATACATGCCCTCCTACCTGTTTATTTGTATATTTCTCTCCTAATACCAGATGTGTTTAAATTGTAGATTTGTAGTAATTAAAAGGGAAAAACTGATTTCAAGTCACATGGAGAAACTGAAAACCAATCCACGCATCAACGAAGTAGATCCAGAAAGCTTGAGGTGGACCCCCCTTTTAGTTCCCAATGCAGCAGTTTCTGAGGAAGAGAGAGAAGCTGAAAAAGAGGTAATAGACTCACAAGACTGGCAACCACTTCCTAAGCATTTATGAAAGTGGATCTGCCCACAATGACTGACATAACATATTAAATAAATACTGAATTGCCATGTCTGCTTGCACAGCATGGTGAACATGGCATAGCACACTGTTGATTTATTTATATAGGTCAACTGGTTGACAGTGCACTGAAGAAACATTAACATAAGTACCAGGTAGGACCTTGTCCCAAGAAGTTTGTGATCTAAATTAGATGAGTATGGGAGATGCAATAGCAGTGAAGCAGGGAGGAAATGGTAATGGAAACAAACAGTGGAACTTAATGTGAGCAAATGTTCTGACACATTCATAGTTTTTACATCGAATGGTAATGAGATAGGGGTCAGCTAAAGGATTCAAAAGGAGGCTAGAAGTGAAGGTTGATCTGTTGTCTGAGGAAAGCCATGTAACGTTTCAAGAAGGAATCTAGGCAGAAAGGGCAGCATGAAGAATGGAGAGTGTAGTTTAAGAGAACATAGAGGTAAGATAGGAACTTAGCATGTAGAACATAAGGAGGATGGGATATGGATTTTGGGCAGGGTATGGTGAATGGAAAGCCTATCTGAACACTCTGATCATTGAAAGGCAAATGTTTTTAGTTTGCAGACTTCTTGATAAAAATGAGAGGACTGTGCTTTGACAAGATGGCTTTGGTTGGGAGGAACATGTAGTCAGAGTGAAAGCCAAAACTTTAACCAAGGGAGAAAGGGATGGGTTTTCTTTGAGATGGTACATGACTGGTAGATCAAATAGAGAGTCATCAAAACCAAGCATAATGTCCTGTATCATCCTGTGCAAATGACAGTTTTGAGTCTTCAATAGTAGCTTTGTATTTATTTGTGGAGGAAAGTTAAATGGTTTAAGCTGCTGAGTTCTAGTAGTATCTAACTGTTCAGCTCAGTTGTTTGCACACTATATTTGTTTATGTTGGACATACAAAGTTTTGAACAGCTTTATTCTGTGTTTTACTGCCTCTTGAATGCCCTTAGGTACATGGACTGCAACGAGGTTAGACGCAGGTTCAAGAATTCTTTTGGGCCACTCAGATCCTTTGTGTTTATGAAGTGTTCAAAACGATGCATGTTCTTAATGTAGTACTGTACCACAAGCCCTGAAATTATTTTTACCTCATTAATGGAGCTAAAGATCCCATTAAATGGAGTCTTCTTTGGTTTCTTCTCCTGATTGTTGTAGGCATTAAGATGAATTGGCTGAGATGCTTTTGTTTAACACAAATCTGAATTAACTTATTGTAATTAAAAACAAACAAAAAATAACTTAAAACATGGCTAGAAAATGTGTGGCCCTCCACTGTTGCTAGACTGGAGCTCCCATAAACATTTAGTTTTGGCTAGGCTGATGGGAATTCCATACTAGTAACAGCTGAACAGCCACGTATTCCCCATTCTTGACTGAAAAAATAATGGCTGACTACTGTTTCAATAACTTTCTATCATACCCTCTTTGCCCCTCAGGCTGAGCGACTGATGGAACAAGCAAGCTGCTGGGAAAAAGAAGAGCAAGAGCTGTTTTCCACAAGAGCTAACAGGCAACTGTCAGCAAAAGTGCAATCTAAAAACAAGTATTTGCGATCTCCAGAAAATGTAGCAGTAATAGTAGAGAAAGGGCAATCCACAGAGCCTTCAAAAGAAAGCAGTGAAGATGAAGAGGGGGAGGAGGAAGAAGAAGAGGAAGATGTAGAAGAGTGTGTGGATGGACATCATCAAAATTCTTCTCCCAGGCTGTCAAAATTGCAGGTGCTTGCTGTGAAGAGAAAGGTAAATTGCTTAAAAATTGGATTTCTTGATTTATGGAATGATTGGCTTGTATAACAGCAGTCAGAGTTCATTGAACATCTAATTTTTCCTTATTCATCTTATATTACCTTATTTTGATATCTCATCCTCATTTCCATTCCCTGTTGATTTCTAAAATCATGAATCATATTAAAATATTGCTATCTCCTGGCTGTAAGTGATACTAATTGAAATGTATTGGGAAGGTATGTCAGCCTTCATTGGTTTGAGCTTTGGACTATGACTCTGGAAACCAGAGTTTGAATCCCTCCTTGGCCATTGGATCTCACTAGATGACCTTGGGCAAGTCACAGTTTTTCAGCCTGAGAAGAAAGCAAAGACCCTTTGAACAAATCTTGCTAAGAAAACCCCATGATAGGTTGGTCTTAGATTTGCTCTATGCTGGAAATAATTTGTTCAAACACAACAGCAACAAATTTTCTTGGAACAACGTAGTGACATTATTTCTGTGTCTTATCCCAATCCTAAATTAGCCTCGTCCATGAATCATTCTCTCTTTTTGGTCTTGGCTATGTTGATTTTTTTTTTTTAACTTGCAAAACATCAGTTACATTTGTTATACTTTTTGTACTTGATGTTAACACAATAGAAATAACTCTCTAGTTCCCTACTGCCAATCAGTAATTGAGCATAGAATCCCCACTTTGCCTGTGCATTTTAAGAGAAAAAAACACTTAATCCATACCACCACCCTACACTAAAACACCTTTTTCGTTATTGATTCGTAGTTTAATGCAGTGTTACTTCATCTGTGGGGTGAGGCAGCAACCGCAGTCCCAAGGGCATCTGCTGGCATGTCCTGAAAGGGGCAGTAAGAAACCACTCCTTTTGTGGCTGGAGTTGGGCTGCGTTAGGTGGCGCCAGCATAGCCTCTGCACAGCCTCATGTATATGCCCCAGCCTTGGATGGGCCCGATGGTGGCCCTTTCTGTTTGAGGGCTGTGTTACTTTAATATGTGTACTTTAGTAACTGAAAGATCTCAATGGTTTGCAATGTACACCCAAGCTGTAAAGAAGCTTCCATTCTTGAGGAGTTAAAAACTTCAATTTTTTATTTTCTGATTTAGGCCCAATATTTTTTTTTATTCTGACATCAGCTTTCTTATTCTCAAAACATTTGACTAAAGTTTTAATTCACAATTATGTTTGCATTGCTTAATAGATTGTTCTTAATCACTAGTGAATATATTTTACACACTCAGCATGTTTTAAAATTAGCTTGATAATAACATTTTAAAATAAAGATTTATTTTGCCCTATGCAGAAAGTGGTTTTAAAGGCAAATGCAATGTTAACAAGTCCTAATTCATGTTATTTTCCTGACAGAGTGAAGTGTGTGTATGTACCAAAGATTGGTTTCATTTTATTTTAATTACTGGGATGTAGCTACAACTGCCATTGAAGCTGTCACAGTTTTCTTTGGGCCACTTAGCTCTCTGCGTATAAATAGAAATGGAAAGAAAAAAGTGCTTCTTATTGTGGTGATGAATCAAGATATAAACAACTGCCTCTGGGTACTTGTGCAGCTTGTGCAGAAATTTTGACTATGGCATATAAGGAAGGAAGCAGCAGAGTTTCATAGAGGGGAAATGTTCAACACTTAACATATGTTCTGTCCCAGAGTTCAGGCTGAAGATGATTCAGTATGCTATACCAATAGTTCTCATACATTTTCCTAAGACCATTTTAAAAATGTTTCGGATCTTGACATGACACTTGTAAATTTATTTTTTGTTCAGTGACACACAGCATATGTTTAACCCTCAGAATCATAGAATCTTAAGAATTGGAAGGGACCACAACAGCCATATAGTTCAACCCCCCGCCATGCAAAAATACTCAACTAAAACTTTTCCACTTACGACACACAAACCAAGACCTTCACCATGTTTTATTCCTTCATTTTTAATACTCCCTCTTCATTCTGAGCCCTTCTCCTACAAATGGTTGGACCCATCCTCTTCCTGCCTCCCAAGATCATTTTTAAAAATAAATCTTTTTATCAAGCCGTGCCAAATTATGAAACTCATGGATATTAGGCTGAGCTGCTGAATGGATATTGGGCTACATTCCTATAACTGCTCCATTTTTAGAGGGGTATTTTATTTTTATCCATGGAGCCCAGTCATCAGGGTTTACATGTTTGAGAATCTAGGCCTCGTCCAAATGTCCTCAGTTCGTGACCTCAAACAAAATACAGAGGCAGTCTTTTCTCCCAGACAGAGCTCATAGACCTCAGGTGAACTCTTGATAACAGTTTGAGAATGTCCTTGTTGGATGATATCAAGCACTTAGTACTCCCTTTTTCAATTACTGGTTGGGTTTACTCAGAACTTGGTGGAGTACATTGAAAAGTTCCTGCCAATTTTACAACATTTCCATTTGTTGTATACTACCCAGGATGCACATCGTATTTTAGAAAAAAGTGGGGTAAGAATGAGGGTGTGTGGATATGGAATTAGGATCAGCAAAGAAAGTTTAGAGACTTGGCTGGAATCTGGAATCAGGACATTCTATTTTCTTTTTTAAAATGAATGGATAGATAATTTTAACTTTTTCAGATGTATACATCGAAGTAATTTTTCAATTAATAAAGCTTTGGGGGGGGGGGGCTTTTCTTCCTGATTGCATCACAAACTGGAAATTTATAGATTTTTGGAGCTAATCTGGGTTTCAGATCATGTGTTAGTTCCAGTAGTATGAATTTGATATTTTTGTATTGAAATGCAGACAGAATGCATATCTGATATCCATAGAGTATAGTTAACTGTTCTGCCCAAACATAATCAAAAGAGACAAATCTGTTCCCAATGCACCCCTGGCCATTTGCCTCTCAGCTACGGAATCTCATAGAAAAGTGGAACAGGAGCATGGCCATTGCCACACTCAATTCTTCTTCGTTGGTCCCTTGACAAGATCATTAGAAATATGGTGTCATGTCAAAACTTTAGCTAGTTTACAGATAGGAGTCATTATACCTGTTGGGTGATCTTGGTCCAGTCACATTCTTTCACTCTGGCCACTCCAAATGTCAGTAAAACAACCATCTCTGCTGCCTTTAGCTTACTGGAGAAAAGAGGAATGTAAATGCAACAAATCAATAAAAACAAAATGCATACTTACAATACTTTCTCAGTGCTCATATAGATTTCTATGTTAGCATATACCAGAAGAAGATATGAATTCTTTTGTCCAACTTTCATATTTTTAACATTACTTTTAGAGACCTTTCGTATTGAAAAAGAAAAGAGGTCGTAAACGCAGAAAGATTAATAGCAGTGTTACAACAGAGACCATTTCTGAAACCACCGAAGTTCTAAATGAGCCTTTTGATAAGTCAGAAGAAGAGCAATCCATGATGCAAGTGGAAACCACTTTTGGCATGGATGGGGGAAGTAATGAATTAAAGACTGGTATTCAAAAGGTGTTCCAGTCTCACTCTGAGGAGAGGGAAGAAAATGAACAAGAAGAAGAGGAACAAGAGAAAGACAATCACAATTACCAAAATGATACTCCTTGCAGAGGTGAGTACTAAATAGATTTAGATCGCAGTTCTCCTTTTGCAGAACTGAGATCAAGCCCCACTGAATTTGGCAGGACGTAAATCTGAATGAATATTCAGGGATTGGGTTACTTGTCTTGAGATGTTTTTTCTTCACAGTGTAACCTACAAATTTAAAAACACTTTGATAGCTATTGCCTTTATTATGTATGTCGACATCTTTGAACTGTTGGGTACTTTATTAGTTCTGCTTTCTTATACTTCTTTTAATACCCTGTTCATCCGCACAATTCCTTTTTGCATTCTGTAACTGATTTTTCATATTTTGTTCTAGTTAAAAATGCTTCTTTCTAAGTGAACTCCCATCTTCTCTCTGTCTCTTTTCTTTCTTTACCTTCCTGTAGCCTCTTTCCCCACCTTCTCTGGACTCATTAGTTGGTACAGAAAGAGGGGGATAAGTGCACCTGATTAAAAGCATAATGCTGCAAAAATAGTGCAGAGGGAGGCAGCTATACATTAGCAACTTGCTCTTGTCAGGCAAGATCATCATCATCATTATTATTATTAACCTTTATTTATATAGCGCTGTAAATTTACACAGTGCTGTACATACAATCTTATAATGAGATGGTTCCCTGCCCTCAGGCTTACAATCTAAAAGAGACAACACAAAAGGAGAAGGGAAAGGTGGTGGGAAAGGGGATGAGATCCAGTGGTTCTTCTCTCCCTCTGGGGCCTGGACCAAGGCAGATGGACTGGAGGGAGGGCTCGGCTTCTTAATACATATTTATAAGGAGGCATCCTGGGGCAGATGGCACAATCATGGAAACACTTCCCTAAACAATATAGTCTTTAGCTTAATTTTGAATCTGGTTAGAGAAGTGATGAGGCGTACATGTGGGGGAAGAAGGTTCCAGGAGTGAGGGGTAGCAAGTAAGAAGGGTAGTTTGACTAGTGCACAAAAAGCACCATGAGTCATGCATGGTACAGACAAGGGGTTTTTTATTTGCTTATTTATTTATTTTGTGACAGCAGGCCATAAAAATCAACAGGGGAGCTGATTTAGAGTGTAAAGCAACCATTCACCATGAAAGCTCCCACTAGAGCAGTGGTGTTTTTTTTCTTTTAAAATTTTTATTATGCAATGTAAATTATATTGTAAGGCTTTCAATTACATATCATAATGTTCTAACATTACAACAAGACAGAATAAGGAGATTCAAAAAGAAAATAATTGTTCTTAAATTTCAGTAAAAACAGACCACATAGCTGATTATAAATCCATTTGTAATTTGCATCAGTGTATCACTCTTTCAAATGCTTCAGGTACTGTTAAATCTTCTGTCCATTGGATCATTGGGGTGGATCTTTCCAATACAGGGGTATATTTCTTTAAGCAGTCAAGTGGCCGTGATAAATCTATTTGCACCGACTTTTATTAAGTTCCAAGACAAGGATAAATAGTTTAAGAGTAGGAACATCACTAGTTATCAGGGAACTTTGTAGTACAGATGTACCTTGCTTTAAGGCACTTTAGAGCATATCACTAATATAGTACTTTTCAATTATATAATAAAGGCCCATTGTATTACTCATACTCAGTCTGTTTACCACATTCATTCACTTTGTGTCCCAGTGTTGTCTTCTGGAAATTTTTAAATATTACTTTTACTTTTTCATCTTCTTTTAGGCCTAATATTATTGTGCACTTAATAAATAATTGTGTAAAATTTGAAGATTGTTCAAATGTGGTAATTGTGAATATTGCTGTTTGGCTATTGAAAGTAGATTAAACTGATCTTGCAAAATGCAAAAGTGACAAAAACTATATTCAGTTAGTTGAATTGGCTTACACCAGAAATTTTTTTGTCCACATCTTCCACAGAAATGGTTTTTTCCCCATTATTTAAACCAGGATTTCCCTGTAGGGTCAGTTTAGCGTAGGCATATGGATCAAACTGTACATGGCATAATAATATTTGCTAGTCAGTTCTACCCTAGAGATTATGGATAATACAGTCAGCCCTTGGTATCTGCAGGGGAACTGTTCTTGATACCTTTGGATACAAAAGTCTGTGGATGCTCAACTTCCATTGTCCCCAATGGTGGCACGTGGCCGCACCAGCATTGGGGACAATGGCTGTTTGCTGTCCCCACTGTACAAAGCCTGCCTCATCACTCTCACCGCATCAGGGGGAAGGCTCCTTTTCCCCTCTATTGCTGCCGCTTCTTCCTTCTTCTTTCTCCTCCTCCTCTTCCCCCTGTCACTGTTGCTGCTGCTGCTGCTTCCCCCTTCTTCCTCTTCTTTCCCCTGCTGCCACCTCCTCCTCCTCCTCCTCCTCCTCCTCCTCCTCCTCCTCCTCCTCCACTTCTTCCTTCTCCCTCCTTCCCTTTCTCCTTCTCTTCCTTCCTCCTCTTCCTCTTCCCGCTACCACCTCACCTCCTGTATATTCCTGCTTCTCCTCCTCTTCCTTCCTCCTTCTCTTCTTCCCCACCTCCACTGCCTCTTCTCACTCTCCCTCTCCCTCTTCCTTCTCCTTCTTTGCCACCCACCCATGTGGGCTTCCCATCAGTGGATGCTGGAATCCCAGATGGCAAGTCCGCAGACACAGAGGGCCTACTGTACGTCATCCATTTAGACAGAGATGCCCCCCTTCCAAAACTGACTTATTACCTATGACCTATTCTGGATAAAGAAGACCAAAATTTGGTGCAAGATAGTAAATATGCCTGATGATACGTGGTGAGGTTTGGAACACCATACTCTCCTTTTTAACATTGAAATTTGCATCCTTTACATTTGAAATTGTAGGAGAAGAAGAGACCCCTCTCCATTACCTCGACAATATTTTAGTTTTTTGAAAATACTTCCAGGATATAAGTGAACAAGTTCCATGAATAATAAACAATTCTAGGTGTAATGCTCATTTTAGTTGTATTAATCTTACTCCATAAACTGAACTTTAAAGCTGCTGATCTGGTTAAAACTTGTATAATATATTTTATTAACTTGGTTATATGCAGTTTAATAATCTGAGATATATAGATGGAAATAATTATACCAAATAGCTGATCAAATTTGAACAGTATTGAAATTGCCATTTTTTAAAAAAGTTTTGGGGTCTATTTTATCTCTGTCTGGCATTATTTCTCATTTAGATGACTGAATATCCTGATATGTTACCAAAATTATTAATCAGTTTACATCAAGACCAGGATGAACTTTTGAAGTTTTGAGATAAATACCAAAAGGTTGTAACCATAAAGAACATTTTTAAATTCTAAGCCAGCATGCATAAAATTATTGATACAAGAATTTTGTCTTATAGCACATGCAAGAGGCTCCAAGTATTCATAGAATCATAGAATCATAGAATCATAGAATCGTAGAGTTGGAAGAGACCACTAGGGCCATCCAGTCCAACCCCCTGCTATGCAGGAAATCCAAATCAAAGCACCCCTGACAGTTGGCCATCCAGCCTCATTTAAATATCATATTTAAATATCATATTTAAATATTATTCATTTAAATATCAGTGAAGAAAGTGGACACCCTTTTCTGGTACCTCATTTCAGAGTAAAAAATAAAATAAAATGAAATTAGACCATTCGTCATTACGCTCTCCCTCATTGTAGAACTGTAGAATACAAAATTTTAATCCACTTTAGTAATACTCAAAATTGGCCAGTGTAAAACTAAACATCCAATAAATTTTATCAAAGGACTTCTCATTGCCTTAAGAAATAATGGCCACCAGATCAGTTCTGTCAGAATTTAAGTTTATCAGATCCACAGTCAACCTAATGTTATCACTCCTCTGCCTATTTTTAATAAACCACTTGATCAGGCTTATCCAAAGCTGAAATAACATTTTGAAATCTGTTGTCTAAGATAGCTTTCAATGCTTTAATATCTACATTAATTAAAGGTATAGGTATATAATTCACATAGCAAGTAGGGTCTTTGTCAGATTTTTGGATCAAAGTTATATAAATATCATTTAATGATGAAGAGAGGGAATCAGAGTCAAACGCTCTTTCCTGTTTTTCATATTTAGAATAACATTGGTAATTTTCTCCATATGCAAGGGTTCCAAAAGGTATTGCTTTGTGATAAATCCAGTTGTGAAAGATTAATATGAGAAAAGAAAGCCTCCGTTATCTTCCTGCAAGCCTTTATTATCAGAACTGCAAAGATCAGCATAAAATGTTAAGAATTGTAAATTTATATCCATAGAAATCATTGCTTTCATCTTTATTGCTGAATAATTTATTGCTGAAATAATATTGCATTGTTGCTGTTGTTTAAGGGAATGTTCCAAAATCTGGTCAGAGTGTTTGCCATTCTCCCAAGATGTTTCTCATAAAGGGGCCAAAGCAAATTCAGTCTGTTGTGAAAGAATATTATTCTGACATTTTGCAAGTTCATGTCTGTTTTTGTTTGTTTGTTTGTTTGTTTTTTCACTTTTGCAGAAATAGCAAATTGAGTTACAAGAGACTTCAGCTTCTTGTTTAACAAATTTGGTTTTATATTTAATTTTTATATAAGAAGAATAGACAATAATTTTATCTCGAATATAGGATTTACAAGTCTCCCATTGATGACACATGAACTTTGTGTATCCTCATTGATTTTAAAATATTCTGTCAAATCTGATGACATTTGAGCGTTAAATCTCTTGTCATTAAAAAAAAAAGAAACATTACATCACCAAAGGCTGGTAGATTTAGCAATATTGGAGAAATGCAATTCCACATGAATGGTCTGATATTATTAAAGAATAAATTCCACGCTATTGACTTGCCAAAGATTCTGAAAATTAAAGAAAATTAAAGAATTCCACATTTTTAATGACTTGCCAAAGCTTCTGAAATTTTTTTCAAAAAAAAAAAATTAATCCAAAGGAATTATGATGAACTTGCAATATAAATATGTACTTTATCCTTTGGGCATAACATTCTCCATTTGTCTGTTAGAGCAAATTTTATCATATAGGCCTGTAGAATAAGCGTCAGAACAGTTTGAGTGGTGTACTTCTGTCTAGCAAAGGATTAATTAAATTAAACTTAATTAAAATCACCACCAACAAGCACATAATTATATTCTATTTCTATTAATTTGCTGAAACAATCATGAAACATTGCAGGCGTGTCACTGTTAGACCCATATACATTAATCATGACAATTAATTTTTCAGAATATTTCACAGCTAAAATCAAAGAAGCCCATCAGACTCTGTATAACCTGTTGAAGTGAAATAGAAAGATCTTATGAATCAAAACTGCCACACCCTTGCTTCTTGTTGAAGTTCCTCCAGCATAAGCCTCCCTTACCAGTCTTTTTCTAAACTATTCACATCTTCTGCTATCAAGTGAGTTTCTTCTAACAGTACTAAATCTGTCTTCTATTCCTTTTAACTTAAGAAGCACCCCGTTTTGCCATAGAATCATAGAGTTGGAAGAGACCTCAAGGGCAATCCAATCCAGTCTCCTGCAGGAATACACAAAGTACACCTTATAGATGGCCATCCAGCTTTCAAAGAAGGAGACTCCACCATACTCCGAGTCAACATATTCCACTGCTTATTAACATCTCTCAGCACCTGAATCAGTGTTAAGTAGTGGAACCAAAAGAACCCAGCCACTCCATCTGTTCACCCACAGCCTCTCTTCCACTTAGAAAACCATTCATTCCATCCAGAGTAAAGGGGGTGGCCTAGGCAACAGTAGTCTGGGAAGTGTAGGAATTATCAAAAGAGAGCTTGTCAATTCCCCTGCCATGAAGAATGTAACCCCTTTTTATGTATTTTTGAAGGAGATACTGGGAAATAATGGGCCAATCTCAGATCTATCTCTGGCATTGTCAGATTTATTTCTAGCATTGTCACGGATACTTAGTATCAGATATGGGGTTCCTGAATAGTATGGGGAGATTCCTTTGAAGTTTAAAGCATTTTTTTGTCAGTTGCCATATGGAAAATCCATGTGATCTCAGCTTTTCTTCAGAACTTCAGTTTCAACTTGCACTTGAAAGTTGGACCACCCCATCCTGTGTAATGAAGAATCCTAGAACGGATATTGTTATTATTAACCTTTATTTATATAGCGCTGTAAATTTACACAGTGCTGTACATACAATCTTAAATTAGACGGATCCCTGCCCTCAGGCTTACAGTCTAAAAGAGACGACACAAAAGGAAGAGGGGAAGGTGATGGGAAAGGGGGTGAGGTCCAGTGGTTCTTCTCTTCCTCTGGGGCCAGGACCAAGGCAGATGGACAGGAGGGAGGGCATGGCTTCTTAATACAAAGTTAAAAGGAGGCATCCTGGGGCGGATGGCACAGTCCTGGGAAAGCTTCCCTAAATAATATAGTCTTTAACTCAGTTTTGAACCTGGTTAGGGAAGTGATGAGGTGTGCATGTGGGAGAAGAAGGTTCCAGGAGTGAGGGGCAGCAAGTGAGAAGGGATGAATCCGGGATGGGGCAGTGGAAATCCTCGGCTGGGACAGGAGACCTAGACTACCAGAACGGAGGGTACAAGAAGGAGTGTGAGGAGAAAGAAGTTCAGACAAGTAAGGAGGGGCCAGTCCGTGGAGGGCTTTGAAAGTCAACAACAAAAGCTTGTACTGGATGCGGAAGGGGAAGGGGAGCCAGTGAAGGGAGGAGAAAAGAGGAGAAACATGGTCAAAGCGGCGAGCAGATGTGATAATACGTGCAGCTGAGTTCTGGACAGAGATTAAAGGATGGAGATGAGAGAGAGGAAGCCCTGTCAGAAGGAGGTTACAATAATCTAGTCGTGATACCACTAGGGCATGGACCAGAGTCTTGGCGGTGGAGGCAGAGAGGAAAGGACGGATTTTAGCAATGTTGTAAAGAAAGAATCTACAGGTCTTGGCAGTGGCCTGAATCTGGGGAGTAAATGACAGAGAGGAATCAAAAATGAAGCCAAGACTGCGGGCTTGCTGAACCGGCTGAATAGAAATGCCGTCAACAGAAACAGAAAAGGAGTATTGAAGGGTGGGCTTAGGTGGGAAGATGAGAAGCTCTGTCTTAGACATGTTGAGCTTCAAGCGCCGATGCCGCATCCACTGAGAGATGGCAGCCAGACAAGAGGAGACTTGCTGTTCGAGCCCCGGCGAAAGGTCAGGGGTTGAAAGATACAGCTGAGTGTCATCGGCATACAGATGATAGGAGAAACCAAAAGAACTGATGAGTTTACCAAGGGACAGTGTGTAAAGAGAGAACAGAAGGGGACTCAAGACAGAGCCCTGAGGAACTCCAACAGATAAGGGGACAGAGGAGGAAGTCTGACCACCTGTGACCACGGCAAAGGATCGGTCTGACAAGTAAGATTTGAACCAGTTGAGAACAGAGTTGGAGAACCTGAGGTCAGAAAGTAAGTCAAGCAAGAGACAGTGGTCCACGGTGTCAAAGGCCGCAGACAGATCTAGAAGAATGAGAATAGAGTAGAGGCCATTTGCCTTGGCCTGCAAGAGATCAGTTGAGATTTTGGTGAGGGCTGTCTCTGTAGAGTGCCGTGGGCGGAAACCAGACTGAAACAGGTCCAGGGTGGAATTGGCTTCAAGAAACTCAAGACAGCGAGAATAAACTATCCGTTCCAGAACCTTAGAGAGAAAAGGAAGAAGAGAGATCGGGCGGTAGTTAGACAGAGAAAAGGGGTCGAGAGAGGGTTTCTTCAGAATTGGGGAAACGAGAGCATGTTTGAAATCCGAAGGGAAGGATCCCGATACTCATAAACAGCAAGCAGAAGAGAAGTTGTGCTAGTTAACCAGTGCAATCATCTTTGACAGAAACCATCCTGGGCTTCACAAGCTTAGCTACCAGAGCGTTAGCATTTACAGTACAGTGCAGCCTTTGGCTTCAGACACTGAAACATGTATTGTTGTTGTCAGTTGTCATCAAGTTGGCTTCAACTTATGGTGACACTATGAATGAGTCTCTCTCATCACCAACCCTGCTAAGGTTACAAACTCAGAGCCATGGCTTCTTTGATTGATTCCTTTACTGAACAGGAGGTTGAACTGGATGGTTCTTGTGGTCTCTTCCAGCTCTGATTCTCTATGAGACTTTCTCTGTAATGCAGTCTTATTCTTTTCCTACTGCCTCCCATTCTACGAGGTATTATTGTTTTTTCTGTCTCAAATAAGTCATGTCATCTCATGGCATGACCAAATATGATAGCCTCAATTTGGTTATTTTGGTTTGAGGAAGAGTTCAGGCTTTATTTGATTTAGGACCCATTTATTGGTCATTTTTGCTGCCCACACTATGCATAAAATTCTACTCCAGTATCTACTAACATTTATCTTCCTATTAGCTTTCTTCACTGCCCAGTTTTCACAACTGTACAGAAAAATTGGAAATACTATGGCATGGATGATCCTGATTTTGGTATTCAGTGTTACAACTTTACATTTGAGCATCTTATGTAGTTCCTTCATAGCTATCCTTCCAAGGCCTACTGATTTTATTTTTATTTTTTATTACAGTCTCCATTTTAATTTATGACTGAGTCAAGGTACAGAAAATCCTTTGCAATTTTGACATCTTCATCATCCATCTTAAAGTTCTGTAAATCATTGGTGCTCATTATTTTTGTTTTACTAATGTCTAATCCGGGTTTTACACTTTCTTCCTTGACTTTCCTCAAGAGTTGTTCTAAGTATTTGCTGGTTTCTGCTAGTAGTATGATATCATCTGCATATGTCAAATAATTGATGTTCCTTCCTCCACATCTGGTCCATCTTTATGCATGATATGGTCTGTTTAAAAATTAAACAGATAGGGTGATAAGAAACATGTATGCCAGTCCAATTGACTGCTTCTGTTGTTGGAGGTGGCAAGTTGTACGTGGAGCCCTTGCATAGCCTACTCAAAAAAACAGAAACCAAAAGAAGAATTACAGTCTTCCCTCCATATTCGTGGGGGTTAGGGGAATGAGAGCCCCGCGAATATGAAAAAAATTGCAAATAATTCCACCCCGCACTTAGAAGCCAGTTAAAGGGAACAGTGAGCGGGGTAAGAGGAGCAACGCTGCACGCTCCTTTTTTCTCACCCTTCTGTCCCTTTAACTGGCTCCCTGCCCCTTCTCCTCCTCAATCCTTTCCCTCGGCAGCCCAAGGAGAGGGTAGGGAGGGAAAGGCCAGAGGAGACCCTTGGGCTCCCTGATTCTTTCTCTGGGAAACCCAAGGAGAGGATGGGGAGGAGAAGGCAAGCAGTGCCTTGGCCCCTCCGAGACCCTTTGCCTCCAATCCTTTCCCTGGGAAACCCAAGGAGAAGATGGAGAAGAGAAGGCAAGCGGTGCCTTGACCCCTCCGAGACCCTTTGCTTCCCTGATCCTTTCCCTGGGAAACCCAAGGAGAAGATGGGGAGGAGAAGGCAAGTGGTGCCTTGGCCCCTCTGAGACCCTTTGCCTCCCCGATCCTTTCCCTGGGAAACCCAAGGAGAGGATCAAGAAGGAGAAGGCAAGAGGTGCCTCGGCCCCTCTGAGATCCTTTGCCTCCCTGATCCTTTCCCTAGGAAACACAAGGAGAGAATCGAGGAAGAGAACTCAAGAGGTATCTTAACCCCTCCTGAGCCTTCTCCTCCCTACCTTTCCCTGGGCAGCCCAAGGAGGGGACTGGGGAGGAGAAGGGTCTGGGGCACTTCCTGCCTTCGCCTCCCTTATCTCTCCCTGGGCTGCCCAAGGAGAGATCGGGCAGAGAAAGGGAGAAGGAATGTCCACATTAGCAGCCTTGACCTCAGGAATAATTGAAACCGTGAGTCTCAAGGCCGCAAATACGGAGGGCAGACTGTATAGCCAGAAGAAGGGGGACTCAAATCATACAGATAGAATAATAAATTCTTTAGTTCATGTAGAAGATCTTTCATTAGTACAGGTTAGAAAGCATTTTCAGAGCTCTGATGAGGGATCAAGGAAAGAATAGAATGTCCCATCATGGAATGAAATAGAGAGAAACATTTGAAGTTGAAAACTATTCCTTTGGGTTAATTGATGCAATTTCTTTTAAGGAACAGCTAAAATAAATGTATACATCAAGGGATAGGCAAACATTTGACCCCCAGGAACAGCATGCAGTTCTCGGTTCAAGAGGAACAAATAGGGACTGGACATCTATGTATTCATACAGGTTAACACCTGTATTTGCATGTATTTGTATTTATGTACATGTATTCATATATGGGTGTACAAATAACTCTGTTGTATGCACTTATACACATATTCTGAAAAGGAATGCTAGGGAGAGGGCCATGATTAAAGCCTCTCTCCTCTTATTCCCCCAACAATCCTCATTAAGATTTCTGTTTCCTTGCTGCTAACAGCTGCAGCAAAATAACCATTTTGAGCAGGAACACCAATGGGTGATGTTAGTAGTGATCTTTGTCAGTGTATCTACAAGGGCAGTTAAAACTTCTCCCTTTCTTCCAGAAAGATTAATCTTACCCTACTATTCAAAACAGTGGGGAAAGTATACTACCCAGCTAATCTGTGGGGCAATGGGCAAAGAAATCCAATGGTTGTGTAAGCAAGATAGAGAGTAGCTGAGGGCAATGTGTAGCTGTGGTATAAATGATTTGCTTTTGTTAATATTGTATCTGATAGTTTTAGTTACTTCTTAGAAAATAGTATGTCTGTTTCTCTTGAAGTATTTGAAACATTTTGGGTCTTAATTTATTGTTCATTTTTGAGCGCTGCTGCTTTTTGTTGCCAACAGAAAAGTGTCTCTAAAAATGGGAGGACTTGTCCTTCTGGGTACCACTTGAGGGAGCCAACCTCATAGATGACTTCAAACCACAGCCAGAAGGTGGTGGTTGTAGACATTCTCCCTGGTACAAATATTCTCTGTTATTGAGGAAGTCAATTTAAAAGAGATTTGAACAGAAATTGTTCTTTTCTTACACAACAGGTTTTTCCAAAGGTGGTTATTCAGCCACAATCCACTGCACACAGGAAAGAGACTGTACAATCACAAGTAGATATGTAAAATTTTGAAGCCATGGGGGGAAAAAACCCATTTTTTGTTTCATTTCCCCCCCCCCTGAAAAAAAATATGGAATTTTTTGTAAAAATGGGAAAAAATGGAACATTGACTTTTTACAGATCTGAAAGTCACATTGGGGCTGTACAGACCACCCAAAAGGGGTGGTCTGTAGGCACCCAAAGTAGCGCCGGGATGGGGCCAGGGCAGCCTCACTGGCAGCCCCAAAGGTACCAGAGCACTCTTGGCAGAGAAAGCTAAATGTCTTATAAAACAACAGTTTCCAGAATTCCATAGCACTGAGCCACGGCAGTTAATGTAGTGTCAAACTGCATTATTTCTGCAGTGCAGATGCAGCCCTGGTTTTCAGTATCAGTTTCAGTCTCTGCTTTGTTTGTTTGTTTGTTATGTTTATCATGATTACAGTTATCATGGACTTCTAAATTGCCCTCCTCATTCAGTGCACAGAAATTGGAATAATCTGATAGTGTAAGTAGTTTTTAGAACTGATGTAGAGAATATATGAATATATTTTTGTCTTAAAAATCATCATGCTAAAATAAAATGTTCCATAATTGATTTTCTTCTTTTTCCTCCTCAATTTTTCCAATTTTTCAGGAAAAAAAAGGCTTCAGGGGGAAAAAAAACCGGAAAAAAAATGTTCTCACCCATTCCACCCCTGAATTTTTCCATTTTTTCCCCCTGGGCCTTTCCATCTCTAATCACAAGAAACATTTGGATATTTGTTCAGTATTTTTCATGTCTTTGTTTCATTGGTGTTTGTTCAGTATTGTGCTGAAGAAGAGTAGGAATTTTCCACATTCTTTCAGACCTGAAGTACCCAAAGAAACAGCACAAGTACAGAAAGCTTCAGATGTTCAATAGGTGAACATCTTCTTTGTTTCTGTTCTCTCAGACCTCTACAGAAACAACTAACCAACCAAAAACAGATAATCAGGATGCTCATTATCAATGCAAGCCATTCCTCCTTCAGCCTCATATCAATGCACCTAAAGTGTTTGCCACCTTCTTTGTACCTTCTTCATGTACTTTCTTTGGGTACAGGGTATATTTTGAGACATGACTCAAGCTTTCAGAAATCTTTTGTTTACTACTACTGTACTTGAATAGTCTTCTCATTCAGTCTTGCTTTTGATCTGGCAGTCTTTGAAACATTCTGTGCTGTAATTTTCTATCTCTGTGGAAAGCTCCATTCAGCTGTTACAAAGCCTTTTCGCCTTAGAGAAAGTAGTTAAAATAATAAAAATACAGAGGTCTCATAAAGCATAGCCAATGTTATTAGTATATCTTCAAGATTTAATGACTGCCTACTTAGGGAGAGTAACCTGGGTCAGATACTACTCCATGACTCTTTGTGCCTTACCAAGAGGTATCATTTGTTTTTGTCCCTCAATAAGTATGCCCTCCAAATGTAAGGGTCTTCATTGACAGGCCAAATTATGCTTTCTTGCTTCAGATGTCAAGTTCCATGCCAGATCTAGTGCATCCCAGACATGAAACATTCAAAGATTTCAGAAGTACACTGTGGTTTCTGCAAGGAAGCTGCCCATAGCCTAAGTCTGATGAAACGTCAAGCCACTGTCAATTTTTTTTTCTTTCTTCACCGACAAATGTAATAACTTTCCAAAAATGCTTCAGGGCTGAAAGTCAAACCATTCTGAAGATCAAAGGAATGGGGGGAGCTGTTATCCAACATTAATGTCTTCTAAGAGGACAGTTGTAGAGCTACCCATGTATTTTGGTACTTGCTTTCGTTTGTTATTATAAAATGGATATCTTCATTTCCACAGGTGTAGCTTTTGAGCCTCTCCACAGCACAGTCTTTCTGTGATGATGGGATCATGTGCTCCTTTGAGGAAAGGGGCTATGTTGATGGTAACATTGCTGCTAATAGGGGTCTCCCATGTCTGTCAGGTTTTTGCTGAGGATGCAGATTTAATGTGTCAAACAGCTACTGGGCAGCAGCAGTAGCCATCAGGGGAGCGGTTAACACTGACTGAAGATCTGTCAGAGGCAATGGCAATGGCACCATAGCTTGTTAGCAATGCACAGAAGAAGATAATGGTAAACACTCCTGAAACTTTCTACTTTGAAAACCTCTGATCAGACAATCCAAAATGAAACAATACATAGTGCCAGAAGATGAGATCCACAGGACAGAAGGCACTCATTGAGCTACTGAGGTGGATCAGAGGAAAACTATGATTAGCACTGTAGCTAAAGTTGCAACTGGATTCAAGGGGGAAAGGATATTGAGCTGATTCTAACTTAATGACAGCATGGCCATGTGCATGCGCTGCCATATGACAACAGGAGCTGTCCCTAATGGTGGTGCAGCCGTGCGCATGCACCGCCATTGGGGACATGGGCTTGCCATCAACATTTGTTTGGATACGTGGGTGGCAAGGCTGTGGATACCAAGGGGTGACTGTACCAACAAGACTGGAAAAACTTATCAGTAAATCAGAATCGATGTTTATGCTCCAGCTACAGAAGAAGAAATTGAAAGATTCTGTGTTACAGTCCAGGAGGAAATTGACCTAACACCAAAACAGGGAGTCTTGTTAATTGTAAGCAATTGAAATGCCAATGTAGGAAACAGAGCAGAATGAAGGATTGTAGGAGAATTTAGCCTAGGATAAAGAAATGAAGCAGGAGAGCATCTGATTAAATTTTCAAAAGAGGAGGACCACATTACAAGATGGAAAAATTCAATCAAGGAAGCCACAGTCCGCAAATTGCACCAAGTCCGCAAATTGTAGGCAGGGCTGTTGATGACAGGTTGACTTGGAAGTCTCTCATTCATAGGATTGCCATAAGTCTAGGGGTGGAACGGATGTCCCTGAAAAGGCAGCTTCAAGCCGCCCCTTCCGAAAACAGATTGTGGCCGTAGCAACCATATACTGTGGCCCCAATCATCCACCTTGAAGCCAGCCAAAAAAGAGCAACAAAGATCCTCTCGTTTTTTGACTGGCAAAAAACCGGCTTTTCCAGCCCCGCCAAAACGCTGCACTGTTGGAGTCTCATGAAGCCACCCATGTGTAAACGGCTAGGGTGGCTTCAGTGCAGCATCCAGATGTGCGGCATGGAAATGCTGGACCCTTGAGCCACTTTCAGCCTCTCAGTCAAATTGATGGCAGTTAAGAACAGTGTTTGGGGGTAGAAAATCATAGAGCTGCACTTACAATCCAGTTTAACTGCAGATAGGATGGGAAGCGCAGCTTTGTTTTCTCCAGAATCTTCTCTCATGAGGTACGTTTAGACATTGGACTTCATTGGATTTGTCTGGAATGTTGCTTTTCTTCAGTGGACTGAAAATTATCTTACTTTCCCTATCTTAAGGGCAAAACAGACAGCCCTGAAAGTCCAACTCTACTTCGCCCCTTTGAGCGCCGGATCGGGGTCACGGCAACCGCACACTGCGGTCCTGATCCGGTATTTTTCAGACCCAAAAAGAAGCAGCAAAATGCCGCTCCTTTGATGGGAAGAAAAAATGAGGCCTTTCTGTCACAGTGGCAGCTTTTCTGCATTTCTGTGGTGTTTGTAAACATCATGCCTCTGTAACGCCATGCAGCCGCACACGGTTAGGCATTTGGCTTCCTGGCAGCATGGGGCTGGCATCTAAACACCACACCCCCATGTTGCCCCTAAGCTAACACTTACTGCTGGTCTGTTTAGCCCCTTAGTCTGCTTTTGGAAAAAAAATGTCATGGCTCAACCATGAATATCTCCGTCATGCATATCTAGATGGATATGTTCATCATTGGCTTCTGGATAAAGTTTTTAATCAGTTCCCTTGTGGTAACACCTTGTCCCAAAGAGGAAGATACAGAAAGTCTGGTTTGCTCAAAACTGTTAGGGAGGGCTTTATCCTTTTCATCACTATCTTCTAGTTCAGGGAAGAGGAGAAGGACATGTGGTTAGTTCAATGTTTCAGT
Source organism: Urosaurus nigricauda (assembly GCA_034509955.1). Classification (NCBI taxonomy): domain Eukaryota; kingdom Metazoa; phylum Chordata; class Lepidosauria; order Squamata; family Phrynosomatidae; genus Urosaurus; species Urosaurus nigricauda. The sequence goes on from JAOEGL010000003.1 coordinate 158,393,807, forward strand.
CTTCACTTTAAAAACCTAGTTGAGGTCTGGCACAGATGTTTGTTTTATAGAACATTTAAAATGCTCTGCTGATATACTTGTTCTATTAGACCTCTTCTACTGCATATGCTGAAATTTTTACTTACTACCTTGACAAATATATTTAAAATAAATAAATAAATGCTGTGGAGTTTATATCTGGAACACTTCAAGATGTGCTCTGATTTACAAAGCTGTCTTCATCTTTGGATGCATCTCTCCATTAAGATTATGTTCTTGTGAAAAGAAGCATGAATGCTGTCATGAATTAACATGTCAACATATGTAGCAGGCATCATGTGCATGAATTACCTGGCCTAAATAAAGATGGTAAAATACAAGGAGGTATCCAAAAGTTTTAATGATTACCTTTTAAAAAAATTGACAGAAAGTTTGTTTTGATTTGTAGATTGCGCCTGACAAGGATTTTACACTTTAGTCACTTCTGGCAGACATGTACGTAGGGACCAATGATGAAACTAACAAAATTTCATCAATATGCCATAATAACTTCCGGGTGATAATTATTACTTTACGCTACCCCCTCGTAAGGCGCAATCTGCAGACTTCTACAATGTCAGGTATTCAGAGGTCAAGATATGCCGGGGAAAATGTAGAAATATAGATAGTGACTACATAGAGATAAGTTAACAACTACAAATCAAAACAAACTTTATATCATTTTTTTAAAGGTGATTATTAAAACTTTTGGATACCCCCTCATAAATGCTCACTTCATGTTCATTATGTTTTCCATATGAAAGATTTATTTATTTATTTATTTGAAGCATTCATATTCCACCCTATAGCCAAAAAGACTTCATGAATAGCTTATAGGTAGTGAATCTGGCAGTCCCTGCCCTTGGGCTAAGTGTCAAAGATGGGTTTTACACATACGCTGAATATTAATGACAATTTGCTAGTGTTTTCTCCCTGGAGGTATTCTCTTGCAACACTGTATATGTAAAATGTTACATCAGACAGTAAAATACATGTGAGTTTGCAGGAAATGTCTGTGAGCTAGTGGTGGCGGGACTGTTGGATAATACGTTTCTTACATGTAAGTTTCACCTCATCTCACCCCAAGGAAATGCTTTATAAACCAGTTGTTTGTATGTTGCATAGAATATTTCTAATGGTGTTGCTGTTTTATCTTCTACTGTGTTTCCCCGAAAATAATTTTAAAAATTATATTAATTTTTGCTCACAAAGATGCGGTAGGTCTTGTTTTCAGGCAATGTCTAAATTTTTCCATGAAGAAGAATTTGCATTTATTTGTTGAACCAAAAAAATGAACATGTATTATATACTGTATATATATTTATATACAAAAACTTTGTTAGGTCTTACTTTCGAGGGAGGCCTTAAATTTAGCAATTCAGCAAAATCTCTACTAGGTCTTATTTTTGGGGGATGTCTTATTTTCGGGGAAACAGGGAATGTTGCAATTTGTATCCAGTCTTTGAAATTCTAAAAGGGCAAGCAGTGTAACATATTATGATTTACAGGCATATATAGGTTATTGCTGACAGATGTTTACAACAGTTGCTGATTGTTTTTGAAAGTGGCAAGTTTTTTTTTCCTTGTTAGCACATTTACTGTTGTGAGTATTCTTAAAATAAATATCAAGGTGCTCATTATTTTTGCAATTTGGCAGCGTTTAGTCTTGACACAGTACTTTAAAAAGTCATGTGCTTAGCAAATTTCCCATAAGCTGATTTGCCAGATGTATATGTGTGAAACAACATAGTGCACCAGCTTTTACACAGGCCCAAAATTGGAACTCTGAAATTCATGATTTTAAAACACATATTGCGCTGAAGAAGGAAACCTCTCAGCAAAAGAGGGCTGTTGGTCAGAAGTGGAATTTAACCCTGAACTGCTAAACACTAGTTCTCATTAAATACCCAAAACCGAAAAGCCTGATTCCTAAACATGATGGCAAATTATATCTGCTGGAAATGCTGGTTGTAGGAATTCAGGAAAAGCTTGCTATATCTGATATAGTACATTTGTAGTATAACGTCTATATGTATATATAGTATGTGCCTGTGCAGCAAAAACTTGTAGTAATTGGAGTTTGTCTAATGTGCTTGCATCTGGGGAGTCTTTTACTGCAAGAAAATTCAAATGTCTTTTTTTTTTTTAAGAATCCCACCACCTCACAGATTTTCACCATATAGTATAGATTAAGTTCTAAAAACAATTCATTTCCAGAAAGTAACCAAAAAATAATTGACTATGATACTACCAAAGGTTCACCTAATGAAAACAGAGGACTGGTTATACAAAAGCAAAGTGGGCATGAGGATTTGCAAGGCCTCCCACTACTAAATCACATCTGTTGAATATCCAGGGAGGAAGAAATATTCATCCAAGTAAAAGGGCAGCATATTGTGTCCTAGAGGACAACAATTAAAGTCTTTACTTCCAAAGTATTAGCGCTGATTTTGTATGATTAGCGCTGTCAGTTATGTTAATACAGCAATTTCACACTGCTTGAGATTGTACAAGCTACATTTTTAAGAGTCTTACTGGGAACAACAACATATGTTCCCCAGCACTAAATTGAAGATAGAGATAGGGCAAATCCCTGTAGAGGCTAGTGTAAATAAAAATAAACTGTTGGCTAAAATGGATATTCTTTCCTGTGGGCTTGGCCCTTCTGACACTGATTGATTCCTTTCGGTCTGAAAGGGAAAAGACTCTGCACAAATGAGGAGTTTTGGTTACTCTGTTGTCCCTATTTTGGCTGTCAGATACCAGAACATTAAGATAGCTGTTGCCCAGCAAATCAGGAACATATCAGGAACATTGGAGTGCAACCATCATTTACTCCCCATCACAGGGGGATATTTAAAATCTCAAACTTTATGTCAGAGCTGACAATTATTAAATACAGAATGGCTTTTACATTGACTAGACTTAATGTTTTACCTTACACGCTGCTGGAAGGAAGGTTTTGTAAGATCCCCATGCAAGAGCATTCCTGTCCCTGCAACGCAGGTGACATGGAAACTGTCATCAATGTATTATTGTATTGTCCTTTCTGTCTTGATGTGCATCTTGATATTATTATCTCAATTCGTCAAAAAAAAAAAAATCCAGGGAGATCTGGTACATTCTGTGTGGATTATCTATTAGCAGACCCAAATTCTCAGTTACACAGTGGCTATTACTTATAAGAAAATGATTATGAATAGTAAATAATTGGAATAATAATACATTGGGCTTTTCTTTTAAATATTAGAGCAGTGTGTAAGTGTGTGTGAACTGTTTTGGATTTTTGTTTTAGCTGTGTACTCTTATTTAGCATTGACTCTTACTGCATACTATTTTATATAGGTTTGTTGTCTGTAGAATAGTGCTTTTTTTTACTATAATAAACTTTCATATTGTATCATATGTTTAAATATATATCTGGTCAGTCAGATGTTTAAAAAGCACCCATCTGCTGCATGTTCCCCACAACCTATCTTTAAAATGTGCATTTAGTGATAAACCATATATTTTCCAAACTTTTAATGTTTTTACGTTCTGTTTTTATAATCCCTCACTATTGTTCTATTGTGATTTTCCACTCATTTTTTTCTGATTCAGAATTAACTTTCTTTTAAAAAACTGTCAACAAAAAAAATATAATACAAGGTTAGGATGGAATGTGCATTTATTTTATTAAGAGTTTGTTTACAGCACTTGACTAGAATGTCTATGCTCTGCCTTTTCTGTTAAAATAGTTAAAGTTGTTCTCATAATGATTATTAGAAAGAGATATCTAAAGTTTATTTAGATATTTATAAACCATCTGTAAACCTTGAGTTTGACTAACTTTTCCCCTTGTCTTGTTTTCTCCATACCCCACAGCTAATGCAGAAAAAGATGCAGCCATCCTGGAAGAAGTTAGTCAAGACAATCCTGAGCCAATAATGTGTAAGCAAGGGTGGCCGAAAGGAATGAAGCAGTGTCCATCCAAATGGAGGCAAATCAAAGAAAGAAAAACAGGTTTTAAGCTTAATTTGTACACTCCGCCTGAGACTCCTATGGAGCCTGACTATCAGGTGATGGGGGAAGATTCAAAAGATCTGGCTGAAAGCAACCTGTCCCAAGAGTCTTCTGATGGAGAAGAAATTAAAACCTCTGAAACCATTTTGCCATGTGAAAATGAGGCAAGAGACTCGGTGTCTGAGTACTTGGAGCTATGCAGAACAGAAAAAAACACTTTGCCATGTGAAGATGAGGCAAGCGACTCAGTATCTGAATATTTGGAGCTATGCAGAACAGAAAAAACAGAAGAAGAGGGAAATAACACAGCAGAAATGGAAAGTGTAAATAGCCAGGATAAAAACCAGCAAGAGGAAATTGAAATGGTGAAAAAGGAGCCTGAGCATTTGGAGCATGATGAAGAAGAGGAGGAGGAAAAATCTCGTAATGAGGATCGTGATGCTGATGATGAGGATGAGAGCCACATGTGTTCAGCAGAAGTGGAGACTCAGGAGGCAGCACCAGGAGGAGCACTCCAAGAAGTACTGGAGAATCAGGAGTCTTTTTTAGATGCAAATGAACTGAATGGAAAATCAAATGAGGAAGATGGACTAGACTGCAAAGATGACCTTGTGAATGAGTGCAGCGGTGATCCTAAAAAGCTTCCTGCTATTCGAGAGCCTGTTTCTGAATTGAGTAATGAAAATACAGAAGATCAAAAGCAAGTTGAAAATAAGGAGCTAAATTCTGCATTTAAGGACACAAACCCAGAAACCATGGAGGCAGATTCTGAAACAATCCAAGCAGTAAAGTCTCTGACACAGGAAACAACAGAACACGAAGATGCATTTCAGGATTCTGCAGAGACTAAGGAGGCGTGTCAAAGCCTGCAGACATATACCAATACTGATGAAAATCCCCAGATAAGCACCTTGGATGACTGTCAACAGTCTGATCACAGTAGTCCTGTCTCATCTGTCCAGTCCCATCCCAGCCAGTCAGTTCGTTCTGCTAATAGTCCAAATGTGCCTCCATTGGAAACCAGTTACACTCAAATCAGCCCTGATCAAAGTGCCATCTCTGTTCCATCTCTGCAGAATATGGAAACCAGTCCTATGATGGATGTTCCATCTGTTTCTGACCATTCTCAGCAGGTTGTTGACAGTGGATTTAGTGATCTGGGTAGCATTGAGAGCACAACAGAGAACTATGAAAACCCAAGCAGCTACGATTCGACCATGGGGAATAGCATCTGTACAAACAGCTCCTCACAAAACAGCTGCTCATACAGCAATCTTACATCCACTAACATGACACAGAGCAGTTGTGCCGTGACCCAACAGATATCTAACATGAATGGAAGCTGCAGCATGATGCAGAACACCAGCATCAACTCTCCTCCTCCTTGTAATGTGAAATCTCCTCAAGGTTGTGTAATTGAAAGACCGCCAAGTAGCAACCAGCAGCTTCCTCAATGCAGCATGGCTGCTAACTTTAGCCCACCAATGCAGTTAAGTGAAATTGCAGAGACTGGCAATGCCAACATTGGCTTGTATGAAAGAATGGGCCAAGGTGAATTTGCAGCAGGGCATTATCCACAACCATCTGCTACCTTCAGCCTTGCCAAACTGCAGCAGTTAACCAACACACTTATGGACCATTCGTTGCCTTACAGTCATTCAGCTGCTGTTACTTCCTATGCAAATAGTGCCTCTTTGTCTGCTCCGCTCAGTAGCACGGGACTTGTTCAGCTTTCTCAGTCTCCTCATCCAGTTCCAGTAGGAGGCCAAGTCCAGGCTACAATGACTCCACCCCCTAACCTCACTCCTCCTCCCATGAATTTGCCACCTCCCCTTCTGCAGCGTAACATGGCCACATCCAATATTGGCCTGTCCCATGCCCAAAGACTGCAAACCCAGATGCCTGGGAAAGGTCATGTTTCAGTAAGAACTAAGTCAGCACCTCTACCACCAGCTGCAGCAGCCCACCAGCCACAGATCTATGGGCGTGCCTCACAGACTGTGGCCATGCAAGGGCCAGCACGCACCTTAACCATGCAGCGTGGCATGAACATGAGTGTGAACTTAATGCCAGCTCCAGCTTACAATGTCAATTCTGTGAACATGAATATGAATACCCTCAATGCTATGAATGGGTATAGTATGTCCCAACCTATGATGAATGGAGGCTACCATGCAAATCATGGATATATGAATCAAACAGCCCAGTACCCTATGCAGATGCAAATGGGAATGATGGGAAGTCAGCCATATGCACAACAACCAATGCAGACTACCCCCCATAGCAACATGATGTATACTCCTCCAGCACATCATGGTTATATAAATACTGGCATGTCCAAGCAGTCTCTGAATAGTTCTTATATGCGTAGGTAGGGTTGTGGGATGGGGGTGGGGGGAAATGGAGACAGTTGCCGTACCAAACTGGCATGCTTGGATTTGGCCTGCACAAATCTATGTTCTTTCAGAGAGTATGATTTCAAAACCAGCAATTGGTGTGAATACAAAAACATTTGTTGACACCATTTTAAAAATGTATGCAGCAGAAAGCCTTATATAAATGTGTTCCCATTTTATTTGTGTTTTGTAATTTACATTTGTTTGCATTTTTTTTTGTATGATTAAAGTTCTTTGATGAGGAAGAACGTCTTCATTGTACTGCAAACATGCAAAACAAACTGATGGTTCACAGCCATTTTTATGTGCCTGCTCCCATTTGAAATGTGGGTCTTAGTTTTGGAGTATATCTGATGTTGTGCTTGGACTGTGAGCTTTCCTCCTGTTCTGTCTTTCCTTCTCTCCTCCACCATGTAAATGCCTTTTTACATTGCATTCAAGAACTGTTTTGTTTCTCAAATTGACACTTTCGCATGCCGCTAATGTCTTTGTTAGTGACAGTGCATTTTGTAGTACTGTACAAATGTTGTTGCTTAACAGTAAGCCATTCTCTTTAATTTGTGTTGTATTTTCTTTTTCTTTTTTCTTTTGCCTTGACTAGGCTGTTCCCATTTTGGGTGGGGGTGGGGGTAAAATTATATTTTTGTTAATTAGATTTTTAAAATCTGGTTTTTTAAAAAAAGAAGCTATGAAAGCTATTCCAATTTTGATTAGTTGAAACTTTTTGAGTGCAATCCACTGGGAAAATCCCCTGTGTACTACTGTGTTTGTGCACAAATCTGATTAATTTCCATGGAGCTGGCACAGAAGAGTCTCTTGATGGATTACACCCTTGAACATTTGGTGTAAAGTTGGTAAGATAACATATAGATACAATCTGTTCTGATTGCAGATTTCTTTTCCCCCAGAGAATGAAAAAGGCAGCTTATTGTTCCTTTTTGTAATGCAAACCTTTATTGGTTGATCGAAGCATATCAGTATTTAACAAGGTTTTGAAACAATTTCATATATATCCAGATACCTGGCAGAATTTTAAAAAAAAATTAGTGAATTTGGTGTAAAGTTGCTATTTTATGGAAATGCCTCTAACTTTACATTTTCATTCCATCTGTAAATTTTTCTATCTTTATAAAATATTGGAGTTATTTTTTAAGAGAAGTACATAGGGCAGTAGCTTGTGAATAGCTCAAATGAAACTTAAAGAGCGCATGTAAAAAGCAGAAGTTATTTGTGTCTGTTTATATGGCTTCTTCTTTTTTTTCTTTTGGTAGCCTTTGTACCTGTACAGAGTTGACTGTAAAAGCCAAGAAATGGCTTGATTCATGTATAAAAATAGACCCAGTGACTCTCTCTTGTATTTATGTTACCTTTTTAGTCAGTCACTTAAAGCAAAAACAAGCTGTACATTTTAACATGAAAATAAATTATGATGAGCCATTTTTAGCCTCTTGTCTCTTGTCCGAGTCTGATGTGCGTAGGGACTATGAACTGTATTGCTATTTCCTTTTTATTAAAGAGGGGACTCATAATGGATTTAATTCAACAAATATCTTTGAGGAAGTATCACTTTTATCATTTGAGATTCTACCTTTGATAACTGATGTGATAAACTGGAAGAAAACCAAGGCTTTACTTTTTTAAAAAGTAAATAAATAACTGGCATATTTGATAAAGCATTATAGACCAGTACTTCTCAGGCTGACAGATGTGAGGAACCGCGATTATTTTTCCCCCATTATTCCAGGGACTACCTCTATATTTATGTCCATTGGCCATAATTGATTGTTTCTTTGCTAGAAACTTGGCAGGACTGACAGCCAATAACTAAGGGACCATCACTGGTCCAGGGATCATCATTCTAAGTAGCACTATTAGAGAAGCTAGTGGACGTCATTGGTGATTATCATTAGTGCTGGTAATCCATTGGGGAAAGTTCAGAATAAATGGAAGACTGTGTTAAGGGCCTCTCTTCCTCACCCCTCCCTTTGCCAGATCCAATAGTTGGGGCTACTGACATGGTTCCTCAGCCTTTGAAAAATGTGTGTGTACCATCTGTTTAAACATGCATTTCTTCACTCAGAAGAATGTGTCTGTCCTTGTATTGGTATTGCCTTGCTGTTCTGAAGTGCATATGTTGTCATGTCTAGCAGGGGAGCACAATAGATGAAGCATGCTGGACAACGAATAGAATGCAGGTGGCGGAAGACCCGTCTCTTATCCAACAGAACCCGCCATAGACAGCATCTTCGCCCCTATCGGGAGGCTTTGCGTGCAGCGCGGAGATCCTTCTGCTCTGCACACATTGCATCTGCAGAGTCCCGTTCAGCAGAGCTGTTCAAGGTGGTGGGGGAGCTGACGCAGGTCCCCCCTGCGCCAAATCCCTTGCTTAACTCCACGACGGCCTGTTGTGACGTATTTAATACCCACTTTGCAGACAAAATCTCTCGATAAGGGCCGACTTAGATGCCAGTGTTTCAGCAGTATCTGCAAATGAGGCACCTAGCGACTCCGTTGTTGTCACCTTACTGGATGAGTTTCAATCTGTAAGTACTGATGATGTGGACAAGCTCCTTGGCAGCGTGAGGAAGACGACCCTCTTTCTCGATCCATGTCCATCATGGCTGGTCGTCCAGGGAGGGGATACACTGAGGACATTCCTTCAGGTTGTCATCAATGCGTCCCTCAGGGAGGGTATTGTTCCACCTTCTCTGAAGGAGGCGGCTGTAAAGCCTCTCCTGAAGAAACCCTCCCTTGATCCCCTGGACAGAAATAACCACAGACCAGTTTCCTTGCTGCCATTCTTAAGCAAAATCGAGAGAGCGGTCGCCTCACAACTCCAAGCCATCTTGGATGAAACTGATTTTTTTGATCAATTTCAAACCGGTTTCCGGGCAGGATATGGAGTTGAGACTGCCATGGTTGCTCTGACAGATGACCTCAGCTTGAGTATCGACAGTATCAATTAATTTTCTGTCATCTACTGTCCCTCCAGTCCCATTTATGAAGACATCGATACTCTTGAGGCCACCCACCTATCCAATTTTAGAGCTATTATTGTTTAATGTTTTCTTTTAATGTTTTACTGTTTTAAATCTTATTCTTAGTTTAATCAATTTTTAAGGGGTGGGAGGGGAGACCAAAGTGTTATTTTAACTGTATGTATTTTTAAATGCTGTACTCCTCCCCGATTGCTCACCCAGAGGGGCAGAATATAAATTATTATTATTATTATTATTATTATTATTATTATATGCCATCCTCACTAGTCAAAGCACTGGCAACACTGCACATAGGACCCCATCAATACTGAGTAGCAGATTTGAGAAGAGTTACAGGAAAACCCTCATTCACTTGCTCCCCACTTAAGCACCCCAGCTATCCACAAAATTTGTCTCAGAACCCTTTTAGAGCCAAATTGTTGGGTGGCACAAAAGAAGGGGGAAGGAAAGGTACAGAGCTCTTTTTAAACTTCCAGTAACATGAAGAACTTAGACTATTGTATAGAAGTGATTTCACCATAATGACAATACATTTTTCCTAGGTTAGATGGTGATTTGATCCCACTGCCTTGATTGTACTCTAATAGGCAAGGCATGATGGGTGTCTCCTGTGGCAGCAGAGTAGACGTGACCATAACTGTCCTCTGCTCCCTCCTTGGCTCTAATCCTCGTTTAAGGATATATACCAAAGTCGCCTAATGCTACCATTCAGTGTCTATATTGCTTTCTGTCACACCATACTCCTTTCAGGTTTGGCCAGATTTAGAGTAAGATTCAGTAATACAGTTCTCCGTCCACATTTGCAGCCTTGAGATTCGCATTTTCGATTATTCGTGAAGTCAAGGCTCCTCCTGCCTTTCCCTTCCTGATCGCCGCCTGGGCGGACCCTGGTGCAATTGGGCAGCAGGAGGAAGGAAGTGCTCCTTTCCTCTGAGTCTCTGCCACCCTGGAAAGGCTTGAGGGACACTTTCTGGGGTGGGAGAGGTGGAGGAAAGGAGCATTCCTGTTCCCCTGCCCCCCTGGAAATGGCTGCTGTGGGGAAGAGGGTTATTTGCAATTTTTCCACATTCACGGGGGTCTTGATCCCCTAAGCGCCGTGAATGTGGAGGGAGGATTGCAACGCTACTTACAGATTACCTGCAATGGAAGTGATCAGTACACTGAGGGCTTGTCTAAATGGTCAAAATAATCCAGGTAGAATGTAGGTAGAACTTCTGTTGTTCACATGCAATGTGAACACATTTGATTTACTTTGCTGGGGGGGGCACAGATATCAAATTGACAAATTTGGGTTTTTTTCCGTTGTATCCGGAAGGATGTGAACTATCAGCGGTGTGGATTCCCAGTGCCGATGGATCCATATCAAAAGGTATTACGTAAAGAGGACCGGCATTTCCCACTTTGACCCTCTCCCATCTCTTGGCAAAATGCCATTCTTTGCACAGAAAGGTTTCTGCATTTCGTTGATTGTACATATTTCCCTTACTATTATTTCTGCTTTTAAAGCATTTTGGACCCTTCCTCTGAAAACCTTTATCCTCCAAAGTACCTTGCATTGATTTTTCTTTCTTTCTTTGACCCTAGTTCCTATTTCTCCCTTGTCCTGTGGGGATTGCTGTTATTATCAATTGCCCTTTAAATTAAAGAGTGATGGACATTTCCCAGAGTACACAGAGAAGAGGGAAGAGGATCTCATGCCAGCAGAAACAGAAGTACATGGATGTGCTTCATTTGATAGACGGTCTCCCAAAAATTATTCACACTGGAACCATGTGTGTAGCACAAATGTTTCAAATGCATCTGCATCACACACTCCATCTTCATTTGAAATGGGGATAAGTGTGGGCACCAGAACTTTCAGAAGTCCACGTAGGTGTCCATCTGAAAAAACTGAGAACAGAAAATTGGGAATGCATAGCAAAAAATATTCTCATTGGTGCATTGCAAAAGCTGACAAGTAAATAAGCCCTGAGTTTACTGGGACTTCCAAAGCCTTTTGACAAAGGATCTCAGGAAAGACTCTTGAGCAAATTTAGCAATCATGGAATAAGAGAAGTTATGGACTAAAAACTGACTAAAGAACAGGAAGGAAAAAAGAGTAAGAAGAAATGGCTCATAAATAGTAGAATTGAAATCTGTATTGGGACTGGTGCTTTTTAACTTGATCATAAAGCACCTGGAGTCAGAGGTGAGTAGGTAGGGGGTCAAATTTGCTAATGAAATAAAATTGTTTAGGGTGGTGGGAATGAGAACAAATTGTAAAGAACTCCAAAAAGATCCCTCCATTTTGTGGGATGGGCATTAAAATGCCAAATGAGAGTCAAGTTAAGTGCAAAGTGATGCATCCCCCCCCCTTTTTTTTTAATTTAAAGTTCTTAAGGCTGGTGACATACATTAAGAGCTGGCCAGCTCTTTGGACAAAGGGAACATTTCTCCTAGGTGTTCATTATACCATTCTTTGTAAAAGGTGATTCAAGAGCAAGTATACAATTCAAAGGTGTATGCAGTCAAAGAATATATATGTCTTCATTTTGTGTGTAGGATTTCCATATCCTGTCTTTAGAACATTGCAAGCTCATATGTCCATGTTTGTATCATTGTGAATTTTTGCTGTCTTGGGCAAATTGATTTCAAGAGACAGAGAGCTTCCTAATAAATAAAAAAAGAGAGAAAATGGAAGTGCATGCTGAATGTTCAGGTTTCTATCTGCATTCTTTCTTTTTTGTACTCAAATGTGCTGGAGTTCATTAACTGAAGCTCTTGGCAAACTCTTGTGCCAATATCTTTTGCACAAATTAATGTAAAATGAATGGGTGCTCTGCAAGGTTGTTCATAAAATCACTCTTGAACAACAAAAAGGTTTTCTCACAATGTAAAATTTTTAAATACCAGATAGTTTGTTTTGAGATGTTACAGAGACAAATGGTTTTTGAGCAGTATTGTAAAGAATGTAAAGGTTTCATTATTCAAAGGGTCTTGCAGTTCTCTTGTCACTGAACCAAGTTTTCTTTGGTAAGACAGTTTTGTGATGTTGAATAAGGGAATCAGTGATCAAGATGAGTTGCATAGTCTATAGGCTCAGGAGCTGTAGCCTGAGAAATGCCCAGGTATTATTCCTCTCTGTTGAATTCATGTTGCAGATATGCAAAAGTAATCCTGGATTTGATAAAGTTCAAATTTCACATGACACTGCAGCCACTCACAGGTCCTAGGTGAGTACTTAATATGATACCCACTGATACTATATTTTAATTTGTATCCACAATTAACAATTTTAGATGTAGGTTTAAAATATATTTAGTGTTCTGATAAAAAGAAAAATCACAATGCAGGAGACATATTAATGGTTCTTAAAATTTTTGCTGAACGTTTTTTTTTCCTCCTGAAGATTTTTACATCAGGCCTTTATGACAAGTTGTATTGCCCACCAGAGGTTCAAACTGGGTGGCTTTGTTCCAAAGAAAATGCTGCGGAGAGATTGAATGCAAAGATTATGAGGGGAGAATTTGGGTCCTGTTAATAGAGAAAAGGCATGGAGAAGAAACATGTGTAACTGATGTTGATGCTTAGAGCAATGATGTTTCTTTGGCAAAGCTGTTCATAGTGATTTAACATCTGTACCATGTCATACTTGAATACTAGTCTGTGGAAGAAATATTTCAGTAGGGAGATCCAAATCCTGAGATGTACTTCACTCTTGCTTTTTACACACTACTTCTCCATGCCATATCTTATCCATGAGCATGCCTTTTTTTCTAGTGCTATAACATTCCTCATTTTTACTACAGGACTATTGCCCACCCATATTGATTCCAAATCTAATTTGTTTGTTTTTGTACCTATAATACCCAAGAATGAAGCTCAGCTGAGAATATGGAATCGCATAAATGGAAATGCTGCACATATACAGAAGGTTTAAGATTTCACAATGGCTTAACAGTTTGGGGGCCCTTACTTTCCCTGCTTTTGCAGGAGAGCAAAGCCTACTCCACATAAGTCTGGCCCTACCATTAAGCAGAGTGAGGTGGCCAGCTCAAACAGAAGATTTTTTGATACCATAACAAGATATCAAATTGTTATTAGTTTGATATTTAATAAATTCCGTGCTTTTGATTTCCTTTTGAAGTCATTTTGATGTCAATGGGTCTACTTCAGTTATAAACAGCCTGCTGGATTTTTACTGCTAGGAGAAGTGCGTGCTGAGTTTTGTGCCTTAGGTGCCAAATCTGGTTGGTCTTGGTTATTATGGACCTTGACTGGCTTGAGAGTGGCATTTGCTAATCTACCTGGAGCAGCAAAATGTTTCTAGTTGCACCTGTCTCCTCACAGTACTTATTACAACACAGTCGCTCATTCTAGTGCCAGTTAAAAAGCAGCTCAATACGGTTTAGCATTTCTGAGTTCAATCTAATGCATGGTGATAGAAACACCTTTAGGGGAGAGAAACATCAATTAATTGGAGATCTTAGATACCGGCAGAATTGTACCTGCATCGGAAGGAATTGGAACACACTTCATAACCACTAGAAGAATTTTGTACCATAACACTGTTTTAAAAGTGTGACAAAGTCATTGCATACAAACACATTCCTCAATGACCATCTGGGTTAGACATCTCATCCTTCCTCATTAGGAATAAGGAACTCAATTTTTTATAAGATTCCTGAGCTCTTGAAGCAGCTACAACCCTTTAAAATCTGGACATAAATCAGCAGCAGTTCTTTTGAAATAGGTAGCAGAGGTGCTACTCAATCGGTAGGGATTTCTTATAGTTACTAGTATAGTCAAGTCAGTATAGATGATGTATATGAATTGGATTTCTCCCCTAATGTATGTATAGGGAGGGTGTTTTTTAAAAAAAATTACAGAAAGGAAGATGGGTCATTTGAATTTTGGTCCTTGTAGAGAAAATGATTTTTTTAGGGAGAAATTTTGTTTGGTGAGATGGGTCTTGGTGTGATTTGGGGAGCTCTTTATGGAGAGTGAAAATAAGCAAGAGATTGAGCTTTCTTCTAGACATCTTAAAACCTTCAGAGGATACTGAGGCCAGATTTATAAGAAGCAATCAGAGTGTATCAGACTATCTGGGGATATGCTGATAGTCTGCATTTATTCTGGTGGAAGCTGCCAACATTCTGCATGTGAAATGCCTCATTGGATAAGGCATCTGGTTAGATGATATCCAGATGGCTCTTTTAGACACTTCAACTGAACGATAGGGGCCTAGAAATGCTTGAACATATAAATGGTATCCCATACGAAAGCATTTCATATGGGAATGTACATTGATATTGTGTTAAGTCTATGAAAGATTAATGGTTTTGTTGCTGTTACCAGCAACTGCTATACAGTTTACAAACTGGCTTATAGAGTCCTTGTCACTCACACTCATGCTTACTCATGTGGCTTTGACATACATGCTTATTATACCTTGCCTTCCATGATTTTGCATCTTATACCTTGCCTTCCATGATTGTGCATCTTTCCCAGCTGGTACTTGGTAGGAAAACATGGTGGTTGTATTTATTTTGTAATGGCCTGTAAACTGGTATTCTGGAGGTAGAGTGCCAGGGGGATCTCTTTATTGTATTCTAATGGCAGCCAATTTAGCTACAGCCAATTATATTCCTTAATTTTTAGAAGAGAATACTTCTTAGTAACCTATAACTGTTAGGATAGCAAGTTTGTCATGGGTGTGAGTATGATAATAAGCTTTTTTAAAGTTGTTGTATTTTCCGAGAGGGAAACAAAGCGGTCACTGCCCATTTGCACCTGTTTATTTTTATCTTTGCTAATACAAAATCGTCCCATATACTACTACTGAGGGTGAAATTAGAAAGAAATCTAGCCACCAGACAACCTACTTGAATTCATCTAGAAGAGGCACTCAGCCTCACCAACATGTATTGGCATGGGGAGGGGAGAAAATGCATAGACGTGCTGCGTCTGTATTAGCTGTAAGCAAGCAATTGCATTGCTTCCATATTGACAGCAATAAAATAAGTGGCTACTCAGTTTCCAGCAATGAAGTCCATAAATCCCAGTTCTTTTGTGGGCTTTTGGGGTGTCAGAGTGCCCAGCCAGAACACAATCACAAAAATTCATTACCAACTGCTCCACTATTAAACAGAGCTCTGGAGAGCAGCATTTTAAGAGCTATCTTCCTCATGTGTTTCAAATTTCCTATTAAGGTTGTCTTGCTGCCCTTCATTTTTCCCCTCTGCCTCTGCATTTTCATGGTAAAAATATCCTTAAGGCACCTCAGATATGATTGATTCCATACCCTTTCCTTGCCCCTGCCCTGACTTGGTAACAAATGACTCTCTTGACCTCATTGTTTAAAACTTTCACATCCTTTCTTAGATACTTTTCTTTGGCACATATAGGGAATGCTAGATCTCCGTCTCAGTGCTGGTCCCTTGTTTTCCAGAGGAGTTGATCCCGTTTGTGGTGTTACTCCTTTCCAAGGCCAGTTTTATATCCAGTTCTCTTAGCTGTTTCAAGAAGCCACGATTTGGGAGAATACACCTGTGTCTGAGCACTTGGTCTATGGCATCAACCACTGTCATGTTCTTGTAAATCATCAGATAGGCGAGGACCAAGGCAGCTGAGCGGCTGCGACCCATAGCACAGTGTACCAAAATCTTGTCTGTGGAAAGAAATAAAAGAGAGACACCATTCACATTCTGCACTCCATGTAGGCCTTCATGCCCTTTTGTAGTAAAATAAATAAAATGAAGATGGGAAATTACTGGTCAGTACTCTGCTTATGCTCTTCTCCTCAGGATTAAAATACAGGATGGGACAGGTATCTGCTTATATGTAAATCAAAATATATTTAATTTTTTGAACTTGTTTTGAATAATATTAGGGACTAGTATTATCATTAGTGGGTTTTGTCTTACTTCCCACCTAACTCCTTTCTAATGTGTTATGTGTTTCAGTGTCTAAATCCTTAGATCTTTTCAAGTGCATTCCAATTTGCAGATCAATTTGAAAAAGTGCTCTTTTCCCAGTAAATATTCATATGATTAAGATGCATGTTCTTCAACGACAGAAATGAAGACCCATCCATATATACTGGTAGTACATTCTTACAATGACTTGCGAGAGACGTTACATACGAAGTCAACAAAGAAGCCAATTAACAACAAATAGAAATAAGTTGTGGTTGCAAAAAAAGCTGACTGGATAACAGGAGGGGAAACTTGGCTTTGCTAATATATTAACTCAGGATTGTTAACATTTGTGATGAGAAAGATGATGAAGAGTTCTGGTGCTCATTAAGTTCCCACTTCCCAGCTTCTTCCCTCCTCACCAAGTATTCTCTAAAGACCACTGCAAACATTACTTTAGTGGCTTTGTGGACTTGATTCTCCTGTAATGTTGTAAGCAAGGACTTGCAGGCTTTACCCTCTTTGAGTTCCATCTCTCTCAGAGTTCACCTGGAGCTCATAGTAGTGGAAGTACCTGTTTTTCAGATGATATTAGAACTGAGCGTCCATGCTTGGTATAATGTGAAAGTGACCCTCAATGCGAATCCAGCAATACAGGTATCATACTGTAGCTTGTTTTAAGTTAAAGTAACTGTTCACATGTCCATAACTTCAGTTTGCATGTACTAGAAAAATAAATATCCTCCATCCCCCACACAGGTTCAACACACTTTTTAATTTCCTTTTGTTGGACTGACGTGTTCATTAACTACAGCCAGAACTCAAAGAATGATGTTTCTTAATTTACAGAAAATTCTCCTGATAGGCCTATGCAGGCTACTCCTTTGCAAATAATCAGAGTTTGGAACTTATTTTCCTTACTTGTCTCATTCTGGAGTGCTTTATCAATGAACGCTGCAGCGGAGTAAAAGAACTGGCTAAGATTGAAGGTAGGGAGATCATCTGCTTCCACACCATGGTACTCGATGTCCATGTCACTGTAATATTCTGGTCCTGTGTCCACATTCCACCGGCCATGGGCTGCATTGAGGATGTGGGTGAAGCCAGCTTTCTCAAGGCTGTAACGGTCAAGTGCAGTTTTCCTGTTTTCAAAGCAGAAAAAAGTGGTTTGACAGGTGCATGGCACTAAGGTATCACTTTTAGACTATAATCCAAGAACAGATGGCTGACCTATCACTTAACAACTGCAACAAACAGTGAGGAGTTGTGAAGGAGCCTTTTATAGTTCTAGGGCCACAGGCAGAACTTTAAAGCTGCCTCACTTCAGTCCAAGTAGGCTTAAGTTAATTTTCAAGAGTGCTGCATGTACTTAACTCTGTGTTGGACTGGGCAGCTCAAAATGAATCAAAATGTTCCCTTATGGTGGCAGAAGCGCCTCAGATGCTTCCCTTTAAGAACATGTTTTGCAAACAGGCCCTCATCCTGACCTTTCTTTGATGCAGACAATTCATATTTCTTAGGAATAATATTTATTCTTTTGAAAAACTTAAGTAATCTGGCTAGGGCTATTGGAGTTGCAAGAATTCTAGAGGAAATGCTGAAAAATTCAAGTACAATAATAGTCTCTCTTCAGACATGTGCAAGGAATAACCTTCCACCAAAGCGTCATGGAACACAAAGAGCTGTGGCTGCCACTGACTGTAGAAAGAATTGGTGTCTGTCATTCTTCTTACCACTGAGGTGATCAAAAGAACTTGCTCTTATTCTGGAACCATGTAGGCAACTACTGCGAAGCCTGTCCTCAGTTGTGCCACCACTTCTGAACACAGGAGCACATAGCAAAATAATTCAGTCATCATGGTGTATGGAGCCTCACCATAATCTCTTCTAATACTGAAGTGTCATTAACAGTTTGGTAGTAGAAAAGGGACAGAATTTGGCCAAACCGATGGAGAAGATAAGAGCTTCCAACAGTGAGATTTGCCCTCTGAATTGTGTGGTTCTAGCACGGGGCCTAAACGTTAACAGAGCTTTGTCCTCAACCCCCCCCCCCTTTTCTTTGGCTGTTATGGTTATTTTTATTTTTTGCTATATAATCCTCTTCACGACTTTTTTTGGAATTCTAGCATAGAGCCTAGATCCAGTTTGTGCAACTCACAGATACATTTAGATGTCCTGTTCTTAGACCTTGAGGACTGGGGAATTGGGGTCATGCCCAGTTTAGAGGCAGGTGCTCTGCCTCATTCCCAGTTCATAAAGGAACCATGCATTGGCTTCAGCCCATACAGATTTCCATGCCTGGCCTTCCAGAAATACCAAAAGACACACGGGGTGAGTTGGTTTTCATCAGCTGGCAGGCAGGTCAACCAATGCCTGGATCCAGGCCATGCTTAGCCCAGCCTCTTCAGCTCCAACTAGTAAAGTTGTGGCCTGTTTCATGGCAACAAATGCTGTCTGTTTTCATTTATCCAGTGAGCATCACTCACTCCTCAGTCTGCAAAAGAGTATGAACTGAAAATGTAGAAACTGAAAGTGATAACTTATTTTTTTAAAAAGCGCTTTCTATAGAATTGTTGTAAAACTCCTTATGATTACATCAAAGTAGAAGTCCTGCATTGTGATTTTTAAATTTCTACTTTTCCACAGACGTTTCCAATTCCTGACTTTATGGTGCTTTTTTTTTTTTTTTTGGCAGCTCCCTAGTAAAAGATTTTGGCTAGGATAGCATCTCATTGAACCAGGAATTTTGTTTA
Organism: Urosaurus nigricauda; assembly: GCA_034509955.1. Taxonomy (NCBI): domain Eukaryota; kingdom Metazoa; phylum Chordata; class Lepidosauria; order Squamata; family Phrynosomatidae; genus Urosaurus; species Urosaurus nigricauda. Next base: position 158,412,871 of record JAOEGL010000003.1, read on the forward strand.
TTCTCTGTCTGACAGTGCTCATGAAGCTTTGAGCCCTAGGCGGTGTCTAACAAAAATACATTTACAAAACACCACAGGGCAAATTAATGTTACAGACCCCACCACTCCCACAAACATACATAGTTTTGGTCTGTTTCTTTTTAACCTAAAGCAATTTGGGGTGGCTGTGCTTTTGGGCAGAGGCTTGGCATGCTGCTCCCCTCCCCACTTCAGCTCAGACTCCTCTCTGGCAGAAGCAGCCTTCCTTCCTAGGAGTGGATCTTCTGTATCGCCCTCTCTTCACTCCACTGCTCAAGAACACAACCTAAAGAGCTTGCTGTCTTGTTTTCCTTCTTTTATTTCTTTTTTTGTACTGTAATATTGGGGTTTGTTACATACATTTGTATGTAGTTTGGCCCTGCGTTTTGAAGGAACATTTCAGTAGCCTGACTTTTAGTTACAAGAGCAAGGTGTCGCCTTACTTCTTACCTGGTGATTTTCAGATATCTGGCTAAGGCAGCACTGTTGGACGCTTGGTCTTTAATTATTTTAGATCCCCACCTTGGATTATTTATTACTTGGTTTGAGTTTGATGAGTTTCAATTGCTGTTTGCTTATGTTGTTATTTTTAAATAGTCTGTTATGCTCACTTGTTATGCTGATTTAGGCAATTCTGTAAATCAAAAGGCAGTAGGGTTTGTCAGCTGCGCAGCATCTCATTCCCGGAGATTTTAGGATCAGGTCATACAACCAAGAGCAGGACCGTGTTATGTTACAGAGATGGATCAGGCAACTCCTGTTTCATTAATTGATTAATTAATTAATTAATTAATTAATGGTTAGCAGCAGCACAGAACTGTTTGTGAGCCAGCTGATTGTGAAATGGAATGAGGGCAGTCTTGACAATTAGGCCCAGAACTTGCATGACAACTAGCTAACCAAGGAGATTATCACACACAGAAAATCTGGCGGGAGAGACGTGAAATCTAAAAGACAAAAATGGGTCTTATTGCATTTGCCCGGGCTGCAGGCAGACCGTATTCACCTGAGTAGCCTGTCTACAACCCAGATTTTTCCCACCACTTTTTCAAGAATGGGAAAACCCCATTCTTGAAAAGTGGTGGGGGAAGTCTGAGGTGTAGAAAAGCACCCCAGGTGGATACAGGCTGCATACAAGCCTAGGAATGGGTAAATGCAGTAAGACCCATTTTTGTCTTTTAAATTCCGCATCTCTCCCCACCAGTTTTTCTGTGTGTGATAATCTCCCAAGAAAAATGACAACCCAAGGTGGACTGGCAACTAACAATAGTAATCCATTAATGGCAGCAGTTGCTGCCATTCCTGGTAGGACTTGCATCCCACATAGCCCTGCCTATAGCATGTATGACAATATTTAAATATTTGATGGGATTCATATTGAGGATGGAGCAAGCTTGTTTTCTGCTGCTTCAAGGACTAGGACACAGAGCAATAGATTCAAGCTACAGGAAAAGAGATTTCACCTCAACTGTCAGGAAGTTCTTCCTACAGTAAGAGCTGTTTGACAGTGGAATATATTGCCTTGGAGGATGATGGAGTCCCCTTCTTTGCAGAGGCTGGATGGCCATCTATCAGGGGTGCTGTGATTGTGTCTTCCTGCATGGTGGCAGGTTGAACTGGATGGCCCTTCGGAGTCTCTTCCAACTCAATGGAGTTTATCATATGACGGAATTTGGGGGTATAATGCAATGGCAATCCGAACGCAATCATGGGGTTTCACGTTATTGCGAATGAGTGTATCTCATGCAATTTCGGGCAAAAGGGAAGTCATTCCATACGCAATTATGGGGTTTCACGTAATTGAGTATTAGAGTATCTCACGCAATTTTGGGCAATGGGGGGTCATTTTCAGGAAATGGGAAATCATTCTGAATGCATTCCGAACGCAATCAGAATTCATGTAAATTCGCTAAACTAGCAAATTCACCTAATTGTGAATTGGCTCCATTGGCAATTGAGAGAAATTCCTCCTATGTGATAAACTCCATGATTCTATGACATGTGGGGAATTTTTACGGACTTGTAGAAGGCTTACAGCTAGCTTTTGAGGCATTTCCTTTCCACATTCCCCCTCGTGTGGGGCCACTACAGTGCTGGTGTTTTACACAGAGAAGATTGGGGGGGGGGGTTTGTTACCAGAAGCTTTATGAAGAAGCTGACAAGCAACTAGGTAGCTGGTGCCTTGGTCCAAGTGGTACAATGGGTCCAAGTGCATGCACTCCCTGACTCTCTGGCCAGTATCCTTCCCTCATTCCTGGCCTTTCATTACATCAACATTACACAAGAGGTACACATACACAAAGACTTCTTTGCCAAGCCAGGGAGTCCTGGCACCAGCTAGGAATGGAGATGGGTGCCTAGGTTATAAAGCTACTTCACGTACAAAAATCAGGTTTTCTCCTTGTCCAGTGCTGCTGGCCCTGAGATTGGTCTCCCTGCTGGCAGACCCAGAGAAGCACAGCAATTCCTTGACAGTTCAGCAGACTGTTTTCTATTTATAATAAAAATATTTATTCTGCATCTCTGAAAGAAATCAAACCGTGCCTTTTCCTTTTCAATTACTGCTGTTTGTCCCTACTTTACTGTACTGTACTTGCCCTGTGAATTAGATGGCAGGCCATGGAAACCCATTGGATCACCTTGGGCGAGCCACACACTTCCAGCCCCAGAAAACCCTGTGACCCTCAATATAAATATTTTAATAAATAAAATAAAAGTTCTACGGATAGATAGACAAATGAGTGAATAATGCAATCAGTCCAAGGTATTTGCACAAGGCACTGCTCTGCTAGCTGTTGAAGAGCAAAGTAAGCTGCTTTCTTTTCCCTTTCTTGATTTAACTGAACACCCCATGGTGAATTGAGCTCAGCTGAACTTAGCCTGCTTATTTGTAGGTATCACATTCCCTACTTGGATTCAGTGCTTCACTGGGAACACCTGTTCCAAGAAAAAAAGTGCCAAGGCTCCCTGAAGAGGCTGGCTGAGGGCTTCCCTTAACATTCGGCACCAGTAAAAGGTAAATTCTAAGATTTGCATAAAACTATAACAACTGATTCATGTTAATTTTTGTATAATGGGTTGCACTTCTACTAATGGAATGGAAGAGATATTGGGCAGTAACTCCTCTGCTGCTTAACAATTTATTAGGATTTCGAGCATAGCTTTATCATCATAGGGGCTAGAAACTTGAAGCCTGACATTTTGAATTTGGCACCTATTAGCATGATTTATGCTCTATCACTGCTTTGATAGGATACACATAGCCCTGGATATATTGCTGAGTCTCTAAGTAGACTCAGAGACTCTACTTAGACTCAGAGACTCTACTGAAGGGAAGTGATGGCCATGTTACACTGCGTGTTTCTTCCCTCATGCTCTTACATTACATGCCTAGTTGCTTGTCAGTTCCTTTACAAGGTTTCTGACAATCATCTTTTCCTCACATTCTTATTTATTTCAGGAAGTTTCTCCTGTTCCAAAAAACAGCAGTTCAGGTCAATGTTCTTAAGGCTTTCAAGACAACACTACCTTATTTAAGTTAAAGTGGGTATAGTACTACTGCATAGGAAGAAATTGCGTCATGGACATTTCCATCTAAAAATCCAGCAACAGAATTCTCCTTTCGTTGCCAGTTGTTCATCTATTGCCCTAGTGATTCATCTAGCACCCTACTTCATTGTGTTTACATAGAATAGCCCAAAGGGTAGGATGTCAAGAAGACACCTTCATTGTGATGCAGTTATTACAAGCATAATGATCTCTAAGGCCATTTGTCCTGTGCTGTGTGTTTACATAACTTACTCATCTCCTATGTAGAGGTTGGGCCAGACTTCATTGACATGTGTATACTTTGGGCTGCCTTTCCAGAAGAGCCTCTCCAGGTCAAATGCTCCAGGGGTACAGTAATCCCCATCTGGGTCTACTTTGACTGCTGTGTAAGCACTTATCTTCCCAGATTTCAGGGCAGCCGAAGACATCTGGTCTCAAGAGTCTGTGTTTGACGGGTGGGGGAATAAACAGAACCAAACCCTGCAACAGTGACAAGCAAGAGGTGAGGGTAGTTAGAAGCATCCCAAACAAAACAGTTTTTCTTCTCAAACTTTTTCTGTCATTGCAGTACCTTAGTAAAGGCTTCTTATTTATGGCAGGCAAGGTACATGGTTATTTTTTACTATGGTGAAAAGCGTCTCTCTGACAGATCTGGAAGGGGTTAGCAGATAAAAAGGCTTGCCCTTTTTTTAAGGAGGATAAGGCAAGTGAAGGAATTATTTCCTTCCCTCCACTGGCCTTGTTTTCTGTCAGGGACATCATTACACAGCTTAAACTGGCTGGCCATGAAGCATTCCAATGTCATACTGTTCAGGCTGAGATCATATAGTCCTACTTCTCATAAACAACAAATGAGGTACGGTCGGCACTCCTTATCGGCAGATTTATTTTTTTTTTATCCACTGATTCAAGCATTCAAATCTTGAAAATATTCCAAAAAAGTATACATTCCACATAGCAAACTTTGATTTTCCTTTTTAAATAAGAGACACAATTTTGTTCTGCCATTATGTTTAATGGGACTTGAGCATCCACGGATTTTGTTATCCACGAGGGATCCTGGATCCAAACCCCAGCAGATAACAAGGCCCCATTATATTAGTAATGTTTGTATTCTTGGCCAAAATACTTCATGGAAGTAGCTGCTAGAAAAGACAGGGATGGAGAAATTTCTGGGGCAAATCTCTCATTTGAATATAAATATTCAAATATTCAAATATAAACTAATATAAATATTAGTTCAGCTACATATTTGATGCATCTCTTACATCATATTTTTTTTAAATAATTAAAAAGAGAGAGAGAGAATGCTGGCTTAGCAGGGAAAGAATTAGATGACAATCTTTTTTCCTGTGGCATCCAGCCATTATCAGCAGAGAATGTTTGTTTCTTTGTTTGTGGCATATCTGGGTTGCCAGGTGGAAAGTAGGACAGGGTTCACTATCTTTAATGGCTGTGTGGAAGAAGGAATTTCAACGGACGGGCTTCTGTGTAAGCAAAACCCATAGAACATTCCTCTTCTACGCCACTTTTTACAGTGCAAGTGCACTATTATATTCTTTACCTGGTGACACTATGGTACATGAAAGCAAGGCCAATTTGAAAGCGAAAGATGCCTATCCTAAGAGGGAGAAATGAAAATGGAGCAAGAGCGGGTTGGCTAATCAGTTGGTACAAACCTTTTTTAAAAAAGAGCATATATTTTTATTTTGTTCAAGGAACATTTTAGCTCCTTAAAGCATTCTTGTTGCATGGACCTTAGAGTAGCAAACATGACCTATCCTTTATCCCTCTTCCCCACCTCTTTTCCTCCTTGCAATTGTCACAAGCAGAGTACACAAAATACTATGTATCCAGACGTCACAATGGCTAAAGGATGATAATCAGGGCCACTTGAAGTATACCTCTTTTGTCTTGTCTGCTGTGTTTCTTCCTTGATGTAATTAAGGTGACTTTGGGGCGGTACAGACTGCCCAAAAAGGGTGGTCTGGTGCCACCTTTTTTTGCTGCGGTGAAGCTGCGCAGCAAAAAAGGAGCGGGGACCTCACTCCTTTTTAGCGCTGCAGTTGTGGCCCAATACACGGAAATGGTGTCATTGGGTGCCTTTTCTCCACCGCAGCTGCACAGCTCCGTCTAGAAGCTGTGCAGTTGCGTCGTCGTCATTACGTACGCTGTCTAAATAGTGTTATGTAATGACACAGGTGCCATTGCCCTGATCATGGCGCCTCTTCCTGCCCATCTGCTTCGGGCCTTTATCTCCTCCCATCCCAGCTGCATGTTCCTCCGGAATTCCTATACCAAAGATTATTTTTTCTGCTTGCCCGAAATGTTCTTGGTCACTTATATAAAGCACAAGCCTTCCACGTATGGCCAACAGCAATAAGAGGCTGTCTATATACTGAGAGAAAATGGCTGGCCTAAGGTCACCTAGGAAATTTCTAAGCCTCCTCGAGCTCTTCTGGTCTGCTTCCAGCCCCATCCTAGCAGGCCCTCTACCACCAGCTGCCTAGTAAGAAAGGCCCTGTTGACTTAACACACTGAATTTATTAATCAGCACTTAACTACCATCCAACTAACACTGGCTACTATTGAAGTAATTAATTATCACCATTTGTACTTTCTGAATTTCAGTTACGTCTGATCCCACTAATTTCATTCCCCACCCACCCAAAGTGTTGCATAATTATCTGCCAACTGAGGTGATCCTTCATCCATCTGCGGGAATTGGCTGCCATCCATGACAGCTTGTGTGCCACAATAATATTTGTTGGCCTTCAAAGTGCCACAGGATCCTGCAACAGGCTAACATTGGGTTTGTGTAGGCTTTCCATCTTCTACTTCCTGGATAGCTGATGCTATTTTATGCACTATTTAATTATGCAAAGCAGGCACATTAATTGTTATATATTTTCTCTCACTATGTTTCAAACTGTGTACTACGTTTGACAGTTACAGCTCATCTGAGCGAACCAGGACAGAGTGACATTTATAATGCTGGACTTGAAGCAAGGAAACCCAGTCCAAACCTCTGCTTAGTCATGGAATTAACTATATGACTGTGGGCCCCGAATACTTCTGAATAAACCTATCCAGTAGGATTGCTGTGTTGATTACCAAAGATAGAGCAACCAACTAAAGTAAAGTAACCTATCTTACAGGATTGCTGTTGTGATTAACAAGGAGGGAGAAACCAACTGGACATGTACTTTGCTTTGCTCACTCCCCCATCTCTCCTACTCACTCCCTCACCTTGCAAGCTTGTGGCATGTCTCTCACTCAGGGTGACCTAATGTCCTAACCACAAAGGAGGACAAGGCACCATAATATGTTATGTAGGGTCGTCAAGAAAAATAGAGGTCATTTCCAAAGAATAGCTAGGCACACCGATATAAATGTAAATTTGTGCTTCTTAGGCATGCTCAAAGTGGAGGACATTTTGGAATTCCAAGAAAAAAAAAATGAGACAAGAATGCCTCCATGGGTTGCCCCATATCTCATTTTCCACAATGGCTAGAAACTTTGTAATTGCCATATGTTTGCTTCCAGCCCACATGTTGGTGTGTCACAAACTGGCAGTTTGTGATGAACAATTGGACAGAGGTGTGAACCTTTGAGATGATTCTGGGGAGAGATTATAAAATGCCCAGAGGCTCTTTGTCTTGGACTGTCATAGAACAGACCGTGGAGAACTAGAAGCTGGGCAATGGAATCCCAGCTATCTCATGAACAATCAAGGACTACAAATCTCATCTGATCTGTGAGTAAGATTAGGAGAATGTACTAGCCAGTTGCACTACGATATTTTGATTATATTCTTATTTCTTCTTATTATTATTAATTTATTTTATTTATATAGCGCTGTAAATTTGCACAGTGCTGTCCATACAATCTTATAATTAGATGGATCCCTGATCTCAGGCTTACAATCTAAAAGAGACAACACATAAGAAGGTAAAGTGGTTGATGTGGTTGAAATGATCTACTCTGTAACTTATACTTCTATCTGTGCCTGAGGAACAAGGTGATTCTTCATGTAAAGAAAGACCCTTTTGCTACAGAATTTCCTTAGTTAGAATAAAGCCTTCCTTTAAAGTATGCCAACTATATCACACTCCCTTTTCACATGCCTTAGCTTAGTCTGGTCCTTCCCCAGAATTTGGGGAAAGGGAAGGAAGTGTATATTCAACATCATAGATAGAAAGTGCAAATGAAATCTCCAGCAATGTCCTGTTGCATTGCTAAAGATGTAGGACTCAAACCAACAGGTGGTGGCAGCAAGAGTTAGAGAAGAAAAGTGATCTCAAGGGATCCCATCCAGCTTAGGCAAAAGCAGGAGGAGAAAACCCTCACACCTGCCTTGAAATATTAGTTGGGAATGGGCCTTTAGAAAAAAACCTGAAAGCTGAGTACCAAATTAAAAACAGCAGAAGGCTCACAGGAACAAGGAAATCAAGAACTTCTATAGCACTTTCAGAAGGTATGCTTGGGAATTAAAATTCTTTACTAGAGGATTTTCAGAGTGTTGAGCCATGTCATGAGACTTGTTGAAGATCATAGTTTATCATAAGGCCGGTACTGCAGCTACAAGGTGGTGAGTTTGATCCCAGGGGCTCCAAGGTTGACTCAGTCTTTCATCCTTTTGTAGGTCAGTAAAATGAGTAGCCAGCTTGTTGGGGGCAATTAACTTATAGACTGTAAACCACTTAGAGAGTGTTGCATTCACTGATAAGCAGTATAGAAATGTGCATGCTATTACTATAGTTTACCTATAGCAGGTGCCTAGTTGTTGCAGAAGTCCAGCGTACCGAGCTACACATTAGCAACTGCTGCACAGTGTTGTGGTAAATTCTGCAGTGCTCATCGTGAAACTCCCCATAGCTACATCCCCGAGGTGTTTTGATTCTTAGTTTTTTTGTGGGTTTGTCAGGCTATGTGGCCATGTTCTAGAAGAGTTTTGATTCTGATTTGCAAACTGGTTTTATCTGTCTCCGTGTCCATCAAGAAAAAACAGGTGGTTTGCAAAGCAGATGGCTCTCAATTATCCCTTCAAGAGGAAGACACCTCCAAATGTTTTGCACTGCAAGAGGGCTGTCTATAAACAAAAGTTACCCACAGGCTGCTGTGAGGATTTCAGTACAGCTCAGAAGTAGGGTATTCTGAGTAGGATGGCTAGGGATGTCATCATTCCTGCTAATTAAAAAGTCATGGTGGTAAACCCAAGAAACCCTGGCTCTGCTATCCCCTTGTTGGTGTAGGAGTTCAGGGAACAGTTGCCATGGAATATGGAGTCCCAAAACCCAGTCAGAAACTGATGCAATTACAGTTCCCTACATTCTGTGTGACTGAACAGTTAATTCTCTGAGCATCAAATATGTAATAGTATCCATAAAATATACACACCCTTCTGTGCCTGATGCTCAAGTTTATTAAATTACTTTTACTGTACAGGCCAGCACCTCTGAAGGCCTTGTTTATTACTAAGTGCCTGTGTGAAATCCACTCACAGAACCTCTCTAAGGAAATCCAGTGACAAAATCTAAGGAAAACAGGTGGAGTGGAACAGAAATACAGATCATCATCTGTAAATCATCCTGGTGCTTCAACAGAATTATCCGCATGAATAGAATTCGAATTGAGGTCTATCCACTTTGGGGCCAAAAAAATCTATCTTGGCTGCAGGGAACCACTAGTAGTCAATGCAAACATTGGCTGCGATGCACCAAGCGTCAGATCAGTCTAAATGTTACTCTCAAAGTAAGACCCACAGTCATCTACATGTGGTCACCAGTCATTTGCCGCAGTGGTGACTTAAAGCAGATTATTACAGGTGAAAGGCATTTCAGCCTTTTCCTGTTGCCTGGCAGAATATGTGTTTTTGGTTTATGCTGAACTATAGAGAAAATAATGTAACATAGTATGATAAATGTATTTTAAAAATAGCTGATCTAATCCAGACATGGGTTCTCGATTTTTTGTTTTTAAAAAAAGATACATTGGCTTTGGGTAAAAGGAAAGGTTAGTAAAATGCTAAAAGTAGGCAATTTATTATTTTTTCCTCATGTCGAAGCAGATGAGGTACAGCTAGAGCTCCTTCCATCTATATTAGGTCCTTTAAAGAAAACAAAAAGCCATTGAGGCTGTGAAATAGTCATAGAATTACAGGTGCCAAACTTCACAAAGGCTTTTCCAAGTAACTAAAAAGAAACCTGGATGATATTTTAATGGGTTTTGTTGGTTTGTGGGGAGGAAGAAAATCTCTATACCAGGAGTGGTTTCACTGCCAGGATGTGAAAATAAGCCTTCAAACAACTAGACTTAGGCTTTGTGTAAGACTGTACTCACTCTCTCCGCTGAAAGTTAAAATAACTTTCTGGCCAGGAGTTATTAAAAACCTCCTTGCTTAAAAAAAAATGGATTTGCCCGACGATTCCAGTGGTCATAGAAATCTGGCTGTGTGTATTGCAACGGACAGTGGTTTGTTAATAGAATGTTTATTGTAAGGCAGTTAAACTGGCCCTTTCAGGCTCTCACTAAATAGAATAAAACAAGGTGTCACAAGGCTGCCAGTGTGGCAAAACTAATAATAATCTTACCTTTTTGTGGACCTAATACTTAATGGTCCTCAAATGTAAGATGTGTCTAGTAAACACCTTAGAAGAATAGAGCTGCTGCTGCCCCTCCAGTAAAAAAGGACTAAACAGGGTTTCCCAGGAAAAAGCAGGGGTTAGAATCATAGAATCCTAGAGTTGGAAGAGACCACAAGGGCCTTCCAGTCCAACCCACTGCCATGCAGGAACTCACAACCAAAGTACCTCCGACAGATGGCCACAGATATAGGATGGGGAATGGATGCCTCCCTGCTTGTTCAAGTAACAGGATTGTTCAAGTAACAGTGCTGTCTATTGTGACCTGAACATGGCAAGAACAGATTCAAACACTCTGAAGGTTTTGACCATTATATATAGTTTGATAAAACTAATGCAATGCCTTTTCTTTTGACAAGACCAAGAGATGGAAAGGCTTCCTATGCTGGGTCCCCAGCCATGGATGGCTGCATCCATTGTTACTATTCTTGTGGGTTTCAGAATGGGGAGAATACCTATAAGTAGATTCAACAGAGTTGTCCACCAGAGTAGAATCATAGAATCATAGAATCATAGAGTTGGAAGAGACCACAAGGGCCATCCAGTCCAACCCCCTGCCATGCAGGAACTCCAAGTCAAAGCATCCCTGACAGATGGCCATCCAGCCTCTGCTTAAAGACCCCTAAGGAAGGAGACTCCACTACACTCCGAGGGAGTGTGTTCCACTGTCGAACAGCCCTTACTGTCAGGAAGTTCCTCCTAATGTTGAGGTGGAATCTCTTTTCCTGTAGCTTGCATCCATTGTTCTGGGTCCTGTTCTCTGGAGCAGCAGAAAAAAAGCTTGCTCCCTCCTCAATATGACATCCCTTCAAATATTTAAATAGGACTAGCATATCACCTCTTAACCTTCTCTTCTCCAGGGTAAATATCCCCAGCTCCCTAAGTCGTTCCTCAGAAGGCATGGTTTCCAGACCCTTCACCATCTTAGTCACCCTCCTTTGGACACGTTCCAGTTTCTCAACATCCTTTTTTGGATTGTGGTGCCCAGAACTAGACACAGTATTCTAGGTAAGGCCTGACCAAAGCAGAGTAGAGTGGCACTATTACTTTCCTTGATCTAGACACTATACTTCTATTGATGCAGCCTAAAATCGCATTAGCCTTTTTAGCTGCTGCATCGCACTGTTGACTCATGTTCAACTTGTGGTCTACTTGGACTCCTAGATCCCTTTCACACATAGTCTCATTCAGCCAGGTGTCCCCCATCCTATATCTGTGTTTCATTTTTCTGCTCTAAGTGCAGTACCTTAACCTTTGGTTTTGACACCTAAGGCTAATCTGCATGTATGTGTATTATACAAATTGGTGTGCATTTCTGCACATTTTCATCGACAATTAGTTCACTTTCGTGCACAAGTTTGCATCTATTCACATCTATTCATTCCCCCATGGCTGGTGAAGAACATTGTGAAAGGATGGGATTTTTTAAAAGTGTTGTTTGGTTGTTTGGTTAATTTTAGAAGGCATATTACAGACCAGAGATGAGGAAACAGTGTGTCTCCCCAATGTGTTGGATTGCAGCTCCCATGATCCCTCACCACTAACCACTGGCTAGAACTAATGTGAATTGCAGTCCAACAATATCTGGGGGCCAAACATTCTCTGCCATTAATTCATCTAATGGATCTGCAGGCCCTTAGAACTAATATGTTGAAGATTGTGGTGGTGATGATGATGATGATGATGATGATGATGGAGCAACTCTTAAATAAATAGAGAAGAGCCTAATTGAAGCTCTATATAGCATCCAATCCACTAGGAACAATTATCTACAATCCTCTAAACTATCATTACTGTCTAATTGCTTCAGGATATTTAAGATAGTATATGAATACAGGCAATAAAAAGAGGGTAGGATAAAAGTTGAAAATAAGTACATGGGAATTAAAAGCAGACTACAAGAAAAGACTGTAGTGTTGCCAGAAAAATGACACAACATGTAAGCATTCCAAGAAGGCTAATATAAAATATGTGTTTCTATGGTAATGCCAGAAGACTGAAAGCCAAGGTGGGTGAAATTGTGTCTGGTACTTACTTACATACAGCTTTGCTGAGCTTATCAGAACCCTAGAAGAATAAAAGGGAGATACTTCATACTAGGTTTAAAATGTTACGAAAAGGGCAAGTGGGTTGTATTGGAACTATCATTGCGATATATGTCAAAGAAGACAGAGTGTGACAAAAGAGAAATTGTCAAATAAACAAATTTGGCTGGAGAAATATTATGATGGAAATATCAGGTTAAAAGGCTAATTTTATAACGGGAGCAACATGTTGCTAAACTAACAAAAATTCTGACATTTATCTGGAGATGTTTTGGAAAAAAACCCAAAGAGGAGCCAAGAGAGAAAATCTTCTGCTGATTTTTAGCTGTCCTCAAACTAACTAGGTCAACGGCAGTCAAGTTATGCTAAAGACGTGAAATGTCTAGTCACAGAGTATTATTATGCTTTTGATCAATTATTTATGGAACTGACAAGAAGGGAGACAATCCTTGATTCGGTTTCAAGCAGTAGCGTATGCTGGAAAGTATAAAGTTTTTGCCAAGTGATATTAGATCCAACAGATATTTCAGCCTGGGGAATCTTTGGTCTTTCAGGTATTCAGGCCTTCAACTCCTAGAAGCTCCAAACAGTGGTTAAGGATTGTGAGAGTTAAAGTTTAGAATATCTTGAGTGTCCCCATCCTGAGATATGTGAATGGAAAATTATTCAGAAATGTCAACAGAATCCATTTTATTTCAGAAGACGGAGGTTTTCAAAACTGGAGGGTTAGTTAAAAGACAAGTGAAAGGAAGTCAGGAATGACGGCTTCCTTCACAGAGCTTATTTTATTTCAGACTACTGTAGGAGAGGCTGTCAGATGCTGTCATTACAAAAAAAATCAAAAAAAGATGCCAGCATGGTTAAACAGCACAGTCAAAGATGCTATAAAAAGCTTTAAGAGGATGGCAGTTTTTACATTTGATTTGTCAGAAACAGTAAATTAGCAAGAGATGCACAGAGTTCTTTTCCAAAACAAATGTGAAAAAAATATACTGAAGACAGGAATTGCGTCAATGCAAAAATCACAAATAAACCAATTTCCATGGAATATATGGGCATTAGCTGAATTTCATATTGTTAAATGGATGGGTAATGATCACAAATGGTGCTTATATTGCCTCAGCAGTGTCCTCCTGAATAGCTGGGAATTCTTTTCTCCAGTCTTTGGAGAAAGATATAATAGGGCTGGAGGACACTACTCCCTTCCAACTGAAGGGAAGTGCAGCATTAGTCTGAGCGAGGAAAGAGGAGAGAAGAGAGTTGCTTGCTACAGATTGCTCCAATTCTGGGTGTGTGCATGTGGCAGGGGGTAATTCATATATGCTACTCTTTGGAGATCTTTCTGATGGTCTATATACACTTAATGAGTCCTCCTAATCCATATCTACTGGAGTGGGCCTCTTCCAGGATCAAGGGAACATGCATCCCCCAAACACACGCATACCCTCCAACTGTCCAACCTGGCAAGCATAGTCCTGATTAACCTTCTGTTTTCCTGCTTTTTCAACTGCTTTTAAAATGTCCCAGCTTCTCCCAGCTTGTGCATTCTTCTTCATTCATAAATTTTGCCATCTTGATCACACTCTGAAGTTGCTTGACCGCATTCTGATTTTCATGGAACACATGAAATGTTGAAAGGTTGGCAATGTTGGAGGGCCACATCCATTCTAAAAAAATGGGTGTGGGGTGGAGTAAAAATAGCCAGTAACACCCTCAGATGCCTCCTGCCCCCCAAAATCTGGAGGGTTTAAAAGTAGCCACTGGTACCTTCAGGAGGCTTCAGGGGTGAAATCAGCCATTTTGGGCTCCCAGTCCTATTTTTTGCCTTCAGGTCTTTTTGTTTACTTCTCCTTACCTAAACCAAGGAACCATTCAGATTACCATATAAACCGGTTTGTAACCCGGGTTAAAATCGGGAAGTTCATATTGGCGCCGTTTTTTTCCACTAGGGAATCCGTATCTTACACACCCGATGCGGTGCAAATCCTCTTAGACCTGGGTTTTCCGAACACGGGGTGTTTACTGTTTCTTTTTGGAAAAACCAATTCAATAGAATGTGAACTTGGCTCCGATCATGATCAGGTCAAGTTCAGGGGAGGGGTAAAGGCCAGAGGGTGGAACATGCCTCCACTCCCTGCAACCACCGGCTTTAATCTGGTGCTGTCTAATAGTTTTTGCAGCAGGAGTGCTTCATCAGGCACTACTTTTTTTAAAAAAATTATTTTTACAATTTGACAGCTTATGTACATTCTACATGGGGCTCTTTAAAGGGGAGGGGGAACCCCCAATCTTTACATGGATAGTTGGCTTCCATATATGGATTGGGGTTCTCTCTCCCTTCATTTAAAGAGTCCCATTCATATTGAGCATTTAAACGAAGGGAGAGGGAACCCCAATCCATATATAGAAGCCAACTATCCATATATGGATTGAGGGTTCCCCCTCCCATTTAAAGAGCCCCATGTAGAATATGCATAAGCTGTCAAATTGTAATAATAATAATAAAAAAAAAAATCAGAAGTGCCCGATGAAGCACTCCTGGTGCTGAGAAAAACGGAGGAGGAGGAGGGGGAAGGGAAAGGATCCCCACAAGCCACACCACCCCCAGCCTTGTGCTCCATGCGCATAATCTGTCAAATGTAAAAAAGTATTTTAAAAAAGCGAAGCGCTGGATGGAGCACTCGCACAGCCAATGGCTGCATCAAACGTCACCATCACATCATTTGATTGACAACTAGGAGGCTCCATCTTATTATTATTATTATTATTATTATTATTAACCTTTATTTATATAGTGCTGTAAATTTACACAGTGCTGTACATACAATCTTAAATTAGACGGATCCCTGCCCTCAGGCTTACAGTCTAAAAGAGACAACACAAAAGGAAGAGGGGAAGGTGATGGGAAAGGGGGCGAGGTCCGGTGGTTCTTCTCTCCCTCTGGGGCCAGGACCAAGGCAGATGGACAGGAGGGAGGGCATGGCTTCTTAATACAAAGTTAAAAGGAGGCATCCTGGGGCGGATGGCACAGTCCTGGGAATGCTTCCCTAAATAATAAAGACTATATTATTTAGGGAAGCTTTCCCAGTTTTGAACCTGGTTAGAGAAGTGATGAGGCACACATGTGGGGGAAGAAGGTTCCAGGAGTGAGGGGCAGCGAGTGAGAAGGGACGAATCCGGGATGGGGCAGTGGAAATCCTCGTCTGGGACAGGAGACCTTGACTACAAGAACGGAGGGTACGAGAAGGAGTGTGAGGAGAAAGAAGTTCAGACAAGTAAGGAGGGGCCAGTCCATGGAGGGCTTTAAAAGTCAACAACAAAAGCTTGTACTGGATGCGGAAGGGGAAGGGGAGCCAATGAAGGGAGGATAAAAGAGGAGAAACATGGTCAAAGCGGCGAGCAGATGTGATAATACGTGCAGCTGAGTTCTGGAAAGAGATTAAAGGATGGAGATGAGAGAGAGGAAGCCCTGTCAGAAGAAGGTTACAATAATCTAGTTGTGATACCACTAGGGCATGGACCAGAGTCTTGGCAGTGGAGGCTGAGAGGAAAGGACGGATTTTAGCAATGTTGTAAAGGGAGAATCTACAGGTCTTGGCAGTGGCCTGAATCTGGGGAGTAAATGACAGCGAGGAATCAAAAATGAAGCCAAGACTGCAGGCTTGCTGAACTGGTTGAATAGAAATGCCGTCAACAGAAACAGGAGTATTGAAGGGTGGGCTTAGGTGGGAAGACGAGAAGCTCTGTCTTAGACATCTTGAATCGTTACTTTTGCACATATGAATTTCAGTGGAGTAAAATGCACCGGGAAGCACGACCGAGGCAGAGGGTAGCATGAACTTCTTTCTAGAGAGATTCGGTAATGGCATGCACGATCTGATCTGGATCTAACCAGGGCAAATGGACTAGTATGAATGGGGCCCAGGTTCACTCCACTCTGAATGTTCCCCAAAGGCTTCTAGGGGCCAAATGGCTATTTTAAGCCCTCCAAAAATGGGCTTGAGGATATATGCAGCAACCTAGCTACCCTTATTATACACCGAGCATAACTATTTGTAAAGGAAACAAACATATTAAACCCTGGAAAGACATTAGAAACCTCCAGAGTGCCCTCCAGGAAACAAAATTGTATTGCTGCTACCCCTGAGAACTTTCACTGCATGTGAGAGTGAGGAATACTTCTTGGATTTTTGTATCATGTCAACATAATGTGTGGTTTCTCCCATAGAAATGTGGCTGGAGAGCCAAACATTGGACATAAAACATGAGACAGCATGACTCATTCTATAATGCTTGGTAAAGTATTATATTCTTGGTAAAGTAGAAGGCTGTAAGAAAAGAGGAAGACTGCTTTACAGGTAGATAGACTCAATCTACCTAAGCATGCAAGATCTCAGCAGGACTATTGATCACCTGAAAGTTTCTCATTCACAGGACATGAAAATCAAATAAGAGAAATCTATCAGGCAAACATATTTTTTGTTTACTCTCTTGCAATTCAATAATATCAACTGCAGTATTCAAGTACCCAAGACTCTTTGACACCTGAGGGGAACAGAAAGTGGCAACTCCCACTCATCCAAGTGCAGATCCCAAAAGCTAGACAAGTTGTTCTAACATAGAAAGCAGAAAATCTCACAAATGACTCTCTACGTCAATACAAAAAGTTGTTGTTGTGTTCCTTCAGGTTATTTCCAACTTCCAAGTGACCCTGAGGCTGAGAGTGTGTGACTTGCCCAAGGTCACCCAGTGAGTTTCCATGGCCAAGTGGGGGTTCAAACCCTGGTCTCCAGAGTCATAGTCTAAAGCTCAAGCCACTATGCCACACTGGCTCTTGCTAATAAATTGCTAATTGTTTGCTGCCCTTTCATTGCATCCAAAATCTGTTGCCTTGGGGTTGCCTCCTAAATTGGCTTAATTGTAGGGGCAGCCCTGCCATTGACTTTTTTTTGGGGGGGGGAGGTAAAGCTGTGTTACCTAGTTTTTAAAATTTGTGGACACACAGCCAAAGAGAGAGCAGCAGATGCGAATGCCACTCCCCCACCTCCCAAAATGGCACCCATGCCGTGGAGACCTTAAAATGCTACTCTTGTTACTCACCACATGCTATTTTGTAAATCCTAGCAGCCACCAAAAGGAGCCTTATGTCCTAAACTGTTATCTGACATTTACAAGGACCAAAGGGAAACACTTGGGTTCCTATTATTATTATTATTATTATTATTATTATTATTATTATGTTCCATCAGCTCAAATGATGCAGTAACTGCACAAGCTCAATAATTAAAATCATGGAGCACAAAAGACTATCCCTTAGACGGCACACCAAGACGTCCATACTAAGCTGGAAGTGAAAGGAAGATCTATGGTTGGAAAAAAAATAAATAACTAAGAAACCTTCCGGACCAATTCTTGCTTGATTTAACAGAAGTTGTTCAGAATGTGGCCCCAAGAACTTTCCCAAGAAAAACAAATATACTATTGTGAGTTGTTAGGTGTTCATCTTTTTTTCAGATTGTGACAGGTTTGGTCGTCTGTAGTTTTAGTTTTCAACTGACTTCCATGAGAGCAAATATAGACTCTTTTAAAGCACTCTTCCCTTACACTTACACTCACTGGTATATTTTTAAGGCCAGCATTTCTAAGGGTCTGTATTTTGTTTTGATTGAATGTCAGCACAAAGGGTTGATATGAAACCTGTTTTGCTTGGGTTGCCAGGTATAAGCCCTTAGAATTTCTTGAATGACAGACACAAGTCAACTTTCATAGAAGTAGACGCAAGCGTATGGCTACTAAAAAAAAAGAAGTAGCTGAGAAGCTGGGAAAGAGCAAAAAGATCTCCAAATATGACGATTCTTGAATTTCAGTCTACTAAAGAATCAAAACAGGAATAAACCGAATGAAAAGTATTAAAAGCCTGAACCAATGGCATAAAAGTGGAACTCACAGTATCATATTTTGGAATGTTAAATGATCTCATTTTGTTCCCCAGTGAGGGAATATCAGTATCTTTCCTCTGCCCAAAAATTGCTTTCAGGAGCCACCAGCTGCTTTGACAGGACAGGGAAATTCTCAGCCCTTCGCCCTGTTTCTCTGTTCTAGCATATTAAAAGGAAAGGGGCTAGCATTAGGGAAAAGGGAGTCCAGCATTCTCTCAGCTTGGCTTACCTGGGAGCTTCTCCAGGAGCTGTAGGTAGCGTGGATCTTCGGAGTGTGACAGGGACGACAAAGGAAATCTTACCAACTTTGAAACTGGCATCTATTTTTAGCACAGGATTTGCTCACTGACCTTGTGTGATACCCATTCAAAGGGGAGAATCTTTACATCTGCTACTAAAACTATTCCCTGATGTGACCTGAAACCAGTGGCCTTGGCAGTTCAGCAACTAGGCTGTAGAGACAGATTGTGGTTCAGGTCAGAGAGCTTTACGTATCTTGCACAGCTTGCAGCAGTGTACAAAAGGGCCTCTATGTACCTAACTGATCCTCAGGTCAGAGGCCACACCAGCCAACCCTTTCACAATACGTACACTTGGCCGCTCAACAAGCTTGTGGAAGAAATGAGCTGCAGCCAGGGTCAATTGTGGCCAGAAAGCTACTCTACATACTGTAGGTTTTAGATTATGTACTTTTCATTTCCAGTGACTATTAGGAACAGATATTCCCTATCATACCAGGTCAGGCTATTTGTCCACCTAACTCATACTGTGTACACTGTCTGGCAACAGGTTTCCATGATCTATGGCACTGTGGAGGGGGGATGTTGTCTGTCTCAGATCTGATGCTTGATATGAGTTGAATTAACTCTCTGTGCACACCCCCAGAGCCCTGGACCTTGCATCTTGGGATGGATGGAGATGATCCCAGCATAAAAGGATCAGCAACTTTGTTGAGTTCAAGCACCAATCTACTGGCTCTGCAGCATTTGGCATCTCTTAGGAGATTATCATACATCTATTTCCCCCTGATCCGGGAACAGGCTGGGCACGGGCATGAATAGGTGAAAATGGATCTTATCATGTGCCTTTTTGCTCAACTCAGCTGCATTATGTACCTGATTCAGACTCCTTCGAGGAACGTGAAAGTATCATAGGTTGAAAAAGTACACCAGGAGTCTGGACTGGGTACGTGAGTTGGGCAAAAAGGCATGCAATAAGATCCTTTTTCACCTGTTCAAGCCTGTGCCCAGCCTGTGCCCGGATCGAGCGAAAAGAGATGTGCGATAGTCTCCTTAGTCCAACTACAAGTGGTCATCTATGAACAGAACATACCATTAACCTGTTTCTATGTCTCTCCACCCCATTTTATAATCCGTTTCCTTTCTAGACAATGTAATAAATATTTCGATGCATATTTCAGGGCAGGCTTTAAATTGCCGCTGAGAGGAAAGGAGAATGCAGACATGTTTCCCCCCATTTTCAGGGAAGCAAAGGGCCAGGAAGAGTACCTGTAAGGGTGATCTTTTTCAAAAACATTTCAGAACCCTTCACTACAGAGCCTTCCATGGCATTTAGCGATGACTGTACACACAAGGAAAAGTGCCAGGATCTCTTTACAACAAGAGTGGACAACTATGATCTCCTAGACGTTTTCTGCCTGCAGCTGCCGTAGCCCTTCAGTAATATCTGAAGGACCAGAGCTGCCCGCTTTATTTTGTGTTCACCCAGGCTGTTGCCCTTGAAGGAAATAAGACCAGGACTCAGATATAAAATGAGTTTAAAGGACTGCATGGGACTAGGTCTGGGACCCAATTTAAGCACTTTGAGAAGCACCAAAGAAACATCAGAAATGGCCTTCATAAGCATGTGGAGCCCAGCTGGTGGATATAGGAGTTTTAAAGAGTGCAAAGAGCACAGATTTGTAATTTCAATTTATTTTTCTTTGGAGTATTTACTCTTAAACTATACACACTTATATGTGCAGCCTGGTAGAATACATTCGTGCTTCTGCTGGGTGAAAAATATATTAAAAGTCTGATGTGTCAGATTTCTCTTAATTCCTGTGAATAAAGCTTTTCTCCCCTAAAATTAAAGATTTTAACCACCCCTTGCTCTGAGTTTGAATGCAACTGTGACAACCCATCTATGCACACAATCTGTTATCAACACTTTGAAGCCTGCTGGGCTTGCCAGACAACAATATAGTATGTGCAAGAATTATTCATTTAATGATATTCATGCATTAAAATTGGGAAGTTCTTCCAGATATTAAGAACAATCTCACATGTGGAGCCAGGATCAGTTTTGATTATTTCCATTAATTTAATTTTTTTAAAAAATAAAAAATGTCTGCCAAATCAAATTACCTTGGTAAGAATACCCAGTGGGCCAAAATGTAACCTACCACTCCTTGAATTGTATTAAGAAATGTTGGCAAAACACAGCCCAGTAACTTAACTGGCCTTGATTGCTGTTGGTATACATAGGATCTATTAGTCACAGTGTCAGACTGGAGGTTCTTTAGGTACCATCTGATCCTAATATTTTATTTATATGTGTATTATGGAACACTTCTATTTTCAAAGTTCCAGCATATATTTGGCTTTGTGAGCCAGATGGTCAGTAAGTACAGCTTTTAGTTTCTGTTGTTTTGTTGGTGATAACTTCTCGAGTGCCTGGAATATTAAACTAAAATGGATACTCCTGTTTATCTCTTGCTGTCAAAATAATTCATACTCCTTTTGCCTCTTTAGAATTAAGCCAAATGTTTCAGAGTTGATCTTGGCTTTCAGGAGCATGGATTCTACTCCAGAGATATTTCTGATTATGACAACAAGCTTTCTTTCTTTTTCTTTGTTTGCTCCCATAAAAAAAAAAATTAACCTTTTAGAAGCCAAGGCCAGTGGATTGGTGGTTATACCAAGTGTCTTCAGTGTCTGAACATAGCACAGGCACCCATTTCATCATGACATAGCACAAAATCCACAAATTTTAATTTTTAATACAAAACAATCGAGACACCGTGCCTTACCAAATAAGATCCTGTGGCAGAAAACCTGTGTGAGTTGTTCTACTTCAACTCTTTAGCCTACACAAGATAAGTCCTTGATAGGCATTCCTGATCTTTCTTGTATAAGCTTTGTACTGTACAATATAACCATTGTGAGAACCTGCTATCCTCCCTTCTCCTTTACTGTCATCATTTCAAATTCTCTGTAGTTTAGTTGGACATGTTTTGTTGGATATGGAGGCTCTTCATGTGATTTTTGACCACTCACTTTCTGATGACAGAAGCAAAGAACAGGCTTAGGACCTTATCAGACACAAGGAATTTCTCTTTATTGCGAATGGAGCCAATTGGAGCCAATTCGAATTCATGTGAATTCGCTAGTTCACGTAAATTTGTGAATACCAGTTGCATTCGGAATGCGTTCAGAATGACTTCCCATTGCCCAAAAATGACTTCCCATTGTCTGAAATTGCTTGAGATGCTTTAATTCGCAATAACGTAAAACCCATGATTGCGTTCGGAATGACTTCCCTTTTGCCCAAAAATTGCGTGAGATACTTTAATTCGCAATAACGTGAAACCCCATGATTGTGTTCGGATTGCCATTAGATTATACTTCCAATTTCCAACATCTGATAAGGTCTTTAGTGTGCTTCCACTTCTTGTGTAATTACAAACACAGACTGAGGATGGACAGGTTGCTTACCTGTAACAGTATTTCTTCGAGTGGTCATCTGCGAATACATACAAATGGGGTTCTCTGCGCCTGCGCAGTCGAATTCGGAACTTTCTGGAATCACTGGGCAGAAAAGCGGCTTACAACTTTTTGCAACTTTTTGGCGGTAGCCCCTCCCCTCCTCTATATAAGCCCTGTTCCCGCTCTTTTCCTCAGTTCCGAAATTTTTCCGCCGCAAGCGATGGAGGAGCAGAACAATGTTGAGCAGGACACTGAGGGGAGGAAGGGTGGGATTTGTATGTATTCGCAGATGACCACTCGAAGAAATACTGTTACAGGTAAGCAACCTGTCCTTCTTCTTCGTGGTCTCTGCGAATCATACAAATGGGTTAGACTAGCAAGCTTAGGTAAGCGGCGGAGGGAGTGTCATGACAACAGTTGTGAAGTGAACCAAAAAACTTTATTGATTCACAATAAAAATTGTCAAATTGAACCAACCCTTGTGTGATTCTTGTATGAATTATAGAAGAAAACAACAATAGTGCAATGCTGCTCACAGAGCAGAACACAACCCAAGTACTCAGAGAGCAAACTATATACATGGTGTATAAATGCAATCAGAACGACACCATAACACCCAATCCTGGATGCAAAGGAAATCAAGTAAAAAGGGAAACAGTGCAACAGTTAGTGCAATGTGTCATATGCAACAACAATGCAATGTAAAATCAACATGGCATAGTACACAACATGGCATAGTACAGAACTTGACATTAGTGTAAACCAGACAGTAGCACTGCTCTGCCAAAGGCTGCATCGGTCCTTGCCCTGGTGTCCAACCGGTAATGTTTTATAAAAGTCATAGGTTGGGACCAGACAGCAGCCTTACAGACATCCTCCAGCGGAACCCCAGTCAAAAAAGCGGAGGATGTCGCTACCGCCCTAGTTGCATGTGCCCTGACCCTGGCTGGAAGAGTTCTACCCGACAGTTCATAACAGAGGTGGATGGTACCAGCCACCCATTTAGAAAACCTCTGAGCAGTCACAGGTAGTCCCTTCTTGGGCTCTGAGTAGCACTGGAACAGTCTGTCAGAGCGGCTCGAACCCGAAGTTCTGTCCAAATAGAAGGCCAAAGCCCTCCGAACGTCCAACAGGTGCAAACGACGTTCAGTGTCGGTGGTCGGGTTCGGGGCCAGGGTCGGGAGCACAATGTCTTGGCACATGTGGAAAGCAGACACTACCTTAGGCAAAAAGGTAATGTCGGTACGGAGGACCACCTTAGCCTTGTGGAACCGAAGGAAAGGTTGGTCCCTCCGTAAGGCACAGAGCTCGCCAGCACGGCGGGCAGAGGTAATGGCTACCAGAAAGGCTGTTTTCCAAGTCAGCAGCCTCAGGTCAGTGGTAGCCATAGGTTCGAAGGGCTTGGTACCAAGACGGGACAAAACAACCTCGAGGCTCCACGCCGGTGCCGGTACCGAGGCCGGCGGATGGAGGTTGTTAAAGCCCTTCAAAAACCCCTTCACCAAGGGGTCCTTGAAAAAGGAAGGTTTCCCATCAAACTGGAAATGGGAACAAATAGCAGACAAATAACACTTGATGGAGTTAAGGCACAGCCCCGACTCCACCAGTGTCATCAGGAACTCCAGCACCGTCGGCGTCGACACCCTGGATGGAGACAGGCCTCTCGAATCCAGGAAGCGGAGGAATCTCTGCCACTTGCAGGAGTAGGACCTCTTGGTCGCAGGTTTGTGGGCCGCCAAGATCACACGCCTCACCGCCGCCGGAAGGTCCGCTAAGGCCGGAGTCGCCATGCCACAAGCGGAAGGTCCTTGATGTCCAGATGACGAACTCGACCCTCCTGTAGAGTGAGCAGGTCCGGTCTGGGCTCGATCCTGAGGAACCAATTCCGCGACAGGTGAAGAAGGGACGGAAACCACGGCTGCCTGGGCCACCAAGGGGTGATCAGGATGGCGTCCGTCCGATCTCTCGACATCTTGGAGACGACCCTCGTGATGAGCGGGAACGGAGGGAAGGCATACAGAAATTCCCCCGTCCAGCTGTGTAGAAAGGCATCCCCGAGCGAGCGTCGAGACCGATCCCGGGAGCAAAACTGGCTGCAGTGTGCGTTGGTCTCCGACGCGAAGAGGTCTGTCTGCGGGGTGCCCCATCTGGAGAAGAGGTCCGCGACCACGTCGGGGTGGAGAGTCCACTCGTGGCACTGCGAATCTGACCTGCTGAGCTGGTCCGCCAAGACGTTCTCCTCCCCGGGAAGATGCACTGCCTGCAGGGAGATGTTTCTCGGGATGCACCAGTGCCAAATCCGAAGAGTTATCCAGTAAAGTTGGAGATCTGGTTCCGCCCTGTTTGTTCAGGTAGTACATGACAGTGGTATTGACCGTCAGGAGCTGCACTACCCTTCCGCGAAGCTCGGATTCGAAAGCCTTCAAGGCCTTCTCGACAGCTAGCATCTCCAGGGCGTTGATGTGGAGATCTTGGTGACGCGCTTGCCACTTGTCCCTTATGGTGAGTCCCATTGTGTGGGCTCCCCAGCCGTCCATGGATGCGTCTGTGGTGAGGACCACCTGCGGGTCCGGAGGGATGAACGGCATGCTGGCGCAGACGTTCTGGGAGTCTAGCCACCAGGACAGGGAACGAGCGACGGGCCTCGGTACCGTGAGCCACTTGCTTGCAGGATCGGCCAACGGGTCGAAGACGGAGAGGAACCACGACTGTAGGGGCCGAAACCGGAGCCTGGACCACGGGGTGACGAAGGTGGTCGAGGCCATATGGCCCAGCGCTACCTGGACTTCTCGAGCCCGCACCCGTCTGTTGGCACAGCAATGCCGGACGGCCTTGGAAAGGGACAGGAAACGGTCCTTGGGCAGAGATGCGATGCAACTTTCTGAGTCGAGGATAGCCCCGATGAACTTGATCCTGGTGACGGGGGTCAAGTGGGACTTCTCGAGGTTCAGTACCAGGCCGAGAGACTGGAGCAGGGAGACGGCGAAGGAGATGTCCTGGCAAAGGGCCTCTTTGGAGTCTGCCGCGAAGAGCCAATCGTCTAGGTAGGGGAAGACTCTTGACCCTCGCTGGTGCAGATAGGCGACTACCGGAGCCATGCACTTGGTGAAGACTCTCGGCGCGGTGGCGAGACCGAAGGGCAGGACATTGTAGTGGTACATCTCCGTCCCGATGGCAAAGGAGAGGAACCGTCTGTGTCCCTGTCGAATGGAGACCTGGAAGTAGGCGTCTTTGAGGTCCAACGTCGCAAACCAAAGTCCCTGCGACAACAATGGTAAAATGGAAGCAAGAGTTACCATCCGGAACTTCTTGTAAACCAAAAAACTGTTAAGGTCCCGAAGGTCCAGTATGGGACAGAGGCCTCCATCCGGTTTCGGTACCGTAAAGTATCTAGAAAAGAACGCCCGGTGGGCCAGGTCCGGATCCAGGGGGGAGATGGCCCCTTTGTCCAACAGAGTGCGTACTTCGTCGAGGAGGGAAGGTGAGGGATCCGTAGAAAGGAGGGCTCCCGTAGGCGGGAGTTCTTCGAACTCGAGGGCATATCCTTTGGATATAATAGTCAGCGCCCAGGAGTCGGTGGTGATTTGGGCCCAGATGTTATAGAAAGGCCTCAACAGATCCAAAAAGAAGGGACGAGAAGGGGAGACAACGGAGTATGCTGGAGACCTTCACTGTCCCTTCTTACCCGAATCAGGTCCGGGCTTCCTCGGAAGCGGTCTTCGGTAACGGGATTGAAGACGTCTCCCCGATGAAGATGAGGATGGAGAGGAGAACCTCTGCCTGGTGTCCTGGCGACGGTACTGCCTCTCCTGCTCAAATGGCCTCTGCGACTGTCCGAAGGATGGTCTGGCCCCGAAGCGCCTCCTGGAGAAGGCCTGCTGGGGAGCGGACATGCCGTGCTTCTTTGCGGCTGACTTCATGCGGTACTTGAAGTTCAGCCGCTCGTCGGTGTCCTTAGCAAAGAGCCCTTCGCCATCGAACGGCATGTCCTCTATAGCGGCCTTCGCCTGCGGGGTTAGATCAGAAGCCCGAAGCCAGGCATGTCTCCGGAGGGCCACACTGGAAGCCATGGACTTGGCCGAACAGTCCGCCGTGTGTCGAGCCGAGGTAATGAGAAGGCCTGCAACCGAGTGTACCTCCTCCCGGAGTTGGTTTGCAGCTGGAGCCTTCTCCTGAGGGAGGTCCGCCAACAGGGGTGACATCCTCTCCGCCAGGTATTGGATGTAGGCCCCCATGCAGGCATTATAGTTCGACACCCGCAGTCCCAGGGCTGAGGCCTCGAAGATCTTCTTCGAAATCCCGTCTATCTTCTTGCCCTCGCGGTCCGAAGGAGACGGGGAGGTCTTTGGGGTGAAGACCTTCTGTGACCCCTCGACAATTGCCGAATTCTGAGGCGGGTGCGAGTGGAGCCACTCTGCCGATGATGGAGAGATCTTGTAAATGGAGTCGATCTTCCTTGAGGTCGACGGGGTGGATGCTGGATTCTGCCACGACCTCTTGGCGATCTTCTCCAAAGACGGCAGGAACGGGATGGCTGCCAACGTTGGTGCGGAGCCCTGAACTCGTTTCTCCACAGGGTCGAGGGCCTCCTCCTCGGACCGAGACACCTGGAGCTCCAAAGCATTCGCCATCTTGATGACGTGCTCCCCAAAGGTGTGCACGTTATCAGTAGGGGACACTGGACCTGGTTGGTAAAAGGCCTGTCGAACCGGCCCCTTTTCCTCGGTGTCGGTATCGATCGGAGATGGGACCGAGCCTTCGGTGTCGAACTCCACGTCCGAGTCGGAGCTGGGCTCTCCACAGAGTACTGCACTGGAAGGGGAGTAGGCCGTCTGAGTTGCTGCCTCTCCGCGAACGGCGTCCTCCCGCCTGAGGGTGGCCGATGTCAAAGCCTCGTCAACGACCTTCGACGGTGCAGAACCCTGGACCTCGTCGCCGACTCTGGCAGACACATCCAGCGGGCGCCAGCGCTTGCCTCGTGGTCTGTCAAGAGTAGAAGGGTCAACCGCCACAAAGTACTTGCCGGACTCGCTATCATAATAGTATTCCGGCTCGTCCTCGGTCTCGGCCATAGGGGTCGGCGACCTACGAGACCTCTGGCTCAGTTGTGGGGAGCGCTGAGCGGGCGTCAGGCTGCGCGGCACCGATGTCTCGCGACGGGCGGCCTGGGAGCGAGGCGACGCTTCTGTCGGTACGGAGGCGGTCGGTACGGAGGCGGACCTTTCGACAGAGGGAATTTCCGTGGCGGGAACATCCCTCGGTGTCGACGCACGTGGCAGCTCGGTTCCCACGTCGGAATCGGAGCGGGCCTTCTTCTGGAGGGTCTCACCCTCAGAGGAGCGCTTTTTCCGGAGGGATTCCCCCTCGGTAGAATGCTTCCTCTTGGCAGGGGCTTTAGAAGTGGATTCCTTCAGAGAGGAAGAGCCCTCTGCCACGCCCTGAGAAGGAGTTTTCACCTTCTTTCTCCGATTCTCATCCCTGTGGTCCTTGCCCTGCCTGGGCTTGTCCTTCTTGGAGGACTTAGACTTCTCACCCGTCTTCTTAGCCGATTTCTCGGCGGGGTGAGTCTCCGTGTCCCGGGAGGACTTGGAGGGACCAACAGGGGAAACAACAGTCACCTTCTCCTGAGACATCTTGGAGGCCGGAACGGGTGCTTTAGAAACCGAAGCCGGAACCGAAGCCGAAGGCAGGATCTCCTGAGGGGCCAAAGCCCGATCGAGAAGGTAGGATTTCAGCCGAGAGGCACGGTTCTTCCTCGCCTGCGAAGTCAATGATCTGCAGAGGGCACAGCTCTGGGTGTCGTGGGCCTCGCCCAGGCAGATCAAGCACTTGGAGTGGGGGTCGGTGTGAGGGACCTTGGCCCCACAAACAGCGCAGTGCTTAAATGGAGCCGGAGACATCAAGTCCAAATCGGGATCCAAAATCGAAGTCAATCAAGCCGAGAGGTCAAACAATAGCCGAGTCACAAACGAGGGAGAGTAGTCGAGAAGCAAGCCGAAGATCGAGAAAACCAAGAGAGACAAGCCAAGCGATTCCACACTGTTCCTTTAGAGTAGCCTACGCGGCGGAAAAAAAGGAACTGAGGAAAAGAGCGGGAACAGGGCTTATATAGAGGAGGGGAGGGGCTACCGCCAAAAAGTTGCAAAAAGTTGCAAGCCGCTTTTCTGCCCAGTGATTCCAGAAAGTTCCGAATTCGACTGCGCAGGCGCAGAGAACCCCATTTGTATGATTCGCAGAGACCACGAAGAAGAAACTTGAATACGTTTTGACTCTCTCTCTCTCCATGAAATACATATACATTATAAACAAAATAAAAATAAAAGACTTCTTTGTAGTAGTCACTTAAGTCAAACCGGGATTTTTTTGCTATCTTAATGAATCTCATTTTAAATTTGTAAAGCCAAAAGATAATTACACTTACAGTGTGTAGTTGATACTTTCTGTAACATAATTTTAATTATGATATTACATTATCCTTTGTAAGCCTCTCTTTCATTTTCTAAAATCATTAGCATTTAGGCCTATTTGTCTACCTACATAAAATTCTTTTGTAAAAATCAAAACACTCTGGAGTTTATCATACAACGGAATTTGGGGGTATAATGCAATGGCAATCTGAATGCAATCATGGGGTTTCACGTTATTGCATATTAGAGTATCTCACGCAATTTCGGACAATGGGGGGTCATTTTCGGAAAATGGGAAGTCATTCTGAAAGCATTCCGAATGCAATCAGATTTCATGTAAATTTGCTAAACTAGCAAATTCACGTAATTGCGAATTGGCTCCATTTGCAATTGAGAGAAATTCCTCCCATGTGATAAACTCCTTAGACTTAGACACTTAGGATTAAATTCTTAACTATTAGAGGGTCACATGTGTGCTTTTCCAGTAGTAGTACTAGTAGTCAGTTATCATGATCATGATAATTGCAGCAGACTTGAACATATAGAACTACCTCCAAAAAGGCCAATGCGTAAGAGCTGTTTGACAGTGGAACACATTCACTTGGTGTGTGGTGGAGTCTCCTTCTTAGAGGTCTTTAAGCAGAGGCTGGATGGCCATCTGTCGGGGATGCTTTGATGGAGAGTTCCTGCATGGCAGGGAGTTGGACTGGATGGCCCTTGTGGTCTCTTCCAACTATATGATTCTATGATTCAATAGAAGTATAGTGTCTAGATCAAGGGAAGTAATAGTGCCACTCTACTCTGCTTTGGTCAGGCCCCACCTGGAATACTGTGTCCAGTTCTGGGCTCCACAATTTAATAAGGATGTGGAGAAACTGGAGCATGTCCAAAGGAGGGTGACTAAAATGGTGAAGGGTCTGTAAACCATGCCCTATGAGGAACAACTTAGGGAGCTGGGGATGTTTAGCCTGGAGAAGAGAAGGTTAAGAGGTGATATGACTGCCCTGTTTGAATATTTGAAGGGATGTCATATTGAGGAGGGAGCAAGCTTGTTTTCTGCTGCTCCAGAGACTAT
This sequence comes from Urosaurus nigricauda, assembly GCA_034509955.1. Taxonomy (NCBI): domain Eukaryota; kingdom Metazoa; phylum Chordata; class Lepidosauria; order Squamata; family Phrynosomatidae; genus Urosaurus; species Urosaurus nigricauda. The sequence continues at coordinate 158,442,255 of JAOEGL010000003.1, forward strand.
TGGACCCAGAACAATGGATGCAAGCTACAGGAAAAGAGATTCCACCTCAATATTAGGAGTAACTTCCTGACAGTAAAGGCTGTTTGACAATGGAACACACTCCCTCAGAGAGTGGTGGAGTCTCCTTCCTTGGAGGTCTTTAAGCAGAGGCTGGATGGCCATCTGTCGGGGATGCTTTGATTGAGAGTTCCTGCATGGCAGGGGGGTTGGACTGAATGGCCCTTGCGGTCTCTTCCAACTCTATGATTCTATGATTCAGACTGTTGTTCTGTCTCTTTTTTGATTGCCATTGTCTTTCCCAAACACTCAAGCACTTGCCTCAAGCACTGTGGATTGGAGCTGCCATGGAATAGGACCCAGGATGTTTTATCTAAAAAGCACATGATTTTATGGGCCTCACTTCTGGAATGTGAACTTGGCTTTGGCCCCAGCTCCATTTCCTAGCACTTGAGGACAGAAATGTGTGCATGTATTTGAAGACAGGGTGACTCAAAATTCATCAGACTGTGAAAATTATAGCTGTTTTCACTCTTAGACAACCTTCATGATAGGATTGTATCATCTATCTTTGAAAAAATGGGTATTCAGAGCACAAGGCACAGGAAATGAGTAATTATTCTCTTGGCTGACAGATGGGGCAGACAGCTATTTCAAATAGGAGCAGAGCATTAACGTTTCCCTGCAGTCTTTCAAAGCTGAAAGATGGAAAATGTGTTCATCCTTCAGGATTTTCCCCTTAGGGTCCTCCATGTGCCAAAGGCAAAAAAGAAAGGACATGTGTTGGATTGTGGAATTCTGAACTGCACAGGGTCAAAATCTTTATGACTTATAATTATTATTAGCAGCCATAATTATTGCTGAAAATTGCAATAACCAATATTATGGTTATGATTGATGTGGAGATAAAGGTTACCTATGAGTTTATCACATGACAGAATTTGGGGGTATAATGCAATGGCAATCCGAACACAATCATGGGGTTTCACATTATTGCGTATGAGTGTATCTCACACAATTTCGGGCAATGGGAAGTCATTCCGAACGTAATCATGGGTTTTACCTTATTGTGTATTAAAGCATCTCACGCAATTTTGGGCAATGGGGGTCATTTTTGGGAAATGGGAAGTCATTCTGAACATATTCCGAACGCAATCAGATTTCATGTAAATTCGCTAAACTAGCAAATTCACGTAATTGCAAATTGGCTCCATTCGTAATTGAGAGAAATTCCTCCCATGTGATAAACTCCCTAGAGAGGAATTGATGTTGTTGTTGCTGCTGTTGTTTTTAATAGTTGTCTCTCTGGCAGTCTCTCTTTCCCTCTGGGAAACCCTGGCTTACTGCAAATGGCAACTGTACTGGTCATTTGTCGGAGTGCTGACTCCATTTCAGGTAAGCTGCCTGCCTTTTAAAGCAGATTAGAAGGCTTGACTTGAATGCATGTGCCATTAAAAAATCATGTGTGTCAGCCAGTCGGCACAGTCTGTAGCTGCTACTGCTGTGAATTGGCACAACCGTTTCCCCTTGACCTAGGTTCTGGGGGGAAAAGATGTGGTGAATGGACCTCGACAGTAGTTTAACTATTCAGATGATGTATTTCAGGATGCACCCAAGATTGCTGAAAAAAAGTTCTGATTGCAAAGCTTTTTTTTCCCCTCTGGTGGGCAGATTGCCTTTTTTAAATTGCAAAATATGTTGTTAGTGGGGGGAAACGGCATGGGAAGTTTTACAAGTACAATCACTTAAGATTATCTTAATGGATGTTTATAGTGGCCCTAGCAGTGCAGATATCATGCCAAAACCATTAGCTTGAAAAAGCAGACGTATACATGCACTTCCTTATCTTCTGTTGAACAACAGCCCAGTTTAATGTAAAGTAAATCCATATGCCTCTCAAGCGCAGACATGCTGGCTTCAGAGTCATCATGTTACTCCAGCACTGCCATAACTTTCCTGGATTATTGCAGATGAACCCAAGAGCAAGAGTATTGGTTTTCAAAGATTCCCATTTTACAAGGTGCTTGGAGTTTTCCATCTGGAATATATTCATTGCCCTCCACACCCGGCAAAATTGCTATTGAAGGTCTGCATCAATGAATTTAGGCTTTCTAGATTTAATTGCATTGTCCAAAGCAATGCTACCTACAGTTATAAGCACTTTTCCTAGGGAAATAAAATAAGGGCCTCACTTCATTCTTCCATTCATACAAGTTTCATTTTAGCTTATAATTACTTGACTTCAGATAAACCTTGTTCTTGTGATTCTACAGGAGACATTCAAACTAGACTTTACATGGATGCAGAACTTAGAAGAAGTGCTTTTTAGGACTACAAGTAAAACAGGCAAGGTTCCCATCTCTTTAGACTAAGGAGTTTATCACATGAAGGGAATTGGAAGTATAATCCAATGGCAATCTGAACGCAATCATAGGGTTTTGCGTGATTGCGTGAAAGCTGATCACACACATTTTTGGGCAAAGGGAAGTCTTTCCGAACGCAATCGTGTGGTTTCACGTTATTGCATGAAAAACTATCACGCACAATTTTGGGCATTAGGAAGCAATTTTGGGCAGTTCCAAACGCAATGCAGCATCAATACACAATCACGTAAATTCGCTGAACTAACGAATTTACTCAGTTCCGAACTGGCCTCACTTCCATTTCATTCGAAATTGAGAGAAATTCCTCCTGTGTGATAAAAACCTAAGAGACGGAGAGTCCTTTGCCATCTATCAGCTAATCTGTATCTGTTTGGAGGTTCCTCTCATATCTCCTTTTTTGTACTCCCAATGCATGAACAATAGTATAGTCCAAACACCCAGATTTAGTACCAGTCTTGGAATCTCAGGCTTTTACATGGGCAGAATAAGGAGACTATTATTTTTTTGAATTTTTTTTAAATGATGAAATAGCAAATATATAAATATACAGTATTCTTAGGATACAGATCGAGGAATGCAATAATAATAGTAATAATAATAATAAATATTAATAAATAATAATAATAATAATAATAATAATAATAATAATTAATACCCTGCTCTTCAGCCAAAGCCATCAGAGCAGCTTACAATTTGTTAATTAGACATTTCCCTTCCCTCAGGCACAAAAGGAGAAGAGAGAGGTGGTGGGGAAGGGGGAAATTCCAGCAGAACATCGGAGGTCCAGCAGAACATCGGAGGTCTGGACCAAGGCAGATTGACTGGAGGGAGGGCCCTTCTTCTTTTCAGGCAAGGCCTGTTGGAGTTGGCTTGCCTTTCTCTCCATCAAGATGGCGGAGGGAGGGAGGGCTCTTCTTTTTAGGTCCAACCAGCCTTGGTTATCAACATTGTTACAAGCTCAAAGTCTATTTAGATGTCTCTTCTATATGTTCAGTGAGTGTAACTTTCTCCCAAATATGTTTGTATATGACAGATTACATGCAGACTCAGAGGCGAAACAGAATACCCCAAAAGGGCAGATTGGGACTACCATGGCACTGCTTGCCATGGCATCACAGCAACAGCACACACACAGCCCCATTGCCACTGTTGCCATCCAGCCTCTGAAAAGGAGTGGTTTTTCCTTCCCCTTTTCAGGCCAGCTCTTCTAAGTTGGGGTGACATCGGGGCAGCTTCAGGCTGCATTTGGGGTGTGTGTCATCTAAATAACACACCCTTAACACAGCCCACAGGACCTTTTGGCCTGTCTGTTTCGTGCCTTAGTTTCTCCTGTAAGGATTTGTGCTCCTACGTGTGTTCTTGTGCTTGATCATTTAGTAGACTTCTTGTAGATAGTTCCTGAGTTGAGTTCAACTGTATAGAAGTGTTGGTTATCTACCGTAATTTTGCCTGATAATTTCAGGGGGGACTCAGCCCCCTCTAGGCTAGACTTAGGGGGTAATTGAAACCCTCCTGTCTATTCCTGGGTCTATATGAAGAGACATCTGTTGATACAATATACAGTCACCCCTCCGTTCTCATGGGCTTGGAGTCCATGTCCCTCACCTGGGCAACAAATGGAGGGAGACAAATGGGGGGTGGGTGCCCAAGGATACCCCTGGTCATGCACCACCATTCAAGCCAATGGGGCTTGAATGTTGGCGATTTTTCATTTTTGCGGTGTGGTGGTGTCCGGAATGGATCCCTCTTGAAAACAGAGGGGTGACTGTACAATCTTCCCATTTTTTCCCATTTTGCTCTCTGGGTACAGCTTCTTTTCAGATGAGTAAGAGCTAAGCAGGCTATTAAGGCGGAACATTAACCACACAGTCACACACTACTTATCTCTTACACAACAGGAGGCTTAAAGACCACTTAGTACCCTGCTCTCTTTGCTGTAGGGATGTAATTGTTGTGTTGTGTAATATTGGCTTGTTAACGCCTCTTAGTCCCACTACATCTCAACGACAATATGGAAACAGACAAAAACCAGGGCCTGCTCTTCTACTGGCAGGACAATTCTTTTAAATATTTTAAATGTTAATGAGGTTATTTTCCCCACACAATGAGACTTGAATCTGACAGAACATATATTGTGGAGTCGAAGGCTTTCATGGCCGGCATCCATAGTTTTTTGTAGGGCTTTTGGGCTATGTGGCCATGTTCTAGAAGAGTTCCTTTCTGACGTTTCACCAGCATCTGTGGCTGGCATCTTCAGAGAAGATGCCAGCCACAGATGCTGGCGAAACATCAGAAAGGAACTCTTCTAGAACATGGCTACATAGCCCAAAAGCTCCACAAAAACCTAAGAACATATATTTCTCCTTTGGTTTCAGCATTTCAAGGGATGGTAGGGAGGGGTGTGTGCATCTGCCCTGTTACAGGTCTGTCAAATTCCTGGATTTTCCCATAATTTACAAAGTAGAAAAATCACAATTGCCCCATATGAAATGATTTACAAGAATAAAAAGTAGCAAGGAAATCCAACTTTCACACATACTATAAACACAGGGGTTTCCTTTGGAGCACCTAGAGTAATGTTTACTGTGCAGGCAAAAAACTGGAGCATTGGACTCTTCAGTACACTCAGCCTAAATTGTAAGCAGAAGAGCATTTCTCAGGGGAAAAGTTCACCTGACACTACAAACATGCATTAAAGTTTGGAAGTGAATCTGAGCCATAGTGAAGCTGAAACAAGAAATCATGTGGCCTTTTGGAAGTTGCTGAACTGCAACTCCCAACATGCTTCACCATTAGTTATGCTATCTGGGGCTGCTGGGAATTGCAGACCAACAACATTAGGAGGGCTTCCTGATACCATACATGCTCTCGCATCTTGTTGAATGTGTTTACGAAGCCAACTAGGAGTGAACGGATCTTGCTGGTAATGTTTGAGGTATTAGTACTGACTTGATTAAAAACTGCACCTAATGTACTTGTGAATCTTCTGCCCTAACTGAATGAATGGGAGTTGTTCTTCTGTCAAAGTATGAGATCAATGCAGCTGCCTTCCTAACAGTCAAGTCATCACTCTAGTAGGGCAACCCAACAGGTAGCTCCCATTTTCCGCCTCTAAATCTCTGGTGGGAATTATTCTTTAACAAACCTTAAGCATCCATATTTCTAGATAAAAAGTCTTAATACATATATGTAGATATTTTAATTGTTTGAATTTTATAATAATTGTCAAGGTTTTATCTGTGAGCCGCCTTGAGTCCCTCTGGGGAGAAAGGCATGATATAAATTAAATTAATGCACTGCCTTATGATCTATTTTGTTTTAGGAACAAAGTAGGTCCTTGGAAGCACAACTTTTTAATGCTAAACTAGCCTGTATAAAATATGTTAAGAGATCAGGAACCTCTGGGAAGCACTTTTTCACCAGAGTTTTTTTTGTTTGTTTGTTTAATAAATTAATTCGTTCTTTAATATTTTGTTTAACACCATCCTGAGCACAGCCAAATTTTCCTTTACTCTTAAGTTGAAACTCTTAATGTTGGTCACTGAACCCAACATTTTCAGCCCCTCTGTTGTGTTCACCCTATGATGGTCCCAGGATTCATTAGCTCTCTGTTCTTTGTGACTAAGCCCACATTTCCAGGATCAGCACTCACTATTGTGTTACTTTGTTGACTCATTGTTCCAGGCAGAGTCTGTCTGCTCCCCTACCTGTCCAGTGGAGCACCCATTACTGCATTTAGCAACATTCATTTCAGTGGTATTGTCCTACCATGTTAGGGGCTTGACCCTTTTCCTGCAAAACTTGATGGGCCTCCATATTGTATGTATATTTGGAGTATTGGAGTCATTATGGGCTTGGCGTGTCACTGTAGGATCCAAGGAGACCATGCCCCTGAGAGTAATTCATTCCTATAGCTCATTTCAGCACTTTGTTGTTGTCACCTGCAATGTTAAAAGTAGCTGGATTTGTGCCTTACCGCACAAGGAAACAGAGTGAAACTGGAACTGGAGAGTAGTGCTCTCTCTGTGCCTTACCACACTATGGAGTTTATCACATGGGAGGAATTTCTCCCAATTTCGAATGGAACCAATTCGAATTCACGCAAATTCGCTAGTTGAGCGAATTTACGTGAAATCTGATTGCATTCGGAATGCGTTCAGAATGGCTTCCCATTTCCTGAAAATGACCCCCCCATTGCCCGAAATTGTGTGAGATACTCTTATACGAAATTACGTGAAACCCCATGATTGCGTCAGGAATGACTTCCCATTTCCCAAAATTGCATGAGATACACTCATTCGCAATAACGCGAAACCCCATGATTGCGTTTGGATTGCCATTGGAGTATACCCCCAAATTCCATTGTATGATAAACTCCTATGTCATAGCACTTCAGTTTTCATCCTGTGGGAGACGGTTGTAAAAGTGTTACTGTTTCATAGCAGGAAAACTCATTTGGACAAAAGGCATGCTTTTACAACTGTCGCTTGTGAGAAAAGTACTGAAGCACTATGTTGTCATGTGGTAAGGCACAGAGAAAGCTGCTACTCTCCAGCAATATTTCTGCTGTGTTTTCTTATGTTATAAAGATCTGAATATGTTGCCTGATACTTTTCCATTACTATTCATTACTTTTAAAAAGTAATGATTTTAGGAATCATAAGAGCATGGCTTAAGACAAGAATTTTTTTCTCGCAAACATCTAAAAATGCCCCATAACAATAACATTAAAAAGTAAGTGGAAATATTATGCATTTTTGCTCATTGTTCTATTCATCACTTCATGGAATGTTTATTTAATTTAGAGACATTTTTGTTTTTCTTGTTTGCCTAGCATGTTAGACTTGCATTTTGCAAAAAAATCACAAAGCTTATATTGCTTGTTACAAAATAATGATTTACAGGTAATTACATTACTTTTCTGGTATGCAATGCTTAGTGGTTAAGATGCCAATTTTGATGATTGGAAGACAAATAATAATAATAATAATAATAATAATTATTATTATTATTTATAGCCCGCCCCTCTGAACGAGCAATTGGGGCAGGGTATAAGATTGGAAAGTTGGCTGTTTGAGGCCCAAGTACTGTATGACAGGGTGATGTCCCGTCACTAGTCCCAGCTGCTCTCAACCTAGCAGTTCGAAAGCATGCAAATGCAAGTAGGTAAATAGGTACCACTTCAGTGGGAAGGTAACACATGACCACCAGAGCAGTCTTTGGACAACGCTGCCTCTTTGGCTTAGTAACGGAGATGAGCACCACCCCCTACAGGCAGTTACAACTAGACATTCATCTCAAAGGACTGCATTTACCTTTTTACATTACTTTTAACTTGTTTACTGCAACTTCTGAGCCAGATAGCTGTCCTGAGACCAGAAAAAAAAGAAGTGAAACCCTCCTTTAAAACATGCAGACATGCCAGTTTTGATTTTGCTATTCTCTGTCTTATTTGTCTGGCCAGCGTTGGTCCATTAAGGTTTTCCGCACTGCACTTAAGCCTTTAATGACGGTCTTGCCATTATTACCCTACTGGCTTTCTGGCTCCCTGACTAGGAAACCACATCTTGAATGACAAACCACAACTCAGTGTTTCAATCTTTTTTTGCTTTAACACTACCATTAAGAGTCATTATCAGCCAGAGGAGTGCTGGCACAGAGTACTGACCAATCATGTCTTTTCTGAAAATAAACGTGCAGATTTTTCACCCTAGTCAGTGTTCTTGCAATGATTTCCCTGCATTGTCTAAGTCCAACACATAGTTCATTTTGAGAGTGTTACACATATCGAAAAGATTCTAGTGTACCTTGAGTACACATGTACAGATGAGTGATTGCTTACATTTGATTGAGAAGGCACGGAATGTGATCAAAGATGAGCTGTAACACCAGCAATGGTAGAATTCAAAGATAACAAAGACTACTGTGTTTGTCTGTAGAATCACTATATAGATAGATCTTGTAGCACCTTTGAGACTATTTGAAAGAAAGAAGTTGGCAGAATGAGCTTTCATAGACTTCAGTCTGCTTGCTCAGATGCTTTTTATACCACCAATACCATAATTAATAATAATAGTAGTAATAATAATAATAATAATAATAATGTTTATTTATAACCCACTCCTCTAATGAAATACTCGGAGCGGGGTACAACAAAATTAAAAAAATACAAGGTAAAACAGCAGTCATATCCCTTCCCAACCTCCCCCCCTTAAGACTAGATTAAACCAGGACTAGTTAAAATTGACATCAGTTGAAATTCGTTAAAATAGTAAAAACAAGGTGCAGTTTCATGGACAGTGCGAGTGCAATCCCCAATGGGTAGAATCAGAAGATTTAAACAGAGGGACAGCTAAGGTTAATCCCCCAGTTCCATTTACATTTTCATTTGCATTTTTCAGGGTCGGGGGTTAGTGTTATATTTATTCCCTCCTCAAGGGAAGGCCTGTCAGAAGAGATGCATCTTTAAGGCCTTTTTAAAGATGGCCAAAGATGTAATGAGACGCATCTCGTCCGGCAGGCCATTCCAAAGCTTAGGGGTGGTAGCTGAAAAAGTCCTCTGGGAGGTCTGCGACAGCCTGGTTTTCATAGGCTTCAGCAGATTCCTCCCACAGGACTGAAGTGTACGGGGCAGTTCATATGGGAAGAAGCGGTCCCTAAGATAAGATGGGCCTGAGCCATGTAGGGCTTAGAAGGTTAATACCAACACCTTGTACTGTGCCCGGAAACTAATGGGCAGCCAATGGAGAGCTTTAAGCACAGGTGTTATGTGCTCTCTCCTTGATGTTCCTGTGATAAGCCTGGCTGCCATGTTTTGAACTAAGTTTCCGGGTTAGGCACAAGAGTATCCCCATGTAGAGCACGTTACAAAAATCCAGACGTGAGGTTACTAGAGTGTGTACCATAGATTCCAGGTCTTTCGTATCCAGGAGAGAGTCCAGCTGGCGTATCAGCCGAAGCTGATAGCAGGCGCTCTTGACTACCGCATTCACCTGACTAGTCATGTGAAGCGATGAGTCGAGGAGTACCCCCAAACTGCGAACAGAGTCCTTAGAGGAGAGTGTGACTCCACCCAGGACTGGAGGCTGTATTCCCAAGCCTGGTTTTGGACCGGTAACTGTTAGTACCTCCGTTTTGTCTGGTTTTAGCTTCAATCTGTTTTCCCTCATCCAATCCATTACTGCTGCAAGGCAGTCATTAAAAGGAGAGACACCATCTGAAGTCTGAGCAATGGTGTTGGTGGTATAATCAATTTATGCTAGGTCTGGGCTGATGGTTTAAGGAATCTACAGCTGCTGGAGACTGGCAGTGGAGCTGTCCTCCTTCTTAAATAAGTGATGGTGCAATAAATATGAATATGAATATAACTGCAATGAATATGAATATTGGTAGTGGTGAAGAAATTGGGCAGGAAGACAGCTGTTAATACATGTTAGAAGAGTGGCCCAAAGACCATGTGATTTGCATAGGAATATCAAAGAGCAAAACAGTGCAGTGAGGCAGCAGTTTGAAGCAGTAATTATTATTCACATACATACAGATGGGAGATGCTCACAGTTCCACTAACTAACAAGGCATGTGTTACTTTGGCTGGCACATACATCAAAGGTCTTTGCCTGTAATTTGCTTAAAGGGATTAGAAGCAAAATGTGAGGGTATTATTGAGCGAAAGCAAGTGAATATGTTTTGCTTTTGTGCAGAGAGGGCAAACGTTTGTACATCTACTCTGTCTGCAAGCAATTATTGCAAATCTTTCTGACAACCTTACGCAGCACTGGACTTGCCTTTTGGTTTCAATAACATCAAATAAGAACGGTATTCTTTTTATTATCAGAACAGGCCCTTGATTAAGATCCTAATGAAAAAGGAGCTTTTCACTTGGATGAAGTGAAATCTCTGAAGCATTATCTTTCTAGACCATAAATACATCATAGATTTGTTTCACAGCCTGAGTCGCATGCACATCTATTCAAAAATAAGCCCCACTGAGTTCAATAGGAGTTTTCCCCATAATAGGTCACAGAGGATTGCAATCTTTATCTTACTAGTGTTTAACTGATAATGAATAGAACTAGCTCTATATGACCTGGGAAAGGTTTGCGACTTAAACTGGCTAAGCAAATGCACAGTGCAAGATTGAGGGAAGAGACATCATGTTCCTCGTAACAACTGATATTTCATTTATTCACCATCGAGGTAGGAGGAGAAAGGTGGCAAAGAGGCATCCTTCAAAGACCATCCCTCCCATAATGCCTGGCTCGGAAGAAGGACCCCTTCAGAGCCGGGCGTTTAGGCCTGCCAATAAATAGCAGTGGAAAAAGGTTATGGAAGGTGATGAGACTGGCTGGAATCCTTTATAATGATCTATGTTATGTAACTTTATGTATACTTAGCTGTGCAGCAGAGGCATTAATAAACCCTATTAGTGAATTGTGAAGATGCATAACAGGACACTAAGCAAGAGTGACCTGATGTGCACTGGGCTCTACTAATGCGCATCAGCACTCCCTAGCTGTTTTCTGATGAACAATGGGACAAATGAGCATTGGTCTGGATGCACACTGGTCCTGCTGTGTATCTATCCTGATGAGCATCAGGCACTTTGCTATTTCCCTTACATAGTAACATACTACCAGCCCCTTACTGAATATGAATGTTATGGAACTCCCCAATTCTAATTTCTGCTGATCCAAGTCCATTTATCAAGATGTAAGTCTCCAACAGGATTCCACCAATGTCCGTAGCTGACATGGTGAAACCATGAGAACAGAAATGCAGTTGTCCTTTTGTTTTAAAAATAATTACTGTATAGGAAAATTGTGTAGATGTTGAAGCTTCAAAGTATATCAAAGAATTGTCCAAGAAACGAGGCATCCCAGGACAAACCATCGGGGGATATGTAACCGTGTTGGGTTGAGTGTGCACCTCTTTGTTCTACCATGCTCTCTCCTCCCTTCTGTAGTCAGACCAAAAATATAAAAATCAGTGCAGCAGATGAGAGACCCTTGTGAGGTTCTAGATGTGTAAATATATTACTGAATGTATATTAGAGGAAATGTATTACAGTATTGTTCAGAGAGAAATTAGAAGTATTAAGGTAAGGGTTGGGAGGGTTGAAAGCAAGGAATGTTGGCCTGATTTTAATGTGCCTTTGCAAGTGCCCATGTAGTAGTCAGTTAAAATCTGTTTTCTAGAGTTAGAGCAAAGTTTTAGAGCAGGGACAGTGATCAGAACAGTCTAGGTTCAATTGATTAATGACATTGACAGCAACTACATCATTGTCTGGCACTATATTGGAGGTCCTTGAGCTTGCCTTCATCTTTGTGCATCTGGCTGTAGCTGGACACTCCTCCACCTCTTCACTCTTCACCAATGGCTGTGAGGGGAAGAGTATGGGAAAGGTGGGTTTTAAGAAAGTTGGAGGCTGTTCCACAAGGGAGGTGTTGAATGCCTCCCTCCACAAGGACAACCCCCGTCCCCAAAACAAACCATAACACTTCACTGGTATATGTCACTAATCTTGGCAACCCAGCTAAGCTACTTCATAATACCAGCATTATTGGCTACATGGCTTTTGTTTCCATTCACACTTATTCCGCATTTCATCTCACTGCTGCCAATGTCATTATGGAGTTTATCATACAACGGAATTTGGGGGTATCCTCCAATGGCAATCTGAACGCAATCATGGGGTTTCACGTAATTGCGTACGAGTGTATCTCACGCAATTTCGGGCAAAGGGAAGTCATTCCGAACGCAATCATGGAGTTTCACGTAATTGCGTATAAGAGTTTCTTCTTCATGGTCTCTGCGAATCATACAAATGGGTTCTCTGCGCCTGCGCAGTCAAATTCAGAACTCTCTGGAATCACTAGGCAGAAAAGCGGCTTGCAACTTTTTGCAACTTTTTGGTGGTAGCCCCTCCCCTCCTCTATATAAGCCCTGTTTCCGCTCTTTTCCCCAGTTCCTTTTTTTCCGCTGCGTAGGCTACTCGAAAGGAACAGTGTTGGAATCGCTTGGCTTGTCTCTCTTGGTATTTCGATCTTCGGCTTGTTGTTTGACTACTCTCCCTCGTCTGTGACTCGGCTCCTGTTTAGACCTCTCACCTTGCTTGACCTCAATATCGGATTGTGATTTGGACTTGATGTCTCTGGCTCCATTTAAGCACTGTGCTGTTTGTGGGGCCAAGGTCCCTCACACGAACCCCTACAACAAGTGCCTGATCTGCTTGGGCGAAGCTCACGACACCCAGAGCTGTGCTCTGTGCAGATCCCTGACTCCGCAGGCGAGGAAGAACTGCGCTTCCCGGCTGAAATCCTACCTCCTGGACCGAGCTTTGGCCCCGCAGGAGATCCTGCCTTCGACCTCCGTTCCGGCTTCGACCTCCAAGGCATCCGTTCTGGCTTCCAAGATGTCTCGTGAGTCCCAGGAGAAGGCGACTTTTGATTTCCCTGTTGGTCCCTCCAAGTCCCCCCGGGAGATGGAGGCTCACCCTGCTGAGAAATCGTCTAAGAAAGCGGGTGAGAAGTCCAAGTCCTCCAAAAAGGATGCTAAAGACAAGCCCAGGCAGAGCAAAGACCACAGGGATGAGAGTCGGAGAAAGAAGGTGAAAATCCCTTCTCAGGGCGAGGCAGATGGCTCTTCCTCTCTGAAGGAATCCAGCTCTAAGGCCGCAGCCAAGAGGAAGCATTCCACCGAGGGGGACTCCCTCTGGAAAAAGCGCTCCTCTGAGGGGGAAACCCTCCGTAAAAAGGCCCGCTCTGACTCCGACGTGGGAACCGAGCTGCCACGTGCGTAGACACTGAGACAGACTCCCGCCACCGAGCTGCCATATGTGTCGACACCGAAGCGGATTCCCGCCACTGAGATGGCCGCCTCTGTACTGACCGCCTCCATACTGAGGGATGTGTCGCCCCAGGTCCAGTCCTCCCGCCGGGAGACGTCCGTTCCTCACAGCCTGACTCCTGCCCAGCGCTCCCCTCAACAGAGTCAGTCAACTCATCCAGCCTGGCCTCAAGTTGAAGAACCCTCCCTCCTGAAAACATCATCTGGCCACCTAGAAGGGAGTGAAGGAGGCCTAGCAGCACCATCCGGCCTGGCCTCAAGTTGAAGAGCCCTCCCTTCATATGACAACACTCTCTGGTTGCCTAGGAGGGAGTGACAGGAGAGGCCAAACTCCATTGGGCCTAGATTAAGAAGCCGAGCCCTCCCTCCAGTCCATCTGCCTTGGTCCAGGCGTCAGAGGGAGAGAACAACTGCTGGACCTGATCCCCTTCCCCATCACCATTCCCTTCTCCTTTTGTGTCATGTCTTTTAGATTGTAAGCCTGAAGGCAGGGAACCGTCTTAAAAAAAATAATTGTAAGCCGCTCTGATAGCCTTTAGGGCTGAAGAGCGGGGTATGAATAAATAAATAAATAAATAAATAAATAAAATAAGGTCCCAGAGGTCCCCGACCCCGATGGCTGAATCCAAGGACGAGCCGGAATACTATTACGATAGTGAGTCCGGCAGGTACTTCGTCGCGGTCGACCCATCAACCTTGGATAGACCTCGGGGCAAGCGCTGGTGCCCGATTGATGTCTCCGCCAGAGTCGGTGAGGAGGTTTCAGCAGCTGTTCCCACCGGGCAGGAGCAGGCTCGCTGAGGTGAGGCAGCCACCCAGACGGCCTACTCCCCATCAAGCTCCGTGTTATGTGTGGAGGCCAGCACGGATTCGGAGCAGGACTTCGAACCCGAAGGCTCGGTTCCGTCGCCTGTTGACTCCAAAACCGAGGAGCAGAGGCCCGTCCGCCAGACGTTCTACCAGCCAGGCCCCGTGTCCCCAACCGACAACGTCCATCAGTTCGGGGAACACGTGATAAAGATGGCAAACGCCTTGGAGCTCCAGGTGACCCGGTCAGAGGAGGAGGCCCTTGACCTGGTGGAGAGACGTGTGCAGGGCTCTGCACCTACCTTGGCAGCTATTCCATTCCTGCCGTCACTGGAGAAGATCACCAAAAGGTCTTGGCAAAACTCTGCCTCCATCCCCTCGACCTCGAGGAAGATCAACTCCATTTATAAAATCTCCCTTGTCGGCGGAGTGGCTCCATTCGCACCCGCCACAGAACTCGGCTATTGTGGAAGGGTCCCAGAAGTCCTTCACCCCGAAGACTTCTCCCTCTCCATCCGACCGCGAGGCCAAGAAGATCGACGGGCTGGCCAAGAAGATCTTCGAGGCCTCGGCTCTTGGACTCAGGGTCTCCAATTACAATGCTTGCATGGGGGCCTACATCCAGTACTTGATGGAAAGGATTTCCCCCCTTGTTGGCTGACCTCCCGCAGGAGAAGACCCCAGCCGCCAACCAGCTCAGGGAAGAGGCCCACTCGGTCGCGGGCCTATTGATTACTTCGGCCAGACACACAGCGGACTGTTTGGCCAAGTCCATGGTCTCGAATATTGCCCTCCGGAGACATGCCTGGCTCCGTTCCTCGGACCTTACACCTCAGGCGAAGGCGGCAATAGAGGACATGCCGTTCGATGGCGAGGGGCTCTTCGCCAAGGACACCGATGAGTGGCTGAACTTCAAGTACCGGATGAAGTCAGCCGCTAAGAAGCACGGCATGTCCACCTCCCAGCCCTTCTCCAGGAGGCATTTCGTCGCCCAGCGACCAACCTTCGGGCAGTCCCAGAGGCCTTTTGGACAGGAGAGACAGTACTGACGCCAGGACGCCAGGCAAAGGTTCTCCTCTCCGTCCTCCTCTTTGTTGGGCAGACGGCTGCAGTCCTGGTACCGGAGGCCGCTTGCAAGGAAGCCTGACTCCGACCCGGGTAAGAAGGGGCAATGAAGTCCTTCAGCGTACTCCATTGCTCCCTCGACTTGCCCCTTCTTCTTGGACTTGTTACGGCCCTTCTCTAACATCTGGGCCCAAATCACCACCGACTCCTGGGCTCTGACTATCATATCCAGAGGATATGCCCTCGGGTTCGAAGAGCTCCCACCTACCGGAGCTGTTCTCTCTACTACCCCATCACCCACCATCCTTGACGAAGTACACACTTTATTGAACAAAGGGGCCGTCTCCCCATTGGATTCTGCCCAGGTTCCCCGGGCGTTTTTTTCCTGGTACTTCATGGTACTGAAGCCGGATGGAGGCCTCCGTCCCATATTGGACCTTTGCGACCTCAACAGCTTTCTCTTGTACAAGAAGTTCCAGATGGTAACTCTTGCTTCCATCTTGCCTTTGTTATCCCAGGGTCTCTGGTTCGCCACGATAGACTTGAAGGATGCCTACTTCCAGGTGGCCATTCGGGAAGAGCACCGAAGGTTCCTCTCCTTTGCCATCAGGACGGAGATGTACCACTACAACGTCCTGCCTTTCGGCCTGGCCACGACTCCGAGGATCTTCACCAAGTGTATGGCCCCAGTGGTGGCCTATCTTCACCAGCGAGGGTCAAGAGTCTTCCCCTACCTAGATGACTGGCTCTTCGCGGCAGACTCCAAAGAGGGCCTTTGCCAGGATATCTCCTTCGCCGTGTCCCTCTTGCAATCTCTCGGACTGGTACTGAATCTCGAGAAGTCCCACTTGACCCCCGTCACCAGGTTCAAGTTCATCGGGGCTATCCTTGACTACGACGCTTGCATCGCATACCTGCCGGAGGACCATTTCCAGTTCCTCTCCAAAGCCGTCCGGCATTGCAGCTCCAACAGGAGGGTTCGGGCCCGAGACGTCCAGGTGGCTCTCGGACACATGGCCTTGACCACCTTCGTCACTCCATGGTCAAGGCTTCGGTTTCGACCCCTGTCCTGGTTCCTCTCCATCTTCGACCCGTTGGTTGACCCTCCAAGCAAGTGGCTCATGGTACCGAGGCCTGTCTCTCGGTCCCTATTGTGGTGGCTGGACTCTGGGAACGTCTGCACAGGCATGCCGTTCGTCTCGCCAGATCCACAGGTGGTCCTCACCACGGACGCATCCATGGATGGTTGGGGAGCCCACACTATGGGTCTCACTATAAAGGACAAATGGCAGCTGTGTCATCAGGATCTCCACATCAATGCTCTGGAGATGCTGGCGGTCGAGAAGGCTCTGAAGACCTTCGAACCTGAGCTCAGCGGGAAGGTAGTGCAGCTCCTGACGGACAACACCACCGTCATGTACTACCTGAACAAGCAGGGCGGGACCAGATCTCCAACCCTGCTGGACATAACCCTGAGGATTTGGCACTGGTGCATCCCAAGAAACATCTTCCTCCAGGCAGTTCATCTCCCCGGAGAAGAGAACGTCTTGGCAGACCAGCTCAGCAGGTCAGATTCGCAGTGCCACAAGTGGACTCTCCATCCCGAGGCGGTCGCGGACCTATTCTCGAGATGGGGCACCCCGCAAATAGACCACTTTGCGTCAGAGACCAACGCGCAGTGCAGCCGGTTCTGCTCCCGAGACCGGTCCCGGCGCTCTCTGGGGGATGCCTTCCTCCACAGTTGGACGGGGGAATTCCTGTATGCCTTCCCCCCATTCCCACTCATCACGAGGGTCGTCTCCAAGATGTCGAGAGACCGGACAGACGCCATCCTGATCACCCCTTGGTGGCCCAGGCAGCCATGGTTTCCGTCCCTGCTTCATCTGTCTCGGAACCGGTTCCTGAGGATCGAGCCGAGGCCACATCTGCTCACTCTTCAGGAGGGTCGAGTTCGGCATCTGGACATTGAGGACCTTCCTCTCATGGCATGGAGACTCCAGCCTTAGTGGGCGTTCCGGCGGCAGTGCGGCGCGTGATCCTGGTGGCCCACAAGCCGGCAACCAAGAGGCCCTACTCCAGCAAGTGGCAGAGGTTTCTCCATTTCCTGGATTCGAGAGGCCTTTCTCCGTCCAGGGTGTCGACACCGGCGGTGCTGGAGTTCCTGATGACACTAGTGGAGTCGGGGCTGTGCCTCAACTCCATCAAGTGTTATTTGTCTGCAATTTGTTCCCATTTTCAGTTTGATGGGAAACCTTCCTTTTTCAAAGACCCTCTGATGAAGGGGTTCCTGAAGGGCTTTAACAACCTCCATCCGCTGGCCTCGGTACCGGCACCGGCGTGGAGCCTTGAGGTTGTTTTATCTTGTCTTGGTACCAAGCCCTTTGAGCCCATGACTACTACTGACCTAAGGCTGGTGACTGGGAAGACAGCCTTTTTGGTAGCCATCACTTCTGCCCGCCGTGCAGGCAAGCTTTGTGCCTTGCGGAGGGACCAGCTTTTCCTTCGGTTCCATAAGGATAAGGTGGTCCTCCGTACCAACATTACCTTTTTGCCTAAGGTAGTGTCTGCCTTCCATATGTGCCAAGACATTGTGCTCCCGACCCTGGCCCCGAACCCGACCACCGATACCGAGCGCTGTTTGCACTCATACAAGGCTTTGGCCTTCTACTTGGACAGGACTTCGGGTTCGAGTCGCTCTGACAGACTGTTCCAGTGCTATCCAGAGCCAAAGAGGGAACTACCTGTAACTGCTCAGAGGTTTTCCAAATGGGTGGCTGGCACCATCTACCTCTGCTATGAACTGTCGGGTAGAACTCTCCCTGCCAGGGTCAGGGCACATGCAACTAGGGCGGTAGCGACATCCTCCGCTTTTCTGACTGGTGTCCCGCTGGAGGATGTTTGTAAGGCTGCTGTCTGGTCCCAACCAATGACTTTCATAAGGCATTATCGGTTGGACACCAGGACAAGTACTGATGCAGCCTTCGGCAGGGCAGTGTTATTGTCTCGGTTACAGTGATGTCAGTTTGTACCATGCCATGTTCTATGACACATTGCATTGTTTTGTTGCTTTTGACACATTGCATCTTATTGCACTGTTCTGCTTGTTTTATTTGACATTGCTGGCATCCAGTACTGGGTGCTTTGAGAGTGCATTTCTGTATATCCATGCACAGTGTATATAGTTTACTTCTTGAGTATGTGGTTCTATTCTGCTCTGTGAGCAGTATTGCACTATTGTTGTAGTTGTTAAAAGAACAGTAAACACACATGGGTTAGTTCAATTTGACAATTTTTATTGTGGACCAATAAACATTCTTTGGTTCATCTTACAACTATTGTCATGACACTCCCTCCGCCGCTTACCTAAGCTTGCTAGTCTAACCCATTTGTATGATTTGCAGAGACCATGAAGAAGAAGGACAGGTTGCTTACCTGTAACAGTATTTCTTTGAGTGGTCATCTGCGAATACATACAAATCCCGCCCTTCCTCTCCTCAGTATCCTGCTCAACATTGTTCTGCTCCTCCGTCGCTTGCGGTGGAAAAATTTCGGAACTGGGGAAAAGAGCGGGAACAGAGCTTATATAGAGGAGGGGCGGGGCTACTGTCAAAAAGTTGCAAAAAGTTGCAAGCCACTTTTCTGCCTAGTGATTCTAGAGAGTTCTGAATTCGACTGCGCAGGCGCAGAGAACCCATTTGTATGTATTCGCAGATGACCACTCGAAGAAATACTGTTACAGGTAAGCAACCTGTCCATCTCACACAATTTTGGGCAATGGGGGGGGGGGTCATTTTTGGGAAATGGGAAGTCATTCTGAACGCATTCTGAACGCAATTAGAATTCACGTAAATTCACAAGTTTAGCGAATTTACGTTAATTCGAATTGGCTCCATTCTAAATTGGGAGAAATTCCTCCCGTGTGATAAACTCCTATGTCTTCTTGGTTATGTTCCTATAATTACATAGTGCAAAGTTTGACCACCACTCAAAAACTTATATTTTGCATTCATTCAGTGTGTTTCAGTTATGTTCTGAGTCTGTCCCTCTTGGTATGTGAGTTGGTTACCACCATGACAAACCCCATTTCTCTAACTGGTAGCTGAGCAATGTGGGCACTACATTCATAGATGAGAAGGTGGAGAGGAGGATGAGCCTATATGGAGAATTTCAGCTGGTACTCCTTTCCTTTTAACCCAGTAAATGCTCATAAACTTGTGTTATAATCTTTCTCTCCCCTTAAATCTATAATCTGAAAAGGGTTCGAAACAGCCTATTGTAGCACTAAGAACTTGGACAGCAGAACCCTTAAAGTTGGGGTCGTTTAAAGTTTGGGCCATTGCCCTGGTGACAAACCACCAGCTGCCACTGGTTGAGAATGAAATGTAGAAAAGGAGCTTCTGCAGTACATAGAAACGAACAGGGCTGCTTCAAAACTGCTGTGGAAAAGTAGTTGTCATAAATGGAACTAAAGTTTTCAGCTTTAATAGTTTTTCCCCCTCCTGAATGGAGTGAAAATGTAAACTTAAATCCAATTCTTCCATGAGAGATGAGAACTAAAAACTACTTGAAAGCCTCAATGGAATAATAAAATACAGTTGCAGCAGAGAGGTGACTGCATACAATAAGCAGATGGGGAAACAATGATTCTGAATGTAAAACAAAAGAGTACACAAATATGATTCTTATTCTCTTAAGTGGAGGCATGTGGTTTGGTACTCTTCTTCTTCAGATCTTGGCGCCATATGTTAAATTGTGTAGCTGTACTTCAAACGCCTTGAGATTGATAAGAGATGGCCCATGAAATGCTAATGAGGATCTAAAAATAAATGCAATACAAAAGTATCAAGAGATGGGCCAGAATGTCCAGCATAACAATAACTTTGCAATCAAGAGCAGTTGCCAATTGGGGGTGGGAGACATGGAATGAAAAGACACTTTTGCTATTCACATCTGAAAAGTTGAAAGAGCTCAAGTGGAAACAGATGTTCTCTGGAACACGGTGTCAGAATTATCAAGTAACAAGCACTTGCCTGATCAAATAATTCCTTGCTAAAGATGGTAGGAATATACTGAATTAGAAGAGTCCATGTCTCTCCACACACCCATGCCAACTGGGGAAACTTATTTTAAGAGATAAAAGGTGATCGGTGCAAACATGGATGGGAAAAATGCTTTTTGCAAATATTTAATACAACCGTAAAGCTATTTATACCTTAGCACTGTGGCTACTTCTAACGTTAAAGCTACCAAGATGCCACAGGAAGGCCTTGGTGGGAAAGATGATTGCAGGAGGAGGCCAATGTTAGCAAAATATACACCTGACCAACTCATAGCTGGCTCACCAATGATCCTAATTCAAACCACAACTAATCTGGAAAATTTCTATAACATTCAGATATCTGGTGTTCACTGGGGTGTGGATTTGAAATACATTGTAGATTGCAAACAAGGTAAAAACAAATCAAAATAGAGAATGGCATTGCTTTTTAACTGCTGTGTTTGTTAATTAGAGGTCATCTTTCCATCAGCTTGTTCTTATAGCTGAGTTTACATATATCTGTCATCCATGTGCCCACAATTTGTTCTGTTCAAAAATGCCTGAAAAGAGAGCTATTATTATTCCCAACAATATGGAGAATGAGGATGAATTGCTAAAGCTCAGGATCTGACTTGGTGATATACTACGTGAAATCTAGCCCCAAACAAGAAGGCTTTGGCTACTGAGGATTACGGACTCCCCTCCCCAGCCTAGAGACAGATGGAGAAAGTTGGAGCTGTGGCTTATCCCATAACTCATTTAGCATCCCATCTTCTACAACAGTAGGATAAAGGGAGGCAGGAAGACTGAGAGGAGATAAGCCAAGCAATGGGAGATAGAATCACAGAATTATAGAATCATACAGTTGGAAGAGACCACAAGGGCCATCCAGTCCAACTCCCTCCCATAATTCACTCCCGCTCAGAGCGACCAGATTTCATAACCACAAAGGAGGACCAGGCACTGCAAAATGCAGGGCATTTAAGAAAAGTGTAGGACACGACAAAATAAAAACACTCATATAAATATAGACTCATGCTGCTTATTCATGTTCAGAAAGGAGCGTATTTTAGAATTCCTCCTGGACAAAAGGCTGAAATGTAGGACATGTCCTGGAAAAGGAGGACATCTGATCACCCTGCTCCAGCTACCTTTGGGGAAAGCCTTCAGAATTTTGGAATGTGACTTATATGTAGCTATGTTTAACATCATGAATGTATCAAAGACCTGTGCTCTAAGCACCCAAGGCTGTGATCCTAGATACAGTTACAGTTAGATCCTTGACGTGCAAGTCCTATCAGAATTGGACTTGGCCATGATGACACGTGCCTTACTAAATTTTGTTTGGGCGACACTAAGATGTTGACTTTGGAAAGTGTTCAGAAAGTTCCATTACTCGAGTATGATACAGCTACACTGTTGATGTGGAAGGGCCATTAGAGGAAGCTTGTGATACCCTTATTATGATGCCTTCATGGTACTGATCATGACCTATAAAGCCCTCTGCCAGAGGTGGGCAACTTGCAACCCTTTGGTTATTGTTACACTGCAAGTCCTGCCATCTCATGTGATTGTCTATGCCAATGGGAATTACACTCCAAAAATGTATTGAAGAACACATTCTATGAAATCTGTGTATATAATAAGAAGTATGTATAAAAAGGTGGTGCTTTGATTAATCAGCAGACCTTCTTTTTTTAAAAAAGGAATACTGGTAGAAGATTTTTCTTTTTTTCTGTCTAGAGACAGAAAGATAACTTGGAACGCTGAGACTCACCTAATAATAATAATAATAATAAGTTTATTTCTATTTCCCGCCTCTCCCATTGGATCGAGGCTGGATTCCAACAATAGATAAAATACTTGAAAATAAGTTATTATATAGCTCCATGCTTGTGAGAGAAAGGAAAGGGAGCATGGAAATCAGGGAGGAGAGAAGTCATCTCTGAAGCTAAAAGTATTTGGTAACAGAGATCACATGATAATAGATCGAGTGGGTAGGCCCAATGTCTGCCTCCACCACTACTGCCTTTTCTGGGTACCTAGTCCTTAGTACAAACATTGTTGCACCTTTCTCCATTTCCATTGAGAATCAGGTGTTTTAAATAACCATATTGTCTCACTGGAATGCATTCAGATCAAAAGATGTACCGGTATTAGTACATCTCTTAGTCTAACAGCAGCAGAGGTACTTTTTCTGGGGCTCTGACTGAAGAGCTTCTCAAAGCCTATTCCAGGCTTTTGTACTTCCTTGCAATGTTCCTGGACCTCTCTCTGTTGACCTTCTCCTAGTAGGAAAATACAAATTTTATTCCGTTTTTATTTGCATTTAAGCTGCATTGCAATTGAAAGATTTTTTTAAGTGTCATTTCTCTTTATTCATGTATTTAATGGTGTTTTTATGCTTTTAATTGCATTTCTATAGTTATTTGAATGTTATTGTTTGGCACCTTGAATGACAGTTTTGCCACAAAAGCAGAATATAAATCATATCCCTATTTAGCCTGAAAGTGTAAGGATACAATATGTGAATGAAGTCTTCAGTGGAAGGAGAGATTGTAAGCACATTCAGCAACTGAACTCACAATCTGATAATTGAGGCTGCTTTGGTAATTTCACAATCCTAAATTAATTGTATTGACCAGGATTGGAAAGAATATTTGTGGTTATTTATTTCCAGGTCAAAAACTGCATTTCCCAATACTGAAGTAACCTCCTTGAGAATAATAATATTACTGCAAGACTTTTGTGTAGATTTCTCTCTGTATTTGAATAGCCTAAATTGCTCTAAATGAATTTATTGTGCAGTGGAAAAAATATGAAATGTTGTTTTTTTGTGCAAGAAATAGCTTTCCTGTGCTGAAAACACTTTTTTTGGTACAAAAAGCCCTTGTGGGTTTTTTTTTTAAAAAAAACCTCCATACAATAATTACTTTGTAGCTAGCAATTCAGGATGTTTGAATATGGAGAGAAATATTTGTTTTCATCCATAGTGTGGAGGCAGCAATTATTCGTTTAGAAATATAAGAACAAAATAATCAAAAGATTTACATCCCTAGTACTAACCAACACTGTGTATGTAAAATGCATTAAGAATTGGAAGGAAATTTTATTAAGCCAAATATCTTGGATTCAAGACTTCTGATTGACGTACTCCCAAATGACATATACGTTCTTAAGCCTTTGGAAAATGCAAGTGATCTTGTGAAGTATTAAACTATTCTGTACACAAGCTTCTCTTAATGCCAGAGCATGGTGCTGCTAGGCATGCCTCAAAAGTAGAGCTATCTGTGGAACACATGGAATGAAATGTAACAACAGAACACATTAGAAGTAATGTACAAGCAAGCACCAAATGGAAAGCAGGGCAGCTGTAGAGGAAGGCCTACCATGGTTGTCAAAAGCAGCTTGGCTACTCAAGCCAATGCAAATAGCCCTTTAGAAAGACACGAGTACACTGTGGGATGTAGTATAGTAAGGGGATTGAAGCTGACAGAAAATGTCAAAAGTAAAATTCATCCAGGGATTAAAATTCCATACACAAAGTTCTGGGATTTTGTCTCA
Organism: Urosaurus nigricauda; assembly: GCA_034509955.1. Taxonomy (NCBI): domain Eukaryota; kingdom Metazoa; phylum Chordata; class Lepidosauria; order Squamata; family Phrynosomatidae; genus Urosaurus; species Urosaurus nigricauda. The sequence continues at coordinate 158,465,955 of JAOEGL010000003.1, forward strand.
GCAAGAGATGTACAAACCAAACAACAACACAACCCACCTAAACATGATTAAGGAGTTACATGGATGTCAGTAGTTGTCATTCAAATAGCTGATGATGATATGTACCATTGTAGCCTGAGCTAGAGCATTCATCCCTCAAAGAAATCAATGAGCAGATGCAATGTTGCTTTCAGCTCTCTAAAGAAATATAGTTTGTTGCACAACACAGGATTCAGAGTAATGTTGGGTGCATTCCTTTTGGTTCAACTCAGATATAATGTAACAAGTTTTCTGGGCAAGCATTTGGGAAAGCCTCACTTGTTTTCTGAGAGGTATCCTTGGCTGGTAATGGTGCATGAGTGCTAATGATACAAGTTACTTATTCCATTTGTTGCCTAGGAAATGTATTTTGCTTTCTTAGATTGCAGTTGTAGTTATATGAATCATGACCTTTTGCAACGGATCGCTGGAAGCTGCCTCACATGCAATTACACCTTTGGGAGCAATCATTCATTATTCTTTTTCTCTACCCCACAAAGTTTCTTGGAGGTTCAGTGCTTGTAAATCACACGTCGGCCTTGCAAATAGTTACTGAATGTGAAACGTCAGTCAAATGTGTAAAGGTTATTCCCCACCCCACCCCACCCCCCATGGCATAGTAGTATTTTACGAATTGCAGACCCACTGTAATAGTTTCACAGCAGTCAGTGGGAGTTTCCTTCCAGGTTAGAGAATCTGTGAGTGTGGCTATGTAGTGATGGGAACAGCTGAAAGAATGGCAGGAAGAAGGGATATTCCCCTATCCCTCGCCCCTGTGCATTGATTTGACAGTTAAGGAAAGGGATCAGAGGACTTTTTCACACTGAGAAAATTGGAAGGTTAAACAAACCTCAATCTGGGGTCATCAATGGGATTTCATATTATTTCACAAGACAATATCAAATGACGTCACAGGCAATCCAAAGACAATTCAAAGGCAATCACGAGTCATCCCAGGAATAGCTAAATTCGGAAAAACATTGAGTTTATCGATCCTTTTCCACTGTGAATTTGCAGCCAATTCGAAGCTTCTTCTTCTTCTTCTTCTTCTTCTTCTTCTTCTTCTTCTTCTTCTTCTTCTTCTTCTTCTTCTTCTTCAAGGGATACACACACAGACACATCTCTTTCCCTCGCTTGGCTGCTCCTTCTGTAATGGAGCCTCTAAGCATCCTCTAAGGGAATAGCTACTGGGAGAAGACAGATGGAGAGCAGATTTTGGCATTCCTCTACAGAGGAAGAAGAAATGGAGGACATATCCTGGGAAACGAGGGCATCTGTCAGCCCTCGCTGGAATCAGGCAAATTTATGGAGCAAGTTTATGGACCTCTTCTTTCTTTCTCTAGTATGTGTGTGTGTGTGTGTGTGTTTGTGGTTTTACAGAGTTTGCAAAGAGAAGTCTCAGCCTTCCTTCCTCTGAAACAGCTTCTGGGGCAAAGAGGATTTTCCTCCCCAGTTTCCTCTCCCTCTCTGGAGCCTGTGTGTCTATGCACTTGTGAAAATGACAGTTTGGAACATGTGCAAAAAAGTTATCTCCAAGCTAGTAACGGATTTCTTCTCACCTGTCTGATACCCAAATTCATACTTGACACACTTTCTTGCCTAAGTAATGTGCTTTTAATACCTTGTTGTGCTCTGTGTGTGATAACCATAAGCAAACTGGCTTGCTTTTTCGGGATGCCAACACTTTAACCATTTTCAGGATGGAAGTTCATAGAGAAGTGGTAAAGCATATTTTTGAAGGTCGTCCCAGGTTTTAACCTGGGATTGGCAAAAATCCCTGAAACCCCAGAGATCTACGGCTTATGGCCTCTCAGTGAAGACACTACTGAGCCAGATGGACTCGTGTCCAGTTCTGTACAGGGCAGCATTCTGTCTTCCTGTTCCTAGCCTAAAAAGCATCTGACTATTCTGAGCAGGTGGTTGATGTCTGTGGGAAATGGTGTTTGCTTTAAAATGCAATGGAGCATTATGGGCGTAACCAAATTCAACACTGAATCAGGTCACACAGTAATGTCACTATTTTTCAAGGTGCATTACCGAGGGGGGGGGGGCTGAAGCTGATGAACAGCAGCTACCCATGAGAGTAAGTTGGGAATCTCTGGGGTGAAATAGATGTGCAAAATAAAGCAGCTTCCAGCCACTTTGAAAGTGGGGCATTTTTATGATGCAGGCCTCTAAAGCAGCTGGAAACTAAAACAAAGCTGCACTCTGGGGCTAAAAACTGAAAGCTGAGATAGTCTGGTTAACTTGGAAAATGTGCATCTTTGCACCCGCATATAAACAGCCTGGCGGATGTATTTATTTATTTATTTATTTATTTATGGTATTTATACCCTGCCCTTCAGCCCTAAAGGCTCTCAGAGTGGCTCACAATTATTATTTTAATTAGACAGTTCCCTGACCTCAGCCTTACAATCTAAAAAGACACGACACAAAAGGAGAAGGGAATGGCGGAGGGGAAGGGGATCAGGTCCAGCAGTTCTTATCTCTCTCTGATGCCTGGACCAAGGCAGATGGACTGGAGGGAGGGCTCTTCTTCTTAATTGAAGCCAGGCCCGATGGCGTTGGGCCTGTTCTTTCACTCCCTCTAAGCCAGAAGATGATAGTTGGCAAAGAGGGAGGGCTCTCCTTCTTCAGGCCCAATGGTGTTGGATCTGTTCTTTCACTCCCTCTAGGCCAGAGTGATGGACTAGGACTCTGGCAGACCAGAATTCAAATCCCACCTTGAGGGAGGGAGGGAACCCAGTGAGTTTCACAACTGAATAAGAATTTTAATCCAGATTTCCCAAACCCTACTCCATCACTCTAGCCACTATACCACACTATCTTATGCTATTGTTTACAATTATAAGTCTTGTTTTGATGCTTGAGAAATATATCCTATTGAGTTTTAAGTGGCATTTAAATACATTAAAGAAATTTTAAAAATAGTGAGGAAGACTATAAAAAACAACCCCACCAATGTGATTCTGCTAGAATATTTCATCACAAATATTTTACCAGGAGAAACCTTTTCCATACAAGGCTCTATCACTCAGTCTGTTGTTTTCTTCAGTGACACTCATTACACTGATAGATACACCTTGGAAACCGTGGGACCTTCATATAGACCCATAATTTCACAATGTCCTGATCAGATCTGATTCCCTCCCATAGGATATATAAGATGTCAAGTTGTGCTTTCCTTCCTATCCAGACATGTTTTCTGGTAACTTACGAAAAGAACAACCTAGTTCCATTTCAGAATCTACATCACTTTGGAGCAGTTGTAGACACGTTGCTGATCAAACTCTACCTGACTAAGCAAAGGGTAAGATCCATGAAGAACACCCTCAAGCAGGTAGATTGTTCCCAGTTATCAGACCTAGTGTTACTGGCGCACCTAAAGTGTCAGATCTGCTTCAGTTAATAGTTTGGCATGAACACTATTTCATGCCAGGAACCTACAGTGGTTCCTCTAGCTGTAACAAAAACAGATGGTACAGATAAATCACTTCTTCTGACATATACCGAATAAGTTCAAACCTCTTTGAATGGTGGTTGTTGCTGCCAATGAAAAAGGATTGTCCGATTTGGGCCCAGCTGGAGTTCCAAATAATGATGGATGTCAGCTTAGGGCGATGGGGACTATTTTGTGACTCCCAATAATCAAAATATATAAATAAAAAAATAGGATCAACACATTATAAACTGCCTTGAGCTAGAACCAATAGTGTTTGTTTTTAACCACAACTACTAACAGCTGAATTCTGATTCGAATTAGCGTTAAAGTTTCATGTCAACCAAAGGACTGATCCAATCCAGGTCACTGAAGACAAAACCAACATTTCTAATAACTTGGTTCAAGAAATGGTTTCATCATCTATTTGTCACAATCAAAAAAAGGAGTTGATAAAATTTATAAAATTGATAAAAAGTTGATAAAATAAAATAAAACATACACAAACCAGGCAGTCTAACAGGGAGCTATGAAGTGAAGGGGGCATGTATGGGGAGCCCCCTCCATGATTATGCTTTGCCAGTGTATCACTCGCACACCAATTTACCTGTGCTGTGTACCAGTGGAGCATCACATGTGCAAAACTGTGGCCAGTCAAAGGATCAGCCATGCAATGGGATGGCACCTGGGTGGATATGAGAGGTACATGGAGGTTGCAGGTGGTGTGTTTGTGTGACGGTGCACATGCATGGTGGGAGACAACAACAACAAAAAATTATCCAGTAGTGCAGCTTCATGCCATGCCATGTGGTCTGCCCATGAGTATTCAGTCCTCCTAAGGAGCGGGTTGTGCAGACAGTGGGTTTTCAACCCGCTTTTGGAAAAAGCAGGATCAAGCCACTTTTTCCTGCCCATCTGCTCTAGTCCTCTCTCTGTCTTTGGTATTCCCCTACCCCTGCATCTTTGTATGGAACAATATGTGGGATGGCACTGAGGAAGAGAGTGCTGTTTTGGGGGGGGGGGGGGGAAGAATCCTCTCTCTTTGCTCATCCCTCACCTATGATGGCAAGTTAACTATTGACTTACTGTGCATCCTTAAAGTAACTGGGTTTCCCCACATTTCTTTGAAGAGCAGGAATATTCTCTTGTTCTGCAAACAGGAACAAGTTTGTCTTCTGTTCTTTGTATTCATTGCTAGGACAATGATTATAGGAAGCAAGACAAAAACATTGGGCCTTCTTTAGGAGAAAGAACCCAAAGTTGTCCCCCTGCTTTGGAAGTCTAGCCTGGCCTAGCAATAGCTGTAGGCTTTGATTTCTTTTCTACTCCATGTGAGAAATATCCACTTGTTGCTGCATGTAACCCTTCTTTCATGAAACTGGCTTATAATGCTCAGGAATGTACTATTTCAGTGTTTGATGTTTTGTCAACCTTCAGAAGTTGTTGGATTGCACCTCCCTAGCCAGTATAACTACTGGTGAAGGCTGGTGCGAATTGTAGTCCCCCAACACAATCTAGAGAGTCACATATTTCTCACCATAGCATTGTTGGATGCTGAATATTCATTCCAGAGACAGTTTGTTGTTATTGTTAAAGAGAAGTTTTTGGCCCTTGCAATTGCAAAAATGTATTCACATATTTATAATCATTGCTGTCACCTCAGAAGATGTGTGTGTGTGTTGTGTTGTGTTTGTGTGTGTGTAGCAACTGAGGGCAGGGTTATAAGAGCTCCACTTAGCCTTCTTCGTTCCCCATGGCTTTCCAGGTATAGCAACCTATCGTCCCTTGTTGCTGTGTGATTTTATGTTGTTTTTCACTTATGGTGGCCCTAAGATGAACCTATCATGGAGTTTCCTTGGCAGGATCTGTTCAGAGGGTTGGCCTTTGCCTTCCTCTGAGGCTGAGAGAATATGGCTTGCCCAAGGTTACCCAATTTGTTTCCATGTCTGAGTGGGGATTCAAACCCTGGTCTCCAGAGTTGTAGTCCAAAACTCACACCGATACATTATGCTGGTTTTCTACCCATAGTCCCTACCTTAATCTAGGGTTAGCTTTGGATATACTGAGAAATTTGCAGTTGTTGTGAGAAAAACATAAAGGCAGAGAGAGTACACAGCCCATATGCAAGCTTGTCTTAGAATTTACATTCTGTGAATAAAGTCACTGTGACCCTTGACATCTATGTGTTGTGCATGCTTGTGCGTTCCAAATGTATAATATTTATTCTCTCCGAGAGACCTTCAAATTCATTTTGCAGCATGAGCTCACTTAAAGAGGCTTCTCCAACTGCCAGCGCAAGGCTTGGAGAAAGCCAGCTGTGTTAAATCACTCCCGTAATCACCAGGTAATGAGCGCATTATTGCAAATTGGCTGGCAATTTTGTCTAACACAGCTTTGACTTTCGCTCATTGCCTAGCAGTTGCAAAAATTTGACCTCCCAGCTGCAAGAATGGCTTGTTTCTGAAGGTAGGAGAGCCATATTATAATATAAAGCAATTTCATATGGAAATTTGGTGGGTGCTGAACCCTCCCTCCTACACCTACACTTCTGTTCCTACCTCTAAAGCCCTTCATCCCAACACGGCTCTAAGACTGGCAGTAAACCTTGCTGAAAGGAAGACAGCTGGGGGCCCTACACTCCTGGTCTGCCCCCTGCTTTAAATTGCAGCCAGCCCCACTTTATACCTCTCAAGCAAGAGTCCATTCAAACACACAGGTCATTCCTGTGCTGTATTTGGGAGCAGGTTGGACAGCCTCTTCACACTCTCTCATAAACTAACCTCCTGTCTGGAGGGCACCAGGTTAAGGGAGGCTGAGCCACGGTGCATTAAAAGGTCTGTGCTGCATTATTTATCCTTTTGGCTTTTGCTCGTGTAGCTTTAATTGCTGAAGGAAAGTGAAGTAATAAATCAACCACGGCAAGAGCCAAGTGAGGAGAAAGCAGAGCCAAATCAGTTACTTAATTCACTAAACCCAGATGAAGAAGAAAACACTGGGCCAAGAAGAGGAGAGGGCAGGAAGAAACTAGACAGCCAAGTAGATGGCCTAGTAGGATTGCCAAAGTTTGATATTAGAAATACTGGCAGGACTTTGGCAGGCCCACCAGACTCCAGTGGAGCAGCATGTGGCGCATCAGTGGAGAGATGAATCAGCTCCAGATTTTAGCCTGAATTTGAAAGGATCCTGACTTTTGGATAGCTCCTTTAAAGTGTGGCCTAAAGCCCAAATTGGGTTCACTGCCCCACTCATGAGGCAGTCACACATAGCTACTGGTTAATAGCAAAGGTTTTCTTTTTTCTCTATTGCTGACATAATGGATTGGATACTAACAGTGAGGAATGATGGTTGTGAGTGGGATTTCCCATGGCTTTTGTTCTAGAGGCCTCATGGGATGGCTTCAAAGATTGGACAGAGGACATTCTGGAAGAACTGTTAACCATTTCTTCCTGTGCACTTTTCCCAACGGAGGAGTATATCACATGGGAGGAATTTCTCTCAATTGTGAATGGAGCTAATTCGCAATTATGTGAATTCGCTGGTTTAGCGATTTTTTTTTTACGTGAAATCTGATTGTGTTTGGAATGCGTTCAGAATGATTTCCCATTCCCTGAAAATGACCCCCCATTGCCCAAAATTGCATGAGATACTTTAATACGCAATTACGTGAAACCCCATGATTACCTTCGGAATGACTTCTCATTGCCCAAAATTGCGTGAGATACACTCATTTGCAATAATGTGAAACCCCATGATTGCGTTCAGATTGCCATAGCATTATACTCCCAAATTCCATTGTATGATGAACTCCATAATTTTATTATGGCAAAGTGGTAAGAGTGGTGGACATGGATGTCTTGGGTCTATTGTATCATTCCTTCTTCCCAAGATCCTCTCTGGGTGACCCTGGACAGGCACATACACACTCACTCTCAGTTAATCTAACTTGCAGGGTTGTTGTGAAGACAGCAAGAACTAAACATGTATGCCACTTCAAGCAATTAATGAAGAAATAGCAGCTCCCTGTAGCAGTTATTGTTAACATTATGAAATTGTTAACAGCATGGAGAAAGAAGATACAATAACTCCTAGAAAAATATGGCGACAACTTCCAAGGTAATGCCAGTAATTCAGTATAGCTTAGACTGGGATGCAATTCATTTGTGGTTTCCAGTGCAGCTGTTTGAAAACCAGTGTTCTTGTCCAGACTAAAGAAATCCATCTTCTCCTTTTCGTCATGTGAATTTCCTTCTAGACTTTGTAGTTCTCGTGAAATCCCCAGCTGGCCTTTATGTAAGACCTAACCAGAACAACCCTCTAGTTTTATTCCCAAACTTGGAAACAAGTTAATACAGCTTTGTCTGGCATTCCTTCCCCTGATGTTATAAGGCAGGTTGAATTATTTTGCTGGAGTTATGGCCCCTTCAATGAGCAACCTCACCTGCCCATACATCAGTCACACATGTATGCCAAATTTCTGGCACTCCTTTAATCTCAAATGAGTTGCAAACATCAAAGAAATACACAACTATTTTTTCATTTTGCTACCCAGAAACATTTACTAGCACACAGAGCCAGACTTCAGATACCCCCATGAGATGTTGTCTTCCTGTCTTTTTTCTTAAACTTGAATTGCAGCATAAATACCCTCCAGCTAAAGTTTCAAGGGATCAGCTCTTGCTCTCCCCCTTTCACTTGTTAGTCGGATATCCAGATCTCGAAGCTGGCTGATGAAACCAGTGTTGGGACAGACCCCTCTGTGTTCTCGCACAGTCTTTAGGGCATCCACGAGGGTCTTGTTTTCACAGATCATCAGGAATGCAAGCACAAGAGTTGCTGAGCGACTTATGCCCATGGCGCAGTGAACCAATACTTTCCCTGCAGATTGGAAGGAAAATACAGCCATCACATATATCCTCTGTTTTATGGCATAGCAAGAAACCTGGCCAGTGTTGAGACTACATGATGCCCAGTGGGAAATGTCAGAAATCGGTCATCATCAAGATAAATGTCCTTCAAGAATGGATATTTATTGAAGTCTTTTTAAGCTACTTACTAGTAAATGTTGGTATTCCTGATGTTTTCCATTGGCCTGATCAAATCGTAGGACTTACCAATATGATTAATCCTGCCGGAACTCATTCAGTGTAGAAGGTAAAATGCAGAGGAGCTGAACCTCTGCTAAGAGAGCATACTCATATTATACTTGAATTTGCCTCCAACCTCATAGCAACGTACGGATGTCAAAACATATTTTTTGTCAGAAGATGGAGAAGAAACACTAAGGGACTTTACAGACCACCCAAAAAGGATGGTCTGTAGCCTTTCTTTTTACTGCGCACCATCGCCGCAGCAACTACATGGAGCGGCAAAGGTGCGCAGTAAAGAAAGAAACGCCAAAACCTGGCTCCTTTTTGCGTTACAGTTGCAACACAAAAAGCACTGCTGGTGCTTTTGGAATGTCACAACTGTGCAGCACCGTATAGACACCGCGTAGCTGTGATGTTGTCGCTACGCAGTGACGATGCCCCCGTCACTTGCTAGGGTTGCGGGATGTGTATAAGACAACCCTAGCACGCGACGAGGACCCCCTTTAGTGCCTGTCTGTTTTGGGCCTAAGAGAACTAAGAGAAACACAGTCATTTCTGTATTAACAAAACTGGAGATTAATTCTGATGGGTGCACTATTTACATTTTTTGTAATGTGCTAAGTAGTCTATAATTAAAGAAGCAATTTTAAATGTAAGGCTATGGCTTTGGACAGGAATGTTCCAAGAAAGGGGGAGAAAAGAGAAAGAAAGAGGAGCTGATTTGATTTTTTAAAATTATGCCATTTTTTAACTGCCCCCAGTGACACTTTGGGTATGTACAGTGGGCCCTTGTTTTCCACTGGGGTTTGGTTCCAGGACCCCTTATGAATACCAAAATCCGTGGGTGCTCAAGTCCCATTAATTACAATGGCATAGTCAACTGGTGTCTCTTATATATAAAATAGCAAAATCAAGATTTGCTTATTGATTTTTTTTCAAGCCATGGATTAAAAAAATCCGTGGATATGGAGAGCCAACTGTAAATGACAAATTTATATACAACACGTGTTTTTGTTTTTGGTTATTGGGAGAAGATGTCTAAAAATCCTTTTCAATTTTTTTTCAAGAGTGGCACCATAATTATTTATTGCATTCTTTCTGAGGTCAGGCCAATGATATGATATGATATGATATGATATAAACCCAGATGTTTACAATATTGTCTTTTAAACTCTAGGTTGAAATGTTTTTAAACTCTAAATTTAAATATTGTCTTTTAAAAATCTTTTAAAAGGATGAAGGACAAATGTTTTAAATAAATATATTGCTTTGACAGAGCCTTTTGGGGGGCGTTTCTACTGGATTTTGCCTTCATTTCATATAAGCATGTATTTTTCAGGGGGAAAAAAGACAGACAGACCTAATATCTTGGATGCTTCTATAACAGTGGAATGACTGGAAAAAGGGCTTTTTGCCCAGGACCAGAGGTCTGAAAACTGTAGCTTGGTTAGCTGATTGTATGGTTCTGTGTCAAATCTAATTAGCCCGGCAGTGCTAGAGAAACAGTCAAGATGTTGTTAGGGTCACCTCCCTTATACTGTTAGTACTGGTACTTTAGTAGGAAGGAATGTACATACCAATGGGTACTGTGCATATATTTCCTCAGCAAAAGTGTTTGATCTGAGAGATAAAGGCTTTATGCTCATTGCCACCAATCATGCTTTTCAATTGGTGATTTGGGGTGGGAGCAGGGAGAAGAGAAGGCTGGCATTCAAACAAACAGCTTTATTTATATACCGCTTCATACCGCCTAAGGAGTGTCTAAGCGGTTTACAACTGTAAGCTACTTGCCCCCAACAATCTGGGTACTCATTTTAGTGACCTCGGAAGGATGCAAGCCTGAGTCGAGCTTGAGCCCTTTTGCTGGTCTTGAACTCGCAACCTTATGGTTTTGAATGAGTGGCTGCAGTACAGGCATTTAACCGCTGTGCCACCAGGGCTCCTTCCTCACAGACAATAGTTAGCAATAGCCCTGACTCCTGGAGTGTAATGCTTTAGGCCAGAGAAACTGACAGATAATACTTATTCTTTTTTACTATTAACTCATGATAGCATAGTTTTATCCTTCTGTTCAATCTCATCTGCCAAACTCTGATTCCAAAAGATGTAACACCAATAATGAACATTGATATTATAGCCACCTGCTCAGTGGGAGTTCCAGGTTAGTTGGGTCAAGTGAGAACTGATGCCTCTGGGGTCTATGTGTCATCATCTGTCAGTAGCATGACAAGAAACCCGAGTCTGATTCCTAAATATAACTACATAAGAAGCAACAAATGGAGACATCTAAGCAGTTTAAAAAAACCTCCCTAAAACTTATTCAGAAGCAAACTTGTAGATGCTTTAAGGTCAGAATTAGGGCAGTAGTTGAATATTCAAAACTAGGTTGCTTCCAATTTCCTGAATTTAATATTTTAGGTTTCAGTTTATTTGCTATGTTTGTTAAAATTGTTATAAAAACAGAAAGCCAAGGGAAACCAGTTTTAATACAGAATGAAAGTTTGTATCTCTGTGGTTCTGACGTATTTGACATCGATACACTAAATTTTGGCATTTTGAAGAATTTAACTTCGTGTATTCTGTAATAACATGAGAGACTCAGAAACTGAAAATATAAATATGTAGGCTGGAAAGCTTCAGTTTTGTCAGAATGTTTAATTTTTGGATGAGAAGACAGATAAAATCTCACTCACTCTGAGCAGGCCCAGCAACTTGTGCTGGAACGAAAAAAATCTGTTCCCCTCTAATCATGTACCTTGTTGCTTGGGATTTGGATCAAAGATATCCCATATCAAAACTGAAAATTATTCTTTAGCCTAGACCAAAATAAATCATTCTTTTTTCCTCTTCATCAAGAAAGTGTAACTGGGACGTGTGTTTGAGGTGAGTCCAGAAATGCATAATTTTAATGGTGATCTCATTCAAGAAATGCACTAACCAACGTTTGTTTAGACTACAGCTTGGGAAATTATATTTTGGGAGCTATAACATCCAGATTTTCCTCACTGTGTTGACTGGGAAATTTGGGAAGCTTTTTTTGTTTTCAGCCAAAGTCAACAGCCTTGATTGGCTGGTTCTCTTTAGCATCTCATGAAGATTTCCTCCCCTTTTTTGAGCAGTTTCTCAGCTATAAAAAAGCTATTTTCTTCTGAAAATATAAGCTAAGGAGCCAGCATTCAACAGATCTGCAATAAACAGATTTTTTAAAAAAGAAAAGAAAAGAGCAGACAAAGCACCTGAAACATGGGAGAAGGAGAGAGAGAGTATATTGAATCTGTGAGCTATTTACACTACATAGTGCTATATATCCCACTTTCAATCCCATGGCAGCATCCTATGGAAGCCTGGGTTTTTCATTTGGTCAGAAACACTAGAGGAGGTTTCTGGCTGAGAAATCTATATGCCATTTCTTAAACTGCAAACCTTAGGGTTCTATAGGAAAAAATAAAGAGGAATAATGGTGCCATAATTGTGTAGTCTAAATGCGTTCCAGGTCTCCATCAGATGACTAGTACATCCATAATGAACGTTCTGAATGTCTGAGAGGGCCTAATATCATTTTTTATGCACTGTTATCATTTTTGTGTACTGTTGGTCAAGTTGTCTTCAATGAGCTTTATCACTAAGCAGAGACTAGAAACTAGATTTCCTATCTCCTTTTCAACCCGCTTGCTCACTGTTGGTGGACTTCCAACATGTTGCGTAGATATAACCCACAGAGGCCTCTTCTAATCTCTCTCTGAATAGCAGTTAGGCTTCAATGTGTTTGGTGTGAGTCTCCCACTGACTTTAACAGAAAGCTTTTCCTAAGTCTAAGTGCAGGCGGCGGAAGGGGTCCTCGTGAAACAGCATCCAGCACTACATTTGTCTTTCCTTTTATGTGTTGCATCTCAAAGTCATATTCCTGTAGTGCCAGGCTCCATCTCACAAACTTCTTTTTGTGTTGTGCTTATTCCTTCTGTTGTTCCATTAAAAAGGGTGCCCAGGAGACTTCCTCTATTCCTCCCACTATCGTAATGTCCAAACAGTATTCACCCCACATTTCCAAACCTTCGACCATCTCACTGGCTACTTGAATACCATCTCAGACCTGTCAAAGTATGGCTTTAGGATGTTAATGTGGTACACCTTGGGGTTATGTGTTGTTCCTGGGCAGGCAGTAAGACAGTCCACCGCTCTCAGTTTTTCCTTGACCTTGAAGGAACCTCACCAAGTAGCCTATGTCTTAATATTAGTCACTGATTTCTGAACCAAGACCTGTTCCTACATCTTTAAAATCCTTTCTATTATACCATGCCTTGCTGTTATACCATGCCTTTTGCCAGGTCTATGCCTCCTGCAGGTTTTCATGGGCTAACATAAGACACTCCCTCAGGTTGTTCTGCAATCTATCACAAAATCCATAATATTTTCCCCTGTAGGTAAGCCTTTTCCATTCATATCAGACTCCAGTGGACCCTGGACTTCTCTCCCATAAAGCGAGAATCCTAGATTGGAATAGGGCATCAGCCTGTATGCAAACCACCAACTGCTTCATTGGTTCAAATTCTTCCCTGTGGCCCTTAGGAAGATATTCGCTGTAAAGGAACTCTACCTCTAGCAGATATATATGGACCAGTTGTGCTTTCCTAGAGGTAGCTGTTGACCCTTGGCCAGCTGCCTAACTGGCTCCTAGTTGCTGGGTCCATCTAAAGGCAGCAGAACCACCAGTGTGAAGGGGAGTGACTCTGTCTTCCTTTTCTTTGGGTGCTGAATGATTGTGATGGTAGTTATGACTTGTGGTCATTTCATCCTTTTGTTTTTCCTGGCCTGGAGTTCTGGAGTCATGCCTTTTGTCTTCTTCAGGATTGTTGGATTCCCCTGCCCTTGCCATGCAGACTTTTTTCCCCCCGGGAATTCTTCCAGCATTTAGCCTATCTTCCATTAGATCTTAGCTAAGTTGTAAAAGCCGGTTAAACCCATCTGCCTTTGGATGCCTCTGTCCCAACCCCCTGGTCTTCTAGAGATGGCCCATGATGTCATTGCCAAGTAATCTGGATCACTATTATGCTGACCCATGGCACACTACCAGTTCATTTCCAGTTGCCAATCTGGATCAAGACCATCACCGGTGGAAGCTGGCCTTTGATACACAGCCCTTCTGCTGGGACAAGGGGCACATGGAATAAACTGCAGTCTTCCAGAAGGTCTTTATGCATGTCAGAGCTGCCCACTCCCGACAGTTCCATAAATCAGTCCTCTGCATTATACAGCAAAACAACAACTGGAGAAGTTAACAGTGAAACGTTTGCAGATAAAACTACTATCATCCACAAACACAAGCAGATAGAACTACTATCATCCACAAACACAAGCATAAAATAAGCAATACCAAAACATACTTTCACAGACTTTACCTTGATTCTTTTATAAAACAGCACCTACACCCGACTTTAGTGTCTGGTCCCCTTGTACACTTTCACCCTTGTCTTTATCTTTCTTTTCCCATGAAACTGCCCTGGAATAACCTTCCACCACACATCTGCATTCTAGGGGGTTGGACTGGATGGGTCTTGTGGTCTCTTCCAACTCTATGATTCTATGATTCAACCAGGCAATTCTCTTTTCTTGGAACCAAAAGTAACTCTTTTAATTCACCACTATAATTCCCATCACTCCCATCAAACCTCATTTCCACATATATATTGTACTAAATACAAACTCTAATATAACATTTATAAAAATATGAACATTTATAACACTACAACATCCAAATTAATACAACAGCAAAACACTAACCATGGAAGACTCTACCAGATTCTGACAATGCACCACTGTGAATAAGGTCCCTGTATCTCTGAGGGCCATCACAAATTGCCCATTAACCATTACTTCAACTCACCAGGCTGATGGGATGAGCTTGGCCTTAACTTCTAGGTGCTCAGGTAAGCTGTCTTGCTTACTTCCTTTCTGTAGAATTCACACAATTTACTTGTGCCTTTAACTTTGGGCAGTTATTCTTCCTCTCCCCACTTGAAACATGCTTTTAGCTTGGCCCTCTGAGACCAGCAGCTTGGGTGGAAACCACTTTGTCCTGGTTCTAGTAAGGATCAAGTTCCACTCCTGGTCTTGCTGAGTCTTTCTGCTGATTCTGCTGTAACTGTGATTCTCTTGTGGAGTTGTATGAAGACTTGTTCCCAGAGATCATCAGACAAGATCAGCAGGATCTGCTCCACCCCTATCTGGTTTGCCACTAGCTCTATTGTTGTAGCCCCATTCCTTTCAAACACATTGCAGAAGTCCAGCCTTGAGGTTACCAACTCTTGCACCACCATCTTTAGGTCCTCTGAATCTAGGAAGGGATGCAGTTGTGTCTATCTGAGCTGACATTTGGAGGGGTGGATCCAGGAGCACTCCCAAACCGTGAACTAATCCAGACCTGGCTGACTCACATCCAGTCCCAGATTAGGACCCTTGATAGTAAGCACCTCTTTCTTGTGTGGATTGAGTTTCAATTTGTTTTTCTTTGTCCAGCCCATTACCACTTCCAAGCATTCATTCAGAGGAGACATATTTAGCTGAAGCTGTTTTTGAAGGCATGGAGAAGTATATTTGGGTGTCATCAGTGTATTGCTAACATCCCGCTTCATGCCTCTGGATGATCTTTCCCGGCTCCCAGATGATCTTTTTCATAACAAACAAACAAACAAACACACACTGCTCTCCAACTCCACCTGTTGCCAACTGTGTTGCCCAATCTTTTTTCAAAAGAACTGGAAACCTAACCTATCTAACTAGACCAGTGATTCCCAAACTATGGTCCTCCAGGTGTTTTGGACTTCAGCTCCCAAACATCCTAGCCATCTTGGCCAACTGTCAGGGATTCTGGGAGCTGAGGTCCAAAACATCTGGAGTACCAAAGTTTGGCAATCACTGAACTAGACAATCTCTGGCTTCCTATGATCTTTACTCAAGATTCCTTCCCTCACTCATACTGGTAAGTTTCCTTCAAACCCACTAGAAGCCTCTCCTCTTTTTCCTTTCTCCTCTCCCATTGGCTAACAGAACCCAAGTTTGGAGTCAAGGCCAGTCAAGTCTTTCCACCTTCTCACCTTCCATTGGTTGGCTAACAGAATCCTATGGATGTCAGAGTCAATTGGGTCTCTCCGCTTCCACACTTCCCATTGGCTAACATGAAACATCTCCCCTGAGTTAACACCATTATATATACCTTTGGGTGAATTCAGTGCTGCTCGGATATATTTAGCAGTTGGGTGAAAGTAAATGCTGAGGTCAAACTTTGGATCATCATCTGCTTCAACTCCATAGTAGTCCACTGGCAGGTCTTTGTAGAATTTGGCTCCTGTGTTAATGTGGAATCTTCCAGCAGCAGCATTTACAATATGGGTGATCCCCATTTGGCGAAGCTTCTCTATGTCACGGGCGACATAGCTGCAAAAAAATATTGCTGAAGTTACATATGTGAGTGTGTGCACACACGCCTTTAAGCCACTTGTCTACTTATGGCAACCCTATGAATTGTATAGGGTTTTATTAGGCAAGCAATACTCAAAGGTGGTTTGCCATTACTTCCCTACAGCTCATGTTAGTCCTTGGCAGTCCCCATTCTAATACTAACTAGGGCTGACCCTGCTTAGCTTCAAAGATCAGACAGAATCTGGTGCCTTCAAGGTAGTTAGATCTCAGTTTTATCTAGGATTACATTACATATAGCCTTACTTTCTCTTCAAGACCACATAGCAGCTCTCTAGCTCAGACAGGTTCCTTACATTTTACTCTAGCATGTTATCTACTAAACCATGCATACTTGCCCTTTGAGGGTCATTGTGTCATCTGGCAGGCAGACAATGGGAGCATGACAAGAGTTGTTTTTTTCCTGTAGTGTGAATGCACATCTGCCTGTATCCACTCTGTCCACAGGTCTGGCAAGTTTATGAGTAGAGCATTTACATTCTGCTAAAGTAGTTCAGCCAGAAAAGACAAAGCAATCAGATTTACAGATGAAAGCATATAAAGATGCTCCTGAGAGGGGTGAACACCACGGACTCTGGAACTATTGTTAAGGGGGTGGTGGTAGCAGGGGCTCAGCATTGGTAGGTATCTCTCTCAACTGGGTGAATGGGCTTTAAAATGGTAAATGAACATTTTGTAAAAACAACTATAACGTGATGCATGCTGGGCCAAAAGAATCACCGGTGCGATCTTAGCTGGCATCAACTGACCAAGGGATCTTATTGGTCATTACTCTTGTCTCTTTGAAAATGTTACTCAGCGTATGGCTACTGTTAAGGGAAAAGAAACAAGTTCCGAGATGGGCATAATTAGAAAAGGAGTTAGAAATAACTCTGCTAATATCATACTGCCCTTGTGCAAATCCATGACGGAATCTTATCTAGAATATTGTGTACAGTTCTGGTCACTGAACTTTACAAAGATGTAGTAAAGATGGAAAATGGGCAGAAAAAATGAGCAACACACCTGTGAGGAGAGATTTCTGAGTTGAGGACTATTTAGTTTAGATACAAGACAAGTGATAGTGATATAAAAAAAATTATGCATCTTTTATTAGCCTACAACTCAAGGTCATCCACTGACATGGAGTGGTGAGAGATTCATGACAGATAAATATATAGGGCATAGTCAAAGCATGGTTAAAGAGTGGGATTCACTGCTGCAGCATGTTGCATTTACTTCCAACTTGAAAGGCTTGGGAATGGGACTAGATGAATTCACGGTAGATGATCAGCAGTTACTAGAAAGGATGACTATAGATGTCACCACCCATATCACAGGCCATATGCTTATGTGTGTCACTTGCTGGAAAGTGCAACATGGAGGGTGCAGTTGCTCTCACCTTTTGCTAGTGGTCTTTCCATAGGCAATTTGTTGGCCACTCTGTGAACAGAATGTTGGACTAGATAGTCTGTTGGTCTACTCTTACATGTTGTCTTTATGTGCCTCTCTGTGTGTATGTCCTTTCAAGTCACGTGATGACTTATGGGGACCCCATGAATTTCATAGGGTTTTCATAGGCAAGGAATACTCAGAGGTGGTTGAGTCAGTTCCTTTCTCCGAAATATAGCTTGCAGCACCTGGTATTCATTGGCAGTGTCCTATCCAAGCATTAGCAAGGGCTGACTTAGTATCAGCCCAACTGTTGAAGAACTGGAGGGTTATGTGAGGTTTTAAAGACTCTTAAAACTAAATTGAGAAATCAAGAATATATTAAAATAAAGATCTGAAGAAACAAATGTTTGGGAAGAATTTGGACCTCTTCCAGGTATAGACAATGAGCAACAAAAGTTGGGCTTCTCTCTTCTTTCTGTGAGAAGGTTCACACATCCTAAGAAAAGACCAAAGAAAATCCATAAGGTGATTAAAAAAGAAAAGAAAAAACAGCACCTCTATAGTTGGGTTCTTTATCAAAATACAACCTCTATACCGTTTGGATTTTTCCTGAAAATTCTTTGATTCTGAATTACTGGCACTGTTAGAAAATTGTCCCATTTAAAGACTGCTTCTTTGGCGACTGATCAGGCTATCTTTATGACTACAGAACCAAAAATGAATTTTACACTTTGCAGAAACTAAAGGCTTATGCAAAACATACTAGTGTACAATAAAGTCTTCTGACGCTTACATTATCCACAACAAGGTTACTCAAAGGACTGTCTTATGGTAGACTTTCCTTCATTGTAAAGTGCAAGACTGGACGGCCACCTCTCAGAAATGCTTTATTTTGGACTCCTTCCCTGGCAGAAGATGATCTAGATATCCCATGGGATCACTTCCATGTCGGTGATTCTGTTACTTAGAGCTGAAACATCAGAGTCTCAAAGCTCTAAGGTAGTGAGAGAAAGTAGCCCCAGAGCATATGCAGAGTATAAAAAGTAAAAAAAAAGAAGTTTTTAGTTGCTGCTCACTGCACTGATGACTCTTTTTAATGTCAAAATGTTTTAATAGTCCCTTTTTTCTTCAGATTTTTCTCTGACACACAAAGTAAAAACAGTTGCTGTCAGTGCCCTTTCTTATTCTAGGAGGTAAGTCTACCTTTAGCTCAGTAAAACAATTCTTCAAGAGGGAATAGATATTTCTTTTACCATTGAGGGCAGGACATTCTAGCTTCTTCTATGAGCTGGATTCTCCAGTTAGGCCTTCATGACTTGAGGACACAATAATTGGGAAGGCTAATTCTCTAACCTATGATCATTCAATCATTGTTAAATATTAAAACACTTACAAATAAAATATGTAATTAGAAATCCTCTCCACATGTTCAGTGCAGCTTACTCCCAAATAAGTTTGCCCAGGACAGAACGAATGCAGACTTTGGCATTCCCGAGAGGGTTAAATTACAATAGCTGTCTTAAATGTTATTTATTGGGGTCAACTAAATTTGTGGTTCCATTTTGCTGATCATTTTAGGGGGGTCATCTTTCCCGTCTTAATCCCAGGATGAGCATGAGTACCTCTGCCCTCCCATGCCATCTACAAATAATGTAGCCCCCCCTCCCCCCCTTTAAGAAAAATATTGCTTTGGTGGTGGATCATTCCAAGCTGAGAAAACACAGTGGTGGGAAAGAAAATCATTGTCCCATTTTTAAGTGCTGAAAAGGGCAACAGGAGCAGGGACTAATTTTTAGGCAGTGTCCAGATTTTATTATTTATTTATTTATTTATTTATTTTCTCAGACAATGACGTTGGTATTTAATTTATATATTTATTGAAATTTTATAATCTTGTTTTTAAACAAGCTGCTTTTAAACTGGAGTACAATGAAGTCATGAAAAGACCACGAGTGCAAAAGCTTTGGAAGTGTTCGTTTCACCAGATAAACCAATACATGGAGCAGAAGACAGTACATCCTGTAACAGTGAATTTAGGTGCAAAAACAGGATTGGGATTGAAATGAAGCCAGTGAGAAACAAGAGAGAAGCATCAGAGATGCTCAGAGATTAGCAGAAATACATTTTTTTTTTTAAAGTTGAAATTTACAAGGGGTGTATGGATATTTATCCATATACTAAGAATATGGTAATCAGTGCTTTTTCATGTTTTTATGCCCTGTCGGTCTGTTATCACTGAGCCACTGCGGATCTGTGAGCCAGGTAATATTCCAACATTCTCATGTGCTTTTAAAACACAGCCTTTGAAAACCGAATACTTCCTAATATTATGGAATGCAAGAAATGTGAAAGAATAATAAATCACTTCTGAACCCTACTTTGCAGAATTCTTTATAACAATAAAATGGAATAATATAATCTTTAAAAGGTCTGTCTGTACTTGAGAGCTGACAGCTGTTTAAATCCCTTCTAGTTGATTAATCATTAGACTTTTACGCATTTAACAGATCTAACAGAACTAAATAGGTTTTGGGAATACTGAATTAAATATAAAACAGTTTATAATTTAAGGGGGGAAAAGCTACCATTGACTGCTAAAAAGAAAGCCATCTTCTTGAAATAACTCACCAGAAATAAACAAAAAATCTAGAAGAGCAAGTGTGTCTTATCTAACAACCTGATTGATTGATTAAAAATTAATAAATAAATAAAGTTTTCCCCACCTAACGTACTGGATTAATAATTTAATATCTAGTTATAGAGCACAACAGTAGTAGCTATGACACTACTCTAGCTTCTGGGCCAAGAAGGGGAAAGTGGCAACCCTCTTAGATATGAAGCCATAAGTCACTTTGTCCCCAACCACTGGTCACGTTAAAGAGTTCAACAACATCTGAAAGTGCCATAGGTTCCTTACCACTGATCTAGGATAGTAATCAATGAAAGCCAGAGATGCCTGTAGACTAAACTTACCTGCTTTGATAATTATATTACAGTGCAGGAAGATTGTTAATTATAATAGGCCCATTACTTACAGATCTCCAATGTAGAGGTTAGGCCAGACTTCGTTGACATTGGCATGGCAGGGTATGGGGGTCCATAGCATGCGTTGGAGCTCTCCCAGTTCTGGTGTCTCATAGCCCTTCTGGCTGTTGGAAGTGAGGCTTGAAGCTCTTTCTATCCTGGAGCGTCGCAGATCATCACTATGTAGAGAATCCCAAGACATTCTGAACAATGAGAGAGACAGAGATAGAGACAAAGTGGCCTGAATATTCAACTTAGACTAGAAAGATCTTGGGTCAATTTTTTATTCAGCCATTAACTGCACTGGATGGCCTTGGCATTTCACCCCTCCGCCAACCAACACTGATGCTTTGCTCAACTTTAGTGACGATATTCAACCTGTTTTGGAGTGCTTTTGGATTTCACTGTGACTTATAAGGTAACAGTGTCTGGGAGAAGAGCTTGGAAATCTTTATGTTATTATAGTTCTCAGAATCACCTATTCAGCATGGCTGTTCCCTATCCACACATGGGGGTACTGATCCTGATACATCTCCATGGGCATCCTTGTAAGTAAAAAGGAAAGCAGAAACTTGAGAGTGACTTGTAAAATTATGAATGGTTAGAATACCAAAGATTAAATGGCCCCTGGGGACTCTTTCACCTTCATGGTGCTATGACTCTTAAGTTCCATAAACGAGCAGAATAGGATACTCTGTGACCTGGAGTATTATCTCCTCACTGCTTAGTTTAGTTGGGTTCAATATATTTATCATACTCGTTCTTCGTAAAAATAACTTTCCAAGTTCTGGAACGTTAAAATTCAATAGCATGAGGTTCTGGAAAGTTAAAATTCAATGAAACTGTGGCTGGCAACCTGTTAGGCAGCTACGATGTTGTGAGCTAGGCTTATGACCCTATCACTATTTGGTAGTCACATTTACGGTCATTATCTCATTGCTACAACTGCAAATGCCTTGAAACCCACCTTGATATCCAGGCAGCTGTACCAAGGGACAGAGCTCTGTGATGCTAGCAAGTGGGAAGCTGAAAGATGATGCATCCAGTCCTCTCCTGCCAGTGAGTGTTGGTGCAATGAGGACTTGTGCCAGGTGATCTCTGCTTCTGCTCATCACCAGTGACATTCCCATCCCCAGTGTCACCTGGCAGGGCTGCCGGGATTGACCTCCTTCTCCTTCCTCATAGTGGTGGTCGTAGCGGTGACCTCCTCACAAGGAACCACTGGAAGCCGGGTTGGGAGAGCTCACCTGTCTCTCCCCCCCCCAGTGGGAGGGTGGCTCGATCAGTTGTCACCCCTCTTCTGAGATGTCATCCAATATGGACTGTAGCCCTGTATCAATGCCACTGCTCATCACACTATCATTAGCTGGCAGGATGGGGTTGGATTCATAACCTTTCAGCACCAGTGCCATAGAACTCTGTCCTTCAGTTTAGCTGCCTGGATTTTAAGATGGGTTTCAGGGACTGGATTGAGAGAGTGTGTGTAGCCACAATATTGTGTCCAATGAAGGAACTTGACCTCCACCTTTAACACTGCATTTAATTTAATCCTGAAAAAGGTCTTTTATAGCAAAGCAGAAGCTGTGACGTATTCACACTGCACAGTTTTACACTTCGATCACACTTTAACCGCAATGGTTCTATCGCCTGAAATACTGGGATATGTAGTTTGATGTGGTACTTAGAATTCTTTGCTAGAGAGTTCTTGTGCGTTAGAGAAATGCGCTATCTAAAGACCTCATCAAACGACAAATCATAAGACAACATAGGATGGATCCATGGAAGTTAAACTGCTCTCAGGCTGCTAAAAGTGTACAGTACAGACATACATTTAATAAACTAAACCAGAGGTTTTTAGCAGGAAATGGCCTTTAAGAAGCTTTCCCCTGCAGGCGAGCAACATGCATTTCAGGGAAAGCATTCAGTTTCTTATATGGCATTTTTGTTCAGATTGAACATATTGTGGCCATTACTGAAGGTGGTGACTGACTGCTTAACCTGACTTGTCTCCCTAGAATCATAATTTACTGCTTGTTGGGAATGCTTTGGGGATATAAGGAGAATGACTTAACCCATGGTGATGACTGAAGTGAGCTGGCTGCCTTTGAAAGTCAAGACACTGGTGGTTTCTTGGGATGCTGAGTTATTCAAGCAGACAACTGTGTGTAAGAAAATCTCTCCAGCAGCTGGAATCCAAATCTCCCAGTGTAGGGAGAGGGCCCTTGGAACACCAGCTTTTGTTCCACTTACATATTCAGTGTAAGGTGACCAGATGCAATGGGGTGCCAAGCAAGAATTAATTTCAATACCCTGGTCTCCGTGGCTCATGTGTATAATACTCATATTGGAAAATAATATCTACAGAGCTTTTCTAAATTTACAGACATAGAGGTTTTATAAGAGTTTGACTGACATAATTATTCTAAAAAGAAAATATATATCCTTGGGAATGGTAATCTGGTTAAGAGTGCCAAGTTTTCTCCCAGGAGAAGTCCACAGTTGCTCCTGAGAGAACAATTTCCCAAGGTCCCCTTGTAAAAATGATGATTATACCAGGTTTAAAACTGTGGCATAGAAGCATTCCATGTAGGTCAGGACTATCCCAAGCCCTGAAATCTCAGGGCCCAAACCTGAAATTTAGGGACAATTCCTTGTAATGTCACAAGGAGTAGAATGTGGTGATGTTACAAGGAGCAGCTGCTGTTCATGCCATTAAGCACATTTCCTTATGCATCACCCATAGCTGCACAGAGAATGCCATTCAAATTCTAACAAAGAGGAAGTCATACACAGATCTCAGGGCACTACCACCCTGAGATTCCTCTCCTTTGTCCTGAAGACTAGACCAGAGCGCCTGGGCTTTGAGATCTGGTAACCCCAGTGTCACTCATTAGTTAACCAAGCCAATTCTGTATCAGGAAACTAAGATCTGTTGGCTTTGTTAGAGTGAAATTTATGACTTGTTCTTGTTCCTCTATTGTTGTTTTAAATGCTGCCACTTGTTGCTTACCAAGTTCATTAGATTGGCTTTGACTTAACTCTTTTAAAGGTTCCCTGTCTCCTTGTTACATTTAGCCATCGCTTGTTCTGCAATATATGAATTGTCGCACTGATTCAGATCAGTGTTCCTGTTATACTCCATGGCAGCACAGGATGCTGATGGTCTTCCACCTTTGTCTGTCCTGATCACCTACCACTTAGGTGAATTCTCAGGACCCACAGCCATTTCCAGATTATCCCCATTAATAAATAATCTTTATTTCTAGCCCACTCCTCTGTGAGTACAATCGGAGCGGGGTACAAGAAGATTAAAACATACAAATTAAAACACTTCATTGACCCATTTCCAGCCACCCTCCCCTTAAAAATAAATTAAATTAACAATAATTTAAAACCAACAACATTAAGAACATAATTCATCCTCCATAGTTCTTAGATTGAGGAGAAAAATAGCACCAGGCAAGGGGTCAAATTCAATTTATAGGTCCCGTTCGGAGCTGGGATCTAAGAGGTGTCAGGGAAGGCCTGCCGGAAGAGATGCGTCTTCAGAGCTTTTTTAAAGCAATCAAGAGATGTTATAAGACGCATCTCATCCGGCAGTCCATTCCAAAGCTTGGGTGCGGTAGCTGAAAAAGTCCTCTGGGAGGTCTGTGACAGCCGAGTTTTCACAGGCTGTAGCAGGTTTCTCCCAGAGGATCGGAGTGTGCGGGGGGGTTCATACGGGGAGAGGAGGTCCCTGAGATAAGGTGGACCCAAGCCATGTAGGGCTTTAAATGTTAAAACCAACACCTTGTACTGCGCCCGGAAACTAATCGTCAGCCAGTGGAGAGCCTTGAGCACCGGTGTTATGTGCTCTCTCCTTGATGTTCCAGTTACAAGCCTGGCTGCCATATTTTGGACCAATTGAAGTTTCCGGGTTAAGCACAAGGGTAGCCCCATGTAGAGCGCATTACAGAAATCCAGGCGTGAGGTTACCAGAGCATGTACCACAGTTTCCAGTTCCCTCATGTTTCTTATTTTCAAGTCATTGGCACTGCACAGTTCCAGAGGTAAATTCTTCATTGTAAATAGCACAATTGGGTAATTTTAAATGTTAGATTTAATGATATTGAGGTGGGAAGGTGCTCCTTAAATGGTAATAGGCATTACCATTTCTCTTACAAGACTGATGGGCAGGAGCAGCCCCATCATGTAATCTATGGTAAGAAATGCTGGTGGTGGTGGTGGTGGGAGGGGATGCAGCAATGACGGACTCATGTGGCTGCACTTTCTCATCTTGCTGATTTTTCTCCTCTGTTGAAGAGTGACCAGTCCCAGGCACCCTAAACCAACCTCTTTTCTTAAGGACATTGTCCCATTGCAAGTGTTGTGTAAGATTCAAATACCTGTGGTTTCTTTGCATGATGCTTCAAGGGTTTGAAATACCTGTAGTTTCTTTGCATGAGGCTTCAAGGGTTTGGGGCAAAAGGCTTACCCTCGACACTTTCGCGGCAGGAGCAAGTTGGGTTGAGCTCCTTTTGGGCTAGCCTTGTTGCTCCTAGGCCTGGCCAAGCCTCTGCTTGGTGTAGGTCCAGAGTTAAGTCTTACAATGGCAATACCTTTGTGAGCTATTTCCAGAAATTCACATAGTTTTTGTGTAAGATACCTTTCTTTCTTTTGAGCAAAAAACATCAACTGTGCACATACATACATACATATATACATACATCATGGGCACAAAACAGCAATCTTGCATCGAAACAATAGCCACGTGATTTTGTTGTGCAAGATTGCTGTTTTTGTGCAGAAGAGCCTATAAGCATTGGGTACCTCACAACATTCCACACAGTGTTCTAAGTTAGATGTTTTGGAACAGCGCCCTGATAAATCAATCAGTAAGCAGACCAGATTTTCCACTGCCCTTGTACTGTTGCTGGGTTTATTTTCCCTTTCCTGGTTACAAATTTTATGTGTTATTTTTACACTGTACCTTTAACCATATGTTTGTGTGTGTGTGTGTGTGCATAAAAGGGATGAGAGTGAGCGAGCAAAAATGAAACTGCTTACTGCAGCCATGTCTATTAAGAATTTATTGCTAGTACATTATAGACCCCATTTTACAATCCTTTAATTATAGGCAATGTTACATAAATATCCATCAAGAGCAGGAACCCTTGGTGTTAAAGTCACTCGAAGGGCTTTTGTGCGCCAAGTGTGGAGTTCAAGCCCTGGAGTGTCAATGATGTCATGAACATTTGCAGGGAAACACAAACATTTCTGCCGGCTCAGGGAGTTGTGTTTTTGTCTGATGTGAGGTGTTGCTGAAGTCATCATCTAGAGGAAGAGAAGTCCCCTGGGCCAGCTTTTGCTATTGGCAGGCAAAGCAAAGGAAAGATTGGCGGCCAGTTATTGCAAACTATTCTCCTTGTTTCTTCAAATAGGCTGAAATGTTTGGCAGAGCAAGAAATAAAGCTGCTGTAAAACTGATAAATTTCATTTTGGTCTCAATAATTTTTGAATAAGGAATGAGCAAATTGTGATCCTGGGCCACACTTTTGTGCCCCCAAACAACCCACTGCTCCATATTTTTTTTTAAAAAGCATGATTTTTCAGGAAATGTTTGCCACAAACAACATAGAAAGCCCCCTAACCATACTACCATATGTACTACCCCCAATATTTCACTTTTCATCTCCGGCCCCTCTCAAAATGGTGAGAGGAAGTGATGTGATGATACTTCCTGTTGCCATTTTGAGAAGCACTGTAGAGGGAAATAGTGGTGTTTTATGAATATTCTGGTTGTTATTACTAATCCCCCTTACCATTCTTCTTGAGACATAGGAGATTATCACACGGAAAAGGCAAGTGTCCTTCTCCCATTGTTAAACTATGTTAATTGCACAATTGGGTAGGGGGAAGATAATCACACTCCCGTGTGCTTATCCTGTTCTTCTTCTGTCCTTAGGCAGTACTGTCCATAGGCAGACCCATCATTTGGGATTAACAGGTTTCTGTTAATACCAAAGGTCATGCCCATTCAGGAGAAGAACAGGATAAGCACATGGGAGTGTTATAATCTTTCCTCTGATTGCGTGATTAACACATTATAACAGTGGGTTACGCATTATGAAAACCAAATGTTGTTGTACACTTATTTATTTAAGAGTGATCCATACTTTTCCAGGATCTACACAATCAAAGGCTTTGCTATAATTTATAAAGCATAGGCCAATTTTCTTCTTAAAGTCTTTGGTTTGCCCCATTATATGTTTGCAGTATGAACTCTAGTGCCTCTTGCTTTCCTGAATCCAGTTTGGATATCTGGCATTTCTCACCCCATATATGGTAAAGGACTTCTTTTACATTGCCTGAAATAGTTTCAACTGGTATTAAACTGTCTTGTTTTATCATTTTTTGTGGGTTTTTCAGGCCATGTGGCCATGTTCTAGAAGAGTTTATTCCTGACATTTCGCCTGCATCTGTTGCTTCAAAGAATACTAGTATGGAAGAGAGTTGGGTATAAATATACTATGTGACCCTGGGTAGGGAGGAGTGATTTCCAGGTTAATCTGTGTATTGTTCTGTTGTTGATGGCAAGGCCTCAGGGTGGGAGGATATGCAATTAGGATTAGTCTGCTTAATTAGTGATCATTGTCTGCTGGGAAAACCCCTGACCCTGGGTGGTTTTCCATTTGCATTTGCTGAGTCCTGGTTTTGCTGTTTTTCAGGACTGGTAGCCACATTTTGTTTCCTTTAAGGGTTTCTTCTTTCCTGTTGATGTTGTTCACGTGTTTGTGGATTTCAATGGCTTCCCTGTGCATTCTGATCTGATAGTTGTTGGCATGGTCCAGAATTTCAGTGTTATCAAATAGTATTTTATGCCCAAGGTGGTTTATAACATGTTCTGTTACTGCTGATTTTTCTGGCTGACTCAGTCTTCAGTGTCTCTCAGATTCCTTGTTTTAACTTTTTACATTGTTGAATATGTTTTTAGTCTCTTTCATTCATGTTTTTATTGTCTTAAATAATTTTAAATTAGTTCAGCTGTAGGTAGTGCTGAGATCTTTAGATACAGGTGAGGATATAAATATTTTAATAAATAAAATGAAATGGATATAAAGGAAAAAAGTTTCTGTGTCTGTCACAAGTGTAAAAAGAGAAGCAATGGATCAATGCACACATGAAGGGTATGGTTTAGAGCACAGGTTATCAGAAAGTACTGTAAATCAAGATCATACTGGTAGTTATTTGGGTAACTGGCAGTCAATAAATAAGAAGTCCTGCATTTCAATAATTTAACACTAGCAGCACTAGAAAATTGTCAGACTGGGGAGCAGAAGGGAAGCACTCTGATTTCTGCCATCAGCAAATGGAGAGCTAGGACCCCTAGGATGCTAGAATGGTTGTTTCCCAGGAAGAGAACCAAGCCCACAGGAAGAAAACTTGGCCCATCCTTTGTCCAGAAAGGCAGCAGAGAATCCCTGTAATATTGCCAGAAAGAACACTTAGAACTGTAGAAGAACAAGTCCTCTGGTGCCCCACACTGACAAAAATTGCAAGCTCCCCGATAGATCTTCAAGTAAAATCACTGGCAAGGGAAGATCGGACTGGCCTGAACTGCAGATAAATGACCACTTATAGCTCATACATTTGCTGATGGGGCTTGGCTCAGGATTATTATTATTATTATTATTATTATTATTAATTATTGGTAATTCTCTCTGTCACTTTGGGAGACAGTACCTCTCTGAGAAAAAGGATAAAAACACTGTCACCAATGAATAAGCAAGTGCTTTAGAAACTCATCATAACTGAAGCCTGAGCATCGCCTGGTATTCAAATCTTATTTGGACTTACTTTCTGAATGGAGAGAGAGAGCTAAAGGTAGGGGAGTCTTGGGCAGTGAATGGGAAAGTTGCATTTTTAGACTAAAGCCCCCAGAATGTCCCAGCCAGCATACCTGGTAGTTATGCTAGCTGGGTGACTCTTCATATTGCTAACAACAGCCATCACCACCTTCATGTTCTATTTCTCTTCCTCTATGGGACCAACACTCCTTTGACTACTGTGTTCAAAAACTAGATGAACCAAAATGCTTTTTAAGCTAACAAAAGTTTATAAAAGTGTTTTCACTCCAATTTCACTCCGGTTTGTTTCCTAATCAAATAAGATATTTTTGACTGTACTTATTACATAGTTTCCTGTTACATAATCTGGAACCAAAATTTAACATGGGCCCTAGGGCCAAAGTAAGCATGAATGTTGGAGAAACGACATCTGTTTGTTTTAGGTCCATATTTAGAACTACATTAGGCTGCTTTGAAAACATATTTAGGTACACTGCAACTTTAAATTACTTTTAGCAAGGAATTTACATCTCTCACTCCCGTGCCATCCTATCCTATCTAGCTTGGAGCAAAATCCTGTTTGCCACAAGAATGTTGAACATGCTTGTACAACGCCCTGGCAGTCCCAATTCATATTGCTTCGTGTCCCTGAAGTACAATCTCGGTCGGACTTCCAGCAAAGCTACACTATTAAAGAAAATACCAAAATACTATTAAATATACAAGAAAATACTTGTAGTTTTCCTGTTTATTTGCCCCTTTAAAGAATACTGTGTTTTATAAACTTCCTGTCTATCCTGTCAAGTTTAAAGCCAAGTCCTGTGGTGAACTGGCTTATCTATTGGTAAACAATGTCTTATGGGGTAACTATCTTCTACAGCATCCTCTCTCTTGGCATAGTGCCCTTTTATTAGCCACATTGCCTGTTAGCTGACCTGGCAGCAGATTCAGATCAGACAAAACTGCAGAGGATAACAGTGGCAACAATGTACCTTGCGCAGTTCATACACCTTTGGAGGGCAGTGCAGGCCAGATTGAACTGAGCTGAGCTGTTGCATCTCTACTGGATGTATATGCGAAGGTGCCCAGCTAAGTCTTGACAGCAGAACAATGGCTTCTCTGGGCCAAGGTCACAATCTGACATATTACAAATGCTTTGGAAGGACATGATGCGCTTTAGTGAAAGGATGTTATACTTGGAGCATTAACCCGGAGCTCAAATCCTCATTCAGTTATGAAGCTCAGTTATTGATCCAAAGATACTCACTGTCTCTTAGTCTTAACCCACCATTGTGTTCTCTTAGTGTTCTCACAGCTCCTGTATGAGACTCTGATGGAAGAAGGAGAAGGTGAGAACTGTATCAAAGAAAATAAAAGCAATGCACTAGCCAGAAGGAAATGTTAGTATGTTATAACCAGCCTACATGTAACTGCTGTTTTAAATGGGATGCCCACACACATTATATAATAGGAAGGAAAGTGTGGCCATCCCAATATTCTTGGACTGCATCTCCTATAAACAGCACAAGTCAGTGATGTGGAATGCTAAGAGCTGCAGTCCCACAAAATGTGCAGGGCTGCATTTTGCTCATCCCTGGTCTAAACATTTTGGTAGAAGTTGTATCCCTTGTGCCAAGTTTCAGACAGCTTGTGATTATGCCATAAAATATTTGTTGTTGTGGTGTGCCTTCAAGTTGTTTCTGACTTGTGTGACCCTAAAGCAAACCTATCGTGCAGTTTTCATGGCAAGATTTGTTCAGAGAGGGTGTGCCTTTTCCATCCTCTCAGGCTGAGAGAATTTGACTTGCCCAAAGTCGCCCATGACCATCTGGCATTTCAAACCTTGGTCTCCAGAGTTGTAGCCCCGTGCCCAAACCACTATACCATGCTGGCTCTCAAGAATGTGTGTATCTCTGGCCAATCATGGAATGGACAAGAAAGGCCATATAGTCCAATTCTAGGCCATGTGGAATACTTAATTAAATCACTCTTAAAAAGATTTCTTCCTAAACTTTACTTAAAGACCTCTGAAGATGGAAAGTTTACCATTCTCTGAGGTGGTCTATTCTACTGTTAAATGGCTTTTACAGTGAAGAAGTTCTTCCTAATGTTTAGAAAAAATATCTTTTCTTGTAATTTGAATCATCTAGTCTCTGGAATAGCAGAAAACAAGCTTGCTCCATCTTCTATATGATATCTTTTCAGCTATTTAAGGTTAGCTATTATGTCACCTTACACTTCCCAAGCTAGACCCCTAAGTCATTTCTCATAAATCTTGGTTTCCAGAACTTTGACCATTTTGGTTTCTGCCCTCTGGACATGTTCCAGCTTATGAATATTCCCCTTGAACTGTAAGGCCTGGAACTGGTCACAATATTCCAAGTGGGATCTGACCAAAGCAGAAAAGAGTAGCGCTGCTATTTCCATTGATTTGGACACTATACCCATATTGATACACTCTAGGATTGTATTGGTTTTTTTGGCTGTCTCATCACACTGCTCACTCATGTTTAGCTTGTGGTCTACTAAAAGCATATACTGCTTTCACATATACTGCTTTCTGCATTTGATTTTTCTTGTCGAGATATTACCTTTATCTCTGTTGGAATTCATTTTGTTAGTTTTGGCTGAGTTTCCAATCTCTTATGGTCATTTTGAATCTTGTTTCTATCCTCTACTCCCCCTAATTTGGTGTCATGTATGAATTTGATAAGTGTGCCTTCTATTTCATCATATAAGCCCTTTGTTAAGATGTTAAACAGCAGTCTGGCCTACAGTTTGCCAGCTTGTCTGCAAGAATACCATGGAATACTTTGTCAAAAGCCTTACTGAAATAAGATAAACTACATCCACAGAACTTTCCTGATCTGGTATAGATGGCAAATTGTCTGGTCAGTAGTTGCTTGGGTCCTCTTTTTTGCCCTTTCTGATGATGCAGGCAACATTTTGCCTTTCTCCAATCTGCTGGGACCTATCCTGTTCTTCAAGAACTCTTTAAAATTATTAACAGTGGCTCTGAAATTATATCTGCAAGTTCCTTTAGTACTCTCAGATGCAGCTCATCTAGCCCTAGAGACATGAATTGATTTAGAGTAGCCAGGTATTCCTTTACTACTTCTTTTACTATTCTGGGTATAATACATGATTTATTCTATTTACACCAGTTACAGAACTGTCTTTCTTTTGGGAGAAAAGTGAGGGGGGGGGGAAGGTATTAAACTATCTGGCCTTCTCTCTCTCCCTTCTTAGCATTTCACCATCCTCTCTGCACAGTAGCCCTATTCTTTCCTTGTTTTTCTTCTTGCACTGAACATGGCCAAAACCCCCTTTTTATTATTTTTAATCTCCCCAGCAAGGCTGAGCTCATTCCAAGCTTTGGCTTTTTTGACTTTCCTACTGCAAGTATTGTTTATTCTTGGGTGGTTTCTTCCTTCTTCCATTGCTTATACACGTCTTTTTAAAATCTCAGTTATCCAAAAGTCCATCTAAGTTTCTTTAGACACTTCTCACTGTTCTTCCTCATTGGAATTGTTTGCAATTGTACCTTCAATCTCTTGCTTTTAAGAAACTCCCATGCATCATGAGCTCCCTTCCCTTCAAGCATTTCAGACCATGGCATCTCATCCAGTATTTACCTAAGCTTACTAAAATCAGCTTTTTTGAAGTCCAGGGTGTGTTTTTGACTTCATTTGGCTTCCCCTCCATATTACAAATTCTAAAAAGACATGGTCATTTCTACCCCAAGATTCCACTATTTTGACCCCGTTGACCAGTTCACCTCTGTTGGTTAGGATCCAATCCAAAATAATGGATCCCATTGTTACACACACACAGTTTTCCAAAAATCTTATTGTAGTAGTAAAAGACCTTGTTGTTCCCCTTTCAATCCATCAAGGAGAGGAATGCCCTAGGAACCCAGTTCAATTGCACGGATAGAATCACAGAAGTGCTTTGATCTTTTCCATTGCTGCTGTTACAATATATTTAGGAATTAAAAAAACAACACACCACCCTCTGGAGTAAAAAAGCTGCTGCTGGATTTGCCATGTCTCCTCCCTGTTGTTGGTTAGGAACACAATATCAAGAGCCTCTCTTGGTGGAAGATGAGGACCAAAGCATTTCAGCTGTTTTTGATTTGATTCCTAGTGTACAGGATATGGTCAGCACCAAAATGTTCCTAGCCACCTGTTCCGTTTGGGGGGAGGTGAATTTGAAGCTGATTAGAATTTGACACTCATTTGCATTGCTGGGCATTGGGATGGATCAATGGAGCCTTCTCGGGTAGCAGTGACACAATCTGTATGCTGCCGCATGGAATCCCAGATGTCTCCCATAAATCATTAGCATACAGCCCTGCTGCAGCCAAGATGGTTGAGCATAGTGTAATGCACTCGGAATAATCAATCAAATTAACACAAAGGTCAAGCCAGCACAGAGGGACTGGGGATCAGCTAGTTCATCCTTGTCGTGCAAGCTAAACTATGCGGTAAAACAGATGAAATCTCATCCTGCTTCTTCCCACGGCCATTATTCATTACGAAGTCTGAGAAGTGAGAGGAAAAATGGGGCTGAAATCAGGGCAATGTGGTGGGGAAGAAGATGGCTTGAATCTTTCTATGGAAGTG